>OY986053.1:13967581-14567581 GCA_963920205.1 Stenodema calcarata | reverse complement strand
GAAAAAAAAATTTTAACCCCCCCTCAAAATTTGTTGGTTTACGTTTCAAGATACGTAGATTCAGAAAATCGAATAAAAAAAAATCCGTCCGTCCGCCGTACGCCGTCCGCCGTACGCCGTCCGCCGTACGCCGTCCGCCGTACGCCGTCCGCCGTACGCCGTCCGCGCCACTTTGCCCAGTTAGCGTTGAGTTAAAATTACGGAATTTTTTTTATGGGTTTCGACCAACCCCACAATGGTCCTCGAAACTTTTCATAACCCTAGGTCAAGGGGAAGGGGTTCAAAACGAATTTTGAAAATTTGAAAATCTCATATCTCGAAAAATTCATATAGAACGGTATGTTTTTTATTTCATATTTAGATAGAGTTTGTTCCGTAGAATTTTTTAAGACCATCCGCAGCTTTGTACGACCAGCCGTTCGTTCACAATGACGGCTCAAAGATTGTGCCTCACAACACGATCGTGACTCAAATTGTTGAAATACAGGTCCATTTTCATACTAACAAGCTCTTTGGAACATCATATGGCTAAAATGATGTCGAGTTTGTTGTTCTGAGGTGCGTTTCGTGCTAC
The DNA here is from genome assembly GCA_963920205.1 of Stenodema calcarata. Lineage (NCBI taxonomy): Eukaryota > Metazoa > Arthropoda > Insecta > Hemiptera > Miridae > Stenodema > Stenodema calcarata. The sequence continues at coordinate 14,567,007 of OY986053.1, read as the reverse complement.
GGAAATGAAGGTAATTTCGAATGTTTGTTGGTAGGTACTTCTTTTATAGAAACATTATTACCGACGTAGTATTAAAAACCCCAGAATTATATCGTATTAATTAATCATAATTAATAATAATAATTATTATTAATAAATACAAATTATTAATACCTAACAATAAATTATAATAATTTTCACTAGGTACTTGATAAAATTGTTAATAATTAGTGATAATTGATAATAAATATTAATCTAACATTTACGATCTTGACATTTGGACCTAGTGATCTAGACAGAAGGGTGATCTGCACAAGGAAGATAATAAACCGTTGTGTCAAGAATTTGCAGAGTTTTTTTAATATATCATACAGATATTTTTGCAAGTCAAAAAGAATAATTTCACAAAACTTTCATTTAGCAACCTACTACGATTGGATGTTGTTCTAAAAAAAAAAGAACTCTTTCTCTGATTACAATTTGTTCTATTTGGTCAACCTGCGCGTCTTTTGAATGTGTCTGCACATTGTTATAATTAGAATTTCAAAAGGCTATAGTTAGTACATCTGCTAGAGATAACAGATAGACTTATGGTCAGAGTGCTTCCTTGCCATCCTGGTACCATTATCTTATTAAATAAATACCCATAATTTTTATTAAATAATTTATTATATCACCGTTGAAAACCTATATCCCTAGGTCAAGACCCGACCGAGGTCGCAGAGCCGTTATATATCGTCGGCCTAGATGAGATACCTCGTAAGTGAAAAAAAACTCATTTTTCAGGGGAAGCAAAAACTTAATCATTAGGTGGATAATACATACAACGTTTTTCATTAGCGTTTGGAAATAAGGAGTCGTTTGTATCCTTTCAAGGTTGAAAATGGAATGAAAACATAACAAGTGAACGGTACAACTGTGAAATCTCTATTTGAGGCGAAGGTCTGAGCATGAGCCGGGCCCGTTTCGGTCAGAAGAAATCGAATGAATCAAGATGTTATACCTAACTCAATTTCTCATGGTGAAACTCAACAAACATAGAAAGCTCCACATCGGTAAGATGTTGACTACCGGTAAGATGTTGACGGTTCAATCAGTCCGTGTCGTATGTCACATATACCTATGTTCAAATTCAATGGATAATTCGAATAACGATTTCGAATCAGCCTACGAATAACGTCAGGTGGGTATTGAAATGGCCGAAACGTGGGACGGTTAGTAGTATGAAGTATGTGTTCTGAACGAAGTGTCACGGGACTATTATGAACATCTGATACTGTTCTAGAATAAACAACATAACGTTGAAGTGACTTTCAAACCTAAAATACACTTAAGTTCAGTAAGTATAAGAATTTTGTTTTGTTCGTCTCAAAAATTTCACCAACGAAAAACTCTGAAGGTGCTATTTTTTTAATTGTCTAATGCTACATATGCAGACCCTAACGAACTGCCAAGGATAACTCCACGAGTATTTGAACAGCTTTTTTTTCCTTTAACCGAAATGAATTCACCGATTTGAATATGCATCTCACAACAGTCTGTAACGACGCTCGTACTACAATACACACAGCCCCCACAATAAGTTTGTTTGATAGAGCAATGATGAGCAAATTGATTGATGGAATACGCGATGAGGTAACCACATTTTTCGATAAGCCTTGAATTACAGGGATTCTAGGGATCGCTATACACCTGTTATGAACTATCCAGGTTATGCAACAAGTCAACCTAATGTGACGAAGATAGAAATAACAACCGAAAGGGTACATGCGTATACATCTTCATTAAGTTCTCCTATTGAAATTGTACCTAATGCGGTTTCGCTGACCAGTATGAAATATGTTCATATAGGTATATAATCTGATCATCTAGGCCATAAATAATCTGATGGTATCCAATGACCTTATTATGGTATCTTTGCATCGCTAATGGTTGCCTCTAGTGACGGAGGAAATAATCAAATAAGTGAAATGTAGTGGTTTTCTAGATTCTTAAAGCTGATACTGTTAAGGAGGTGATGCCATTATTGTGGAAAATATAGAACACTTTGTACGTATTTTGTGACGAACAGTGTGGGACATTGGGAGGAGAATTGCATCTATGTGGAGAATGGAAGGTACCTAGTGATATTAGAGGTGGATTAATGAGTGAAGGTACCTTCTTATTCGGTCATTTTGGTGCAAATGTAGTATAAGTAGACACTGTATGATGGTGGCGCTAGTATAACGTTTTTTCTTCAGAACAATGCTTAAATGATTAGTATTTGCCTTTATTATGAAACGGGCTAGTCGACGCAAGCACCTGCGCAAACAATTTTAAACAATAGGTATCAACGCATGGGATGGCAGTCTCCTAGTCAAGTATGATCCTCTGGCCTGATACCATCTGTTGATTTCTCCGGCTTGTAAGTTCTTATATATTAAGATTGATTATTTTATTATAAGCACAAATTGATACTCATCCAATGACTTCGTCGGTTGAAAGATTAGGATAGTAGCACTAAGAATTGAGGTATAGAATTACAATTTAACCTGATAATATACGCCACATACGCATCTACTTTGATTCCTGTGAATCGTTACAATTCGTCCTTCCTTGAAGTTTTCCCTCAAGCGCTGTTCAAGTTTTATCGGTGGGCAATTAAGTCAGTGATACAAATCCAACTGAGTCTCAAACATCATTACTCCTCATGTGGATATGCACACGTGGTTGCTCACTGCTCATGGCAACGTGACAAACCGATAATCAGGTCGATAAAGTCTTATCCTCATTATTATTAACAAACCTTAGCACCAATGCCAGCTCATTTCAATTAAATTGTTATGTATAAATATTCGAATATGTACGACTATGTATATTCGAACTCAGTCGCTTTCACAACACACAATATATAGGGATTTGAATGTGTTTTCATTATTCAAGTTTGTTCGCTCTGAAGGAACAGTCCCATGTCCAAACGGAGTATGTAGATTAGGCTGGTTTCGCCGATTTTGTGAAAAAAAAAGAAAAAGATAAATGAGATCTGACCGCTTGTACGAACCGTTCCAGTCGAGGATAGCCCTGGATAAGAATCAGGAATCGCTCGGTGCCATAAAATGAAATGACCAATTAAAGCTAAAGTTCCAAGCTAAAATGTTAAATTTGCGTTCAGTATTTCATTCCTGACAACAAAATACAAGAGAAAACCCTTTGAGTCAAATAATTGAGACTGGAATGTGTGCATCGCGAGGTATTCGTTGTGAATTTTGAATATGGTTGGTTTTTTGACAAACGGGCAGGTGATCGTCATTGAGTAATTTTAAATTTAAATTTCGCTAGACTACCAAAAAGTTGTGGATGACAGCAAGGTAACACATTCATATATTCATGTAACATGTTCATATATTCATGAATATCAATCAAATGTTGATTAGCTAACTAAAATATGGTGGTCTAGCCTATTCAAATAGATGACGTCGGGATGATCAGCAATTCTTGATTTTGACGCAAAGTTCATGAAATTGTTCAAACCTGGTATACACGATGTCAGCCTTGAACGTATTGCTACCCACAAATAGTTTGTTAGAAACTAATTGCCGGTAGGCGGTGGTCAAATACCTCGAAGTTTAATTAGTTCGGAAGCCTCGAAACGTTATTTTCCTGGTACAACGGCTCTGGAGACGATTAGAGGTCAATTTCTTTGATCAAGGTCGATGTTTAGGAAGCCCATTTTCCGAACGGGTTTGAGCCCTTCGGGGCAAACTGTAATTGCAGTTTGATAACGAGCGTTTTCCATCTTTTACTTAAGGTCAGTGAGGAAAATTCCGCAAGCGTGACTATGCTGATTACGGGTAAAGCAATAAGCAGTTACGTATAGCCGTTAATATCAACCTTGACCCAGAATAATTTGTATTACTTAGCTGACTTCATATAGAACATGATATAAACGATCCTTGAGGAATATTTAAGATTCAAGTTGAATTCGAAATTATATTTCAAATTAGTCGCAATACTGAAATTAATTCACTTTATATCAATGTTCAAAATTATAGAAGATGGACTTTAGACAAGTTTAAAATAACAAGACGCCTCTGGAGGACAATGTATCACGCTCATTTCCTCCAGCCAGGCACTTAAATATTGTATGATTTAATTATTATTTATTTACCTATTATTTTACTTATTATTATTGATATCAAACTTAATAAATGTTATTTAGATAGTTAAAGATAGTTGGGAATGAAAGGCTGGTGGATGGTTGGTGATAGAATTGATGGACGTGGTCATTTTTTATGAAATTGTAGTTGATTTCATTGATTTGTAATCTTTTGTTATGACATTCACCCACATTTGTCAGGGTCTGGGGACAGTCTATTCAGCTAAAGTGAGACAGTTTTGATTAAGTGCCTACTAATATTTTTGAAGTTTCTTTGTCCTTTGTTTTCTCAGAAGAAACTAACATTGATAGTGTGTCGAACTGTCTGATGAGAATTCAGTTCCTCCAGGTGCGTGGTAAATGATTACAATGAATTACAATGAAAGGATTTTTATTGGTAGAGGATCGCTTCAAAAACGTGAAAATGGGAACTATACGTCGAAATTAGTTTACCCTTATTTTTTATGGATAGAGAAACATAATCATGTTCATAAAAAGCGTATGTTCATAGAAATTATTAATTCAATTATAATTCCGAAATCTTATGTAGAACACTCAATGATTCGGAGGAAGTCCAATGAATAGAAATTGATCGACCGCTAGTAGGTACCACAGTTTAATTACAAAAAAAAAGGCCTTGAAACGTCTTCACAACTGTTCACCGTTTTTATGACGAACGATAACGATAACTGAGGTTGTAATTCAGCCAATAGCGTTCTTACGAAGTAGTTTATTTTTGAAAAAATAAACTACTACGAGGTTGCTTACATGATCGTAAACCCGGTAACGAGCGTTGCTCCGAGTCCAAGCTGCCTTTTAACGGATAATCAGGACTGATGCCAGTTTTGAAGCGAGTGCATTCCCAGAACAGTCGATTGGTTGTTACTTTACCTAATGATTTTCTCACAACAGCGTGAGTCCGGTTCTTGGGGGACATTACCTTCATCGTTGCTTCTTCACTGCCGAAGGTAGGAAAGGTTTGAATTCATGATAGAACTCAAACTTAATTTGACTCCGTTACTGTTGTTCGGTTGTTTATTTATGTAATTTTTTTGGCTGAACTGAATATAATGATAGTAGCGTAGCGCACACAACGAAACCCTTGCTAAGTAAACATACTCGGATCTTATTTAATTTGATGAAATTTCGTATGCCTACGTAGGTTGGGTCCTGGAGTGGTCTCCTATAAATGTCTAAGTGATCGGGATTCAACAATAACGTCCGTGCATGCACAAGAAAGATCTGTTTGACCAATTTCACTGACATTATGACTTTCCTTGTAAGGATGCAATCAACTGCCCCTAAAAACTCTCGAGCGTCCAGTTCACCAGTTGAGTACAAGTGGTTTTGTACGAAACGGGGACAGACTGTTTGGCACAAGAAATCCTTTTGGGCAACTTTGAAATTTGTTGTAAACTAGACTTTTTAGTTATTTAATAGTTAGGGACATTTCGCACATGTAGAATGAAAATTGAACTCTCCCCACTCTAAAATTGAATTTTTTCTTATGCCTTCATCAAACATGCCATTTCAAGCCCTACGCGCAGAACTGACGAGCTTGGCCCTACTGCAAAAACCCACCACAGAAAGCAGAATATGTCTTTATTACACCGCCTGTTGGAGTGGGGGATGAACTGTGAGGGGGACATTTTTGAGTTGTGTTCTTTCATTCTACAATGTGTACATGTGCGATTTGTTATCATCTTCTCATACGCACGTTTCAGAATCACACACCAATTATAAAAACAATTTATACAATAGTATACTTACGCTTTCTTTTATTCTTGACCGATGTACGTTTTAGCAGGAGTTACAATAATTTATTTGATGTTTTTATCCATTCTGACGATCAGGTAGAGCTAAGTGTAATGATGTGTGATTAAACTAAAAAAATGTTTATTCATTAAACCTCTAAAATTGTCATGAACTCAACATTACGACTGGTTTATCCAAAAAACGTATTATTATCATGTATTATTTCATATAAGGTTATTTATAATGTCTTCTACACGAAGTCAACAACCAGGAGCTTGAATCTCACGAACCAACTTTGATCAGCTAAGTTTGTTCGTCAGATTTGGGTTACTGGTGCAAGATGGATCATCGTACATTTGTCTCTGTTCTGCTGAAAATAGCGGGACGTAATTCAATTGTGAGATACGATTTAGATTTCGATAGTTTATACTAGATAGTTCTAGAATCAACAACTTTTTGAGTGGTTCTCTGTTTTCGTTTTCCTATGCTATAATGATCTTCTCCCGTTTACGTTCATGCTCAATTGTTTTAATAAAAGATTTCGAATAATTTATTAACGAAAAACAACAATTTGTGTTTCTGGTATGTTATTCAGCAACCTACCTCCACTGAATAGCAAATCGACGTAATAGAATTAACAGTAAATAAAGTTGAAACAATTAGGAACTAATCTCTTAATCTTAGGATCAGATTTCACTGTTATTGATGTTTCCTCACTGTGATAAACTCGTAAACATTATTTCGTCGCTTAAGAGGCAACATCACATAAAATACATTTTGCTGATTTTCATGATAGACAAAAAACGTATTCCACGTTCACCTGCTGTATTCACCTGGACTTTTCCATAATTATTCACCACATTCTGGTCCCACACAACGTTGGAATAATTTATAATCTGATTTTCCAGGCTATATCCCCGCGAAAATTTCAATGAGAAAGTGTCTTAATCCCATTTTGGCCAAATTGTCGTTTATGTGGTGTTGCCTCTTAAGCGAAGATAATATCATGTACTATTATAATAATATTATATTATATTATATTATATTATATTATAATGTAATATCATGTAATATCATAATATCATGTAATATCATAATATCATGTAATATCATAATATCATGTAATATCATAATATTATGTACTTTCTAGCGAGTTGTTATGGACGCTATAAAAGTTAAGCAATTCAAATTATTAATTTAATTTTAGGCCTGAATTTTGTTCAATAAAGCCTTAGCAATCGAGGTCAGTTTTATTTAAATTATTGAACAAAATTCAATATGGATAGGCTCTTACTCCCGAATCGTCTTGAACTGGGTCCAAACACAGTTACTGCGGCACTCGAGTGGAAACATTGGTTCCCCCCTTTAATAGGGAACGTAAACCTCCAACTAACTTGGTGGCCGCCTGTTCCTCTGAGGATGTTCCCTCGGAGCCTTAAGGCCTGGTGAAGGTTCCGGGCCACCATCTGCCATTGGTTCAGCTCCTTTGAAAGCTTCGTCAGGAACGTTCCTGGACCACTTCCCTAAGAAGGTAAACTCGATTTACTTATAAACCATCGTAGCTCCGACGGAACATCTCTCCCAGAGTGGTTGACTACCATGCAGCCTGTGTGGATGCGAAGGAACGTCAGAGCGAGCAAGTACGAACCGTTGGTGGATAAAGTTGAGCTCGTTGAGTCAACGCCCCACTACGCCCACTTCCTGACGGTAACTCGGTCAGGACTTGCTCCTGTAGGCGTTGCGACAGAACCAAATAAAACGAAATAAACGAAATCCTGGCAACTGGGGCCCAGAACGTTTTGCAAGTTCGTCCTGCTCTCCAACCAGAGCCTCCTGAACTCACGTCGGTGCCTCAAGAGTCCCAACCGGTAGACCATCAGATGGCAGCCCGGAACCTTCACCAAGCCCTAAGGCTCCGAGGGAACATCCGCAGAGGAACAGGCGGCCACCAAGATAGTTGGAGGATTACGTTCGGGGGGAAAATGTGAAAAACTCACTAATATTATTTGTATTTCCTAGCGCAATATCAGTTACGCAAGTCCAATTATTCATTTCATTTTATGCCTGAATTTTGTTCAATAAAGCCTTAACTACGAGGTTAGGTTTATTTCACTCACGCTTTTCGATAATTCTATGTAGCACCCTCATTCGATCAACTACCACTTTGTAATTTCCAATAATATTTGTAATAAGCAGTATCAAGAAGTGCTCCTTTTACTGGTAAAGATGAAACTCGAGATCGTTGAGCCGGTTTAGCTGTTGAGATATTTTTGTTTGTATAGTATTTGTTCAATTCCTCCCACATCCTGATTTGATTGGTTTTGAAATTCGCTAAATACCCAGTGACAACTAAACTCTGAGGATCTGACGTGAACTGGTTATGAGACCTGCACATTCCAGACGAAGAGGAATGGCATGAAGAAGAATCAAGACGAAAATCATAAGAAAACCATCTTGAAAATTGAGCGGTCCGCCAGCTTGAGCCTTACAGGCTGACTTGCTTTCAAGTTTGTTCGTCAGGCTCATGTTGGCGGACGGCTCGCAAGCTCAACGTGAATATGAATAACGCTCTCAGCAGGAATCGAGGAAGTTGGAAGCGCCGTTTCTCTGTAGTTGTAAGGAAAGCTGAACTGTAGGCTTAATATTTGGTGTCCAATGGGTGTCTAACACAGGCGGAAGCAATTTAAATGATTGTTCACACACAAATTAACATTGCTTGATCGGAAGCCTTTCGCTCGATTCAATATCAACTATTGTATCACACTTTCACTTACATGGAGTGACATATTCAGGACTAACGAGATTGATCATCATTGAACCGTCTCAGCCGTCTTACAAAGAGAAATGCACTAAGGAACAATAGACCATTATTACGCTGTTTTACGACCTTGAAGGCTCATAAACTTGTCAATTAGCCACTGAAACTCCGATTAGGGTCTAAGTAGGATTTACTGTTTGGTCAGCTTCACGGAAGACAAAAGGCTAACAAGATAAAAGGCTGGGATTCTTACCATTTGCTCATTGGACGTGAATCTGTGTGGAAATGCCATCATTCTGTAAGTGCTTACTGAATATCATATCTATCATTACGAAATTAGAAATGTCACGATTATTACATCTCATCCGTAGTCACCGTCATGTAGTCTTATGAGAGTCAACGCTGAGTTTATCGACTTGGAAGGAATTGAAAAGTGCTTTGTGTTAGTCTTAGTTTTCGAAGTTCCGCCAACAAACAGGTAATGACTGGACGAACTCATAAATTCTGTTTTAATCCGCTGTTCATACTTTTTATACGTTTTCATGTAGGAGAACAAACATATCGAATAGGAAGATAGGGAATCCTAATCTGAAAATTTACTCCTCGATAGATACATGTGTCTTTCAAATTAAGGGGACGCCTGCAATAAAAGGGGGACGAAATTAACCTTTTTGGACAATATTGAAATTCAAGTTTTAATTTCAGTATTCAAGTTTTAATATTCAACTATTTGTTCCATTTTGGCGCTATCTCAAAGCCACTTTCACGGTATGCGTCCTCGCTTTTTGTGGTCCACTCGCAACAGCGATGAAAATCTTCGACCAAGAGATGGCAGCTGCGATAATAATGGAAAATTACAACAACGTTATGGCCAACATCTCAAGCCGCGGAAGTCAAGCGAATTGGGCTTTTGAATCCAACATGAATGAGGCTAATAAAAAGAATATGGTAAGGAATTTTCTAGGGCGGTAATGAACATGAGATATGAATCGTCATTATTTGAACTTACTCAGTACTACTCACTTATAAGCTGTCGTTTTGCCCTTGGCACCTACTCACCGCTCATTTGTATCTAATTTTTTTCAACGATTATGATGGTTAATGACAACTCTCGTCAATAACTTCGTACAGTTCATGCATATTCACAGATCATATTACAACCTCATGAACAACTTGCCGAACAGTCACACCCAATTTCATACTATGAGGGTACGAGTTGATACCCAATGAGTATGCCTTACATGAGTTTTGTAACAGGTGAGAGTGAAGGCGGAAGTTTCAGCAATTTCCCGTCAGCTGTGGTCGACTCTAAAAAGCGGTGACTGGATGAGCCTCAGAGATCCAACGCTGAGGAGGGAATTCATGCTAGCCATAGTCGTCGGGGCAACAGCTCTTCCAGCCAACAGATCTGTTGAAGTTAGTCCCAAAACCTCTCGCAATCGAACCACTATGCAATCTACAATGCAATCGAACCACTATCTACTTAATGCACTATTTAATGTGCGCGATTTTCGACCAACATAGACCAGACCTAATTTTGATTACAGTTCGGGAAATTGGTACGAAGAATGAAAGAAACCTATTCATTAGCAACAGTTTGTGATTTCCACAACAGCACCAACTGTAACTACCACATAACGCCTGGTAAGTTCGAGAAATCACCGGGGAGAAGAATCCACGATTTAAACAAAGCCTACCAGTATCTATACCTATCATCCCTCATATACCTACCTATTTCATTTTCAACCAATGTTGCAGATCTTGAACAGATCTTTGCCAACAGCAGGTCGGATCCAGAACTCAAGCATTACTGGAAATCGTGGAGAGACGCTAGCGGACGCCCGTCAAGAGCTTCTTTCAATGAGAACATTGTTTTAAAGAGAGAAATAGCTGTAGCAAATGGTTAGTAAATCTTAATGTGATGGAGTTGAAGAAATTCGTAGTCGTGTTACATTCACATTATTATTTCTTGTGAATGAGGGAAAAAGGGTTCAAAACCGAGTCTTTCTGAAATCGTAGTAAAGCCGTAACATCTACAGTTCAAGAGGATCTACAGTTCAAATTTCTCGGCAGGTACACTCTTCATTGACTTGACAAATCATGTAAATATATAACCTTGATATTTTGTTAAACTCTATTTGTACTGATTTTATTTGAGTGTTCATATTCTACAAACTTGTACGTGTAATATTCGAAACGAAACCTATGAGATTTTCCCTTGCTGTATCATAAGGTATTCCCGATCCTGTGCAAATATGGAACTATCATCTCGAGGACTCGAACTTGGAACGGAACATCGAGCGACTTTGGGAGGAAATCAAACCATTGTACGAACAGCTTCACGCCTACGTCAGGTTCAAGCTGCACAAATTCTACGGTCCAAGGGTTATGACTTCAGACGGACCGATGCCGGCTCACATACTTGGTAAGGATGCTGAGGACGTTGAGATTTACCAATGGTCTTGGCTATTATAGCCATTTTTGAATTTTTTTTTAAACCAACCTGTAGGAGGGAGTATGTTTTAAGGAAAAAATAAAAATACCTACCTATTTATTGATATAGCTTACTGAATGATCCGATAAGAAATAATATCCGGAAAACCGTAAAACGTTTTAATCTCTTCAATTGAGCCTATAATATAATATGATAAAAATAAATATTGCATCGACGCCAAAAATCATCCGTTTTTCAAATTACAACATATATGTTGTATATGTTTTTATATGAATATGTTTGTATAATATACAAACATATTCATATAAAAACATATATCATATTATGAATAATTTCCGGAAAACCGTAAAACGTTTTAATTCCATCTTTCCATTTTTCCATCTCAAAATCAGTTAAATTAGCCAACAGACCTCCTATATGAAATTTTGATTCAATCCCGGAGAATACCCACGCCAGCCCACTAAACATGTCAACATCGTCATATTTTTCCAAAATATACACATTTAGCGTGCAGGCGTGGGTGGTTGCTGGGATTCATTCCAAATTTCATATATGGGCTATTCAAATGGTTCACTATCTAAGATAATAAACCAAAAAACTTGGTAACAACATTCGGCTCAAATTCCAGAACCACTCCTGCTCTCTATCTGGGAAATGCCAAAACATTTAGATTAATAAATCGGGGGTGTAGATGAGTAATAATTACTGCGTATATTCACATAATGTCTCAGTTGATGTTTCATCCACGACAATGAAAATAATTATTATTTTCATTGTCGTGGATGAAACATCAACTGAGACATTATGTGAATATATGCAGTGAAGATAGCTAATCATCCAAGTTATGGATTTCTTTTCATCGTCCGTGAACTGTCAGTAAGTTTGATGGAATGAAGATTTGCACCTTGAAAGTATCTTCTTGTTTTTTCTACAGGAAACATGTGGGCACAGTCTTGGACTAACGTAAAAGATATTGTGATGGACGATCCTTTCTTCAACGGTTATACTGGATTGAACGTTTCCGATGAGCTCCACAAACAGGTTATTTTTAAAATATTTTCAACAATATTTCCAGGAACTATTTCAAATACCTTTTCATTTCCTTGAGCAGTGGACTGAAAGGTGTCAATTAAAGTCATGAACATCCGTTACAAGCATAAGGTCTAACTTTTGACTAGCGACTTTTTTCCTTTGTCAATATGAAACCAACAATATTGATTCATAATAATTATTATCATTGCACGGCCGGTTTTCCTTTCGATGACACCCATAGTGGTGTTGAGATCGTATTCCCTGGAAGATAAAATTATATACTCGAAATACACGTGCATATTTAATAACATACTCTGTTATCTATAACGTTATCTATAGATCCATTGCACATGCTTATGATGCTTAGATGGTTATGAAGAACGATGAATTACTTAATTTTATTTCCAGAACTACGATGTATACCAAATTGTGAGGGAAGCAGAGAATTTTTTCGTTTCCCTTCGATTCCCGAAGCTTCCCAAGTCATTTTGGGACAACTCGATTTTCTTGAGGCCACCCGGCGTCGACTTGAACTGCCACCCATCCTCATGGAACCTCTTCAATTACGGCGTTAGGTGGGTGTTGAAATCAACCAGTGTTAAGGTAGGTGGCAAACAAAAAACGCTATCGAATAGCGTCAAATAAGATCAACAGCTGCTTTTGCTACGTAGCCATGAGATTGGCGGTTTCTCAAATTATTGTGCATTCACAGGCCTCACGTTCACGTGGTCTCTATCAGCATTAAATGTAGTCTAGGAGCCTTGTACAAAAAATCGATGTGAGCTAGAAAATTTGAGAGGTCGTTAGGGGATGATGTAGGGTTTGCTGAGTTTTCGGATACGATGACCTTGAGCTCTTTACAGGAGGGAGGGGTTGCATATGACCACGAAATTTTCGCATTTTTTTCAGTTTTTCGCATATAACAGTAAGCGTCCTACAGAAAATTTAAATTGGTCCAGCCGTTAAGCCGCAGTTGTCCGTCAAAGATAGGCAATGTTGTCCAACTTGGCTAAAATGTTGCCAAACCTCAACTTGTAACGACTGTAGGTCGAGAATGACTGCTCCGATTAAAAAATTCCCAAATAAACTGATAAGTGCGAAAAAAGTCGCGGTTTTTTGCCCCCCCCCCCTCCTTTTGAGACCTCAAGGTCCCTGCATTCGAAAACCATACCCTCTATTATCTTTGGACAGCCCTTCAAAATTGCATTAACTTTGGAATTGAGTCTAGGTAGAATGTACTTGGCTCCTAGACTAATGGTATGTTAATTTTGGTCAGTGACATGACTAAAAAGGTGAACATAGGTGGTATTTGTGTGAGGATAGTGGTATAGTAGCGTGACGTATAATATATTATATTCTACGTATATACTCTACATCACGTGTATAACTTCTGTATTCTACAGGATGAAGATGTGTGGAGCTATTGACGAGAAGACTTTCATCACAATACACCATGAAATGGGCCACGTGGAGTATTACTTGATGTACGAGCATCTGCCATTTATATTCAGGAAAGGAGCGAACCAAGGTACAAACTGAATCAACCAAATGTCAATAGTTGATTGAAAATCGATCCACAAAGTGGCAAGTGGCAAAAGTGACAGTAAAAAAGGGCAACCCACTAGTGACTCGGTCTCTAATTACCAGTCTGATTACCACTCTGCCTGGATATTATGCTTTCTTATAGTAATTGATATTATGATAATAGTAATTGTTTGCAACTCACATTATGTATGTAAATAGTTATGTATAATGTGTCATTGATTGTGATTGATAACTCCCGCGCTTCAGGTTTCCACGAGGCGATCGGTGATGTGGTAGCATTAAACGTACAAACGAACGCTCATATGGAAAAAATCGGCCTGTTGAACAAAAGTGCTCTTTCCAACGTGCCCAAAAAGATTCAGAATATTGCACATTTACTGCACATTGCATTGGAGAAAATTGCCTTCCTCCCTTATGGGTACCTGGTGGACAAGTTCAGATGGGAGGTGTTGCGGGGGAACATCTCACCAGAAAACCTTAATAAAGCATGGTGGATGATGAGGTAGGTACTGTCACTTTCAGAAAATGGTGTGAAGCGCCACTTTGTCTCAAATAATATGGCTCCAGAATCTGGAGTCCAGATCCACTCCTACTCAGTGTAGGATCATGTAAATTCCTAATTTGCAGTCGGAATTTTCGGATAACCATCCCCTATCGAAAACTTTGCTGAATTTGCCTAACTTGACTGTAGAGAATAGGTAACATCAGCTGAAAGATCACTTTTAGAACAGTTACTGTATCACTCACTACCTTTCTATCAATTCTGGCTTCGTCAGTCACTCCAGTCGATTGTTCATTGGTTTTTGAGCTTTTGCATACAGATGAGCTCATGTTTCAGGACGAATAATGAATGTAATGAAGAGGCATGCGAATGGCTTGAAGCTTTAAAGTGCTGTAGATTATATTGCAGCTTTATTTGCAGCAGACTATTTAGGTAAAGGCCTGCAGCCTACTTAAATACAAAAATCTTCTTACCTGCTATACATATGTATTCTTCATAGGAATCATTACCAAGGCCTGGAGCCTCCAATTCCAAGATCTGAAGAAGACTTTGATGCCGCGTGTAAATACCACGTGGCATCCGACTCCAAGTATATCATGTGAGTGGTAAAAGTGGATCAGTAAAAGTTCTTAGTTACAAAAATCACGGACACAACATTATCCAGGTATCGCATTACTGTAACTCAGGCCATACCATACCATATTGCCGATCAATTAATTAGATAATCTGAGCATAATTAGATAATCTCTGATAATCTTTTGTCTCTAATCAGAGCAATCACTATTCGTTCCTCTTTCACTGAAGATTCCATACTTACCTGAACGTTTCCAGATATTTTGTATCGCACATTCTTCAATTTCAATTGTACAAAGGACTTTGCATGACAGCTGACCAGTATCATCCCACCAAACAGGATGTTTGGCTAAGCGATTGTGACATTTATGGCAATGAAGCCGCTGGTGAAAAGTTCCGGTAAGCAATGTACTTGTGGCCTACTTGAAAACCTACCTGTATCACCTTGTTTTTTCCTTGAAAAATTCAAATGACCGAAATAGTTTTTCGGAATAACGAGAAGAACCGTCACTGAAAAGCTTCAGGCGTTTCAATATTCTTCGTCATACAACGATCTTGGTTGATTACAGGAAAATGATGTCGTTAGGAGCCTCCAAACCGTGGCCGGACACATTGCAAATCGTCACCGGCAGCCGAACTTTGGACGCCCGACCGCTTCTGGAGTACTTTAAACCGCTTTATAAATGGCTGAAGGAAACCAACAAGATGAACAATGTCACTGTAGGCTGGGGATCAGAACCTCGAAACCCAATGAAGCCTTCGTTATGGTCATATTGAAGAATGCAAGAACGATCAGCGTAGTATTGTGATTTATTGCTAGTGGGGATTTGAATAATTAAAGTTAATTATTAAAACACATCAAGTCAATGTTTTTCTTATCAGCCTGATCAAGTTAACAACCGAGTGCCGGAACTATGTTTTGGGCCGACCCAATAATGATTTATTTATACAAATTATACATAAAACTCAAATTGTTTATATTTGAAGTAAACAGTAGACTCCACATTCCTGCCAGATGATACCCACCAAAGAGGATTGTCGGAGAGTAGGGGATCATGGTAGGTAAGAGGTAAGAGGGGATTTTTTCTTTCTCCCTAAACATCTTGAAACGTAAATCCATCTTGAATTTCGAGCTTGGGGGGGGGGGGACAATTATTTTTTCTTGTTCCATTCCAATGGTTCATTATTGAAGATAATAAACTAAAAACTCTGCAAATTCTTAACACGACGGATTATTATTGTATTATAATTATTATTAATTATTGTTGAAGATTAATAACTTTTGGTGAAAATTAGAGAACTAAAAAGTATACCGTTCCATTTGAACAATTCAAGGTATGGTGAACAACAGCATGGTTTTTTCTCTGTTTCAAGGGTATTACCATTAATTTAGGCCGACTGTCAGAATAATGGAAGTTTGATCAAATTACTCTACATAAGTGATATATGTATAATTGTAAAAGAGGGAGAAAAATATCAACTTTTTCCCAAATTTTCAATGGTCAACTAAGCCACACATCAGTCAAACTGGGCAAAAAAATTGGAGCGCTTTACAACGTTATCAGTTACGAATTTTAAATAAGCATTGAGAACAGCTATGATTATTTTTAAAAAAAAAAAAAAAAAAGCTCAATCTTCCTCCAAGATGTGGAAGGTCACATTTCAAACCAAATTTCTTCTTGGGCGATTCCAACGGTTCATTAATGAAGATAATAAACCAAAAGGGGGTTTCAATGTCAAATATGGTTCCCTCAATCTCTTGGCAGAATATTGGCAAACAACCTGATGAACTTAGGATCAATTCAGGTCTCGAGTACCTACCGTCCTCAGCTTGCATACCGTATCGAGGCCAATGGCACCGTCCGGTCGACAGGGCTTGATCGTGCCACGGCCGGAGGACTAGCTCCTCGACAACTGTTTGTCTAGAGAGGGGACCCCCAGTCGTCCTCGCCGACTGATCGCCTCCTTGAACTAACCAGTCGGACAGTCTTCTTCGGTTAGTACGCTGTCAACTCACCTCTGCAGACATCACTGATCCTTCTAGTGGTAAAGGTGAGTAAGAACTATTTTTCAGCATTCAAAATAATTGATCAAGTCGGTAAATACTCTTGCATCTTTGTGTTCGATGATGAAGTGCACAATATGCAATGTCGCTGAAATCCTCTCTGCTTCGGCTAATGTTCATTTCTTGTATCTGCAGAAATATACAACTGAGACTAGGTACTAATTCCATTTGGGGGTCGTGAATGGTATTAGAAACGCTAATCACAGACTCCGGAACACTATCACTGACGCGATTATACTTTGGATATTTTACCGGACTAAACGTCCTGAGAGACATTTTCCAGTCATGTGTCTAGAATTAGTTAAAAACTTCTAGTTTAACTTACTGGAAGTAATGTGAACCCACAACTACGGCATTGAATTTGAGTTAGCAACTTCCTCTGTTTTTGCGGTTCCATTTTGAACATCTTATGAAGACATTGGAAATAAAGATTGACATTATCAAACCGCAATTGCTTAGACATTTTTAAATACTACGGAATAGATTTTTTTCAACGTAGAAGTTTGAATACATTTTGGATTTTTGTATTTGAGTATTTTTTATATCACGCTCTAAGGGAACCGAAAAAAACGTCATCAACACAAGAGTGAATCAAACAGGAAAATTCTCCCGTGGGGAGGTTATTGGAAATTAGCTGTTGAATGGATCTCGAATTGCTAGTATTATAGTTTTGACGTTCATGGTGTTACTAAATAGGTGGGATTTGAAAATTGAACGTACAGTCATTCTGTTGATTATGGCTCCGCTCGAGCCAGAGTGCATTTGATGGGTTCCGATAACCAACAATTCTTCAATGTCGGTAAATGTTTTACTGCCACATTTTCCGGAAATCTACCCAGGAAATGGGCGTTCACGATCTAGACTGTATTCTTTTTGACGACTGGCTCGCATTCGGGGCTCACATCGAGTGTATTGCCAGTAGAGCTAAGCGAGAATTTTCACAAGGGCATTACAGCACTACTTTACACTAAAGCATTAGTTTGCATCCTTCGATGCGCTCATCATGCTCTATATTGCCCTCGTGAGTCCCATTATGGAGTATGGATCGCCGATCTGGTCGCCTATGTACGGGAGCTGTGAAATGGTGCTGAAGCGAGTGCAGCGTAAATTTCCAGGGTTTGCCTCTTTCAAATCCGGTGTTGCCTGGGAAGACTTTCATGTAGACGATGCACTGCGGCTCTATGACATGCTGCCCCTCGAGAATCGCAGAAGGTGGGCAGATGCGCTGTTCTTGCGTGGATCAGTGACCGGTTCCATTGATTGTCCGGCGCTCCTATCCCGGATCGATTTCCATGTCAATACTAGGAGGCAGCAGAGTTTTCGGATTGCTTTGTGTCCCACGAACTACCTGTTCCATGCTCCTCTGAATCGCTGTCAGCTTGATTGGAATCGTCTTGATATTCTTTAGTTGCCCCGCGTAGCTGAAGAGTCCTTTATACAATGTACAATATAGATACAATATCAGCAATGAGTGTTCTCTTCATTTTCCTCTGATAATGCCTCTTTGTTATGCTCGCGAACAGACTGATATAGAAGTTTGAACTCATAAAATGTAGGTAATATTTTCATATTGGGCTGGCAGCCCGAGCTGCATTGAAATACAAAATAAAGCGCTCTTAACATGGACGCAACTCACAGCTGACTCTGCTGACTAAGCAATTGGTAACCACGAAAACTAAATCTTGTACATAATATATACTAAATCTTGTACATACATATTATGTATCAGTAGAGTAACAAAGTCGTGGTATAATTTGGTGAGGAAGTAACTAAGTGTTTCTTGGTGTCAAACTAATTTTTTGACGTATAATACGTTAAAAAGGCCTTCCAAGAAAATAAAACAACATTAGGTGTCCCTATTCGGAATTCATACGTTTAATACCAGCTTGGGTCACTCAAGTTCCTATTTCACATTTGATGTACTTACCTTAGAAACGTGTGTGTTAGAATTTCTGGATAACCATAGTTGCATTGATTTTAGTGTATTATTAATGCCTTGATTTATTTGGATTTCATTTTGATAATTGTATGGGTTTTTCCCATTTCGGTGCTTGTAAGTGCATTTTCCGTACTTCTGAGCTCATTGCAACCTAAAGCATTTTCTCCTCACTTCTTGGCACTGCGTCAACGTATCCTGCAACCGAAGAACTTCAATTCTTGGTAGGCTCAAACTTTGCCAAATCCAAGACCTTCACCCCAGGATCCAGCTAAAATTTCAAAAACAAACTCCTTGTCAGATTGGCAGGTACCATCATTTGCTTGTTCTTCTAGGAATAAATCGACCTAAAGAGCCCATGCGACCTTCAAGCTACCTGTAACCCGATTCCTTCCAATTTGCCTGGGAAAATGAGATCGCACGGAGCGATTTGGCTGATTGGCGCGACTGTCTTTTGCTGCGCTTCACTGACTGCCTCTGAAGGTGATAACTCGGAAGCGGCCGCTGCGGAGTTCATGAAGAGTTTGAATGAAAAGAAAGAGAAATTGTCCAATAAAGGATCCCTCGCGTCGTGGGCCTACGAGTCGAACATCACGGAAGAAAACAGCAAATTGAAGGTATTGAAGAATATTCTTTTTTGTGGTATACATACAAGGTGGAGCAAACAAAGTATATGGTGGTCACAGTTGAATATTCTATCAAATTTTGCAAGTTAAAGGTGCATCAACTCGAGAAGTAATCCTTGATGTTCCCAATCCCATCTCCACTAATCTGATCTGTTGATCTCGGGTGATGGATTTAATTACTTGGTTCATATTTAGTGAGCTATGACGAGATTTTTAATATAAGCACGAGTAATGATGCAGAGTACGATTGAACTGCACACTACCTCAACTCTCACATCAATAATAAATCCGACAATTATTGTCGGATTTAGTCATTTTGGATCGATTAGTGTCACAAATTTCCTCAGGACATTATTGACATGTGATTCCAGAATGAGATGTTCAAAGAAATCTCTAAGGAACAAAAAGCCATGTGGAAGGAGCTCCAGAAGTTCGACTGGAAAAATTTTAAGGATTCAAACCTGAAGCGGCAGTTCGAGCTTTCGAATATTTTGGGGTCAACGGCACTTCCGGACGACCTGTTCAATCAGGTAATTACGACCTGTTCAATTACTTATGCTAACAAAATTTTGATCATGAGTACCTGAAATAAAAACGAGGAAATGAGACTCTAATAATGGGTTTGGCCTTATTTTTATAGGAGGGGAAAAACACTTGGAACTTCCGTAGAGCTGACTTGTATTTCTGAATCCGGGGGAAAAAAGACAATAGGTTGGTAGTTCCAACACCCGCCAACCTAATGATGAGTTATGACCTAGCCATTAGCAGCAGTTCCTGTTAGCATTTTTCACGGCCACACTTATCTCATTTTTCCGTTCATGGACTTTTATTGAATGTTGAGGTCTCATCTTATCTATAGTAACACGTTCTTTTGGAACCGAAATCGATTACTAAGATAGTGTTAGTAATAAAAAAAACTAGAACCAGGATAGGTATATTGGGAAAATGAGTTTTCGTCTTGAATGGAACGAGCTAGTATTGTCATGTGAAAAAACCTCATATTAGCGAGTTTTCGAATAAAAGGAAGCTATTGTTCGACCAAGCAGAATGGTCATACCAAAATCCGTTCCAGACCATCCTAAAATTAATATATCTGCATATTTATGTATTCCAGACAATAACTCTCGATAGTATTCTAATTTGTGCAAAAAAAAAAAAAAAAAGAAAAAAACCATCCTGACAATCGAAAGGCTAAGTTAGATGGCTAGAATAGGGCCACTTGAGGGTTTTTCAGGGGGGGGGGGGTGAATTATTCATAATTTTCAAAACTGAAACAGTCAGACAAGTGACACCTCATTTAAAAGTTTTTTTTTACGCTGAACACGATGGTGAAATCAGAGTTGCGATATCTTATTCCGTTCTCCAACTGGAGCTCTTTGAAGGTGAAGAAAAGTGGTTGTTACTTGAAATGTTCTTCACGTTTCATCTGCTCTAATCTGATAACAGAATGGGATACTTATTGCAATTCTGACTTCACCATCGTGCTCAGCGTTGAAAAATCTATAAGCTGAGATGTTAGGTACTCGACAAAAGATGGAAATAATCTTTTTTTCTATTGTATTCATCCCGCACTGACCGTTCTTGTTGTACAGTTTATGGAAGTCACTGAAGAAATGTCCACCATTTATTCAAAAGCGAAGATCTGTGACTTCAAAAACAAAACAAGATGTGACATGAGACTTGAACCAGGTAAGAAGGTTCCCTTCATAGTTCATGACATTTTACTAATTATGAATTACCTACTCCTATCATTGAACGTCGACTATTCTCATTGCAGAACTCACAGAGATCTTAGCAAAAAGCCGCGATCCGGAAGAACTGAAACACTACTGGGTCGGATGGAGGGACGCGAGCGGGAAGAAGTGTCGAGAATTGTACAAAAAATACGTGACCCTCAAGATAGCAGAAGCAAAAGCAAACGGTGCGCTCTAGTAATATTTTATCAATAATTACATTGTTTCTTACATGAGGGTAGTTGGTTTGGACGAATTATACGAGATGGTACCTATGGGATATTGGATATACCTAGTTAATGCTCTGGGATACCTGGTTAATAGTTTAAATAATAGCCTTGTGACTCCTAAGTGGTCTTAAATACACAAGGATTAGAAAATTCATCCTCATAATATGACATATTATGGACATGTTGATCGTAATGCACCTCTTTACCTGCATATAATAGTGTTATAACAGTTCTTGGGATTGTGGCATACATTGTCACTTATTAAATTTTTTTCATTCAAAGGTTATCGACCAGTTTTTACTACTAGATTGACAATCAGTACCTCAATACCTATACAAATCATCATGCGCGTATTTGAAGAGTAAAAATGTGTCCAGCTTGTAGACCAAGCCATCTTCGATTTTGTTACTACTAGATGATTTTATCACCAAATCTCAAAATGTTGTGTGTATCAAGATAATATTATAGAGCAAATTATGCTCTAATAAAATCAAAAGGTAGGTAATCCATTAAGTGTGGGAAAAAATGGAATCTGGAAAGACAGTTGAGGATTTCTATCTGTTGTGTGTATTTGAGCAGGTGTCTCAAGTTGGTTTTTACTCCGTTGAAAAAACTAGTTGATCATTGCTCTGCTTTATAATGCCTATACTTCTCCAGGCTTTGAGGATCCGGTGAAATTGTGGAACTACGATTTTGAAAGTGACACTTTCGAAAACGACATACTGAAGCTGTGGGAACAACTCAGGCCTTTTTACCAACAGCTCCATGCGTTCGTCAGAGATAAGTTGGTCAAGAAATACGGAGAAAACGTAATCAGAAAAAACGGCCCAATTCCAGCTCATTTATTAGGTTCGTGAGTCATTAACTAACGTATACGATTAACTAGTTCATCAAATACTGGAATTCAGGAGATATAAAATACGGAAGAAGTGTAAATCGTTTCGGCGTAACTTCATTATTAGTTTATCATTAATTTGACATGAACCTTCTCACTGGAAGAGGCCTTTTCATTGGCTCTTATATTTAATTATAGGAAATATGTGGGGTCAGACCTGGTCGAATATCAACGATATCGTCAATCCGTTCTACGGAAGGACTAAAGAAACGGCGACAGCTGAAATGGTGAAGCAGGTTAGTTTCCAAGTATTGCTTAAGTATTACTTTAATTAAACGAACTTAGATTACGATTTTCGAATCTTTTCGAAGTAATTGCGATATATTATATCGCATAGTAATTCACCTCATACGTTTCAATAACCATGTTTCAATGACGATTATGAAAATAATTTCCGAATCACTCATGTCACATGAGTCATGTGGTTTCCGTTAGATTTCTGAGTTCCAAGCAGCAATGAAGTAGAACAGTGTATAAGATTATGTGAAGGGAAGAAATTGGGAAATTGGTCATTATAATTATATAATTCCTAAGTGAAGCCCCCAAATCCTAAAGTGGTTTTGTTCATATATTCTGCACCAGACCAGATTGAGAGTTCGCTTTTTCAATCCATACAAAATGTGATTTTGAAGGGTATTAATATTTCTAATTCGTTGGTTTCATATTGTTCCAGGGATACACTCCTTTGAAAATGGCAAAATTATCCGAAGACTTTTTCAAATCAATAAACCTAACTGCTATGCCGCAAACCTTCTGGGATAAATCCATCTTGGAGCGACCGACTGATAGAGAAATAGTGTGTCACGCCTCGGCTTGGGACTTCAGTGACGGTGATGACGTCAGGTAGTACTTGCTCATCACATATAGCTAGATAGTTATGGCACATGGTATCACTTGTTAATGCGCAACTTGTTCTATAGGATAAAAATGTGTACAGAAGTCAATGAAGAAGAATTGGGAGTTATGCATCACGAAATGGGTCACATCGAGTACTTCCTGCAGTATAAAGATCAACCACAGGTCTACAGAGAAGGCGCAAACTCCGGTAAGTCGAAAGGCAATCTTGACAATCGAAAGGCTAAGCTCGTAGATCGGCAGAATCGAGCCGCTCCTAGGGGGATTTAGGGGAATTTTAAGGGGGGAATAAATAAATTCCAAAAATGAAACATTCTGACAATTTACACCTCATTTTAAAGGGTTTTTTATGGTATCTTATTCCGATATCAAACAGGAGCACTTGGAAGATGAAGAAACGTCGTTGTTACTAGAAATGTTCTTCACAGTTCATCTAATCTAATCTGATAACAGAATGGGATACTTATTGCAATTCTGACTTCACCATTGTGTTCAGCGTTGAGAAATCTATATACTGAGGTGTTACTACAAAAATGGGGACGACATTGGTTATAAAACCAGTAAAATGGAGAAATTTGACCAGTTATTACCGTAATACCAGTTATTTCTTCGAAAATTTGCTCTTATAGCCATGCTGCATTACTGAGGATTTTAATAATCAGCCACGCGTTCTCAAACAACGAACTACTGTAAGCAAAAACGTTTTAAACTTGTATTTTCAATTTGAAATGCTAACTACTGCACTAATAATATTAGTAGATATTATCTACTTATTTGGTGCATAATACGGATCTTCTCACCACGTGTAACTTAGTTGTCATATTCATTCACTGATATTTTTTTCACTTCATCGATGTTGACTTTGATACACATGGATAATGGGTAGATCCAATTATTGAAGTCTTGTTGATAATCATCTTAATAAATTATTCCTAACCAGGATTTCATGAGGCGATTGGGGATACGATTGCGTTGAATGTGATGACTTCAAAACACATGAACAAGATCAAACTGAAAGCGTCAGAAAGAAAAAGCCGGGAGGACACGTTAAAAGACCTGTTTGAGACGGCTTTAGACAAAGTCGCGTTCTTACCGTTTGGTTTCTTGATCGACCAATACCGATGGGACGTTCTTCGAAATACCACAACAGCCGATAAACTCGAATGCGATTGGTGGAAACTCAGGTATACAATACAAATACATAAATTAATTAAATTATTCTTCATTTTTGGTACGACCAGTATTAAGAACATTTTGGAACAGACAGATCTTAAACCGAAGACATACCTAATACTATGAACATCCGCAGGACCTTACTGATTATGAACTGCTGAAAGATTTCTTGTCTATAACGTAGGTACTTGATCTTGTGATATGTGAGGACATGCCATCAGGAGAAATTTTCCCTAAGCAAACTTACGACTGGAGAAAGTATAGTTCACTTTCTGGGGGAATGTTCGGTACTGATCGAATTTAGGGTCATTGTACATAGAAACCTAGTCATACTAGAGAGGCCTAAACGAAATTATTGGTCTTCGCTGAAAACGATACACTCAAATGGGTTACAGATATAGAAACTGTTATTCGTCAGCATTTCATAAGCGAAAAAGTAAAGTTTCAACATGAAAACGATGATAAAACTACCAGCTTGACAAAGAAAATATAGAGCATCAACTCTCAACCAAGGGAAACAATAATAACTCAAGTCAAATTTGAAACTGAACAAATACTAAAACATTGCCGAGAAAACTGAAATGAATAGTTAACAAATGATTCAAAATGTTCGGAACATTGTGTTATGTTTTGGTTTGATGTTCATAGTTAGTGTGACTTGGAACAGTAAAGATTTCCGTGTTGTAGACGTGTCGTTCATGAAATCATTTAATTCATCCTCGTATGTCATTTCAGAGAAAAATATCAGGGGTTGGAGCCACCAGTTGACAGAACGGAAAGTGATTTCGATCCGGCCGCAAAATATCACGTTGTTGCCGATGTTCCGTACGTCAGGTAAGATTTCGTTGGAAATAATGATTTTGTTTAAATCAACAGTTTTTAAGAAAATATAAACATGAGCTAATTCAGTCTTATTAAGGCGTTAGGTAGAGATAAAAACTCCAGTCGGAAAACCAGGAAAAATTAGAAGGATGAAAAGTCGCTCCGATTTTGAACGTATACGGTATACCCCGTGATTTTGTACTCCTCCTTCACTCAAGTATACAATGAAAAAAACTCGGGAATTCGATTTCGCCCCTCAGAAACGATTGTGCTGCTTTTCGTATGAAAGAATTGGTTGCAATACGTTTTCCATGTGGAAGAATATGTGCCTATGGGTCGAGCATCAAATTTTAAACTTGAAACTGTCCGATAGCATAACGTACCTTTTCACCCGTACATTTGTAATCATCTTTTGTGGGTAATAATATTAATACTTTTTATTGTTCCAGATACTTTGTCTCGTTCGTGATACAGTTCCAGTTCTACAAAGCTTTGTGTGTTGAAGCTGGGCAGTATGACCCGAAAGCTCCCGAAAATAGTCCACTTCACGAATGCGACATTTACGGTAACACGGCCGCCGGAAATCTTTTGGGGTGAGCATCTTCCGAAATCGTCAGTTTTCTCTCTACCTTACTGATTTGGGTAGAGGTTATAAAGCCTAACATTATTTGGAGGAAATATTTGGAAGGGTAGTAGGTACAGTTGGTTAAATATACACAGGCGAGAAACTCCATGCTCAACGGCTTTCTCAACACCATTCTCCGACCATTTAACCTCCAAACCATCATCCGAGCAAAAGACTTTGCCTTCTATGAAGCTCTTTACACCATTCTTTGCCATATAGACATATAAAATTTAGGTTACCCACATCTACCGACTCGAACTAAATCATACTGAAATCGTACTAAATCATATTTGAATTTTATAGAAAAATGCTACAAATGGGAAGCTCTAAACCATGGCAAGATGCAATGGAAGTGATCACGGGACAGCGTAATATGGATGCAGGGCCACTTATGGAGTATTTCAAACCGTTGGTGGATTGGCTCACTGAAGAAAACAAGAAGAATCAGGTTCCGATCGGCTGGGAACCTTCGAAACGGTCGAGTAAGTGTACAAATTTAAGACAAACAATATCGTATTTGAAGTCGAGAATGACGTATTTTATAGGGTCAGAACATTATCATCATCGTTGATCTCCGTTCACAATTTTTCGTGGTGACTATTGTATAGTGAAATGACCAGAGCCAATTTGAACTTTCGAGAATACAAATCGAAGAACAACATTACGTAGTCGTTATATACAAGTTACCTCCACACATAATATGTGGATATTATAGATTATAGATTATGGATATTATAGATTATAGATTATGGATATTATAGATTATCTATACCGTGCTGCCGCTGTTGATCCTACATCATTCCTACGTCCATGAAGAACCTACCTATTCATAAGTTACACAGTTAGTACCTACGTACCTAACTCCCTTTACATGTGATATTACTATGTGACATTCTCGTTTGTTTTTCAGCGTGCAGTTGTAAGACATGAAACCTTACGAATGTGGAAAGAAAACACCCGAAATGAATCACCATCTCACCAACTGCGAGGAACAGTTCACGTCAAAGACTCAAGAATAAGCAGAGCTGCATTCCGCTCTAGACTGAAACGATCGTCCCTCGATCGTTAAATGAAATTAAATTAGTTTGTTGAAATACCTAAAAGATTATTCACTAGATAAGTACTTATTTTTAAGGCGAATTATTTTTTGAATGTTGTTTCAATTTTCTACGCGAATGCCAAGTTTATATCAATAAAGATGGCCATGAACATTGTCCAACTTTTTGCTTTGATAACCTACCTCATCGCTGATATAAATGTCTCCAGTTGGTAAGAGTATAATAATATTATACTCTTACTACTCTAATATACTCTTATATACTCTAATAATTAGAGTAATTATTACTCTCATATTATAATATACTCTCATATTATGAGATAGGAATAATTAAAAATTTTTTTAGTAACACATTTTTTTTCTCAACAAATCGTTTTATTGGATTGGTTTAGTCAGAGGTATAAAACTGGTTTCATCCTCCTAATTCATCGTAAATTTTGTGGGCTTTTTGTACTTGAACCTCTTTTAAAGACCTCTAATTAAATACGAGCAGTTTGTAACTTCTGATGATTGACGGAGACAAGAGGTGGAGACTTCAAATGCTGCCTAATGATGCAAAATCGATTAATTTAATTTGTGGTTTAACCGTCAGCAAAAGCTTAGGTAAGATTATGGAACTTCATCGCTTTTGCATGAAGACCAAGTTCCATCAATTGGTAGCGAAAAGTGCCACAAGAATGACGAATTATGGATTATGGACCTACGTCTACCAAATATCTGGGGATAGTTATTTAACAGTGTGTAGTGTGGGATTGGCACATAGCAGCATTAAACGCAAAGGTGCGTCGATGATACCAGTCCTCTTTGAAATTTGGGGTTTCGTGTCGTTGAAAGTGAAGTATTGTGTTAGTATTCATTGAAAAAGCCTAGAAAAACATAAGTATTTGAAAAATCGTATATTTCCATTAAAATATGAGTACACTGTTAGACAGGTTTCGGCGATTAAACCATCGTCAGTAACAAAACTGTTACTGTACTCATATTTCAGTGGCAATAGACGATTTTTCAAATACTCTTGTTTTCTTAACATGGGTTTCCACGATTTCGTCGCGAGTGATTTAGTTCTACTGTCTAGTATTTTCTGAGATGATGGTACTACCGCTTCCTGAATTATTGCAGCAGGCAATGTTAATTTATATATTTAAAATGTATGTAGGTACCTATTTATTTGGGCACTTTTCAATTTTGGAAAATATAACTAGGGAAACTGTTCCAGATAAACTTACTTTGATCTTGCTCGTAGACACACATCGCTTGGACAAAGATTCTATACGTAATCTTGGCTCAATTTATTCTTACACATGCCCTCTACAGGTCTTTTAACTTCAACAACAAAAAGATGTGATGTGCCCCCAAAAAGCACTCCGTGTATTATAAAAATTTCACGATAAGCGCTAAGGGGAGATTTCGAAACGGGTATGGTGCTTGTGAAGTGGTTAGGACATCTCTTTAGTCGGAAGGAAAAGGGCGGGAGAGGAAAGTGGATATCATAACTTTTCCCGGCTGTTGAATGATATTTGCGAGGAGGGCTGAGTTTTAAACGGAGTGTTTTTTTTTTTTTGTTTTTTTTTTTTTTTTTTGGCGAATTTTTCTTTATTCCGTTATTAAATATAACTCCAACTCCCAGCACAAGTTTTCTTTGTGGAAGTTGTAGTGGTAATATTGGTAATAGTGGTACTATTTATATCTGTCCTTTGTACAATAATTGTAACTAATTCAAATAAAAGAATTTTAAAAACATGATTCATTACGGGTCGGGAAATGGCTCCTGAACGGCAGGGCCGACTTCAGCGCTCTTCGACGCTATTCAAGCCATCAGACGCAAAATTTAAAGCTTTATGAAAAAAGAACAGAGTAGTAATTTTCTGTAGGATGCGTAGTTTTCGAGTTAACAGTGAAATACTGAATAAATTGCGAAAATTTCGTGGTTTTTAGGCACGTCGCAAACTCAGATACCCGTCATTCAGCATCCCCAGAAGGGGTTAAAACAATTTCCAGTTCTCGAGCTTAGACCAGACCCCTTTTAGCACTAACTTGCCTGGGCTACAGTAAAACGGAGACATTTTACATAAAACCAGTCATTTTTTCGTAAATGCACTCGAACAGCCACGCTGCTTGACTGTGGATTTGCCCCTCTCGAGAGGAAAAAACTCTCACCTCTATCAGTTAGTTTGTTGGAAACCCGGTAGAATGCACTTGAACTTCTGTTTCAGAGTTCGCTTCCACCTCCATCATGTTTCATGGATACTTCTACACCAGTATCCATGCCTCCCTCCACGAAATCGTCGGAAAGCTTCAAAAGCTCACAATACTTTCGTCGCGAGCCAAGTTTCTCGTATCGTTCGCTGTGTCTACTGTTTTTATTCGGGACCGTGAGTGTTAAACCGTGTGTGCTCGTGTAGAAGCTCAATCAGCTTCCAGAGATTCAGGATATTTGGTGAGTTAAAGTTCCTTTCCATATTCCATTTCACGTTCTAATTGACAGAAGCCACCCAACGGCCAGGTCAATGCCTCGATAGGTTATGCTGCCAGAGTAGGCAACGCCTCTGTAAATTCAATTCAGCTTCCTTCCCGTTCACTTGTCACTTGCAATTTCTGATTGATAATTCATATAAAATATCGTCTCCGCCCTATATTACTTACATGAAAATTGCAGTCGATAAACTGAGTTCAGTTGGTTCTGATAACAGTGATAGCATAACATTAGTCACGGAATGCTTGAAAGTGTGTTGTGTTCCATTTTCATAGCATACCTTTTCTTTTTGTTCCCAATACCGAATTTCTCACGCTTGCTTCCAGCTGCTCGCTTGTTTCCGTCACAATAGAAAGTTCGAGTATTAATAAGTGGTGTCTGTGTACAAGAACGGAAAAGTGGGGAACTGTCTACTTGGGGCATCTGACTTCTGTTGATAACTCATTATTGGATACTGGGATAGGCGATATCATACCGGTAGTTTCATGTTCTTTCTGCCGTGATCTTGTGGTTACCCACTAACCATTATATTCACAGTAGGTATTGTTATTTGGCTCATTACAACGAGAAAACAAGTAATCATCTACATACCCCAAGAAGTCTGAAGAATCGAAGGCAGTAGGTCTCATCCCAAGCATGTTATTGGAACGTACCTACCTGCCTTATATGACCATAGAAAGGATTAATCTAATAAATAATATATTACTGTACGGTAATTGGAGAACCATTCAAGTCCTGATTTTTCGAACTTCGAAATATTCTAGAACCTATAGTGGTATGTATGTGGCTACTTCGGGTTTGATATTGTAGTGAGGGCGATTTGGTGAATCTTGAAAAATGAGTAGTGAAATACCAAGGTGAGGGTCCTATTCAAAACATCACACCATTGATGTTTAAAACCCCCATTTGAATGTACATAACTTATGTATATCAATTATTTTGACTCATTCAAGTGCAAGTGGCACAATATACGCACTCTTAGCTGCCAGGTTAATAGCCTAATGAGTCACTCTTCCATACATTTTTAACTTTTGAATCATCGCTATAAGTCGGATTGCGGTTTACTGGACATGATTTTTTTTTCCCAATAATTATCAGATGTTCATAAAAGTATTCTACTACCTCGTGTCGTGGTTATAAAGCTGTTGATGGTGCACTGTAAGCTGCACTATTATACATAATTAATCGACTCAGCCCACCGAAATAAGTACATAGTTCTAGCGTTGTTTTACTTGGTGTGTATTGAATATACTTGAAAGTGTTTATTCCAAAGCGAAACATAAATTATTAGCTGTTGAACTGTTGAGTTGTACGTACTAATAACTCGTAGTTGTATCATTCTTGCTGGACAATCTGATTGGATGGTATTGATCAAGATTTCAGGACTGATAGACTGATAATTTTTGTGGGAACTCGATGGAAAATGGTGAATACAAATTAACAACAACCTTGAATCGATCTTCTTGAAAAATGAAGAAAGTTGAAGTGGTCTCAGAAAACTAAAAGGCGAAATGTACTGCTTATCGCTCTTATGGGCGTTCAGCTGATAAAGTAGTTGAGGCATTGTTGTTGGAATCGTACCCGGCTGGCACCAAGTGAATTGGATATTATCGCGTTATGCTGTCGTAACGTTACTTTTACGTTCACTCTTGAAATTACTTATTTGATTGCCCTCTCCTTAGTTGAATTCAGAACTTTTCTAATTCGTCTTTTCGTCCCCGGTCGCATGTCGTCCGTTGAAAATTGCCGGGTGCTGTATGACGTTGCTATTGATTGTTGTGGGTTTCTGGAACTCGGCCCAACAGCTTGAGGTCCAAGCGGGCTACTCCTCTCTCGCTAATTGGCCGTTTGAACGTTCGACGCCAGCTGGGACGGGCCTCTTCCCTGATTTATCTGTCCCTTGCCCCAACTTTTTTTCTTCTAGTCCTTAAAAAGCCCTTCAGATGGCCCTTGGATGTTCTTATGTTAGTCGTACTACTTACTTACTTGATAAAATAACCGGACTGCTGAAATTCGTCTCCTCCTATCTCGGGTATAAGGAAGAGATATTTTCCAATTGTTTAGCCACTAGTCGTTGCTCATACAAAATGAAAGTTAGAAAAAGCGGGACAAAACGATCAACTAATCAGCCATAGCCTTTTGTGTGACCATGTAGCTCGCGAAATTATTGAGACATGGGATTCCTCAGAACATGGCTTGACCACTTCAAATCTACATGCTACGAAAGATTTTGTCCCATAACTTTTGCTGGGTATGTAAAATTGCCTTTTTAACATTTTCATCACTACTATCCTTTACCCGGGTCCACTTGCATTATCGCTCTCTCAGCTGATTCAACTTCCTCCCAATTACTCCCCGTGGTCTCAAGAGGTATCGAATTTCGGCGCCCTAGGGTGAACAGGAGAGAATTCAGCTGTATCCCTCACGAAGCTGACTGTATACCAATTTTCAGCGCTCTAAGGGACAAGATGGAAGTTAGAACCGACGTGATGTTTAGAACCTTGGCCAACTTTGCTTGACAGTGGCTCGCGTGAGAGATTCCTGTTGGTCGGTAGATAATAATTATTACTACCACCGCGTCGAAATGCTTGACAATCGAGAGAAGTTATCTATATCATCACTAAGGGATGCCTCGTTCACGATGTAGGAAGCGGGTGTGTGAAATCTAACATCGACAGAAACCATCCCTGCAACTTGCTGATCACAATGGAGCGATCCCTATCAAAATCGGTTCAGCTGTATGGCGTCTATTTATTAATTTTAATAAAACGTTTCCAATGAAACAATCATTTTACCGTTGCAAGTAGATAGTACTTAGTTTTGCCCGTACACTTGTGAAGATCATCCTCTGGGATGAGGGAGGCTGGTTGGGACTTCGTAATTGAAGTGTTAACGGCGAACTCAGCAAAAAATGCCGTTCTCGCTGTCATTGGGAGCGGATAGGGGCCCATTCAACCGCCCTTCCTCTCTCACCCTTTTCCGTTCAAGCTAATTACTCAACTTGCCAATCCGGAACGAATTAGAGTTTACCGGTAGGTAGTGTTCTGTTCTACATGAAACGAACGAACATGAACATGAAACGAACTACATGAAGCTCAGTAACGAAAATAAACTAAATATGCAATTGCGCTCGCGAGAGTCCACAGTAGCTGTTGATGTTTTCTGAACGTAAGCTGTCTTTACACACATCTAAACTTGTAGATATCATCCCCAATACTGCAACAACGCACATCTCATTTTTGTCAGCTTCTCATTGGAGGCGAAAAACTAGATTTAAATGATTTTCCAGGCTAATTGTCATCGAAAACTTTCCATAGGTATTCCAGTATTTTGTATCGTTGAATAGACCAAGAGTAAACCAAGAGAAGCAAAATTTGCTTAATAAAAAACTAACCAGGGTATTAGGGAAACGAAGAGCTCTGCTGAACAACAGAAAACCCCATTTTAATGAACTGTAGGTAGGTAAGATATCTATCACATTTATAAATTCTACGAGGAACTATTTTCGTATAATTGGGTATCACGATTATCACGGTATCACGAAAACAGTGAGTATCGTGCAGCATTAAATTGTAAAATGCTTGCAATCTCTCACAATAAATTTATCTAATGGTATTTTTAGAGAACCCTTATGAAGAGCAGGGAAGTTTAAAGTTGAACTTTTGTATTGGGCCTGCAAGGAAGATGGGTGAGATCGTCTTTAAAATTAAGTTTATATCGTTTAATTCCACCAGGGTTGTACCGCATCCACCTGAGATCACAACAGGTTGAGTCATAAGGTTTCTTCCCTAGGCGAATCGATGGGTAAAACATAGTTTCCGGAAGCCCATATTTCATTAGCTTGGCTTCTTAAGGAAACGAGAAAATTTTTTGAGGTCATTGCCAATCTAACGAAGCGGGAAATTTGAAATTCAGCGGTATAAATATCTCAAAAACGTGAAAAAATTAGATAATTTTGCATTGTTGCAGTATTGGCGACGATATACCAGTACGAAGAAAAGTTTGACTAACATGGAACTACTTCTAGTTTCCAATCATATCCTTTTAAATAGGCACACAATATTCTCTTGCGCCCTTACAAAATATAAATAAAAATGGTGTATTATTGTTGAGATGAATAGGAACGTCAGGCGAGTTGTGGAGAAGATGGAAAATGCAGTTAGCATGATGAAGTTTTGTTTGAAGCGAGGAACGATATCGTGGGAAATTATAAGAGGAAGTTTGATCTCACTGATAGGTATGTACCACCGTAGCTTTCCCATACTCGACCCTCTACTTCTACAACCTTCTGGAGATGAGGTTAACCTTCGTTTGTCTTTTTAGCCGAGCTATAAAAACAATGTCAGGTACCTCCTACGTGAACTAGGGGGGAAACAAAGTCATCACTATAATGTTCCAAGTTATATACCTACCTCTTATATGCCTGAAAAGTGTTCTATATTATATTATGGGGATTCGATTGACTCAACCACTTTTCAGGCATATAAGAGGTAGGTATATAACTTGGAACATTATAGTGATATTATCATACTCCTCAGCACAAACCCCGTGTAACCTTTAGTTTTGTGTTGATTGTAATTTAATCGTTTCGGATGATTAAATGAAATGTGTTTTAACTGAGAATTTAACGTTTCAGACAACGGCATCAGAATCCGGTGACAGCGGCCATCATGTCGAAGAAGCCGACACCCCAACCGGCTCTCCATAAAGTCATTATGGTGGGCAGCGGAGGCGTCGGAAAATCGGCTTTGACTCTCCAATTCATGTATGACGAGGTATGTTTCTTGTTGAACAATTTATATTTACTAATCTGATTTCAGTGAGATTGAAAATGCTCGTATAATGAATCATGTTACGGTCATCTACGTACCAAGTTAGGTGTGTTGTATTCTTCTTCATTTCGCAGATACCTTGGTTAGCGATGAATTTTTATCTTTACTAGATCGATATGCTATGTACTCTTGTGTATTTAGAAATTCTCGAAGTACCTACCATTTTCTTACTCCTGAGAACTCACAATTCGTTCTAAATAACAAACGCATTGTGCCTACGTTGTATACCTTTCTTCAAAGACTACTCGTATTTGTCTGGTGATGCCATCACATTGGCATTGTTCTACGTTACATTGTAGTAGACAGAGTTGAGCGTTAGTCACCAGCTGACAAACAATTCAAGGCTGTATGAGTCGTTTTCTTCTTGGCATTACACGACTTTTCTATTACTCAATGCAAATCCGTAGTTGAAGTTACTCGGAATCCGTTTTTTCTTTTGTTCAGTTTGTTCAGTTTGTTTCGTTTTTTTCTTTTTCGATGTTTCGGTTCAGTTAGTTCGCCCGGACTGGTTTCAATGCATTGCTGCAGCATTAAATAAGAAACCAGTTAGACCACAATGATCTCTCAGGTCGGATTTAAGCCAAACTGGGCCTCTCAGAGGAAGCAGTAACGTCAACAATCTGCATCTCTGAGACTGTTCGTCTCCCATTTCTGTAGAGTCCTTTTTAATCGGTTTTTAATGTCTATTCACTTGGATGAACCCAGCAGAAATGAATATTTATTTTATCCCTTAGGAGGTGCTTGAAGCCACTCAGTTCACAGTATCTCCACTACCCTTCCCACTAGAATTCTTCTATCTACTTTTCCCTAAAAATCTCCCGAATCTGCAACCCTTGTGTAATTCTCCTTGATAGTTCTGCATCGTATGATGTTATTCAGAAGTTGCTGACGCTGCAGATCTGTAACTCTCTCAAAACAACATCTAAGATCGTTTGTTCCGCTGCGCCGGGTATCTTACCACTCATCCAGCTTATTCAACGCATATGTTCGGTGTTTTGAATATCTTACTTTTTATCAATCGTAGTTCGGAATTATTGAACTACTATTATTGAAATGAATGTGTATAAATACTATCGTCTCGTCAAGCTCTGTTGTAGTATTGAGCAGAGCGTTTTGCATACCGTTTATATGATGAGAAAACCTAAATTAGGATTAAATCCTCTTATTGTTCCAATCATAAAACATGAAGATAACTCCTGTCCAGCAGTAACATTAGAAACCAAACTCAGTGCTTAGGAGGCTTCATAGTGTGAATAGCATAGAAATTAGCTTTGGGAGCCACTCAGCTGATGCCAACTTTCAAGTATCAGATACTAACACCACGAGAATTGGCTAATTTTCTATAAGGTATTTTTTAAGGTTTCTATACCTTAATTACAGCTTCATAGTTTGTAAACAAAATATGAAAACTGTTATGCCCATAGCTCAGCACAACAGCAAAATATTCGTTAAAGCCAGTGGTTAAATCGCTTTCCAACGAGTGGTGAACGATTTTTGTACGATCAAAAATGGCGAAGATCAATTTTCCCAGCAATGGTTTGGTTCTAAGTGGAAATCATTACAAATCTGAAATAGTAACGGACGGACGCTCGGTTTTTGCCAATTTTGTGAAGGCTAAAACATGTTCCACGTTAAATTTTAGCTCGCTAGTACCCTTCAGGCAATTACTTTGGTTGTGTAGATAGCATTTAAAACTTTAAAAAGCCTTTCTTGCTATTTAATGAATTATTTCTGTAAGGAACATTCCTACTGCCAGTCTTTAACTTGTAATAACCACTGCTTATCATGCTGGAAACCATTAACTACGAGCATTCATTTAAAATTCGTTTTTATTTTTTCAACGTTTCACTCATCAAATGTTAGTCTGTATAATATAATATATTATCTACACAACCAAAGTAATTGGATTTGCCTGAAGGGTACTAGGAAAAAATTTTGTCGAGCTTGACCCCAAGCAGATATACAGCCCTTTCGCCCTAAATGGTAATGAATTAAGTTGGCCTGGATCCATGCAAGCTACAGCTGACGTCTTCCATCTATTTTTGCCTCTTTTGGTTGTTTGAAGGACTTAGCAGATGCTTTGCTTCTTCTCCGACTTCCTTCCTTGGACACAACTTTTATTATGTTTACTTGAACAACTTCGTACGTCTCTTAACTCTATTAAAGATTTTCAAACTCAATCACGTGTTGAAATTTTATGGTCCCGGCTTGTTGAAAGTTGCTGGGTTTCTTTAACAACAAAACTAGTTATTACTAACTTCCAAACACCGTTTTATAATTTACGTATTAACAAGCATTTATTCAAAACGTTTCTCGAATTTATGGACTCTGTTACTTCCAGTTGATATTCCTTAGTTTGAGCCTCGGCTTTACTACTTTGGCATCGTTTCCAACTTAAGTGGGTACTTATTTTCCTCGAATACTTGAATGGGATGCTCTCAGACTTTTTGAAATTGGCTGATCCATTTCCTGTGTATTGAAGTGCTATGAAGAGAGGTCGATTTGTACACCCCCTCTTAACTACTTTGTTGTACAACTTTCTTTCTTATGTGGAAATCGCTCTTTAAAGATGGATCTTAGCTGTAGGAAAGAAATTAACGATGTGAAAAAAGTTTGGCTTAAGCTGATGATTTCATAGATTTACCTAATTGGAATCCTGTGAGAGTGAAACTAAGATTCTCTCACCGTAAACACTCAACCCAATGCACCCTTCACCACTTGGTTGGTCAAACATCATTTAACCACACGGCTGTACGGATCATTTTCGTTTGTAATTATTATAATTTGTTCCTTACTACCGTTCTCAGTAGAGAGCCAATTGTAATACTTTCTCCTGATGCAAACAATATTGCCGTTACTTAATGAAGTCAGAGGTGGAATTCCTTTAACAGGAGCTTCGCTAAAATTGATGTTACACTGATAATGCTGATTATGAGGATCATCTCAATTAATTTGTTAACGTTGCATTCAAGAGGATATATCTAACGTTAAGTCATATTTTAGCTTGAAGGGTGCATTTATATAATGAATATCTGCCATGTTACACAATATTGCTCATTCTGTTTTCCTTTCTGAGTATAGCTAATAGCATGAATGGTGAAAGATCCATTCTATTTTATTATTAGCACCTTTGCAGTTCAAGCTGATTGTTTAGTAGAATAGTTTATTGGTCCTTCTACGATGGAATGCCTGTTTTATGGTTCGGTTACATAAAACAGGTCTCAATTGTAGCCATTTGCCATTACGTCTCTGACATCTGCCAGAGATGTAGTTAGCGATCTTTTTGATCGCTTAGGTTCAATTTCCAATTATACTCGTTCTTACTTGTCTCGCCGCCTGCGATACTAATCTCCCTGTCGCTCACCCTTTCAGTTTTATTTATTTATGTATTTAAATTACGGGCAAGCCCAATTACAGTGTGTCAGCTTACACAGAAGCAATAATAATAAGTGAGACAAAACAAGCACATAATGATATTAACAAGCACATCACACATTTATGTGAGAAGCAGCAACAATTGATCTAAGTTTAGAGAGGCTGTCAGAAAAAAAGTCAAAGTCCATTTTCATCTCTTTATGAAATACTGAATAATATTCAGTATTTCATAAAGAGATGAAAATGGACTTTGTATATTATACGCATTCATTTCAGCTGGCGTTTAGTTTCACCAACCCAATAAACTCGTTATAATCTCTGCATAAACGCAACTCACGAAATGCTCCCCAAATTAACTAAGATATACAATTACATTACAATACAATAATTATTATATTATTTTTGAATTGGCTCGGAAACTTGTTCATAACAAATAAATAGGTTTTGTGATTATTAAGATTACATTTTTGCGTGACATTAACGCTAGGTTTTCTTTTTGACATGAAAATGTCTGCTCTGGCCTCCCCCGGTTTTGTGTACAGATTCTGTGCCACCCTCCTTCTAGCACGATTTTCACGTACAACCAATCCGCAACTGAGTAATTGTAACTCTGTGTGCATCCATTGGTAATCGTTCACATTTCGTTGTAATCGTCAGATTTCATAGAATAGTTTCATATTAACCAGACACGCGTACCCTCAGTGGCAGATGAGCTGCACAGGATGAAAAAATGAGGGTAAGCAATGTAGTCAGCAACACAACTATGAGCGGTTGAAGTTATTTATCAAACTATAAAATGAAGTCCCGTTTTTCTGTTCATTATAGAAACAACCGCTTCGTAGTATCGCATGTCATTTTCATTTTTACTAATTTGTGTGAAAAAAGTAAATATAGTAGGTAGTGTTGATGGGGCAAGATGGGCTTCATGGCAGCAGAGAGAAAGAGGAAACAGCGTGCTTATGAGAATTTTTTGAAGAATACTGCATTTTTTTCGAGGAAAACCTACAGTTCCGAAAGTCACCGGCAAAATCAACGACAGGATGAGGATGGCCGCACATCGAGCAAATGTCAAAAAGAGAGGCGTTGAAATAGTGATGTGCCGTGTAGTAAACAGTTTTTGGCAATAAGCTGTTTTTGGATATCCCATTCTGTTCGGTATGCGACAGACTGTTGTTTAAAACGATCTGAGACCAATTCATAGTGGGAGACGAAAACTTGAAAGATTACACGTGTCAAGTAAAGACATTTTCATGTCAAGGTTCGAGACTCTCACTAGGATCTCTCCGTTTTGGTTTTTTGTGTTCCTTGAAGTGCGCTCTCCGTTGCCGCATATTGTCGATCCTCCAATTATAAATTCCCTGGAGCTCTTCCTCTGTATGCATCAATTCATTACTCATCATGACTTCCCAAAGCTGGCCATACAGCTTCTCGTTGTTTGTTGACTTTTTGGAACGACAGCAACGAAGTGTATGATTTCAACCTTGTCTCCGGCTCACTGTTCCACATCTGATGGATCACTTTCTTCAAATGCCACCGCGTTGACTGCTCGCCGCGAAACCGCAGTCCTTGTAACGTAGAAAGTCCTTCATTTCATCGGAAACGCTCTTCTTTCTCTCTAAATCCACTCTCCGCGAATCTGGAATTCATCTAAATTATTGCAGGTGGAATTTGAGATCAATGGCGAAAATACTTATTATTCTCGCTAATGGTTGTAGGTTAAACTACCACTAAGTTCTGTAGTTTTTATCAATCGTTTACAAATGTAGACGAAACACTTCAACCGCCTATTACGTGGCTTTTCCGTTCACGATAATTTATGCAAACTTGAGACTTTCCATTTGGCCCATCAGAAGTTTGAGAATAACCAGCCGTCAGAGGTAGAACTGTTATTCTTACTAATGAAATACAGGGTGTCCCACTTAAGGGTGGACATCCCGCCGGGGGTGAATTCTAAAACTAATTTGTGACAAATGCCCTGTGACTCATATTTTTTACTCCACTTGAAAACCGAGTTTTATCACTTAAAACTTTTTTTTTCCTGTTTTCGATTTTACGTCACGGCATAACTCCCTTATTTTCTAAAGTAATCTCAAATCTGAGATTGTCATTGGAAAGAGCATTAAATTTTCTATCTCTCTGGTGCCAAACAAAAATCTTTTGCTCACGTTTAGGGGTTAAAAAATCAGCTTAAATAGAAATATTTGTCAAATCCCGGAAATTTCCAGTTTTTTCAATCGCCTGTAAAACCTATTAGGTACTCTACTTGAAAGTTTTGCAAATTTGACGAATATGGCCGGAAATCTTATTGGTGTCGAAACGTATGAGAGATTTTTAATATTATCTATTCTCTCAGTAAGCTAGGCATATTAGCATTCCCATAAGAAGGTTTTGATCCAGTTCAGATTTTTTGACCCTTTATAGTTTTTGGTCGCTGAACACGAATCTGAAATTTTGCTCGGCACTTGTTTTATTTTGCCCTTTTTGCCGAAATTTTGGCATATTTTCTGCTCCAGCGGCAGAAAAGTTTATCTATTGTCCGGGGACGTTCTTGAATGGCCACGTATGAATTTCATTAAATCAGAGCATTTTTCTTATCAACAGATGTCGATGGAATTTTCCGTGGTTATGCAGCTATTTCTCCAATAAATACACTACTTATAAATATAAATTCGTGTCATTTCGAAAACTAAAAAAGTTTAGATACAAGAAAGTTATTTGCCACACCTTTTTGTTGCTCTACCGGCTTTAGGTAATTGGTTTACACTGAAGTTGTAATTTTCCACGTATTTCCGTACAAAACGCATGATTAAACATTCAAGTAATACATTTAAGTCCATTAAAAGGTTTTTTCCGTTACCTTGGTATATAACTTGAATATTATTGATCTTCAAACAGTTCTCTATCTGACAATCTCGCAAGTTTGAGAAATCTTGTTAATCTCGTCTTATTTCCATCGTGTTACTATTTTATTTTATTTTCTCAGGCGAGCCCTCAAGAGATTGGCTGTTGGCCAGTCGTATGCATGTCATAATGCATATCAAAACGTAAGAAGACCTACTACGTTTTCCCTGAAAGTTGAACTGAATAATGACATACGTTGGGTTGTTAAGTAGCCCCTTTGGATGAATTGTAATAATAATTAATAATTAATAATTAATCGAACTCCCAGAGGAAGCCAAGTAAAGTATTTGATTTAACCGTAGAGCGTGACCAACAGATTTCGATAACTGACTTACTGCGTTGCAATATCTCCAATAAACTCCATTGTCCATTTAATATCCTCCCTTGACAACGATTCACGTACTCCCGAAGTTATGGAATGACGCTGGCCAAAAGTCTCGGCCTTACCTTGTACTCTTCCCGTCCTCTCGAGCTATAGTAATTTTAATATCCGCTAGTCGAAAAAGAAAGCGAAAAAGAAATGAGCGCCGTGGGAAATTGCCCTCAAACTTTAAAAAATGAGATTTTTTGTGGCCTTCCCAGAAAAACCGGCGGTCCATAACGACTCTTATTCAGTTCTCCCTCTAGGAGCCAGCGGTAGCGATATGGTTTCTTTTTGACTTCCTCGCATGGTCAAGGTACATTAGACTAATAGAAAATAACAGTTCATCTTCTATATGTGGTCTGTGGAGCCTTCACTTATTGTATGAGAAAGTCAGATGTTTAGTGCTTTGAGCCGGAATGTGGGTGTGGGTAGAGAGTAATGGGTAAGTTACCCATCATTTTTTACTTCCTAGGAAGCTTTCTTGAATAGTTGTTCAAGAAAGTCTCGGTTGAAACCTGGTCGAAATATTACGGGCATTCAACAGCTATTCCGTCGGGGATGTTCATCAAGAGATCGCGGTGTCACCTCTGCTGACCTTTCGATAAAACTGGCAACTCAGCGGCAGAATATTTAGAGGCCAACGCCCTCTCTCATCTGAAACATACCGGGCTTGACTGCCAGTTGAAACGATCCTTTTGGGCGGCTTCATGAATACTGCCTCTGTGTGTAATTGTGTCTACAGTTGCTATACAGGAAATAGGGTTCGGTAACTACATAAAACTAAAGGTTGTTTACGACATTCATCCATTCTGACTCCTCTAGTTCTAAATTCAGATTCAATCCGATGTACTACTGAAGTTCGTTACTGCGTTACTTTGTGTCACTTTGGCAAGAGAAAGTATTTTGTTAATCGTGTAGCTTTCTGCATCAAAGCAGGTTTACCATGCACTGGAGATAACTGTACGAGATACTATTGCCGACGGTTGAAATGGATGTTGGAACAAAGATAGCATTCCGCTCTGATCAACTTTTCATCAATATACAGGGTGTAATGCTCTCCTACGTGTCCTACATTTAATTTCCGACCAAAAGTGTCTCCTTGACTTTTTTTTATCCAATCAAAATCCGACTTTTTCCACTTTCAAGATTTTTTTCCTGTTTTCGACCTTAAGGGTACCTCCACAATTCTGCTATAAGAATTAATAAGATCACCAAGCGTTTAAAAAACAGGTGATTTTGAGATTTTTACAAAATTCACTTTTCAGACTCCATTTTTACTCCTCAGTTCCACCTAAAAATCATTTTTTAGGCTTTATAGAGGCAGGGGATTTAACGCTCTTTCCCAGCGGTATCCTCAAATTTAAATTGCAGTAGAAATTAAGCGAGTTATGGCAATTTTAGTGAAGTAAGGTCGAAAACACGAAAAGAAATCTTAAAAGTGGAAAAAGTTGGATTTTGAGTGGATTAAAAAAAAGTCCTAGAGATACATTTGGTCGGAAATCTAGAGATACTTGATCCCTAAAAACATGAATGATTTACTCTTAGCACACATTCAAAACTAAGCTATTTACTGAAAGCTCAGCAGTTATTCGTCGTGGAAATTTAATCTATTGACAACTCTTATAGCTCTTTGAGGTTAACACCCTCTCACAAACCTTTTCGTGTTAGGTACCTACACTATATTCAGGGAAAGGAATCCTGGGTAAGTTGTAGCTCTCATCGTATTATACCGTAAATTCTCTATTTCTGTTTCAGTTCGTTGAAGACTACGAGCCCACTAAAGCCGACTCTTACAGAAAAAAAGTGATCCTCGACGGAGAGGAGGTTCAAATCGATATCCTCGACACTGCGGGGCAAGAAGACTATGCAGCTATTAGGTGAGGATGGGCATATACAATTCCTAACTTGATCACCGCGTGATTTCAGTGGGAGTTGATTAATATGTTTGGAATTTTTGGATAAGAGATTTGACTGTGTGATTTCGAAATTCGAGGAAGGCGCCGAGAAGCATAGAAAACACTTGATCATGTAGAGCAGGGATAGGCAACCCCAAGGCTTTCGCTTTATGTTAAAATTTCAACATAAAAAAAAGGAATCTCAAATTAAACTATTAATTTCGTATTGCATTAAATTAAATCTATACGTTATTTATAATTTAAAAAAATACTATCAACGTAAAAATTTAGAAAACAAGTACACAGCTCGCTTGCTGGACAGCAACCTAAGCGACTGTTTGCGAGCTGCAGTCACGAATAATTATTATGAACCCGTCTTCAAGCAAATAGTAACCGATAACCATTTTTACCGAATTTCAGGTCAATTTTAGTGTCAAATGATGTCTTCAAAATAATTTAATTTTGAGTTCAGGCTGAATTTATTATATTACTTGCGAATTAACGAACTGCCCTCCAATTTTTATTTTATGTAGTAGGTACCTAAAAAATGGTGGGGTGTGCCCCCGTTGACCCCTGATTTCGTCTTATAGAGTGTCTTATTCGTAATTTCCTACTATGAAGCGCACAGGTACCTCAACAATTTTGGTAGCCTTCAGACACTCAAAAATCGGGAATGTCTGGTGGTTGGAGGAGGTTGGTTTATGATACCTCATAAGCAGTTAAAAGGCAGCAACAACTCGAGGGAAAAATATTGATCAAACAACTCGGCCAGCATTCGTAATATTGAATGCTGTTGTATCGTGATAGACACTTATTATGTTTCGAATATTCGTGTATCTAATTGGGAATCAAGCGCAAGCAACCCCGACTCCAGCAGCGAACCCTACAGTATTGAACGCTGTCGACCATCCCTTAATGTCTTCCAGCAACCGAATACGACCAACATTCCAATCAATTAAATCTACGCATACCTCATAAATGGAGGTTTCAAGCTAAATATGTTATTTGTGGACTAACAATACTTCGTCGAAATAGAGACTAAGTGCCGTCACAATGTCAATGGAGATGTTAGCGACACCGCGGCTCCTAACAGGTGGATCCCTCCCGTTGCGTAACACGAAAAGGCTTATGAGCCACGGAATCAATATTGTTACGAAACAAAGAGCTGCACTGTTTTTATTCATTTTTTTTTTTTTTTATCTCACTCAAACTCCGCCTTCCGAGCCTCTCCAGGATGACTCACAAGACAGCCTTAGGAACAGGCATGAGTCGGTCGGTTATTTTCAGTTAATCGTTATCAATCGGTGACGTGTACCTACACTTAACACTGTTCACGTCATTTCGAAACAAACGTCGATCCTCGTTGAAATATTCAATCCTTTAAATCCGCCTACAAATCGCCTGACTGTACAGAAAGTACTGGGG
This sequence comes from Stenodema calcarata, assembly GCA_963920205.1. NCBI lineage: Eukaryota > Metazoa > Arthropoda > Insecta > Hemiptera > Miridae > Stenodema > Stenodema calcarata. The sequence continues at coordinate 14,522,991 of OY986053.1, read as the reverse complement.
ATCACGCTACGCGAAGCTCGAACAGATTACTAGAGATCGGTCGTTATCATACACCTATTTCTCTAGTCGGTATCAATTTTCTGTAGTTTAGGATTTGAGGACCTCTTTTGCAGGGTTGAGTTCCATTGATAGACTACTGATTGTTCTTAAATAAATCCTCAGTCCTGATTTCTTCCCGGGCTGACGACGCTGTAAAGCAAAAATTTCCACTTTCATCAAGTTTTTCTAAATTTACGTAAGTGTTTGCTATAATTGTCATCCTCCTGTACATTCATTCAAGTTCATATTTCACGCGAGTGTCTTTAGTTTCACCAATCCATCGTATACTCAGTCTTCAAAATATTCATCAGAGAACTTTGCATCCGTGACAATAATCCGCGGAGTAGATCGTTCTTGATTTCATCCAAGTTGGACTTACCCTTAACACATCCTGAATCATAACCATTGTAGTCCAGGAGCCTTGTACAAAAAATCGGGGTGAACTGGACTCAATTCCAAAGTTAATGCAAATTTGAGGGTGTATTTGGATGGTCGACGTATTATCATCAATTTCAGAAATCTCATCTGTGAGTTGTAGTCAGTTCCTACGAATATTATTTCACTCGCTTGACAAAGTCTTGGATGCCTCGAAATATGGTATTTTCTCACTTTTTGTCGGCGAATTAACTTTTTTATTAGCTGTTGGCGAATTAAGAAAGTAAACTTCGAGTGATAACGCTATCTTCAAACGAACGGAGAACAAACACTAAACGTATGTTAATCAAATTGACGCGGATTGTACGTAACGTGAAACTCATACTAAGCGAGAAACCCAACGTAGATGGCTCTGTAATTATATGTCTCAAGGTTATGGGATAAACGTCGAATGAAAGAAAATACTCTTCAATTATTATTGTTGGCTCCCAAGTCTACGAACTCGCGTTGAAACTTTGAAGGACGGAAACAGTCATAACAATACGTCGATGTGACAAATCTCACGGGTTTCCTTCCAATTGTGATTGTTCGTGATGTGACTGTGGGGTGAAGGGTAGAGAAAATTCGACTGCATGAAATATTAAAATACATATCGTCGCTGTAGTTCTAACATATCATATCTAGCATAGCTTTTTCCGCATTTTCAACAGGGTGTAAAAACTGATTCATCTAATCCAAACCTATTTCAAGTAAAACCTTGACACCGAAGCTTAAGCTCATACGGGATTCTGGAGACGACAGATTCATTGGATCGCGTTGGAAAATATGAATAATTCCCATTTTTTGCAGATATGTCATGTTAGAACTACAGCGACGATATAGTGTTTAAAATAAATTTTCCGTAATTTTATTGAAATAGTTTCATGTAGCGTTGGCATGTAAAATGAAACTCGACTGAAGACAAATCTCGACGTATCCGAGAACTCAGGCGAAATTCTTTAGCGTGAAAAATCGTCCACGGGCTCGAGGAAACCATTTTTCACGTATCCGCCGAATGAGGGCTTGCATCTCCTTGTTCCTCCGCCCAGATCAGTAATGTTTTTCCCTCAATGTGGGTCGGAAACGGCTTAGCCTGCTCACTAGCCGTTTCCGACGCCCCAGGAAACATCCTGGCGTCCCGTCATTATCGTTGTTGGGAGGCATGGGAAGCAGACCGCTAACTGTAAACAAAGTTCTCTTGATCGGCCTTAGAGGCATCAAAAGTAAACAACAAAACATTCGACGCTGTTATTGTGAGTTGTAAGAGGTGTTTTCTTATTTGACTTTTATTGGTGCAGCTTTTAACTCATTTTCTGTTATGTAGGTTTTGGTGTCGGGCGAATGTTCCGTACCGCTGAGTTAATTTGGGATCGTGCGAAACGTGATTTAAATGGCTTATCTGTGAAAGAGTTCGGTATTCAATGAACAGATTCCTTATCAAGTTTGAAAAAAGAATCTCAATTCTTGACTTGTGAGGGCTATTTGTAAGAAATGTTTACAGACTCCCCCCTAATTCCGACACAGGAAAGGATCATTAATATCATATCTAATCATAGGACATTATAATTGACTAGGTCTTCTCTTCAGTGTGTTGAGGAAGAATGATTGATGGGGAGATATCATCATACCTTATTTGATGGAGTTAAATCGATATTGCCGTTATAACCAATACTATGACATAGTACCTCCACTTTGTTTTTATAGTACTCTCTTTGTGCTCTTGCAGTCTGCAGCTGCTCCAGCAGTACTAAGCGCTGCAGTTCTGTGTTCGTCAACGACTTTGTTTCCGAAGTTTCATTGAAATCGTACTTGTTCTTTCGAGGCCCTACGTACCTACATTGTACGTGTTGAGAGTAATCCATGTTAGTCCAATTTTATTGGTACAACGTGGAGTCCAATCCTTCTGTCGTTTTATGAGTTCAAAATGTGTGTGAACCAATTTAACCAATGTTTTTCCCGTTCCAGAGATAACTATTTCCGAAGCGGAGAAGGTTTCCTGTGCGTATTCTCAATCACAGAAGAAGAAAGTTTCCAGGCTACCCAAGAGTTCAGGTCAGTAGCCACAGATGGGGCAGCTTGTGAATGAATGGACACTTGTTTGTTATAATTCATACCCCCTCCCATTCACTGATTTAATCGGAGCCCCCTAATCTCCGGCACCATCTCTGTAATTAGGCGGTTTCAAGCTTTCAACAGTATTTTCCTTGTTAAGAGAATTACGAGTCTTCCAATAAAACGCTTTGTTTGGTTAGTTTTGTGAAATAAATTGGTATAATGCTATTCGTATTTCGTATTTTATCAATTATTATTGATAATAAAAAGTTTTTAAAAGTTATTCGTTACTGACAAATATTTAGATGCCTATCGCATTGCATATGATTGAGCAAGGGCAGTCTGGACGTTTTTGTTAATATCAGTGCAGTTCCCTCAAAAAGTAGGCTTCCCCTAATTCCCTACGTCAACATGCAGGCTTCCCCTAATTCAGTATAAATAAATATTTATTTTTTCACTCTTTGCCTTATGATGCATAGACTTCTCAGTCTCAACTGATTTCAACTGAACAACAAGTCAACATTTTTCAAGTGGTTTGAAGATGCTTATTTGTAATAACGTCACAATTAATACATGATTGTTAATCTTGCCCTTTCTGCTTTCTAGGGAACAAATCCTGAGAGTGAAAAATGATGAGAATATCCCATTCCTACTGGTAGGAAACAAAGGAGATTTGGATGAGAAGAGGAAAGTGACTCTGAACGAAGCTCAAGGCAGGGCTCAATCTTGGGGCGTCCCCTACGTCGAAACATCGGCTAAAACCAGGGAGAACGTCGATAAAGTAAGTTCGGAAAAAGTGATGGCTTCATATATTATCGTGTTATACTGCTCAACACAGAAAATGTTTCGAAAAAGCTCTTGTTTTAAAGATACAGAACCTACTTGGGTGATGAATGATGAATAGGGCGGGATCGAGGGTTATTTCATTTACGAAGGTTGGTACACCTGACAGCTGTCATTCCTATTGGTTGAACTCTCTGTTTGAACATTGGAACCAACTTTCAGGTGCTCTTTATTTACTCATTCGTAGCCCGGCGTTGAGCAACCAACCCCAATTCTCTCCTTCATCTCGAGCAAGTACCTAATTGATGGACGGATCCCATTTCTTTCAATTTCGATACCATGATTTCACACCTTCCCAAAACCGCGATGATTGGCATTATTTATAAATATTACGCATACCTACCTAGTTAATATGGGACGTATTTTAGGGGGTCCCCGACCCTCCCACCGTACATCTTAATTTTTGGAGTCATCTCAATAATTACAGCTCATTTTCTCTTCGAAAATTCGCTAAATGATAGCTTGAAACAGGGTAGTACATACTGGCCTGCCTTTGGTTTGGAACCTACCTAAATCATGCAAAACTATTTTTTTTTTTCAGGTGTTCTTCGATCTTATGAGGGAAATCCGCTCAAGGAAAATGGAAGACAACAAAATGAGCAACGGACGGAACAAGGACAAGAGCAAAAGGAAGAAACTCAAATGCGCAATACTGTAAAAAGTCGACCACCTGAAACAAATCACTTCCTTTACCAGTTCTGTATTGTATCAAGTGGGAGCTATCATGACTCTCGTACTGAAGTGTCAGCTCTTATTCGGCTTATTGTGCTAAGTTTTTTCTGTTAAGGAAAACTGAATAGTTCTCAAATAATTATACATCAATCTGCTGTTTTTATTCGATACATCGACGCTTGCCATTTCATTTGAGGCCGAGCTTTACTTTGGCCTCAGAAAACAAAATCACTCGTATTTGTCGTTTAATTTATTTTCGGAATAAACAGTTTGTCTATCGTATTTATAAATATTTATTGGACTTGAAATGCTGTATTGAATCATGTGAACATGATGGACTTTATTATGTGTACAAACCTTGTGAATTTTATTTAGAAAAAAAAAAAAAAAATCATTTCCGTACAGGCTCATGCCCTCATGTAGAGGGTTAAGAACTGCACTGTATTGAAAACTGACAATGTGCCTGTTTTTATATATGAAAATACTAATGAAGTAGAGCAGAGTACCATAGTCAATCTTACGGTTAAAAAAAGGTTCCTCAAGTTCTGCCTGAACCACAATATTTTGAACAAAATTTGCAAGTAGCAGCCGTTGTACGGCACCTGATAAATCATCATGGATTTTTGATGTAATTCCCGGTAGTTTCTGGTACTTAACCTCCAAACCATTTTATCACTTAAAAGCTCGCTTTTTGTCTGAATTTGAGTGCCAAATGTCACTGCGTCTTTTGTTAACCCAACTTTGTATCCTCGTCCTCCATTCCCAGCTCACTTTCAAGTCTAATTTAAATTTGATGGTGGTCTTTTGTACTACTTACTTATTGTTACAAGCTATCCAATTTCGGTGTACCTACTGATTCTTCCCCGTTAGTTTATTTGCCAATGATTTGCTTCGATTTGCTAGCGGCTTTCTTCTTTCACAAGAAACATTAATATCCGGCAATATATTTCGTTAGAATTATTTCGTTTCTGAAGTAACGCTGGATTTTATCATTCCAGCGCTGGTGTTTTCATTTCTAAATTCAAACAATCAATCTACTTGTATAAACCTTGTGATTTGAACTATTACACTGATTGACGGTTGTTGCTAATGACTCAAAGCCCTGTAGAAGTAGAGGGGTGCCATTCCTTTGAATTTACGTATCTGATGGTATTTAGACTGGTTTTGTGTGATACCATACCAGATCGTGAAATGCGGTTTCAATAATTATTGATTGTGGCTTCTGTTAAAGAGTTCAATAGAAGGAATATTTATAAGAAATGATGTCTGTATCGAAAACCTGCTTTTATTGTAGGGGATTCATCAAATTTGATCGATTAAGCGAATCGAGGTTAAAGACATGAATCCAAGGTTATGATAAGTGTCAGTGTTGATATGTGTAACTTTATTGCAAATATTGGAGGATTTACCTGTGTGCACTGTACATTGAGTCCGTCATTAATTGCCCGACAGCACAACATATCCACAGGTTCAAATTGAACAGAATCTATACTAGTCGAAAATACAGTAAAACCGTCCAGCAGTGGACAGCAGCTAAGCTATCAACGTGAGAGATGCCTGGAAACTTTGGAACCGGTGTCTTGTTGCTTCAACCAATCATGCTTATACGTATTAGAAACCCCGTATATTTATAAGGTCTTTACGTTTAAATTTCTGTGTTAATTTAGGAATAAACATGTCACTACTTAACTCTCATATTGATGCTCCTGAGCCTGAGTGAGACGAGTCCTTGTGTCATTCGCTGCAGGGCTGTATGAGGTTTTAGTTAAATCAGTGATGAACTGGTGGAAAATCATTGAGATCATATCATTAGAGAGAGCTCAGAGCTGAAATGGTGAGTTCTACTTTGTCCACCAACGAGATTTCGAAATGCTGCTCGATTACCTCCTTTTATTGTTTGTATTGGGCCAAAACTAGGTATGCTATCCTTCTAATTGTTGATGAAAATAGTCACTTGCCTTCGATACTCGTATTATGGCGTAGTACTCTACTCTCCGATCTGAATAGAGGAAAACAGGAAACATGATATTCAATCTTGCAGGCACCACACTTCTCATTGTGGGAACTCAACACAACCTTGTCGAAATTTCCCTATTCCTCCCCCCCCCCCTCACTTAGTCCCATAGAGCTATTAGTGGGCCTGCTCGACTGACAGTTTGATAGTCGGGAGCACCAAACCATTCTGGGCTCAATTTCTCTCAACTCAATTTCAATATAATCAATCCATCCACAATGCCAGGAATCAATTGAAAATAAAACGGAACAATCATTACCTATTTTAGTTTAATATAATCTCCCACTACCTGCTGCTTATATTTTAGTAAACCATCTTGTTGTTTCATGCTATTGTCATCATTTTATTATTTTTACCAAGGAAAATTTTGTTCGCAGTTGTACTCGATAGAATCGTCAAATTATCACTTTTATTTCAATGGATTTACCAACTCCAATAAAGTTATGTACAAATTGACTTATGATTTGCAATAATTTATTTTACATTACTTGTATTTGCTTCTAAGTTATCCATTTAGTCTAATAATATAGCTTAAGAGTTTTCGAAGTTGTTTTCTTTCCCTGTATCACGTCTTAATACCATTGATTCAGCCCTGCACTGCAATTGATTTTAGTCCCAAGTCGTATGATCGAATTTTTTCAGCTGAATAATGCGAATTCGTATTTAGGGCACTCCCATTAAAAGTATAAATTTAAATCGTCAAAAATAGGTTTAAGAGACATTACACAGAATGAGCCCAACAAGAAAAACGACCACTCTTGTCTGTACATCTGTTCTCCTTGCAATATGCTTGAGAGTACTATAATTATACGAAATAGTTAAGGGTAACTGGGTTACATTTCTTGAGGAGACCAGATGGTCCCAGGTATCAGCTTGATAGCTACCTTCACTACCAATAATATTTGAACAATGAATGTACCTGCGTCAGTGGTTTTCTACCCGTTTCTGGGCGCCAAATCTGTGTGTAGTGCAACATGCGTCCTATACGCGATACCTATTTTATTACATTGATCAGTCAGGGGGTGAGAAACCGATGTTCCCAACTTCCTAGGGGCTTTTCATTCAAGTTTTAGGCCTCTGGGGACCCCCCCCCCCCCCCCGAGAGCCAAAAATCGGCAATAGCATAGTAGTTGTCTGGGAGTAGTTGACGAATGGCCACCAACTTTCCGGCAGGATATCTCGATTTTCAAGAGAGTGACACCTCACAAATTTCGAGGGATTACTCAATAGGTCCATACAAAGGCTGAGTTCGAACATGGACGTCTTGTGTTAAAAAAAAAAAAAATGGAGTTAGGTAGATGTGCAGTAGTTTTCAGTGGTTCCCCAAACCTCATGAGACCCCCCCCACTAAGTCCGGATCCGCCCCTGATACTCGTACCTATCCTGATTAATGTAACACGTTTCGGAAACCTTACTTAGCTGAAGGCCTGTCTAGAGGGAGGAGCATATTAAAAGTCATGCAGCATGGCTATATGAGCAAATTTTCGAAGAAATCACTGGTTTTATGAAAAACGGCTCCATTTAACAAGTTGTATAACGAATTGGGTCTCCTATTTTGCCGAGTAGTATATATTTACAGTTTATAGATTTTTCAGCGCTGAACACGATGATGAAGTCAGAATGGCGATATAACGTATATCTGGATCTGACATCGGAATGATATTATCATTCCGACGTCAGATCCAAGCAGATGAACCCGTGAAGACCATCTCAAGTAACAATTACATCGTCGGTGGTAGGGACTTGAAATTTGGTATGTAGCTTCCTTAGGACTTACACGTTGTGCAGAATAGGCCCTGGATCGGCTTAGTGGCTCTTACAGCTAATTTCTATGCTTTTCACACTATGAAGGTGTAATTTGGTATGTAGCTTCCTTAGGACTTACACGTTGAGCAGAATAGGCCCTGGATCGGCTTAGTGGCTCCTACAGCTGATTTCTATGCTTTTCACACTATGAAGGTGTAATTTGGTATGTAGCTTCCTTAGGACTTACACGTTGAGCAGAATAGGCCCTGGATTGGCTTAGTGGCTCTTACAGCTAATTTCTCTGCTATTCACACTATGAAGGTGTAATTTGGTATGTAGCTTCCTTAGGACTTACACGTTGAGCAGAATAGGCCCTGGATCGCCTTAGTGGCTCCTACAGCTAATTTCTATACTTTTCACACTATGAAGGTGTAATTTGGTATGTAGCTTCCTTAGGACTTACACGTTGAGCAGAATAGGCCCTGGATCGGCTTAGTGGCTCTTACAGCTAATTTCTATGCTATTCACACTATGAAGGTGTAATTTGGTATGTAGCTTCCTTAACACTTACACGTTGAGCAGAATAGGCCCTGGATAGGCTTAGTGGCTCCTACAGCTAATTTCTATGCTATTCACACTATGAAGGTGTAATTTGGCATGTAGCTTCCTTAGGACTTACACGTTGAGCAAAATAGGCCCTGGATCGGCTTAGTGGCTCCTACAGCTAATTTCTATGCTATTCACACTATGAAGGTGTACCTAATTTGGTATGTAGCTTCCTTGGGACTCTAACTAGACTTTGCCCAGGGTCCGGATCAGCTGAGTGGCTAAAACATGTTCCATGCTTATATAAATTTAGCCGAAAGGGGGTAGCAGCCCCCTTGGCGATCCCCAGTAGGTACCAAGTTTTTTCTAATATCTAATAAGTAGTACTTTTAGAAGGGCTCGGTTGATTTCCATCCCCGGGCTCGAATATTCTCTCCACAGCCCTGCTTACCGAGGGGTTACTCTGTGCCCCACAGTTATCCATAGGCCTACTTACCAAGGCACCTTCGTATACCCCACACAACATGTAATGAAACGGGATTGGTACAAGAATATGACGGACGATCAAGTAATTCACAGATTCTGTATTGTTTTCATCATGGTAACAGTAGTACGTAGTATACACCTATCAATGAAAATTAAATCTCAAAAACAAATGTACAAAATGAGGAGGGCGTATTTTTCCTTGCAAAGCAACAAATTTAGGCGCGCAATTCCAATTAAGTTTTTTTCACCTGTTATTCCAAGAATGAACAAAAAACGATGTTTTCAGTAAACGACTAACCATTATTCATTTAAATTTTTTTTAAACGAGACCATCGAATCGTTCCTACACAAGAATTTACTTTGAGGAACGATGTGCAACGTTATGGTAAAATCAAAGCATACTTTCAAAAATTGGAACAACCAAATATAACGAGTCCAAGACAATGTACACCTCGCCCAATAAAAATATTTCTTTTATATTGCGATCTATTGGAAGCACATAAATTAAAAAAAGTATGCTTTTTCTTTAAATACCATTACAGTATAGGCCTTTGTTTACATAAATTCTCGGAAACAACCTAATGCAATATATCATATATATATGTACTTTCATAGTTATACTTTTACATATACTTTTTTTTAATCCATAAATCTAACTGTTATGAAATGTATACGTTTGTGCGTTGCATTTGTACACGACAATTATCACCTCGCGCTTCAATTCTTCGTCTCATTATTTTTTTTTTGAATTTTCTAAAATTCTAAAAACCACGCGAACACAAATTGTTTCATTTCTTTCAAAACTGAGAAACAAAAAATTTGTTCGATTTTTTTTGTTTGTTTTTCAAACACCTAGTAATTCTATAGTACACCAAAACACCTAAAAAAGACGTTATAGTAATGTCTTCGTTTGAAGGGTAACGAATGGAAGGTTTTCATGAGAAAAAAAAAAAAACTAGATATTAAAAGCAAGGAACCTCACTCTTGTATGGTGAAATAGAGAGAAATCAGGGCTGACGGACAGGTATATAAATGCAATGTTTTCCCACTCCTACCTCGAGTGAGATTGGTTTTTTCGAGTATTACAATGAGCAATGGATAAATTTGATTGGCACATAAAATCAGATTTTGGGCACCGCCAAGAAAACTTACATTAAATGAAATAACTTCAAAAATTAACAATACTGTTGAATTAACTGCAATTAAAAAAGAAATAAAAATACAAGTAACTCACATTATACATTGAGCAATATAAAATCAATCAGTGAAACTCAGATAGGGTAGGCAGTCATTTGACAATATATTTATAATGGAGAAAACAAGGTGTTTGTCGAGGGTTCCTTGTAACATTGGACAGACGAGAAAAATAACTCACTAGTGGTTTATCATGTTTTAAACAATTCACTCGCAATACCAGTAGATCGAAACGTTTTTCAATTAATCGCCCTAATTTGGAATCGTCGTGAAAGTGTGTTTTTGACTCCTTATTTTTTTCAATACAAAAATATGGACACATTTTCGTTGAAAGGATGATGATGGACCAATGAGATAAACCCCTCGGTACTCCATGGCAAGATTCTCATTTCAATAACGATTTGCTAAAATAACACATTATATTTCCCGAAAGCGGAATTTCGGAAAGAGGAAAACAAGGTACTGCACAAGCCGGTAAGAAGAGGAAGCCAGTAGCAGTGACAAAGTTACCGTATAAAACGGGAGATAAAAATTAGTGTAATTAATTTAAAAGTTGTCGTATAATTCGATTGATACCGCTAAACTGAAGGGGAGTTTACTATCGAGTCAATTGCAGGAGCGCGTAGTGGGTGTTTCAACCGGCCGTTGTCAAATACCACCTGAAATACTTCCCTTATTCTTCGTCAATTGAACAACGAGAATCGCTGATGACAGGTAGGGGAGGTTTTAGTCCCACATAACCTGGAGGAGCGAACCTCTACAGGTATCTTACGAGATCAAAATGCCACCTATGGATCCCAATATGTTACCAGAGCTAGTAGTTGCCAAGATGTTGCAGAGTGAGGAGCATTGAAACCACACATCTTAATATGTGGAGAAGATCTTGAGGGAAAAGATGCTCCTTGAACGAGAAAGATAACTTCTTGCGAGGAAAATCAATAACTTGATGCTCAGCTGCCAGGGGCACTGCTATGCATTCTTTTTCATTGTTATCTTTCCTCCTGCCTTATCATCTTCAATCTCAAATCAGCCCGTATTCGTTTGTACCTTCGTATCTGCGGTGTCGTCCGCTGGTTTCTAGTCTAGTCATCCTCCTTTTTCTGTTTTCCAAAGATGAATAATTCATCAAACTCAATAAGGTTAGTTAAGGTTAAAATTCGTGATGTCGGCCGCCTCTTCCCGTCACTTCCTGGACTTAGGCAAACATTTAAAATGAAAAGTCGACCAGATTTGTACCGTAAGTTGAACGCCGAATATTACAAAATGGTAGACTGGCTTTGTGGATGTGAGGTGGGTAACAAATTATTTTGCTTTGCGACCTTGTTGAATAATCGAAATGAGGCTTGGTTGAAGATGGCATAAGTGATCTGATCTATTAGAGAACATTTTTTATATTTATTGTCGAGTATATATTTAGTGGTGTTTTTAAATTGAAGATGAGAAAGCATACAAGATTTATCCCATTTGCTTATGGTTGAAATTTGTATTTGGTTGAGAAAAGCACCTCTCCCGTTCCTTTCGGGATAACTCCTCTTGATCAATGTGCACCCCCTCTGAGTTTCAGGGCAGGAGCCACCACTGCTATCCATGACAAATAATATTACTGTTGACGATTGGGCGACAACTAAACTCCTATAAATCAAGCTTAACCCACATTTCAGTCACAAATAATCAGTAATATAACCGTTCTGTCAATACAATTATAAAAATAACGGGTACAAAGAAAGCTTTATTTCGGCGGTATCAATCGAGTTTTAAGACCCGTGCCAATGCCTTTCTTGAAAATGAATTATGAATCAAAAGCGTACGTCCTTACTAGTGTTGCACATCAACTGTATTTTAATTAGAACTATTTTATTTGTATATTTTGTTTCATCTTGTTAAACTATACCAAAAGAACTCATCCGTTTTAAACGTACTAAAAATTTTAAAATCACGCAAGTTGAGATAGACAACCACTTATATTTATAAACCAGACATTCAATACAACATACAGCGATAAATATAGTTTTTTTTTAATTTCATAACAACCTTTTTTATTATTAGGGTGAGGGCTTTCAAGAAACTTGCAATCAACAAGTCTAGGAAAGATTAAAAAGATTACCTTGTTTCACAAAATTCAGCACAAAAACGAAAGGGATTGAGGATAGCACAACTACCACAATAATATACATATACCCTTTTGTTAATTTCAGATTGGCTGACACTTATGGATATATTACAACAATTACCGATGAGATTAAAACCTACAAGGTTTAGTTTTAAAATCGTGGACCCTTTTTTTTTTTAATAAGAAGGCATATGGAGCCTGCCATATGCTCTGGCGTAATACGAAATAGAATGTCAAAATGCACGATGTGCCAAACGAAAATTCTAGGATGCGTAAAAACCGCAGTACTTACCACAAATTTCACCGTAATGCGGTATATTCCACCTCAACTCCTGAGTGGTACTTCTGGAAACGCTATCTATTTCCAGTCGTGGTTTACATTTTGGATAGAACAGCATTGACATTGTAGCGAGGAAGCAACAAGAATTCTCCTCTTAGGATGAAGAAAATTTGATCACGGATAAGTCATCAAGGTGTTTGGTTTGAAAATAAACCATGAAACAGGAGACGTAATGATTGGAATAACATTAGAGACTAGTGACTTCATCAATCTGTAATACACCAGCCTTGAGACATATCGATGAAAGACATTTTCCATCAAAACCACACGTACAATCGATATTACATAGTATTGTGATGTAAGGAGAGATATAGCATCATATTCTGGTGACCATCAACAACAAAAATGACCAACAATATGAATTGGCTCATTGTGAATTATACTTCCCCTTTCAATCCTCTTTAACCACGAAACATTTTAAATACTTCTGTTTTCACACAATATCCAACCTTAATTGGACATTCAAATAATTATTAGCTAATTTAGATGAAATTTAGTGATGTCATGATTAACTAGGGGTTTGTAAGCCACAGATTTGTGACGTAGAAAACGAAAACAATATTAAAAAAAGGAATGTATTCACAGAAAGCAATAGTAGGTACACTATCAAAACATTACGAGTTCACTCGATCAGTATGTAGACTAGAATAGTTTCATTCCCACAAGCAGAGTAGCATTTTGATTATACTCGTAGATTCTGGAAACAAAGTTGACGATTTAACATCGTGTATCGATTGTCCAACAATGGTGCACGATGTATTTAATCAAGTTTTGTTTCTCCAACAACAAAATGATGGGTACTTTTTAGATTCCCCAAGAGGTATAACCTTGTTCATGTGATTTCCACTACAATTCCTGCTCTCCAAGAAGTAGAAGTGCCGATTCAGTTCGGAAACTGGAACTGAAGAAGGCGTTTTCGCCCTGTTTGTGACGTCATACGATTCTTGCGGCTTCATTCAATCTGCGCAATCGAAAATTGACGCAAATTCCCCATTCCCAATTAGCCGATATTGCACTTCTATGCACGAAAACAACCAATTATTATTCTGTTGGGCGTTTGTGTCTCTTGGTTCTGCATCTCTCCAGGTCGCCAGAGGCCTAATCACACGCATACAATTTACTTTCAATAATGAACCACATTTTCCTTCCCAACACATTCAGAGATTTCACTGTAATTGCACTGTGTTGAAGAAAATTGGGGGGCAAAGAAACGAAAATGTAGGAGAGTTATCAAACAATCGCGAAAATAGTAGTTGAATCCACAAGCTGAACTATGCAATCTATTTATTTGAGACGGAAAACAGATATAGACGAATTCAATTCGTTGTTCAATAGACTATTTAGATTGAAACAAAATACTGTAGTTAACTGTAAATTAAATAATTTAAAAAAAATCGTTTAATGTTGAGTCTATCACTTTAATAATCTCCTGAGTTCCCAGATAACGTTAATCCGAAGTCTTTGCAATATGGCCAAAGATACGTTTAACATTTTCTAGTCATGGTTAAACATACTAAAAATAATGTGGGAAAACTTCATAGATTATTGTATGTATATCGATAACATCTATGAATAAAAAATGGTACTCTTTGGTATTCATAAAATATATGTGAAAATCAATAGTTATCAACATAACGGTTCATAGAATGAACCAGAGAGCTGGTACGAGGATATAACAGGATCCACTCCAACAATCTTAGACAATGTCGCTACACGTAAAAGTTTTGTGAGAAATGGGAGAGAGTGACCGGAGCGTTTGAAAGGCTCATTTTGCCACCTAAAAATGAATAAAATCAAGACCAGAGACTCACTTTCTCGTCACCCATGTTTGAGTGAAGTGACATTGCAAATAGAAGAGCAGCAACAACTAACCAATACCGCACAAAGTCAAAACAATCCGTCTGAGGGAATTGATGTAATTAACGTCAGCAAGAGGGTGTTAGATAGCACTCTCTCAAATGGAACTCGTTCGTTTGCCCATAAAGTTTGACTGCCGTCTTGAAAGAATTCACATATGTGCACGAGCAACGTCAAGAGCACTAAGAACGCCCCTGGGGCTTTCTGTACGTAAGACCTAAAGTGTTTTCAACTTCTCATCCAGCATTATACCCTTAAGGCTCAATGTACCCGGCTGCCATAACCAGTTCTGTTATTTTATTTGGTCGAGCGATAATGCATTCAATAGGGAAACCAGTATGTCCAACTATATATTCAGTATCTGGAGAAAATATTTGTTTTCCCCCCACTCTGAGACCGTGTAAACTGAAAATTAGTCACACTTATAATAGAACCTACACGGCGTAATTTTCAAATGACTGAAAAATAACCTTGTGGGGCATGTAAATAACTTTCAACATCAATTCAGTTGGTAAGAGCGTTTAAAAAAAAAAAAAAAAAAACTCAAATCAATTTGATTATCAATGATATTGAGCGGCAAAACCACATCATACTCAAGCTATTTTTACTGCCTTAGTACACCTTAGTGACTGTCGTTGGTGCTAGCACATAGGTACTGATGACAGTGGTGGCTTTGTACGTTGACAGTTACTTATGAACTCAAGCAGATGACCATTCAAGTTGAATGGCTTCGTTCGAACATACCGCGGTCTGCGCAAAAAACAATTGTGTAAGAAAAAAAAAATAATTAAAAAAAGGTAACACATTGTAGTCTGCTTTCATACGGTAAGAATTTGAGTCGGGTGCGATAGGCGACCTCCCCACCTGCAGGTCGCTGCTTCTGTTCAGAGCACAGTGCACTTGCTGCTCCGCCTTTTCCTGCGGTTTTTCTCGAGTTCGGCAGGCGGCTGGTTTCGAATGATACGCACCACCTTCAACAGAAAGTTACAGGTTATTGCGATGTGTACGACTTCGGAATAACAGTTTATAAGTTACGATGAGTGGAACTCACTTCCTGAAACGCTGCATCTACGTTCAAAGGAGGGTCCTTGGCAGAAGTCTCGATGTAAGGGATTCCGAGTTTTTGGGCCAGCTGACGTCCGGCGTCCTCCGAAACTTTGCGCAAATGAACCAGATCGACTTTGTTCGCGACAAGAAGCATAGGGTAGACATCACTGAGAAACGTAAGAGTGAATGAGAAATAAGTCAGTGCAACATCAAGACAGAAAATGGGCCTTTGGCGCCCCTAATAACAGATTAGTTAAGAGTTCAGCTTTAGATGGGGTAGTAGCTATTATGGATGAATTGGGCACTTACCGATCTTTAACCCTAAGGATTTGCGTGTGAAAGTTGACGATATTTTCGTAGCTCTGTTTATCAGTGACAGAATAGACTAGAAGAAAACCATCTCCTTTCCTCATATATTGTTCTCGCATGGCACTGAACTCCTCCTGTCCAGCAGTGTCGAGAACTGAAAGCGAATGAATAGTTCGCAATTATTATGTACCACTAACGCGTTTCATTATTCACGATTCGGAGATCGAGAAAATTCGTAGAAAACTTACCATCCAAAATACACCATTGTCCATCGACCTCAGTGTGCTGTATGTAGCTGTCTTCGATTGTGGGATCATAATCGGTCACAAACAACTTTTGAAAAAATTGAATGGTGATAGCACTTTTGCCTGCAATAGAAGAAAAACTTCGATACTTTTGGTTCGTGTATAATAAAATTATGAGGATTAAAATAACAATAAGGGTCCCGCTCGAGCGGATAATAATTGAGTAGTACCTAACATAATAATAAAGCGGACCATAATTGAGTAGTCCCTAACATTTCTCAATATGGAATTTACCCAGAATAGAAAAAGGTACTTTGACGGATTTCAAACTCGACGGGTTACGAAAAACCCGCGTTCTACAGAAATATAGGTTTTACAATGCAAATTCAAAATTTTCCAAACTGTCTTGTAAATCCTATTTATATACAAATATTTCAAGCAATTTCAGTAGGGGATTGTATACAACCCTTCTCGGCCCAGTTCTTCGAACCCTGAGTGCGACCGGTAAACTGTTATATTGACGTAGGGAGTTTCTTTGATGATGGGTGTCATAGCAACACAATAGTCGAATGATGTCATACCAACGCCGCCGTCACCAACGACAACTAGCTTGTAGGTCGGGAGGTTCTCGTTGGGAGCTCTAGACATTCCTCGTCTGCGAGACAGTGTCGCGTTCAACAATCTCACCAATAGAGAACGAGCTAATCAAACGTCACTGGGGAAGGTGGGCACAAACCCACTAGCTGGTACATCTGGCAAAGAAAAAAAAAACAACTGGATGAGTAGGATTTACGAAATAATATCACGTGTAAACAATAATATTCGGAGCAGTAGAACGCCCAGATCTATTTATAGATTAAGTCGTGATTGGTAACTGGAACGGAAACAAGCAAAGGAAAAAGTCTTGCAATCTGTGATGCATACGAGAGAAAACTCCTTCGTTATAGAGTCACTAATGTGAACTTCAATTCTTAAATGGTTTTCAGTTCCTCTAAAATTCAAAAATAAAATGACAGTTCAATAGGTTTTGTGACAAGGAATTCAGTGGCGTGGTCACAATTACATCATCTGTACACAAAGTAGACATTTTTATTCGTGTTACTGTCCCCAAATAGGAGGAAGATTGGTTCCTCAGAATTGAACTGGCTTGCAACGTGAATAAGAGGAAAATTATCAGATTAGAGCAGAGTTAACATGAAGATCATAATATGATATTATCAAGTAACAACCACGTTTCTTCATCTTCAAAGTGCTCCAGTTTGAGAACGGAATGAGATATCGCAATTCTGATTTCACCATCGATGTCACCAACATGAGGTGTCACTTGTCAGAATGTTTCATTTTGTGAATTTATGAGGAATTTTGAAAGGGTGCATGGAGGAGTTTGGATTTCCAGAGTAACTGTGCTATCAAAATGCATCAAGGTAAGAAAATAAAGTAAACAATTCTATACTAAATGTGACTCTATTACAATGACGGTCTAGATTCAAAGATCTAATAAATTCGATATCTTTACATGAGTACATTTTTAAAACTGAGGTGACAATTATTGGTCTAACAATTCTGAGTTTAATGATAGTAACACGATCGCAAACTTCAACTTTGTATCAGCGGTTATTTCAAAAAGTATCAAGATTAAGTGAAAAAGATTGATTTTGAAAACTCTGCCAATTCTTGACACAACGAATTATTACCTTCTTTGCAGATCACCCTTCTGCCTAGATCACGAAATGATAGAGGAAACGTTTATAGAGGTGATGAATTATTAACCAATGATTAGTACTAATATGATTCTGGAGGTTTTATTTCCACCTACCTGCTTCGGCAATAATTTAATAATTAATTACCATTATTGTTCAATAATTGTTAATACAATTATTGTATTAACACCAATATGGTGTTCGAATCAGCAGGGCCAGTATGAACATGACCCGAAAGGCTGCCGCATGATTCACCCTCAACTTTTCGCAAGAGTCGCGTTTTTAAAGTTTCAAAATTAGTTTCCATTCACCTAGGCCCTAGGGTTAGGACCAAAAGTTTCAGGGATCAACGTGGGTGTCGTCCAAACCCGGAAACCAAATTTCGTAATCTTAGCACAACGCTACTTAACTGGGCAAAGTGCTGCGGACGGACGGTTTTTTTCAATTCGATTTTCTGAATCTACGTATCTTGAAACGTAAACCAACACATTTTGAGGGGGGGGAAGGGTATTTTTTTACCTTCATGGAAGAGCTGATAGACCTTCACGTAGCTGATTTTATTTTGACTGACGTGGAGTTGAATAACATAACTTTAGTTTCCAGGGAATCACAAACACAGAAAACACTACTATACTACGTATCACAAATCACTGATGAAGGCACTCGGCGATTAGTGAGGAAAATGAGTGTAGTTTTGAGGTGTTATCACCAATAGTGTTATCACCACATAACGTCGAAGTCATCACCACATAACGTCACTGTTGTGATACCATAACCACATAGAGTCACTGTTGTGATACCATCACCTCATAATATTATTATATTATGTTTTCAAAACTTAACTTTTTAGGGAAATGTGTTCTTCAGACCGTGAAAATAGGTATTTAGGATGTGAAAAGCAAAAGAAAAGTGCAGTTATTTCCCCAGGGGACCAGCAAATCATTGGGAACTGGATTTTTGGCTCTCCTGAAAACTAGCCAGGTTCACGTTAAGTGATGATGTAGTGACACCCTCGATATAGATATTCCGTTAAGATAATTATGGGTAAGTAGTTTCACAAACTTAAGGTATCCCATAAAACGATTCTTCAATTTCTGAGGAACCTGACAACCCAAAGAAAAAGAACCTTTTGTTATTGTGTGAGGCCTTTGGTACAAGGGTATGGTGACTCCTGGATATCTTGGTAATTATCGTAAGCACGTAGAATTGAAAACAACATGCAAACATAAGCCCTCAATGAGTACAGCAGTGGTTGACCACTGAATCCCATGAGTCACACAAAACAAGATGAACAACGGGAGTGACTCATCGAAATGGGTGGAGATATTAAACAACCATTACTGGACTATAATGTACAGATCGTACAAGGATGTGTCATACTCAGATGAAACAACAGTTTATACCCGGTAGGTAAATCATAATGAATGGATAAGTTTAATGAAAACACATTGAACTTGGAAATAGATATCAGGCACCCCCTCCCATAATGTCTGGCGGTGGCCCCGTCTTTGCCATCGATTTGCTACCAGGTCAAAATCAATTTACCTGTGCAATTTGAAAATTACAACATTACCTCATTCTTGCCGACGATCCGAGGTAGACCTGTTGACCTGTAGAGTCCGAAATGTTGAACCACAAAACGCACAATAAAACTAGTTCAAAATGGAAAAAGGTGTTGGACGATCCCTTTGCTATCACCCACTGCCTTCGGTATCAGAAATCCATTCCCTGTTGTTTTTCTTTCGCTTCCGTATTATGACAATGAACGTAAATGGCAGCGGATACAATTCAATTGTTAATAACACGCCTAGTGGATTGCTTTATTTGGTTTTTGGCACCAATTTATCAAAATTTTTACAGACTTGAACTCAATAATATTATAATCCCAGAATTTATCTTATACAAAACTGGAAGTCCTAATCCACAAACATCCACATACAGGCAGGAAAAATAATAAATGTCAAGAAGAAGATGAACATGGAAGTAGGAACCAAAAATAGGGAAGCAAGTTAGTGAGGAGGAAGGTACTAGGGACACTTCGAAATGTATCGATACATATCGTATCGATATTTCTAAAAATTATCGAAAAATATCATGCTGTATCGATACATTCAAGTATCGATACATTTTACAAACTCAAACTCATTTTTTTACTTACCTACTTCTTTTAAAATAATTATTTGAAAAATACTTGAACAATTTAAATTTAGGAACATTTATTAGGTAGATCGCACTTTTTGGTAGGAGTCACTTCAAGCAAGTTGCACACAGCTAAAACGTTAGATTGTTTTCTGAAGAAATCCCAAACTGAGATTTTTGACATTGACATTGCACCTATCTACCAAGTAAGTAACAGCCGACAAACAATGCAAAAAAGTTTTTGAAGGAATAACTGGTTTAATGTCTCTATAGAAGAGCAGTTCGTCACGTATGCGTCACGCTCGTCCTTGGTGGGTTAAAAATATGATTACAAGTTTTCCTAGACTCGTCTGGTTGAGATCGTGATCTCTAGTTTTTAGGGTTGGGCAATACTGCCTCGATATTTTGAAGTATCGATACTTTTGATTCAATACATCGAATATTTAGTATCGATACTGCTCAAAAGCAATACTAGGGAGTATCGATACTTTTTTAGAAAAATATCGAGTATTGAACACGGGATACTTCTATAATTACTGTGTTGTGTACGATTGAACAAAACACGAATAATTTCTTCCTTAACTCCTGCGTACCGCTCAGAACGCCTCACAACCTCCAACCTCCAACTGCCACCGTTGGCTAGCCTGCACAAACTCAGAGACTTTGAATAAATGACTTGTAATAATATATGTGTCGGTGCCGTCCGAACTGTTAAAACTAGTCTATGGGGAAAAATCATTTTAGATTTTATTTATTTGACTTATCATACACATAATATATTATTACATGTGAAATGTATGTATGATAAAATATACATATTAATAAATACATTTTGAATTTAACCCGCGGTTTTTCCATTTTACCTTGTCAGTAAGGGCACCTTTGGGTTACCCGGGAATTCTTCGATTCAATACTTTCAATATTGTTCAGTATCGATATTTTTTAACCAATATATCGATACCTGGTATTGAAACAAAAAACGAGTATCGATACCGTTAGTATCGATACTAGAGTTTGCGGTTCCCATCCCTACTAGTTTTACGGGACTCGTCCAGTTCAGAAGATGATTACAAGTTTTCCCAGAAGGATTTAACCGTAACATCTCACGAAAGATCTTGTTGCAGTGTAGCGGTTACTTCCAAGATTCTCCCCCCTAGAGAAATTCCGTGAGATTTTGCCCTGATATCATTGAAATTACCAATCTGAATCATATCCCTTTGTATTGTCAGTTGTCGTTAGTCGTCGTCTTTCATTAGTTTTTTAGTGAAGTGATTGCTGAGTAAAAACTCTGCAAATTCTTGACACAACGGTTCATTATCTTCTTTGTACAGATCACCCTTCTGTCTAGATCACTAGGTCTAAATGTCTAGATCCTAAATGTTAGATTAATTATTATTATCAATTATCACTAATTATTAACAATTTTATCAAGTCAATTTTATCAATTTTACCTAGTGAAAATTATTATAATTTATTGTTAGGTATTAATAATTTGTATTTACTATTAATAATAATAATTATTAATTATGATTAATTAATACGATATAATTAAGGGGTTTTTAATACTACGTCGGTAATAATTTTTCTATAAAAGAAGTACCTACCAACAAACATTCGAAATTACCTTCATTTCCGTAGCACGAAACGCACCTCAGAACAACAAACTCGACATCACTTAAGCCATATGATGTTCCAAAGAGCTTGTTAGTATGAAAATGGACCTGTATTTCAACAGTTTGATTCATGATCTTGTTGTGAGGCACAATCTTTTAGCCGTCATTGTGAACGAACGGCTGGTCGTACAAAGCTGCGGATGGTCTTAAAAAATTCTACGGAACAAACTCTATCTAAATATGAAATAAAAAAACATACCGTTCTATATGAATTTTTCGAGTTTTGGAATTTTCAAAATTTCAAAATTCGTTTTGAACCCCTTCCCCTTGACCTAGGGTTATGAAAAGTTTCGAGGACCATTGTGGGGATGGTCGAAACCCATAAAAAAAATTTCGTAATTTTAACTCAACGCTAACTGGGCAAAGTGGCGCGGACGGCGTACGGCGGACGGACGGATTTTTTTTTATTCGATTTTCTGAATCTACGTATCTTGAAACGTAAACCAACAAATTTTGAGGGGGGGTTAAAAAAAATTTTTCTTTGGGCGATTCCAATGGTTCATTATCGAAGATAATAAACCAAAATCGTCTATTTCCACTGAAATATGAGTACACTGTTAGACCAGTTTCGGTGATCAAACCATCGTCAGTATTGTTTTGTTACTGACGACGGTTTAATCACCGAAACCGGTCTAACAGTGTACTCATATTTCAGTGGAAATAGACGATTTTTTCAAATACTCTTGTTTACCATGGGTTTCCACGATTTCGTCGCGAGTGATTTTAGTTCGGTAAAATACACCCTGTAGAGGACGTTAATCACTTTTGAAATAGGCGGGAGTGGTGCGCGGATAATTCAGGACGTTCCAAATGATTCCAAAGGTAGCGCTAGTTGTGCCTCGCCCCGCCCGGTGGGGCACCTGAAAGGATCCGAGTGACGTCATGACGACGGGGGGTTTCGGGCCTCGGGACTCTTCGTAGATCAAGTGGACGGGGTTGCGGAATAAAAACATCCCCCAAACAACTGATAAGGTACACCCGATATCGATATATTGACACTATTGTCCCGATATTTAATATTAACCAATATTTAATAATTTAATTTAATATTAACTTGTGAAATTTCGCTCGTAAAATATTTGTGATTTGCACACAAACAAAATATCTGTAATTTGCATGACAATCATTTGATTCGAATTGTTTTTTGATTTATTGATTCGATTCTTCTATGTATGTCGACAGTTCCTACTTCGGTACCTTCTTCTTCTACTTCAAATTTTGTTGTCATCTAAGAAAGAATTCCTTCTTCCATGTTTAGCTGCATAAAATCTCTTCTTCTTCTAAGTCGCGCCAGGCGAACCAACAAACCAACTTGGGGGAAACCTTCCGTGTTCAATAACCTGAACTCCTGCAAGATGAAAACAAACTATTCTTTTGTTTTTGAGCCATTTATAACGCTTTGGCCGTTTTTCGGTTGATCGATAATGATTACGGTTTATTAATATACACAGTAATTATAATGACTATGTCTAAAACAATATTCATCACTCAAGAGGGACCTGCCAATGCACTGGCCCTGAACAAAGACTGTTCGCGAGTTGTCATCGCCGGCAGAAATGGTAAGTGAATTAATTGATTGATTTTTCACCGAAATCATCAACTTACTTAATGTCTTCGTTTTTAACGTAATTCAGTCATGTTCCCAATCCTAGTACAAAAACATGGTCATACGGCAATGCTTACAGTGTGGGTTTATTGTTTCAGTATTTAAAATTTTCCTGATTGAGGAGGAGGAATTCGTTGAGTTCTGCAATTTGCGTGTCGGGAAAAATCTGAATCTAAATTTTTCTTGCAACGATGTCGCATGGAACTCTATTGAAGGTATAGTATGCTCAACGTGTGTTGAATTCTTTCCTTTCTTGGTCTATCTTTTATAGTTTTATTAGCTCTTCCCTTCTTGAACGGAAGTAGTGTACATAATAAAAATATACACCGAAGTAGCGAAGAGGGAAAACTCATGCGCGCTCTGAACGTGGTTCTGTACAAAATATTGAAAGAGTCTTTGTAGGTAACTTTGCAGTTCCTTCCTCTTTACTATCCTCACATCTTCTTTGTGTTTACACGTTGAAATTGTTTTTATTTGTTCGTCAGACCACATCCTTGCTACAGCCGCTACCAATGGAGCTGTCGTGGTTTGGAACTTGAACAGGCCCTCTCGCTCTAAACAAGAACACGTTTTTATTGAACACAACCGTACCGTCAATAAAGTTAGTTTCAACCCTGTTGAACCATCTTGGCTTATATCCGGATCACAAGATGGTACAATGAGAACTTTCGACCTAAGAACCAAGACTGCTACAAACATTTTTCATAGGTGAGAACTTGTTGAACTTCTTGAGTAGGTAACGGATTGGTTAGATAAATTGAAGCAGTGGCCGGT
Organism: Stenodema calcarata; assembly: GCA_963920205.1. Taxonomy (NCBI): domain Eukaryota; kingdom Metazoa; phylum Arthropoda; class Insecta; order Hemiptera; family Miridae; genus Stenodema; species Stenodema calcarata. Next base: position 14,499,185 of record OY986053.1, on the reverse strand, counting down.
GATAATTTATTGCTGATAATCATACAGCACGGTACACCAAGTGTGTGAAAATAGTAGATTAGGTACATAATGAGCTCATTTGTGTGTGTTCTAGCAATACAGAAAGTGTTAGGGATGTTCAATTCAATCCTCATTGTCACGCAGTATTTGCTTCTGTTTCTGAAAACGGCAACGTTCAAACATGGGACATGAGAAAACCGGATAAGTGCGTCCTTCAGTTCACCGCTCATTCTGGTCCGATTTTCGCCTGTGACTGGCACCCAGAATCCCTTTGGTTAGCTACTGCTTCAAGAGATAAAACTATTAAGGTAAAAATTTCTATTATTTACCACTATTTCCATACTTAATTAAAAAAATATATATATTTGAAGCATTTGGTGATGACTGGCAGCCATCCCTATTTCAAAACATCGACAGTCATACTGCATGGCTATAAGAGCAAATTTTCGATAAAATAACTAGTCTTATGTAAAATGTCTCCTTTTTAATGGTTTTATACGAAATTTTGTCTCATTTTTTGCCGAGGAACACATCAGTTTATATAATTTTCAACGCTGCACACGATGGTGACGTCAGAATTCCGATATCTCATTCTGTTATCAGATTAGAGCTGTTTAACTGTGAAGAACACCTCAAGTACCTGACAACCACATTTCTTCATCTTCAAAGTGCTCCAGTTTGAGAACGGCATTAAGATACCGCAACTTCACCACCGTGTCCAGCGTTGATAAATGAGGTGTCACTTGTCAGACTGTTTCATTTTTTGATTTTAGGGGTAATTCCCCCTAAATTCCCCTAAACCCCCCTAAACTTGACCCGAATCTGCCCATCTACGAACTTAGCCTTTCGATTGCCAAGATAGATTTTTTGTGCAAATTCGAACTTTTTATCTCAATCCTATTGAGAGTTATCGTCTGGTATACATGATATACATGTATATGAGTTTTGATGTATTTTGGCAGTGAATTCAGGATGTTCTGAAACGGATAATGGTATAAACAATTTTTGGAAATTCGAGTTTTAAATAATTTTGAACCAAGAACAAAAGCTTCCTTTTCTTTGAAAATTCGCTAAAACCTACCAAGTTCCACGACCTTCATCATTGCTTTTCATTCACTTTGGCAGGTTTGGGACATGTCATCAACTAAACCTACGATGGAACAGACAATAAATACAATTGCATCTGTTGGCCGTGTGAAGTGGCGACCTCAGCACAAATATCACATAGCATCCGTGGCGCTTGTCGTAGATTGTTCTGTTAATGTCTGGGACATACGAAGACCTTTCATTCCATACGCAGCTTTCACAAACCACAAGGACGTAGCTACTGGCATAGCATGGCGAGGTGACCCAAATGTCTGCTTAACGACTAGCAGGGTACGTTTTGTGTCTGAATCTGCTTGTGGGCAACAATAGTTTGTTCTCAGGTATCTATAAAAAACCTATTTATAATTACAGGATTGTACCTTATATCAACACGTATTTAAAGATGCTACATATCCTGCCGCCCAAGTTAACCCTCACGCTCTGGCAGTGAGCCCTCAGGGGCATATTGCTTTTGCTTGTAAAGTCGCCCCTTCAGCTGTCAAAGGATCAAAAATTCCTGGGATATTGAGGTAATAATGAATTGATTCAATGTTACTCACAATATAATTATTATATTGTTCCTATCGTGTGGAGGGAGGCCTGCAAAAACCAAGATTATGAGCCACACCTAGATATTTCAACGCGCCATCATTTCCCAGGAGAACTACAACATCCTCTGAAGAGTTTTGGCAAGTTTCATCAACCTTGAATTTCCTCTCGTGCACAAGGAACAAAGACATGAATTGGCTGATCCAATTTGCTGGGCGTTACATTCTAACAGGAAAACCTCTTAGTGAGATTTGTGACCACAATTCCGCAGTTGCACTGTCCCTTGGGAGATTTGCTGTAAGTGATTTTGCTCGGGATATATTATATTTTAATTATTAATAATATCAGGCTGGTAGGTGAGTTCATGTATTTTATGTTCATTTAGGTTGGAATGATGTGGTCCATGATTAAGACTCTGTATGCTCAAGATGTGGAAGATGGATTAAACCTGTCGTCACCTAAAGGAGAATCTAATCAGCCTCGACCAGAAGATGCTAAGTTGCCAAAATCTTCCCTCAAAGAAAATGGAAAGAGCAGGAGCGTTGAGTCAAACTTGACTGACAATAAGTACAGGAGAAGATCCAATGCTGACGAGCTAGAGGATTCTGTGGGCGATTTTTTCTTTGGCGATGCTGAAATGGATCCTTTGAGCATGGAATTTGAAATCAATCATCTAGACGGTCTTATAACACAGGTAAAAGAAACCGCTCAGCTACAGCTGGCACTATGTCCACAACATGAACACATACCTTCCTACTTAACGTATCTGATTATTCCAATTTAGGACTGGACTTTGCAACCAGAGGCATTCCAACTTCGGCAAGAAATACAAGACCGCTCTTCACCCCCTGAGCAATTTCATGACAACGATTCTCCAGATGGTCTTGACGGTATGTTACAAACATTGAACGAATTTGAATTCTCTCAAAAGATCATTTTTGTCCCATCTCTGCCCTCTAGTCCGGGTAGAATAAGTTCCATATAATTTGATGAAATGTGTGGTTAATTGAAATTCGTGTTTGATTGCACATCTAATTGCAGGTGAAGTATCTAGGATTAATGAAAAATGGAAAGGGCTCTCCGTTGCTGAGCCCTTAGCCCCCAAAATGTGGGATGAAAAATATTCTGTTGTATCTGCTTTGAAGCAGCATGGGACGAATGGTGACGTCCAAACAGCAGTGTGTATTCTGATCGCACTCCCTCCTGCTCGGCGCCAGGCATTACTCAATCTCATTGATGTTCATGACCAAGAAGTCTGGCTTTTGGCATACATATCTCTTCTCAATCAACACCAGCTTTTCACTCATGCAAATGAGGTAAGAACATCAGTGAAACCTACGGTAGTGCTGCAAGTTAACAGATACATGCTCCCTCTGCACCTTACTCCCTTGGTCATGGTATGAATTCCGATTCACTTCAACCTATTGATCATCTTATTTTTACGGTATTTTGCCTAGATCATCAAATTGGCTTGGATTCCGGAAGTTAATCAACTTAACCAGCAGTCCACAACAGTTAATCTTGCCTGCACCCAATGTAGCAAGACCATTCCTCAAGGAACTCGACTCTGCAGTAACTGCAGTAGCACTGTCACTTGTAGTGTTTGCCATCAGGTGAAGAAAGAGTCAGATACATATTGAATATCTATATAAGAAAATTCAGTCTCTGTTGTAGAGCCTTGGGCTCCTTTGTTTGAGGGGAAGTTTTTCTCTAGCCATCACCCATACTGTCTAGATAGTGGTGCAACACATCCCAATAATTAATAATAATTATTAATGATGCGTCTTTCCTTAGGTCGTTGAGGGAGCTTATGTCTGGTGCCAAGGATGCATGCACGGCGGGCATCTTATCCACATGCAACAATGGCTGTCGAAGAACACATTGTGTCCCTCAGGTTGCGGGCATGCTTGTGAGTATACATAGTATACTGTTGTCTTCTGCGACCAATTGTACAACTATACTTGTTGCATCAACGAGGGTCATCTCAGAAGTACTTTGCACCATGTGTTCAACACCAAAAAGTATTTGAAACCATATTTTGACTCCACGTCTACCTCAATTTCCTGTTGAAAATTTGCAATACATCGACGTACCAGCTAAGCTAAACATTCCCGTTATTTTAAATATGGCTCCCGAAAACCGGTTTTTTGGACGAATCGGCTAAGTTAATTGACATTGATCGGAAAGCTGATAACATGACCAACTTTAGTTGAACCATCAACTTCCTTTGATTCTCAACTGGATCTTCTAGATAACAAGTGACACTATTGTGTAATTTCATTCAAAACAAGAACATAATTTTTTTTTAAAACAATAGCCCAAGGGTACATGAATTTCGTCCCAGTACACTCCGCATAGTTTTGCCACAGTTCATATTCATCAAGTTTCCCCACTGTTTTTGGAAAACCCGACCTGACGACTCAGAGTTCACCTGCACGTACTGCGAATATATTGAGCTGACCCTCGAATCCTTTATATTCCTTACAACGAACGAGCAAGCAGGAAAAAGGTATTATTAGGACAGTATCGTTCCTGGTAACAGCTGTAAACTTTGGCAGCGGTAAATTGTCCAATCTTTATTGAGTAGGTTCAATGCTGTTGAATGAAATTATTGGTCATATTTGGTCACTCACTTTTGTTCATTCGACATTTGAGGACCGACCATTTAGTGTTAACCAACCATCTAGTGGATCGGGATGTTAGTTCATTTGGCTGTTATCTTCCTGTCTCGCAATATTTACCCATTTGATAAATTAGGTGACGGGGAAGGTTGGCAGGACCTACCGTTGATAGTTGGCCAAATAATTTTCATACAAAAAAAAAAGTAGAAACTAAAAACAGGCATTTGACATTTTATGTCTTTACTATGGCACATAACTCAAATAATTGAAAGTCCCTACAATTTCAGTGGTAGTAGAGCTCCGTAGACCAAGTAGAACCCAAGATAGAGCTCTACTAAATTATTTTCAAACAAAGAAAAACCAAATGGTTACTGTGAACCACAGTGTTGCTGTAAATGAAAACGGTTGGTACAGCTTTCGTACAAGTACGCAACCACGAGGGACATTTTATGTCTTTGCGCCTACACCCACACCACGTACCTCGTATTTCAATAATGATTACACACAGGTATTAAACAATCACGCTCATACCGCAGCTTGTCGGCCACGCACTCCGCAGTAGTTTACGTAATATGGTTAGGTAAATCGAGAGCTATCCAACGAGTGGTGAACGACTTTTGTAAGATGGTAACTGGCGAAGTTAAAGTTCCGTAGCAACGAATCGGTTGTACGTGAAAATCATTAGACATTTTTCATAACGCTTTCTTCGTCACACCGCCACACTCTTTGAGTTATGTGCCATAGTAAAGACATAAAATGTCAAAAAGGATACCATCAATTTTATCGAATTGATTGCTCAATTCCATTGTTACAATTCATTTTTTGTCTAATATTGATTGTATCGATTATTTATATTATTAAGCAAACTCAATAAAGACACTGTGATGTCCCAAACTATTTATATTGATGAAAATAGTTCCTCAAATCCAAATTTAATGTATTTTGTAGCGAAGTAAGTTGTCAATATTTATTTTGGTCTTTTCGGTATTAAGTTATTCGCGGTCCAGACATTTAATAATGTATAGGTGTTATCTTGATGTTAAATTGTTTTATGGCTATCGTCCTCTCTGGTTATGGCTTTTTATCAATACAGCCAACCAGGTACTGATACTTTTGTTTAAAGTTACACTCTACCAACACGCCTTTAGTGGCCAAGTCTTATTAGGAAAATACTTTTCATGAATTCGCTTTATTACGGGTTTTAGGTTCATTTATCAAGAAAACAAACCCTCAATATTTGCGTTTGATCCCATAGATACTCATGTTATTAACTGGGTACGCTCGTAGCTACATAGTGGATACATCTTTTTTATATGTTCCATGTGGACACGTACATCTTCTTATACAGCCAAGATAATTTCTAGACATGATAAGTATAAAGACCATAAAATAATTTGAGTGTATTTTATTTTATTGGAACAAAGTATGGTTCACTTTGTTTATCTACTTTTGTGAAAGTTGATCTCGTAGCAATAAATTCTACTTTTATTCAAACCAATTTTGTTTCTGCATTACTTGAAAAATACCTATTTTTTCGACTTGGTTTTACACGTTCAGAGCTCAGCCCGATGCAGCTGACCCAAGGTATGAACGGACATTTTTTTAAGGGTCACATGAGGGTTTATGAGTCACATATCTCATTTATGGTGTTTTAAAATGAATAGAAGGTCAAATCGTAGTATTTTTGATCATGTATTCCATGTGGAGCCACTCCGCAAGAGGCAAAGGACAAGCCTACGCATACACGCAAGAGGTTTGACGTTCACATTGAAGGTATTATGTGTCTAGTAATTATAATGCGAAAACAAGGAGAAACACTGCTAGTTTGTACTGAAAATGACTCACAGACCTGACAGCGAGCAACCGGGAAAAAAATCAGTAACGGAGAGCGACCTAGTCGTGGTTGTGTCAACAAAAAAGAGATTCCCAAACATCATCACACTGGGAGCTTTGGTGGCTTAGTTATTTCACCTGATGCAAGATGGTTTCAAGATTTTGACTGAGGTTCTATGGAGCCACTCAGCCACCGAGCAGTTGCGCGAAGTGGCTTGATTGAACCACTTCGCTGCAAACCTGTTCAGAGAAATTTCTGTAGTTACCTTCTATTGACTAACCAATTTTATTTTTCGAACATAAATGTTGTGTGGAATGGTACACCAAAAAGACTTCATCAGACCATCACTTATCCCTTTACAGCCAGAAATGTCATGAGTTGTCAAACTTATCTTGGAGATTTGTTGGGACAATTCATGCATATTCATAAAAACGTTTTCTTGTGATTTGTGAATTCTACCTCTTGCGATACCAATTTCCGTTGGAGGTCTTGATAAGGTCGGTTTACATTCGCCTATCGATGTTTGCCAATTTCTCAAAATCAGTCGGCGTTTTGATGAATACCATTGGGCCGCTTTCCAAGTCCTTAAGCATGTAAATCTGGGGAGAATGTAAATATGTGTAAATTACATAAATAGTAAGACTTACTGCTCAACCACCAACTACTCCTGCTACTACTCCATCTACTAACTCATGGGGCCTCATGTTTATATAAGTTGTGTAAATGTGATCTGTATTTAAACATTCCCAAATTCAAGGTACTTACTAGGGGTATTTGGGATCCACTGAAGGACCAGATATACATGTAGGCTCAATCGCCTCAGGGCCTTTTTTACTTCATTTGATTGTAATGGTAGTCGTAAACTATGTATTTAGTTGGGTATATTGCTATCGTTATCAACAAAGCAAACACAATATAAGAAGACCGACGCCCTCAACTTAGTACGATTGCGATCCAATACTTGGCCTCGTACAATAAAAGGTTTCAATTGAGTACGAACCTCTCCATCTTTTACTCCTACTCTTGGGTAGTGGAAGTCGTTGGCAAACTCTAGTGCCTTCTGAAAAAGGTGCAGCTTATAAGGAGTCAGACTGTTTTCAATTGTTATTTGTCCTTCACTATTTATACCCAACTCCTTCAACGTCACACCTCCCTCTTGTTCAATGGATTTCCACGTACTCAAGAATTCGTCTTTATAATGACTCGTGAGGAAATTGACACAAATGACGGTTCGTGGGACTGTAAACATCCATATATTGTAATCGTGGTTTGTATAAATAATTTCATACTTATTTACTGTTGGGCTATCATCAATGTGGCTTCTGACAGTGCATCAAAGGGTTGAATTGACTTGCTGCTGCCAACGTGTTAAGTAGAAAGGTGCTCGCCAAGGCTGGTGTGTTGGGTTAGAGATTTGTGTAATGAGTAGTACCATGTCCAAATCTTCAGATATTTGCCAGCTCTTTTAAAGGGCATGTGTGCATTCAAATTTAACAATCTTATTGAATTGGGGTTTTAGATTCGTTCTCCTATTGTGAGCATTTCTTATTTCCCACAAAACTTATGACCCCGACTCATCAAAACAGAAGGTTATGATTAAACTACGGATTCATGCTCCAAGCATCTGTTGCCCCATATGAAAACAGTTTGCGACACCTGCGATTCTGAACCAAACTTCAGGATTTCCTCATTAGTAGAGTAAGAAAATCCTAACCTGATGCACCCATTCTACCAATGAGCGTTCCTAACTGAAATTCACTTTCGGACTTTTTAACTTTCCAAATTCTTTCAACTTGATGTTTTGACAATTTCCAATCCATCGCGTCGCAAAGGCCTTCTAGTATGTCCATCAAGTTGTCATTTTTGGAGACATGTATACCCCACACTTCCACAGCGTTTCCCCTGCAAATATCGTTAAACAATTACATTGTTTAAAGCTATAAATTTTATAGCTCATTGAATATTCAGTTGCTATTGATTTGTGCTATTACCTTGCTAGTTTACCTGTTTTTTTGCTCCAAATCCTCCACTTTCAGTTTGTACGTGGATAGCTCTTTTTCGAGCTTTCGATTTATATTTAGAACGTCTTCGTATTTATCAATGAGCGTTTTCATTCGTCTCTCGAGCGATTTGAGCTTCATGTGGCCATCATAGCACTGGACCTTCAGTTTGTCTTATCAACGTAAGTACAATGACGAAATTAATGAAACTGTATTGAATATCTCTTAACAAGTGCATCACCGTTAATTTTGTCCCTTCCAGCTCTCTTACCTGTGCCCTCGATTCATTCATTGCGACTCAACGTTTTCTCACTTTGTTTTTGACAATACTTTTAAAATATTATTATTATTATTTTTGGAAGGCAGAAGGTATTACACACGTGTACTAGGCAATATTCACTTGAGGCCCTTATGCTTCATGCAGCTTGTTCATGAGACGCGATCTACAATCAAGTCTCTATCATACTTTACCTAATTCGTGCTCTTCCACCTTTCGACAGGATATTGATTCTCTATTTTCGGTTTTTGTCACTTTCACCACACTTCTTGGACTTTCCTGTGATAGAAACAAAGGGAGTAATCTCTAAGTGGTAAAGTTATTCATCTGAAACCAGGAAGAGGTCTGCCCTCAAACATACCTTAAGATCCTGCGTTGGTGATATTGTCGGGGAACTCTGGAGGGAATTTTTCTTGCAACTCTTGCATCTCCACCGCTTCTTGTTCGCCTCTCTAGGGCTCATCTTCGCACACTCCACGTGTTTCTTCAGATGGCAGCTAACACATTGCACCGCCATTCCATTATCTCTGATGCTTCGCTGACACTTGGCACATTTGTCTAAGGTCATGACGACTAATTTTCATGAAATACAAAAATTATATTCGAACGAAATTTACAGTGAATTCATAGGAATTACCTACCAAACAAATTATAAATGGTTGGCATTTCTTCCAAACCAAAGAAACCAATAACTAGTAACACCATTATGAATGGATGGTAAAAACAATGCAAAATCTTCCTCATGGTTAAATCATTTTCAGATCGGACAACCTTCCTGTAAAAAAAATACCCTTAAAACGCCCGTGACAATTATTGTCGAGTTGAAGTTAATTATAATTGTCTAGTATTTCTGCCCTGTAAGAGGAACAACGTCCTCCCAAGCCGTCAGTACTTTGACAACATTTGAAATCTAGTTAGCAAATGCCTTCTACTTTCATTGTATTCAGATGGTCACCATAGATATTATCAAACTTTGAGAATTCAACTTTTTCAGTTTGCCTCAAAATAATTTGATACCTACTATGTTTTAGCCAAGAAATGTTTGTAAAGTTTACTAATAGCTTTGCAAGGCAATCAAAGTAAGTACATACATATTATCGCACGTCTAAATCTCCATTTTAAAGACCAAATAGACTGTGGATTAAGCATCACTAAAAGATTGTCCCCCTCAAAACAGTTATCTATTGTACGCGGGAATTTCGTCATAGCTAATTCCTTTATTTTTCAATATTTTTACTCCAAATTTTGATCACCTTCAAAGTAATTACCACTAATTGCAACGCACTTTTCCAATCGCGTCTTCAATTGTTCAAAACATTTTTAAATTTATTTAATGAAATGAGCTCGAGGCCATCCAGCGATTTTTGTTTCACCTCTTCCACAGGCAAAAACAGTTTTCCTTTCAAGTTTTTATCCAATTGGTAATCTCTTGCCCAATTTAAACTTTTGATTTGTATTTTCTAGAGATCTGTGAACCAACATTCTCAAACATTTTCCTATCCCTGCAATCATAAATCGCCCAACCTCGTGGGATCATCACAGAATTTCACTCTAGTTGAATGAGATGAACAGTATTTTCACTCTTACAGATGTATGCGGACCGACGGATTGTGTCGGACGGTGTCGAATGTGGCCAAACACAAGATCGTTCCGAACTGTTTAATGACAGCAGTCCACGAGAGAGCTAAATGCGTCACTCCTCACATCGAGAGCCGCCCGCCATCTGTTGTGATAATCGGAGGAGGACTGGCGGGCCTGTCAGCAGCCGAGAGGCTCGAGAAAGCCGGAATACACGACGTCACTATACTGGAAGCTCAAAGAGAGTGAGTGGAAAACGATGATTTGTTTTTCAGAGAATCCAAAGATGGATTTGGAACCATGAGATTAACCAGCTAAAGCTCTATTAATGTATTTCTTTACTCAGCTTGGGAGGCAGAATAAAAACGTGTAAAATAAATCGAACCAACATAGAACTTGGGGCCTACCAAATCGAAGGAGCAAGTGTTGCCAACCCGATATATAATCTGGCAAACGTTGAGTGCCTTTTGTGCTCTCGTACGGAGAAGAAACCTCGAAAGGAATTCTACTTTACCACAGATGGACGAATGACTATGGGATATGATGAACCTAAAATGTAAGTCAAGAACTATGTAGCACCCCTTTAATAACACTATTATAATTCAATGTAAATTGAAAATCATAAGAAAACCTTGAAGTTTCAGTAATGTTCGTATACCATAAATATATTACATTAATATCAGACCAGTCCTATGTTCTACGGTTTTCATGTATTTACAATGCTCGTTTAATGGGATTCAGGTGGTGTTTAAGAATTCTAAATGAAGCAGCCTCTTTCTTCACGAGCTCTAAAGAGCCGCCTCAGTGGAATTTGCACGATTACGTGGAAGAGAGGTTGAAAACAATCACTATGAACTTACCGAGTGAGGCTCGTCAAGATTTTGTCATGTGTGTCAATGGCCTCATGAACTGCCTGAAAGCCAAGTGAGTTAACGGGACAGTGAGAAAAATGAACGAGTCAAGAATTGTGTTGAAATTAGTTGCCTTGCATTCCCAGATATCGAATTTGCAAATTATCACGTCAATTATTCGATTTTTAACTCTAGTTTGTGATGGTTTTGCTGAGTGTCCTCGGTTCCTGATGTTTTTGTTCGACCACTCTGGAGATAGCCGGCTCTGTGAATGGAGACCGGATTTCCCTCTGGGTGGGCATATTGCCTAACCCCCCGAGAACAGGGAAACACAGCAATCCATTCATTACAAGTTCGAAGAAAGCTCAGATGAAAAACGCGTCCTCATTGGTTGGAGAGACTGTTACGTCTCTTTGACTGATGGCAACCCAGATCGCTACTTGACAAGCACCTCAATATTTTCTCTGAGCATTACTGATTTCCTCAAAAATCCATACAACCAAGTAATAATGATTAGGTTCTGGAATTAAAATATGCTCATTTGGCGACCGTATACGGTGGGATTTATATCATTGTGGGGGCTAAAAGTGACGATGCATTGCAAGAATCTTGTTCTCTTCACCACATTCACTTGTTTCCTATTTGTACGTGAGAATCACTTGAGATAGCATGATTTTTATATTGTCGCTTTTCACATGCAGGGTTGGGGAAGATTTAAGAAATATATCATTGAAGCAATTCGGAAGCGCAATCGAAATTCCAGGAGGCAATCTCAGGTTCCCTGCCGGCGCTCTAGGCCTGGTCAAGTCCCTTCACAATTGCAACGTGCTGTTTGAAAAGGTTTGAATTGTTAGTTAACTTTGTTAAGTATTTTACATTTGTCATGGACGACCGCTTTTGAGTTTTATTTCGACATCCTGTGGCCTTCCCGACTACCTCAGCCATTAGGAGCCTGGCTGGGGCAAGGAGAGGGTCCGGAGTACAAGGTTAAATCTCACAGAGAAAAGTAGTTAACTATCACAGCTAGTAACTTTCTGGCGTATATCAACCCCTGTCCACTATTCACAGGTCGTACAGAAAATATGTTACGGAACAAACACTTTGGGACCTCGAGTTACTGTGCAGTGCTGCGATGGATCAGCGTATTGCTGTGACTACGTCATAGTGACCGTCTCCCTTGGAGTTCTGAAGACTTTAGGAGATATGATGTTCCAGCCACACCTACCAGCAAAGAAAATCTCCGCCATTCAAAGGCTAGGCTTTGGTTTTCTGACTGTCATTCATTTTCAAGTACGTAAGGGTGAAGTGGTTTATTGTGTAAACAGGCAGCATGTGTACAGGCAGTTTATAACCCCATGCCACATGAAGTGTCTACTATGTGATGACACCTGTTGATTCACATAGGTTGGTTGAACTGATCGGCTGATAAGTTTATCGGCAAGTGCTATATTATTGATTACAGTCCCTCAGTTTGCAGCTCTGCCACGTTTGTCCTACGAATATTCATTAATTGCTTCCCTTTTGCCAAGAAAATTCTTAAGGCTTTATACAAAAATAAGAGCCAATGAAATAATGTGTGAAAAATTCATTCAAATGTTGGTTCTCAATCTACTCAAAAACTGTTTGCTGCGCTTTCCAGTACGCCAAACCTTTCTGGGGTAAAGGGGAACACTTCTGCATGAGGATCAGCTGGTCCAAACAGGAAACGGAATTCATGACCGATTGGATTCAAGGCATTTGCACCATAGTCGAAGTTATCGGCCCAGATCATATACTCAAAGTGACTGTGGTGGGGAAAGAAGCTGACTGGGTGGAAAAGGTAAGGTAAATTATTCAAGTTTGAATCATTGGGCAGCTAAGGGTGTATGATGATACTATATTGCTCAAATTAATCAGTGATTAATAGAATACCAGCAGTGGGGACATCAAGCTTTTAAACGTAGCCACTGTAAGCTATGACTATCACCATGCAAGTAAGAACTGCAAGAAAATCAATTGATTCATCAGCTTCGTTCAGGATAACATTTCCAATGGATAACATTACCAAAGTATTCATACAACTTGTATAACTCGTAGAAACAGAGCAGCTGCATCTGCCACATTCTCAGCTACTAGCTGACAGCTAGGTTTATTCTTTATTAGATGAACGACAAGAGAGTTGCGGAAGAGTTCACAGCATTTGTCAGAAAACTCACGGGTGATGGAAGTCTACCTTGTCCAACAGATGTTATCAAGTCCAACTGGTGCAACAACATTCACTTTTATGGGACGAAGAGCTACCTTGGATTAGGCAGTACGGTTAGTACAATTTTAATAAAAAATATTCCACGTCCTGAGCACACGAAAAACGTTCCGTACCATGTGTATGTTTTCACCTTTCGACCAATCAATCATTAACTGGAGAAAATTTCTCCAATACCTGTTTACAGAATGATAATACATTTGAATATATTCTTCAACAGAGGTTTCTCTGTCATCTCATGATGAAGATTGGTCCTTAAAAATTACGGATTCAGATATAATTTTTAATAGGTATCTAGGAACGCGGTCGCGTTCCGCCCCGCCAAGCAAACAAGTTGAGAAAAACGAACGGTACCAAGACTTGGTGTATGTTTACCAGACGTCACGAAACGCGTTTTTCATTTATCCATATCTTGGCTCCTTTTCGACTGATCAACTTAAAATTTGGCGTGGGTCTTCTTGGTGAGGATACTAGAAAGCCCTGAAAGTTTCAAGTCGCTAGACCGAGTTATATAACTTCAAAAACCCTGTGCTTCTTCTTATTCAGTTGGGCAAGGCTACAGCCTCTCCTTTATTCTTGCTCAATTTATTTATTTTATTAATACATCATTTCATCATACTCGTACTAGCGGTTGCGCGACATGCTGGGTGACGCGACTCTACAATCTGTGCCTGGTTCATTTGAGCAACACTGGGCCCTTCTACTTCTTCACCTGTAGGGGCATCGTCGACAAATGCTAAAACGCCCATACCACTACTAGAACCCTAATGCAACCATTCAAAATCAACTCACTAATGCAGTAATAAGTGATGACAATACGCATGGTCACACACTACCACACAACTTGCTGCCTTCCACAATGTTCTTCAATCAACCATCACCTAAAAATCGCCATAATTTTCGAAAGCATCTTACAGCATCATTCAAAGTCTCATTTTAAAGGGAAATAGTAGTACTAGATGATGTAACGTGTAGAAAAAATTAGGAAAATTTTGTCCAGTCTGTATCTAACCTCAAAAATAGCCATTTTTCGTGTACATAACCTCAAATATCTCAAAATTCAGACGTGATAGGACAATTCTGAGCTTGGATTCAGATTCTACGTAAAGAATTACTTCGGGAATGACCTCCAGCTGCTCAACAACAACCAGAACCCAATTATTTGCAGATCTGTGTGGTTACCTATATAAAATATATGTCGGTATTATGATTAAACCCTGCAGGTAAAGGACCAATGCATCCTGGCAGAGCCCCTACCAGGCCCCTGCGCCGAAGGGCCGCCCTCGGTAATGTTCGCTGGCGAGGCGACCTGTCCGGGCTACTTTGGCACTCTCCAGGGAGCCCGAGTCTCAGGTTTCAGGGAAGCCGAGCGTATAATTGATTTGACGATCGCGCTCAAAGGGGCTCCCGCCTTCCCAGAGTTCGGCACGCTCCCGAAACTCGAGGACTGCGTAACCCCTGATCAGAAGCCCATTGAGCCGGAGAAGATCTGCCCTAATCCCAAAGAGAAGGAAGATGTAGTCTGCCGTGAGCCTGTGCCCTGTGACCCATGCAACTATTAAAGATCAACTTACACCCCTCAACAAAAAATTATTAAACACGAAAGAGCTGAAGAAATAATTATTGTCATCAACAAAACCACTTTAATAAACGTTGATGAGTCATGTGTAAAATGGATAATGAGAAAAATCAGTCAAGTGAATTCATTCTTTTCTTGACCATTGCAGGCGACTCATGAATATGAGTCATATGAATCGAAAATGTTTCATCCTTAGAAACAGGCTGCAAATCGGGTTTAGTATTTCAGCTTTCCAAATCTATCATAAGAGGAGGGAAGGCCTTATCAAAGAACACACTGTTACAGTCTGACCATGTACTGCGATATTATAAAATGAATAGTTCTGTAATAGATAGGCATGTATAAAACATTGAATGCTGCTCAATGCGAAATAAAAGATATTTACAATTCTTTTTGTTGTTGCGTTAACTTGATACGCGAATCCCTGGTGTGGTTTGGAGACTCAGATTAAGCATTCCTGATGCCCAGTGCCTGTTCGAGTTCGGCTCTTTTCTGTTGAACTTTGGTGTAAAAGTAGCGGCAGACGGCCTCCTCGGCCCAATTCTGATAGTAGAACTCAGCCCTGCGCTCTTCTTCCGGGTTCCCAGTCACATCCGTCATAGTCTGTAATTTTCGAAAACGTGAAAACCAATAAGCAGGTAATTCCTCATTTTGTTTTGAAAGCCAGACAGATTTTTCATGGAGGCGCACGTGTTTAAATAGAGGGTACGCTGCGGAGTTATGAAATATATTTCCACCGTTTTACTAAACCTTCATTACTCAACTTTATTTTACTCAGCACTAAAAACTGACCACTCCCATTTACTTTGTTTTTATTTGCTCCTGAAGGTGGTCAGAAATGACAATGAAAACAAATCGATTCCGCAATTGATACAAGAAGCAACTCAGCTATGGTCAGGATGACCGATTACTGGTATAAGTATTTCTTGGCTGGTTTCTCCGAATATATTCAGCATTTGCAGAGTTTTATAAGAATATCACGATCAATGTGAAAATAAAATAAAGGAAGCCTCATGACTGCTTACTAGATAATGGCGCTATGCGGTAAACTGAACTCAAATTTGTTGTAAATGTACACGATGAAAAAATTACACCAGGGAGACTTGATATAGCAGCCTTCCAATTGAGGCTTGGGAACCAACTCAAATTGAGTAGCCATTTTTGAAGTATTTTACAACAATAAAATTGAAATACCTTTAGATCCCTGGTTTGGGACACGATCCACTTGTTGATGAATTGCTGCGGGTCCTTGGCGAAGCTCAAGAAGAACTCCCGGTTGGTTTTGAGTTGGTTGATCGTCTCGACAGTCTCGTGAATTTTATTGTCCAAACTCTGCAAACGAGGGTTAATTGATATTTATTTCATCAAATCAATGGTATTTCCGACAGAGTGAGAAACAATCCAGTGCAATGCACCGAGGTAGATTGAGCATTCCTGATGTCCAGTGCCCGAGCCTAAAATGACATCAGTTCACTCGGACTCCACTTTCGTTATTCTCCTGATAGCCAATGCAATTCCACCAATTCAATGCACCGCAATTGCATTTCAAACCGGTAGGAAAATAGTGAGTGGATGAGGAGTTTTCATAAGACGAAGCCCTTTTTTGAAATTACTAGTGGAGTAAATCACTCGAACCAACTGCCTAATACCGCCTTGATAGGCATGAGGGTCGTCTGACACGCGAGTGGGACATGTGTCCTAGCTAAAAGTCCTTACCGAATCGCAATACCCACTTCTCGGATTTTTCTTTGACTTTCTTATTCTTTCTCGTAAACTCTTGGCTTTTAGAAAGCTCGCACGAAGGTCTTTCCCAAAAACGAATGAGAACGATCTATCACATACATATCTGACAAATGACCGTCTCACACACCATTGAGAAAGTGGACGCCAATTTTCTTGAATTGTGTGAACGATGAATATATCATGTTCTTATTTTCCAACAAATTCAACTCAATTTCCACCTGTTTTTAGCGAATTTTCGAAGAAAACGAAGCAATTTTTCTCGGTGCAAAATTTTTAAAACTCGAATTTCCGAAACATTTTTATACCAAAATCCGTTTCATACCATCTTGGATTCAATGCCAAAAGTCATTATGTGTCATTCCTGACGATAACACTCAACAGAATTGAGTGGATAAAATGTTCAAATTTCCACAAAATGAGACAGTCTGACAAGTGAAGATTTGTTTACGGTGAACACGATGTTGAAGTCAGAATTGCGATATCTTATTCCGTTCTCAAAGGTTTCCATCCGTTATTCTGTCGTACGGAAATACGAAAGGATTGGACACGAAAATGTGCATTTACATTACAACCAAAACAAATGCCTAGATTGGCTTAAGAGAAGAAGATCAATAGAATAAAATCAATTTTCCGCTGATGGGGTGTGGGGATATTAAACAAATGATAGGATCTTGATGAGGCGCGACCAAATTGACCTCGACACGGATTGTAGGCAGCTCATTAGTTTCCTTCTTGATACAGTTTTCGAATCGATACCAAGCTGATGATAAAACGTCACCTCGAACAAAATAATGGCGTAGGTAGCCTTTCTTGTTGACCCTCATTCACTCAACTATCGGGTCATCACGTTCAGTCCCAACACTCGAGGCTTTCACAACTGCGTAGATCGTTATATCAGAACGTCATAAATATTGATTACAAATTTACAGCCACAGAAAACCCCACTAATATTCATTATTTCGATACCTACCCCATCCCATATATTAAGAACGTAGAGCGAGGACCCACATTTGCAACCCTGAGTAGGCACCATTATTTATAAGAAATGTATTATTCAACTTGTTCTTCTGTCTACATAATATTCAAGTGTATCTGTACACCGGTTATTCTCTCAGGTTCGAGCGGCGACACCGATTCAGATGCGGGTTTTTGAACAATGATAGCAATAAGGGGAAGGGGACATAACGAGTAATAACACTGGCCAACCAAAAACCGTGTTGTTTGGTGCAGAGGAGATGAGGTGGGGGTTTTTCAGTGTGCTGAATCCCAATCTGAAACCCGTTTTTCGCTATCAGGTCTGGTTTTCATACCCTATTTTTCTTTATTTATTTTTTTATAATTGTATCAATTAAAATTAGGTATTAAAAAATATTAATTAATAAGGCTATTATTCATTTTACTTAATACAATTGTGTTTAAATTAAATTGAAATTATTAATAGCCTTATTAATTAATAATTTTACTTAATACAATTGTTTTTAATTTAATTTTTTTTCGCCTAAGCTCGGGCTGTTTTCCGTGGAATGGAAGAAGATAGCTAAAATCCAGTTTCAAATTCGGATTCTGCACCTTAAAAATCATAGGAAGAATGGTTGAATGTGAAAAAATAAATTGGGATTTTTTGAGGTGCTATTTCTAACACTCAAACCTAGCTAGAAAATATGACATAAGTACGCGTATTTTCCAAATCTGAAACCCATTTTTCGCTATCAGGTCTGGTGTTTGTTTATAACTCACATACAGTGTGATAGCGAAAAACGGGTTTCAGATTTGGATTCAGTACACTGAAAAACCACAACCTCATCTCCTCTGCACCAATCAACCCCTTTTTTTGGTTGGCCAGTGTAAGTATTTCATGAAAATTTCATATTTGAATATTTAATATTTTTATTCAACATCATTTATCAATATTAATTAATTCTTTCGTAGCACACTCACCCCCTTTGCTTCCATTTAATGTTATACATTATAACCTTTCACTAATTACCGACAGGTTTCACCAACTCAGAAAACTTTGTCGGTAGGTTTCAGGATGCCCTACGAATGTTGTGACGCGTGGGGGCGATATTTTTAGCTTGCGCCATATATTTATGACGATCAAAAAGTGTTGATATTATTATTGAAGCTTACTGTATCTGATGTAGAGCGTGTGGGGTACAATTGACTCAATAATTGAGCAACAATACTGATCGAATGAGGGGACAGATATTAGTTTCTATTGAACCAATTGCTATGAAATATTCAATGGCTAAGTTGAGTTGTTCAGTTTCAATAACGCACAGTGTTTTCTGTACGTACCACGAACATCGCTTGTACGAGATATTGAGAGCATCGACTTCTATTCCCATTCCTGTTACATTTTGTTCTATTAAAGAGAACCTCATGTACGCTTGTATCCTAGTTGGGTACACTAATAATAATCCGCAATAGGATTACTAATAATAACACTCATCTATGGCGTTATCTATCAGATGATTCTACCGATTTGAATAACAACTATTCGGGGCTAAACGAGGGTTTGAATGATAGAAACGCTATAAAAGGCAACTATTTATAATTTTATACCGTCCATGATCATTATAAGAATAATAATATTACATTAAACATGTTCAATGGCATAGACACGGTATTAATTAATAAGGAGTAAAACACAAATAAATCACAATGCAGTAACTTACGAAAAATACGCAGCGACTCAGCTCGAGCACCCATCGAGAAATCGGATAAAAAGCGAACTTGTATAACTTGTATGGCCACAGTGAAAAAAAATTATGATTCTAGACAATTCGAATGAAATGGTAAACAATATAAAAAAGACAAATAAGCACCCAATATGGGGCAATTCAATTATGAGCATCTTCTCAAGATGCAGTTTGATCTGAACTATGCGTTGCAAACTTTCAAAAAATAATTCGGAAAGACGAAAAAGCTTCCGTATCAAGTCATGGACAATAGTAGTTTGATGTAAACTATGTTCTATGTTTATTCTAAGTTAGTTGCAAATTGACAAGCATATGAGGTATATGACTCTGGTAACCAAAATCTAAATCGCTGTAGTTGATATCAAATATACTATTTTCATGGAATCACTGTATTTTC
Organism: Stenodema calcarata; assembly: GCA_963920205.1. NCBI lineage: Eukaryota > Metazoa > Arthropoda > Insecta > Hemiptera > Miridae > Stenodema > Stenodema calcarata. The sequence continues at coordinate 14,479,726 of OY986053.1, read as the reverse complement.
ATTTTTATACGGACGAGGGAAGCGATGTATGGGACGACTGTAAGCATGCATAAGCTGACGAATAAATTGTCGAGGAAATGGAAGGTGTAGAATTGCAAAGCATCGTTGGTGGGCATCATTGGGCGCATCATTCGAGTCCCGACGAAAAAGATGGTAGTTACAGTTGCACCAATTATCGGATAGAATTTTCTTTCTTTGACCGGGCTGGCTAAAGCAAGGCCGACCATAGAGCCACCGTCCCGCACTAATGAGTAAATCGGGGTCGTGTAAACACTGACAGAAGTTGGTCTTTGGCACCATTTAAATGCCATTTTGATGCTCCATCCAGGGTCGCAGCCGAGCAAACGGTGAGAGAAGTAGCCGGCGACTGAGATTCCGCATGACAGGAAGGCTAAAAGCAGCATTTTTGTCTTTGAGCAGTGTCGAATCCTAGACCATAAAGTCCACCGGGTATCCCGGATAAGCAAGGCTGACAGTAAATACCCCAGGATGGCGCCTAGAAAACACTGATGCGGGAAATGAGCGCCAACGTTCATTCTTGATAGAGACACTAGACCAACTATAGCACCATATATTAACCATAGGAACGATTTAAACACTTTCCTGAGTTTGACGTATTCAGCGGGAGTAGTTGAATTGAACCACTCAATCAACCACTGGAGGAGGACGTATAATAGCGCAGATGTTCCCATGACGTGTCCGGAGGGAGATCCTGGTCCAGTCTCACATGTAATATCTGTTTGTCTCAAGGGAATGTTTACTTTGGCTTCTTTGATCCACCAGTATGGACGCGGCTCGGCAAAAGCCCACTTCATCAAGGTATTGACCCACTCGGTTACCGAGGAAACCAGGAGTATTTGATAACCGAGCTTGGTGTCCAGAGACGCGAAAACCGGGAACAGTATGGCAACCGTATACGAAGTGTCGCAGAATTTTGACAATTTGAGGAAAAAAGGATTGTCCTCGTCGAGCAGGTTTTGAACGGAAAGCACCAAAGAGGCCTCTTCTTTGAGAAATTCCCTCACACCCATAACTGCTTGATGAATAAAAACAATACTTGTTGACAGGTTTTAGCACTCGCGGGTGATAAGTGGCCGGTAGTTGCCGTCAACACAAGACACCCCCATGGAGATGCGGCCCCAGGACTGGCTACTGGTGCAGTGAAGGGCGCAGCTGTCATAAAGCCAGCTGCCCTCTTCTGGTCGATATCCTTCCTTAGGGCTGCAGAAGGGGATGAGGTTGGGAGTAGGGGGTGCGGTCCGCGTGTTACGCCTTCCGTAAAGGTTCGTCATATACGAGGAGAGGGGATAAATTACCCAGCTCAATCGTTTTCACGTCCCCCATGACAAAAAACCTTTGTATAAATGCATTTGACAACTAAACAAAAACTCCACCTAAAGGCCTCTTTTCATTTCATCCTTCCGTCCCTATTGTTTAATCATTTAATTGGTGAGAACAAAACATGGAGGACGAGTCCAAACCACAGAATTACCCGGCCCCCTTTTTTTTCTCTGTTATAATAAGGACGGTTGGGAAGCTCGAAAGGGTATAATCTGCGTCGACGAGAGCTTCAATTACTGGATATGCCAGTCATAATAATATTCGACGAACTGTCCACTGAGTCAACTACAGAAGCCGATCCGAGATTATTATCACGGATAAAAATATACTTCAGGGGCCAGTAAAAAAATTAGCTTGGTTGTGCAATGGGTTCTATTTTTACTGAAGAATTTTTCATACAATAATTACAATATTTTTCAACTTCCTTATATTCCATTCGATTTTGATTTCCTACAACGATGCCCTTTTCAATGTTTTTTGTATCTCGTATAGTTAGGAAGACGTGTTTTTTCATAACTCGGCTTCTCTATGCTGTACGTTCAGCTAGTTTTCTGGTTCATCATTTTCAATAAAGCATTATTGATGGTTAAAATAATTTGTACATTAACGTTAACGTTGTACGTTAACGAATGTTACCACTGTACATTAACGAACAAACCACTGCAGAATTAACGAATGCTGCGGTATGTGCATGGTCTGGTTACAAGGGAGAACCTACCAATTGATCGAAAAGTTGTATAGCTTTTATTTAAACGAACGAGTTCTTGTAGGTTGTCTGCATGAATAAATAAAGTCTCAAGAACAATCAAATGTGCACCATGACGAAAAGCTCATCAGTTGATTAAATGCATATTACTACATTATCCTGAGAATTCGTTAACGTTTGAAACAAAAAGATCCTAACTACCTACGTATGTTTCTATCAGAAAATTGAACAACCTGTAAACCTAAATACTCTCCGTTTTGGTTTATTCCGTTTTCATCGTCAAGCTGAAGACATTAAATGTCTTAGGTAATATTTATGATCGTAAGGTAATATTTATAATCGATTAGGTAATATTTATAATCGATTTTTCAATCGAACAACACGATCATAAATATTACAAGCTCCTTTATCAATAAGATATCTCAAGGAACCGTGATGTCTCAATATCTCAGTGTTGTCGCAGCCATTAGGCTCCTGTTTTTATGACATTCATTTCAGGTGATACATTCTTTAATCGCTACAAGTAAAAGTTAACTAAAAGTCTCTAAAAGTGGTTTTGGGGAGTTTTAGGGGGAAAAAATTACACATAAATTCCAAAAATGGAACAGTCTGACAAATGACACGTCATTAACGATTTTCTTACACTGAACACGATCATGAAGTCAGAATTGCGACATCTTATTCCGTTCTCAAGCTGGAGCACTTCGAAGATGAAGAAACGTGGTTCTTACTTGGTTGTTCTTCACGGTTCATCTTCTCTAATCTGATAACCGAATGGGATATCGCAATTCTGACTTCATCATCGAGTTCAGCGTTGAAAAATCTATAACTTCAGGTGTTAATCGGCAGAAAATGTTTGAATAAGATGTTCCTAACATCACATTTTACATAAAACCAGTTATTTCTTCGAAAATTCGCTCGTATAGCCATGGTGCATGACTGTTTCTTTCTTTCTACTTGGCATTTTATATTAAATACGTTTTCAGGCTGTTTCGCAGATGACCCGCTTAATCTTGACGAACAGAATATTTCAAACGCTCGCTTCTTTCTCGTGAATTTTCACTTTAACCAGAATGAGTTGTGACCCGACAATTGGTCCTAAAGAGGTTTTTAAGAGCACTAAAAACGAATGTGGTTCCAACCCCTGAAAGAGTCAAGTCGATAGGCCCAAAGGGAGCAGCGTTATATAAAGTCAAAATCTTTCACCAAGTTTTTCTTCTTATTCAGACGGTCAAGGCTACAGCCTCTCCACCTTCACCGATTGACTTGGAAATTTGTTTTTTGGGTTATTTCCCTAGCAACGATTTTGGGTTATTTCCCTCAGCTGTACGTGAGAGGCATTACCCGGGACAAGTTTCGTTGTCTAAGGTTCGGGCTGGGGAGACTGTTCTGTTCTACTACGATGGATTTAGTTTTCTCTCTAAATCGATTAAACTAATGAAATCCTGTCCAAAATTAAATATGAGGTCCCACCGAGATTTGAACTCGGATCGCTGGATTCAAAGTCCAGAGTGCTAACCATTACACCATGGAACCCTCTAATTACAGAATAGCGGTGAATAATTCCCCACCCTGGACGAGTGAATATTGCTTACTCAGGTGTAAATAATCTGAGTTGAAACAGCGACGATGTTGTAACCAGATTTCACAACAACTCAGTCTCACACTCTGCGAATAAATGAACACATCTTACTTGAGCTGTGAAATCGAAATCGATAACTAGCTTAGTATTCGGTATTGATATGTAATATAATAATATGATTTTTACTTGTACCTACCTACGTCGGCAATAATTTATAACAAGAAGTACCTACCAGGAAACACTCGAAATTACCTTACTACGTATTCGTTTATTGGTCAATACTGATCAATGTACCTTGGCTTATCTGGCCGGCGGGGTAGTTGGGGGTTATCGGAGGTTTTGTGAAATAAAAATCTTTGTTCCAAGCTTTAGGCTATACTCAGCCATCTTCAGGGCTATAACAAAAACGAAAACCTATCGTGAGCTTGATCACTGCTCACGTTAAATGCAAATAAAAGGATTTACTGACCTTGACATGAGTTCGTGGCTACATTATGACTAGATGTCTTCTCGCCAGGTTTAGGATGATTTGTGATTTAGGATAAGGATGATGAACACTATAATATTATTCATAATGTAGCCACAAACTCTAGTCGATGTCAGTAAATCCTTATATTTGCATTTATTTAGAATTTAACGTCAGCATTGTTAACGATGGTCAAGCCTCACGGTAGGTTTTCGTTTTTTGTGGATAAGCATAGCCCACAGCTTCTAACAAAGATTTTTATTTCGCAAAAACCCCGCCGGTAATCGAATATGTAAACGAAAAGTATCTCAAAATAAGAAACTTAAGATCCCCAGAACTAGTATTTCATGAATTAAAAGTTAACTACTATGAACATGTGGGATCATCACATGGCCCATGTTATTAGGGATTCGAGTTTATCTAGATTTCATACGACATTTAACAACATGGTTTCGAAATTTCAGTGAAATATATAAAATACAGTCGGGCATGTTATTGAGGGCATGTATAACGAGTTCAGCTTGGTTCTGTGCCAATGAACAACACTACATACGTTAGAGCACCAAAAATAAACGCCTGCAGGTCCCACCGAGATTTGAACTCGGATCGCTGGATTCAAAGTCCAGAGTGCTAACCATTACACCATGGAACCCCCCTGTCTTATGCGTATAGTTCATAATCCCCGAGGTTGAAATTGGCATTCTTTAACTAATATACCTCATAATAGAGTTATATTAATTAAATAATATTTAACTAATATAACTCATAATATATTATATTATATACCTATTATTTAATATTATTATGAGTTATTAATATAACTAATAATATTAGTTATATATTATATTACTTATTATATTATAATATAATATATTATAACATTACAATTATATTATTATTATATTATAATATTACTTATTATTATTTCTAGTACTTCTCATCTTTAAATGTGTACTCTGATACATACTCGATTTATGAGTCTTAAACCTCAACTTTGAACTAATTTGCCCACATCTCTTCAAATTATGATACAGTCACCAAGGCGAAACAACTGACTTGAAGTTACGAGAACTTGAGTTTTACCGTTGTAAAGCACTTGGAAACGTGAAAAGTAGTCATACATTTCCCCCTTCTTTTTGAAGAATACAAAATTTGTATTCTTATTATTTAATAATACAATGATTTTAGTAATTTCAAATTAAACTCGATGGCAAGACTTTCAACGACGATTTCAAAAATTCAAATATCGTGAAAATTCAACTGATTGCTCATCACACAATTATCACACCGTTCCTCAGAAGAAAACAAGTTGGAGACCGCGAGAAGACAACAGAGAGGGGCTCTGCCAGGTGATCAAATAAGCAGGTAATGCTGAATAACTTCTGGGGTGGATTACATCAAGATTTTCAGATTTAATAGCTTTTAGTGTTGATATTCAAAATTCTGTGGGGCCTTCAAATTTGAAGTAGGTACACGTTTTAGAGCAACCCATATTATGTCATAAATCGCGGGTGAAGTGGCAACAAGGCCTACATCAAGTGGGGCTGAACAACATGGCCTACCTCAAATGGTGCTGTATATGGCCTAAATATTTTCTTAAAAAACTGTTTATTTATAAAATTTGGGAACATATATGTGAATGTTTGCAACTAAGGCACTTCTGGGTGCCAATATACTATACAGACAACTTACGTGATGATGAATAATTTTAATCGATTTTAATTTAAATCTAATAATTTTGATTTTAATTTAAAAAAGCTGAACAGAAAAAAAGTCAATATACTGTACTGTTTGGGGTAGGCCATGTTGAACAGCCCTATCTCAGGTAGGCCGTGTTGTTCAGCACCATTTGAGGTAGGCCTTGTTGCCACTTCACCCTCGAAATACTATTGGCAATAGGATATGAATTCTGACCTGAATTTCTTGCTGGCTTGCGGTCGAAAGTAAGAAGTTATTCATCTGAGTCTTCAGTGTATCGTCCACTTCCACGTCAATGTCATAACACGCAGTTTGCTTCTGCTCTGTTCCTTCGACACTGCCAAAACAAAGAAAACTCTGGTCTGAATTATGTAAGAATTTGGTTATAATCAAATCCACAAAATAGACATAAATACGATGAATATCACTTTCTATTCAAATCCTACTTTGCTCTTCTCCCTGAGCCTCCCTGGTCATCGGAGAAATTCTTGTTGGTCGGTTCTTGATTTATAAGTATTGTCGACATGATCCTACACGGAATACCACTATACAGATAATTAATTTTCATCCACGATACGCCGTAAAAATGAAGTCATATTTTGATCGATTGAATCAAGAATCTAAAGAATAGTTTCCTCCCTTACAGTAAAACGTAATATCATCGAAAAAACGTAATGAATTACCTGATTGTGTGATTGATAACAATTGGATCTGGTGGATGGAGAAGGGGGTTCAATCTCTGTGGAATTTCGGCAAACTTCATCTTCGGACAGCTGAAGATCTGTTCCAGATACTTGTCGCAGTTGATGAATTCTCTTTCGTGCTGATCCTGCACAATGCAAAAACTTGATATTGATTGTTGCGACGTCCGAGAAATTCGTTTTGAAATCTTACAGTCGATTCAATCATTACCTATACTACAAGCACAGCCCTATATCTACTCTTCCGAAAATGGTTGGAAACAATGAAGAATTGAATTGATTCAAAAAGGTCATAATTCACTGGCAAGAAGAATCGGGGATTATTAGAGATTCAATAAAAAAGTTGTAGGCCGCTGAGAGCAAGGCTTGTAACTACCATATACATCAGATCGAACCAAGCATTGAAGATTTAGATGTTCTACTTCACCTGAAGCTTGTGGGTTTTGATATACTGCCACAACGCACAGATGATGACCGGTCTTGTTTGAGTGTGAACACCTAACAACCGCGCGAGCCGAGGATCAAGTTTGAACTGGAGAGGTTGATAATCGAGTAGAAGTAAAATGGTGCACCGAACATTCTTGTCACCAGGCCGTTTTACCTGAAATAGTTAATAACAACGACAATGTACCATCATATACTCGTAGGCATTACACCTGTAAAATCATCTTATCCGATACTAGATTTTCTATATATGACGTTACCTGGAACCCATCAGTTTCTTGGGTTGTTGGGGTACGGTGCCACTCCACAAGATGGTTGTCAGGCCCATATAACTCTTTGTCAAGTTCTATGACTAGACTTTTGAAAAACGACGAAAACTTCCTCTTGACCTGGGAAAATATCGGTACAATATTTATAATAGTGTAGGTATATGAAAGAAAGTATGCTGGTGGGAAATTAAAATCTTAAAATTAAGTACTCAAGAACTAGATTCTGAAATTGGGGCATTTTTTGCCAGAATTTTTGCTACGCCATTACAAGAGTTTCAACTCGATCAAGGATAATATAAATATAACAACTTTCTTTGCCCTATCCTACGTTATAGGAAAGTATTATAATCACTCTGATTAAAACATTTCAGGACCTTCCCACAAATCTTTATACCATAGCTATATATCACAAAAGCGTCTGTTAAAAATTCAACGTTATTCAGGTAGAAATGGGCGGAAAAAAACAACTATTAGGGCATTTTGGCCAACATCGAAGGATTTTATGAAATGTACATGCACGATTCTTGACATTGTAGCGAAAATGAATATTATCGAAATTGGTCTGTTAGGAATGAATGTCGAACAATGAGTTGAAAACAACAGTATTCAGGTATGCTCTGGGGTTTCCACTCCTTAATAGATATTTCTGGCTTGGTCATGCCCATAAGGGCGATGATGTCAAGCTAATGGCTAACAGTGCTATGTGGTGATATTCTTGCTTTGTTGGGTTAGTACCTCCAAATCTCTACAGCAGAATGCAGTCTATCTACAATTAACTTTCCCACATTATACATCGTCAAGCCTCAGTTGTCCAATAGAAGATATACCTTGTTAGGATCGGACTTGGTATCTTCAAGAAGACGTCCTTCAACCCTCAGTTCCCAAGATGCAACAGTTCCCTCTTCGGTGTCAGTGGCTTCCTTTGCAGGGTAAAAAGTGTTGGAAATGAAAATCCTTAGTTTCCTCTTCTGTTTCATTGGTCTTTTGAGCGCTTCCTACACAAAACACGAAAAAAATAACAATAATTACACTAAATTTAATGTGAAAACCAAATTTGGAATGCCAAAAACATCACTAGCTGAAATTACATTGGAATTCGCTGTCTCGTGATCGTTCAGCATATTGATTTGAAGCTATGTGTTCTCGGAGCTGCACAGTCTTGAGCCTAGTAGACCATGTAGACACACTAGTAGACCATGTTGCGTGGTTGTCTATAGGTGGCCTAGACTTGAGACATAGACATGGCCTATAGCCACCGATCTTTGTTCTTTGGTGAAAGTGGTTTCACGAAACTGATGTACAACGATACTCCTACTATTAAGATAAGTGGAACTGTTAAAATGACACCCACGAAAAATGCGTACTCACTTGAATATCGAGCCTTTTCCGCATGATGGTCGAGTCCAGTTTCCTTTCAAATGCCAACAGATCCATGTAAGCCTGCGACTCGGGCACCAAATCCCTCACTTTTTGCGGGAGTATCTTGTCAGCGAGTTTCTTCTTTTTCTTGCTGCTGTTGCCGGGAGTTCCAGATGTAGGGTGAGTGAAATCCCTGTGTGCCCCCGGGAGGTGCAAGGAAGTGCAGGGAGGACAATGTTAGGCCGAGTTAGTGTGTTAGTAAGGGATCGAAAGCTTCAATGGGGCTATGCAGACACTTGTATGAACCAAGAGCCACAGTTAGTAAATTTATGTTAGTAGTTGAAGGAATGTGATTGATAATAATTTAGTAAGGAGAATACTAACTCACATTCAAACATTTTACGGAAAATCCTTATACGAAGATTGAAAGAAACACGTTACTGTAATCGCATAAATTTAACTAACAATAGGTATATAGGATACGAGAAAAAAAGGAAAACGCACAAAATATCAAATTCAACGTCAGAACATGCTCTGTTGTGAACCTGAGGCACCCTCCTATGTGCAAAATTAGGTATTAATAAACCATAATTTTAATTTTGAATAAGTATTATCCATCAAAAGAACCATGAAATTAAACAATCCAAAAAATATATATTCAGGCATAGAATGTAGAAAATCGAAATAGGACACACAGGATTTCGATATACCAAGAAGGATCAAAGAAGAATGCATGAATGCGTGTAACAGGATCAAGCAAACCTCGGGATTGGATTAAGCAAAATAAGGAGGGGATTTTCATACACGGGTTACTACAGGATTTTCCAGCAACAAAAATTAATAATGCTGAGGCACACAAGAATTTTCAACTCATTCAATAACAATAATACAAAATAATAGAAGTATTAAGCTACCATACACATAATATGTCTTGATACACATAATATATCAAGACATACCTGAAAAATGTATAATCAAATTAATTTTAGAAGTGCAATCGCGAATGGGAAATCTAAATGAAATTGTTGGATGAGTTCATTATTCAAAAATAATGTAAGCTAGCAGGGAAGCCTTGTATTAATGCTAAGGCCAAGACCACGTTAAATCGTTTTCTATAGATCACGGTTCAGTATACAATATCCTTGTCACTACGAAATAACGGGAGTAATTAAGTAAAATACCGGCAATAATTCTCTCACCGGTAGACACGAAAAGTACTTCAGAAATTCGATGTCAAAACCCATGTGTGGTTCGAATCAGTTTTTTACCAGTTAGAAAATTCACATTCCTGTTGATGATGTTCTTTCGTTTCTACCTTAGAGCTGACGGCGAACTAACGGCTGGTCATACAGCTCTGGATGGTCTTGAAAAATGACCTGTATAAAAACTACGAGTAACCAGTTTCATTCAAAGTTGTCAACCTATTAGGCCGTAATGACGATTGTAGGCAGGAAGGTACAAGTGATCACCCATAGATTATATTGGTCAGTACAGAATTCAGTGGGGAAAATTAACAGAACACCACTGATACACCACCTCCCACTCGGAGAAGACCATCCAGCGACCTATTTGAATGTACAAGCAATTTTTAACTTATTTAAATTATTAATAGTGTAAACATGATATTGTAAACAGAACAGTAAGAAAAAAAAATGAACCGTCGTGGAAGAATGGACAGCGCTTTTCTTGAAGCTGTACTTCAAAAAGCTCATAATATTAATCTTGGAATGGTTGTGCAAAGTCAGTACGTGGAGCCCCCTATTTATCTGAAAACAGTAAGGAAATGAATGATTAATCCTGATTAGTGGCTTGACGGCCCCAGTAGAATCTAATCAGGATTAATCAATCACTTCCTTACTGTTTTCAGATAAATAGGAGGTTTCAGTTGTATTTTTGTAATTTACCACGTCCAACAACTTCAAGTAGTAAGTAGGTTTAAGTGGGAAGTAGTTACCCCTTGGGCTGCTGTTGGCTCGGACGAACATCTCCGGGCCCCGGCCTTTTCTGTCCCTGGCCAGGCATCGGTGGACGGATGGCGGGATATGGAGCTTGTTGGGGGCGCTGGATCATCCCGGTGGCTCCACCCATCCCGCTCGGACTCTGTACATAACCCCCTCTCTGTTGCATCTTTTATAGAAACCACAAACGTGTTGGGAGAGAGGAGGTAAAACAAAAATGCATGAAAACGTCAAAAGAAAAGAAAATAAACGCTGAAAAAGGAAACCAAAGACGGAAAAAACGGTTGGTTATAAGAAAGCATAGAAATAAATGAGAAAGAAGGGAAAGCAGGTGAAATGCATGGATAACAAAGGTATTAAAGTCAAATATAAAAATAGTTATGTAAGTTAAGCGTACAGCAAGACAATAATTATTATGGGCTACGGAGGTCAGAAACTTAATACGTACAAAGGTAGTTAGCGAATCATAGTCCTATGAAAGTATCATCAAGTCATCAACTTATACTTATACTTGTTGATATTGAAATGTTTTAATGAGGATAAGCCAGGCGCCCGAGGGAGGGATGAGTTCATACTGGTACAAATATCAGTTTTCCTTTCCATGTTTTCCTTTCCATCGTTTTGAAACGTGTTTTCAAGAAGATTCTGTCTCTTCTACCTCAGCCGACTATTGACATTAAATCCAGCGTTAAAGATTATTTTCTGATCATGGTGGATTCACCAGGATTGACATCCTCCAAGGTTCTAAAACCAAGTTTGACAGTTCCTACAACATTGGAAACAATTTAGGAACACTAGTCGTAAAGGCCTGTTACACGCTCATGCAAATCGGAGGAAAAACGTAGGTTGTGTCGACCTGTTTCGGACTCAATTTTCCAGACAGTGAATTTTTTCTTAATCATTAATTTTATTATTGAGGAAGAAAAGTTCTGTTGGTTTCTTCTATTTTTTCCCTCATACGTTCCATCAGATTGAAAGTATGAGGGAAAAAATAAGAGATTATCTGCATGAGAAAAGTTTTTATTTTCATTACGGTCATTATCTACATTTTTTACCTGCCACAAACATGGGAAGCTTTTGTAGATTTCAATAAACTCTGCAAGTAATTCGTGGGTACATTGGCGTAACTCCGACATTTTTAGAGGACAGGCATTGGTGAATTGGGCCTAGATCGGACGAGATTGATTGTTCTCCCTTCAGTTCTTCGATCCGATGTCCGATCTCAAATCCATCAGACAAGACGAACGATTTGCTGTTTAGACGCAACGACTTATCTGATACGATTTGCATGACAGACAAGACGTACGATTTGTATGAGCGTCTAAACGGGGATGAAAGGAAGAGCCCAGGCAATCTTCCGCCTAGTTAGCGGGAGAATACTATAAAGTTCGTCAATGACAAGAAAGTCTGGAGGGACGTCATGTAGGTATGCCCATCATCAAAGTTAGACCTTTCGCCGATGTGACACTGAAATGAGAGTATATTACATCCCAATCTCTACCGAAGACACAAGATATTACCATTTTATCGCTAATGAGAGAAACTGATGGAAACACAATGATAGGTTTGAAAGCACCAATTGCTTGGTCCTTGTGCAGGGGAAGCCCAACAAGAATTGGACCAACAGTGGAAAACGATGAGCTTGTTCACCTTTGAAAACGTCCAAATTTGAATCTAAGGTCGCATTTTCATTAAAATTTGCATCTACTGATCCGTGGTTTTCTACTTACGGGAAACGACGGGGCTGGGTACTGCCGCATCGGCGGACCTCCGGGGCTTGGATACCGCTGAGGCGGCTGACCGGAATTCGGCGGCTGCTGTTGATTAGGGAAACGAGCTGCCATCGAATCGGAACTGAACTGCGGTGGATAGAACGAACTCTACACAGACCGAATGTAAATTTGGACGAATTTAAGTTGTACACCAATGAACAGAAAAATGCCTTGAAGGCTACATGGATATTATAAAATCATGGCCGTCTTCACTTGCGTCTCTCACTCAGAAGGTTCGTAGGGGTGTTCAGAGTACTCTAGCGGAGGTCCAGTGCGCTACTCCTCTTTCCCGCTCTCGTTTGATTTCTGATATCGCTTGGAACGTTGTTGTAGCATACCTATACCTGTTTATTAATAATAATAATATTTTCTATATTATAGAAAATAATAATATTATAAGATAAGATATTATATAGAAATAATATAGAAGATAAGATATTATCTTCTTTCTGCAGATTAGCCTTCTGTCTAGATCACTTAAATAATAATCATAATAATAACAGTAGATTATAATTATTAATAATTAATGATAGTTAACAATCTATCATTTAGCGATCTAGACAGGAGGGTATCTGTAAAAGAAGATAATAAACCGTTGTGTCAAGAATTTGCAGTTTTTTATTCGATTTATGGAATCTATTCCAAGAATCGACGTATCTTGAAACGTACTTATCAAATTTGGGTGGGGGGGGGGGGGGTAATTTATTTTTCTTGGGCGATTACCTCGTTATGCTGGAACGCTTTGTGAACAGCTGACCTACCTATTCTTCCCATGGCTTCTGTGCGCGATCAGCGCCAATTATGTCCCGGAACCTTTTATTCACGGTTCCGACGGTGGGAAAGATCTTCAAACCATAGAAGTAATGTTTGGAACAGCGGAACTGTTATTCAGAATCAATCCGATCATAGAACTGGAGCCGTTGAAAAAGTACCTACCGGAATTTTTCCTGAACCCATCCCTACTGTTACAGTGGACCATTTCTTGTATACCAAACGGTCCAATCGGCCGTTGTACAAATGGTTTTTGGCCTTTTTACCAAATTTGTTTTGGCCTTGTTACAAAATGGTTTTTATTAATTCAGATGCGACTCAGCACCGCTAGAGTACTCTGATGCTCCCACATAAAGGTTTTGAGTGGGAGACGCAAGTCCATTTGAAAAACTTGATGTTTATCAAACCATGAAAAACTGTTCGTTATCACTGCTCGGTTTTCTTCGGTTGGTATCAGATCGTTTTTTGTGGTCTTCCATAACATAAAATAGCATCCATATCTTGTGCTTTGTAACATATTTCGACAAGTTCAGTTTCAAATCGGCTCAATTACTCAGGTTTACATTAACCCTCGAACATAATAACGCTACATAAAGTGGTAATGTGAATCCTGGCAATTGTCCTTCCCAACATGAATCCAGAGGATTTCAAAGAGGTGATAGCTACAACTGCATCCGTATGCCAAATCCTGCAAATCTTATCTGGAGTGTAAGTGCTACATTTTTATAAGTACTACCTAGTATGTCTGTCAGTATTAGATCATTATAAATTGATTGACTTCTCAGTTGGTATAAATGCCGGGGGTTGTAGTGCTCCAAATGGTCGTGACAGGTGACCATGAGGAGTGGTGGGTATATGAAGTGAAAATGCCATGGAAGCAGGAAGTAGCGTTATCTAATATCTTGTACGTTGTCTCAGCCACGAATAGGTAAACTCTGTAATTCGTGGTCCTCGAAAAACTGCATAAATTAGAGGTGAGTGTTTGATCGCTTAGAACCTACTCAATGCTCCATGAGTCATTCATATGGGGGTGGTCATGATTTTCGGGCGCTCCGGATGTACAAAATCTGGTATGGTCTCCTTCGTAGATACCTATTCATACTGCGCATTCACCACTCTGTACGATATTATAAAAGTGAGTAGGTAATTTTAAATGATTTACCTATTTGTCACAGGTTGGTATGTCGAAAGTTCATGAAGAAAGGGTCTTCTAACGATGTGTCGCCCCTACCTTTCATTTGCGGCACTGTTAGGTAAGGGACATTTTCATATCTAGGTTTTATCTCCGTCTTGATCTGAGTGAGAATGGAGAAACCTATTACTGTTTTATTGTGCTATACGAATTTAACTCTTGGATTTTTCACTGCACCCAACTCACATTTTCTACTGTTAACAGTTCCTTCCTCTGGTTTTTGTATGGGACGTTGATCGAAGACCAAGCCATAACGTTGGTGAATATTTTTGGCGTTCTATTCTTTTCATCCTATGTCGTCGCCTACATAACTTTCTCGTCAAAAAAGGTGAGTACGAATTTACCTACTAGGTATTCATAAATGCCATGTACTTGTCGGTTTGCCTAAATTCGTGGTAATGCACTTTTGAATCTTGACAAGTGCTACATGATATTTGGTTTTGTATTTAGGTTAATGATATAGGTACAATTATTTCATGTCGTGGCATTTCAGGTGACAGTATCGAGACAGGTACTCATCGTTGCGGTACTGACGTGTTGTGTGTACGTTTACATCAGATCAATCGATGACCTGACGGAGGCCAAACAAAAATTGGGCCTTGTGGCTTGCGGAGTATCGCTTTCTTTTTTCGCAGCCCCGCTAGTCAATTTGGTAAGCCTGCTCTACCGTGATCTATCGTGTAATCATGTAGTGACAGGGTTCGTGCCGGTCAGGGAAGTCAGGGAAGTCATGGAAAAGTCAGGGAAATATAAATGGGCACTGGAAGTCATGGAAAAGTCAGGGATATTGGATTTTGGTCAGGGAAAAATCTCAAATCGGGTGCAGAACTGCGAAAAATCCATGATACGCGTCGAAAACCCCTTTACCTTTGTAAGGTATGGTTTATGTAAACCACGTACTCAAAACTTTTATGTGTTTTACCTTGTGATTCTATCTCTTACTTTGTTTTAAGTAAACTTCGTTTTTTATGAATAAAAAAACTTGTTCCTTATATTGTTTTTCTTCATTTGCGCATCTAAAATGTTCGATTCATGCAAAACGTTACTGTTTAAAGGATCCTGAATGAGGGCCAACTGGGCTTATAAAGCCATTGTCAGACCCATGGTCACCTATGCCTCAACGGTATGGTGGCAGAAAACCTGTCAGGCAACGGCTGTGGAGAAACTTACAAAACTCCAAAGACAGGCCTGCCTTGGAATAACAGGGGCAATGAGAACAGCCCCTACTGCAGCACTAGAGGTTTTACTTGACCTTGAACCCCTCCATCTCCACATACAGAGGGTGGCCTACCTGGGGGCCATGAGGATGCTGCAAGCAGGAGTAATAAAACACCCTGCCAGGAAAAATAGCCACGCGTCCAACCTTGACTTTGTCAAGGTAGACCCAGTGGCTTCATCAATCTCTGACAAAATGCCAGAGAGGATGAATTTTGATCTTCCATTCAGAGTAATAATAAAAGATCGTGATTTCTGGAAAGGAGGCATGCCTCAATTAGAGCCAGGATCACTGCTGTGGTTCACAGATGGGTCGGTGATGGATGAAAAAGCAGGCCTGGGGATAAAAGGCCCCAGATTTAGCCTGTCTAAGCCCCTTGGGGCCTTGGCCACCATCTTTCAAGCGGAAACCCATGCAATAGATATTTGTGCCCAGGAGATCGCCAGGAAAAGACTAAAGGGCGCAAAGATCTATATTCTATCAGACAGCCAGGCAGCATTAAAGGCCATCTCGGCCTTCTCCATAAAATCAAAGCTCACCTGGAGCTGCCTAAACTCCCTCAAGATGGCTGCCCATGGCAACAAATTGACGCTGCTGTGGGTGCCGGGTCATGAGGGCATAGAAGGCAACGAAGAGGCGGATCGCCTCGCCAAACAGGCATCCACGTCAAACCCAATTGGACCAGAACCTTTCCTTGGCATCACGGAGAGCTTTATAGCCCGAGAAGTGGGGAAGTGGGTTGACAAGCA
The DNA here is from genome assembly GCA_963920205.1 of Stenodema calcarata. Lineage (NCBI taxonomy): Eukaryota > Metazoa > Arthropoda > Insecta > Hemiptera > Miridae > Stenodema > Stenodema calcarata. The sequence goes on along the minus strand of OY986053.1, from coordinate 14,463,502 downwards.
GAGAACAAAGCATTGGCAAAGCGCTCCAAAAATGAGACAAGCCAAGCAGTTCGTACGCTTTTCCAGAAGGAAAGCCAGGGCTCTCCTTTCCCTCAGCCGGAAGGACATAAAGGCCGTCACAGGCCTCCTAACTGGCCACTGTCCAGTCAAGTACCACCTCAAAAAGATGGGAATATGCAGGACAGATGACTGTCGACTTTGTGACTGTGAGCCAGAGACAGCAGAACACATACTCTGTAACTGTCCAGCGCTTGCATACAAAAGATTTAAGCACCTTGGTAAGGGCATCCTCAGTCCCTCCGAGGTTGCAAAAATCGATGACAACAGCCTGCTCCACTTCATCCGGGAGGAGGCTGTAAACCGTCTCCTCACTACAAATGTTGTAGTGTAGGAACAGGGGTATAATGTCACAATAGACCCACTTCGAGGTCTACGTGACCAAAGGCATAAGCCTATCAAAGCCCCCTTTAAAAAAAAAAAAAAAAAAAAAGGGATCCTGAAACGTTGTGAAAAGTCAGGGAAAAATCGAAATTTTTGGTCTGGAAATCAGGGAAAAGTCAGGGAAATTGAAAATTGAAAATCGGCACGAACCCTGAGTGATTTCCCTACTAATAATTTTAACTATCTGCAGGCTCATGTGATCAAAGCTAAATCATCTGAATCACTACCCATGCCCATCATATTCATGTCAATGGTCGTCACTTTCTTGTGGTCCACCTACGGGTACATACTTCAAGACAAATTCGTAGCTGTGAGTATATTTTTTCATTGCCCACTACTACGAGTATAAATGTTGTTCATATCACTGTTGGAGTTCAAGAGTTTGGAGAAGTTGTTAAGAAAGTACATTGCAGTGGTGGCATCTTTATTCAATAGCAGTTTGTTGATTGATTGACGTCAATGTCTCATTTAGATATGTGAGGCGGAAAACGAAAAGGGACTTCTTGTCGGCAAAGTTGATTTCGAGAAAAAGCCTTAAAAAAAGCGGGAGAAGGGCGAAAGTATCGATTTTTCACTTTTAATCGATTATTGATCCTTGGGCCTTCTCGGATATTTAATATCGATTTCATCTCTTGTCGTTCCCTGGGTAAGCGAAGGTTACAATCCTTTCATATCACCTGGATTTTGTTTACATTCATGTATCCCTGCCTCCTAGGTGATCTTGTGCGTCCTATCGTGAAGAAAGTTTGCGATAACTTACAATGTCTGAGTACGTTGGCGAATTTTTAGTATTTTTCAGAATTGTAATTTTCAGAATTGTTTTTTCGTTCTTGTAATTGTGTATTATTCCGTTTTTTCTATTGGATTACATGCAGCACAGTTTTAAGTGAATTTAGCAGTTTGAATCATTCCTTAACTCTGGCAAATAATAAGAAGCATTTTGAAGTTTTTGAAGTCCACTTTTTCTCTTATAAAACATTGAAATAATGCAGCTTCTTAATTTTTTGTGCCACAAGGATGCTTTCGGTCTTAAATTCTTCATAAATCTATACAGATCGAGAAAATAGCAATAACATCATTTCGACGAACGCTGACAAGAGGTCCCTTTGTGCTTTCCGCCTCACATATATTATGTCGTATCAAAATCTCGTGTTTTGCTCGTAACTTTTAAAGCTAGCAAATTTAAACCATTTCAAGATCTAATTTCTTGGGTAACAACCTAGGAAGTTGATGTAGGTTAGGTTTTGATGCTGAGGAAGAAGATCCCTTTCCGTGACCTATATTCGGGTTTACACCTTTAGAAGCAAGCCTCTGCCATCATCCACCACCCTAAACGTTACACGGTTCACTGACTCAAATGGTACCTATTTCCCATACATTTTTAAGAACACAATTTATTGTCACTCAATGGTGTTGAAAAGGTCATTATCGTGATTTGAAACTGCTCCCAATGATATCTGTTACATAATAAATAATTAGTATAATTTCCATGAGGACATTCGGATATAAAGCTCTTGAAATGGGCTTTGCTTTACCGCATTCATATATACATGTTATTATCTTCCGACTTAGAAAAAAAAAGATAATAATATTGAAATATCTTGTTTGACAGTACCCCAATATGCTGGCGTTCCTACTTTCAACCTTTCAAATGTCACTGTTTCTCATCTACCCGTCAAGATGACCCTACGCCAACCTCAGGAACGTGACTATTGTTATTCCTGACCACAGAATTAAGATATCCAGTTGAAAGGAGATTTACGACTGACAACACAATTTCTGCATTTCACCACACTTAGGTGATAGTAACCTTGATGTAAGATCGTAGTATTTATAGTTTTATTCATCCACTCGTGTGTTTGTGAACCTGCTTTAATTTTACAGTCAGATTTGAAAAACTTCAGTATTGATGGTTTCTATAAGATAGAATCTATCTATAAGGTCATATAATCTACCTAAGGAACAGGAAATCGACATGAAGGAACGAATAGAAGAATTTATAAGTTGGTCAAAAGTTGGGTGGGACGACAAACGGCGTTGATAGGCACGAATGGCAAACATGTGCATCATCAGTTGCTCGAAAAGGAATAAGTTAGCTTAGTATGAATACTGTGCATAACATTTGGTTACAAAAAATTGTATTATTAATTTCTAGCAATATCGAAAAGCTATACTTAGTGAAATTTAGAAATGAGGAAGAAATTGTGATATTAGGAGAAGTAGAAAGGTCGAATTTTCATGCAACTGATACCCTCGTTGAAAACAATTGATGTGTAATTATAATTTTTTCCGTCTTTTTCCTCCTTCGATAATACGTACGTTTAAAAAATAAAAACCTTGCCAAGTGCTTTGTCGTGTTTGCTTTAGTTCGATAGATTCTGTTTGTCATTCATGGATTTTAAAGTATGCTCGTGAAAGCCGAAGAAAAATATTTAAATAAATCAGGTATACAGGTACATTTAATCTTGAAAAAAGGCTTGCAATTACGCTCCGATTTCTCGCAACGGGAGACTCATTCACAAGTCTTCAGTATCTGTAGAGTCACTACAGTTTGGTTGACTGGTTGTCAGCATTGTAGTTGTTAGTTGCGAAACAAATCTCCCTTACAGGGAGACCTTTTAGATCATGGATATGTCTTCTCAAAATCATACCGGTGTAAACAACTTTAATTTAGCCATCACCGAAATTATCCAACAATATCGGTGTAAACAACTGCTAGGTACCTACTTATTTGTTGCGAGGCTAACAATAGGTCGTTTAATATTCACTACAAGCGTTTGATAATATCGTTTGAATATTATTCACTAAGGTTTAGGAGCCACCCAAAACCGTAACAAAAAAATTCTTATGATTTTCACGTACAACCAAGCCGTTGGTAGGGAAATTGAACTTCCGTAGTGTTCATCGCAATTGAACTTCCGTAGTGTTGGAATCGTCTGGTTTCTTAAGAAAACTTTCATGATACTCGCTCCCCTCTCCAACCACCGGAAGTACCCCAAAAAACGTTACAATGTTTTTTAAATTTTGTTTTGATGACGGAAATTTTTGACTGACCCCCAGATAATAGACATATCCATGTCAAAAAAAAAATCCCAAACCCACTGTATTGAATGGTACCTATGATTTTTACATTAATCTTATTAGCTTATTAATCTTCTGGCCTAATAGGTAATTTTACTTAATTATTATTTTTTTCAAATGTATTTATGTTTGGGTTGAATCAATATCTTTCAAGAATCCAATATTGAATATTCCAGTTTAAAACTACCTATTTAGTGAAAAGCAGGAAACCCGCACCTCCATGCTCCCTGTGGAATATGCTGAAAATTGGAAGAATTTGGTTACTGTGTTGAAATGTTGAATATTGAAATGGATGATTTCCATAGTGCTAAAATAAATAATTTATTATTATTATTAAATAATTTAATCATTATTATTTTGTTGTTTTTGGTTTAGAAAAAAAAACAACACTTGTAACAGTTTTAAGTTTGTTTTCTCCCTAAACGAGTCAGGCGACTTCTACCTCGAAAAGTGTCACACTTTACCTTTACCTCTTCTTTATTGTATTTATTCATTTTTTGTGTTTAATATCAATTAAATCAAGTATAACTGTTGAACTTGATATCCAAACTCAGTACCTATAGCTTAGTCTTACTGGCAGTGGTGATCTATTATCCTAGTCAAACAGTACCAGTGTTTCTATGCAGCCCAGAAGCCAATTGACTTCGCCCAAGGTAAATTTTTGTTTCTAACTAACAGTATGGTGTTTAGTCTGATCTGCCCTTTCATAACCGGGTTAGTTTGTACTATATGATGTAGTGTTTAATATACTCATGATGTGTGTATTCTGATATTCATCTTAATAAATTGAGTTCTTTGCTTTTTTTGCGATCAATTTTTATTACCTGCAAATTTTTATTGCTTATTCATTATAAATTATATTGGAACTAGAAAATAGCGAATGAACACAAAAGGAATCGTGAATAGTAGGTAGGTAGGTATGTACTTAAAGGTGAAATCCAAAAATATTCAGCTTCGTATTAATTAATCAAAACTATCATTACTCGATTGTCACCAAATGAAAGTTTGGTCATTGAAAAGTTCTTCAATACTGTTTGCCTCAATTAGCTCGCTTTCCTGAGGCACCCGTACAAATTCTATGGAATTCAAAATGTCCTCAATTTCTTCCGCGTCCGTCTTACCCTGTTTTGGTGGTAAAGCAGGCGAATCAAGGATCTTCTCAGTCGAAGTGACGCTTACATCTTGCATAAACTCGGTGAAAGAAATAGTTGGATTGGGTGCAAATGGTTGTTTGAATACGCTTCCGTTGTTTGCTGGTATGTTCATGATCTTTTGAATCTGCCCTGCTGCTGCTGTTGGGGAATAGATCAAAAACGTTTCCAAAATATTAAATGAAAAACTTGATGTATTATTTATGGTCGATCTAAATGTCCAAACTCGATTCCGGAAAGAACATTGCCCTGTGACTCCAGGGGCGGACCCAGACTTTGATTTCGGGAGAGGGTCTCATGAGGTTCATAACCTAACCTCCAGCTTGTACTAGTACATCAGTAACGTAGCCAGGGATTTCGGGGGGGGGGGGGGGCAAAAAAGGGGGGAACATTTTTGACAAACAGGGTACTAAAAAGAAGGGTTTAAAAATAATTTTATCACTTTTAATTTAATTCTTCAATTAAATCTCTTTTAAATTCATCTTAATATGTCGTGGGTGGGGGTCCGGACCCCTCCTCCCGGGTTACCACTGTTGTACATGGCCAAATCAATGTTTTTGAGCGATTTTGATTTTTGCATTTTTTTTGTTAAAACACTTTTCGCTCGCCAGAGACGTCCTTGTTCGAACTCACCCTTAGTATGGTCCTATTGAGTAACCCCTCCAAATTTGGAGGTGTCACTATATTGAAAATCGAGATGTCCTGCCGAAAATTAGCGCCCATTGGGCGATAAGGCAGGGCTTACCTACGCATTCTGGTTCTTCAATAAGTATTTTATAGTTTCACCTCAGAGGTATTACCTTTGCTAATTGGTGGAGATTTGCCAATTCCGCTTGTCGTCGTGAGCTGTTTGGGGGAGAAAGTAGTGATTCCACAAGTTGCTGATTGTCCCCAGGACAGCTGAGTCAGGCTTTGAAATTTAGGGCTTCTTTCCGGGTTTGGATGTACATTATTCTGAACGTCCAGTTGTTCTTGAGGTGTGTTAATTCTGATGTTTGCTGGTTGGTAGCAGCCTTGTGCAGGAGTAGAAGGAATCTCGCAAATGGCCGACTCTCCCCAAGATAGTTGAGTCAAACTTGAGTACTCCTTTGGGTTTTCTTTGGAGGTTATTGCTTGGGTATTATGTGCTATACCAGGTTTATTGCTTCCACTGTGCGTCCTACATGAATTTCCATCAGCGTTTTTATAATAATGATTATCATTCCAGGACAAGTTGAGGCTTTCCATAAAACTCATCCCGCTCCCTGGTTCTGTGCTCTCCCTTTCATTATAGCTTAGTATATTTTTGGTACTTTGTAGTGCATTCGTTTTAACGGTTTGCATGTTTGTATTATCATTTTCTATCTCTTTACCCTCTGCTTGGAAGAAGTGGGAAATATCCTCTCCATTTATTGAGGTGTTCCGATTGGACAAGTTGAAACCCGTTTGATAATTTGATTGTTGTTTCTTTTGGGTTTGAGAGTTCGGCTTTTGTTCTTGATAGGTCCATTCTTTGTGTACTTGGTATGGTTGATTATTACCTAAAGCAGGAAATTCTGTTCCTTGTTTGTTAATACCAGCTGATACTGTTTTTTGTTCTTCAATCTTTTTGTTCCTTTTGACATCGGTATGTGGCTGAAATACATCTTCAGAACGGAGAATGTTCTGGCAGTTTAGATAACCGTTTTGAGCTGATGGTCCTTCACCCAACAGGCTCCTATTAACATTCGATGTTGACCAATTCAGAGTTGTATCTAGGTTCTGTGCATTGTAGGTCAACTCTCCCAGAATTTCCGTGGTTGGAGTAGAAGGTTTGACTCGTCCTAGAGTCGAGTTGTTTTTCGTGGTCTTGGACTTCTTACTCTGTCTTGACTTTTGGTTCTGCGAATTTTCGATGATGGATTCATCGAATTTGTCTGCGTCATCAATGGATTCATTCTTCTTTTTTTTTGCACTTCTTGAAGGAGTTGATAATCTCTTTTTTGATCCACGTTTTTCTAGTTTTGCGTCAGGGAGGTTCAGTCGATTTTCCTTTATTTCTTCGGTGGACCCTTGTTGATCCACATCAGATTTTTGAGGCTGAATTGTTTTACTAAAGTAATTTGAGCACCCCACTCCCCCATTACCTTGTGGTTGAGTAATTAAATATGATGGGTAACTTTTCCCCTCATCTTTGTTGTTTATAATGTGACTTTGATTTCCTTTTCTTGTGGCTTCATTTGTGGAATTTATGCTCGTTTTCAGTTCATTGTCAGAACTATTCCAATTAAACAGAGAATTTCCCAAATGACTATTCAGGTTATCAACAGTTATACATGATTTTGTATTCTTTGAAATAGTACCTGAAACGCCATATGCAGTCCAAGAGTTATCCTGAGGACATACGGTAACTTTTCCATGTAACTTATCTACAACGCTAAGATTCGATTCATGGGTTTTGTTAGTATCTTTGTTATTTGATTGCTCAGTCCATTGCTCATGGTTGCCATCTATATATTTATCTGTATCACTCAGCGTAAATGCAAAAAACGATGAATATTTGCTTGGTTTCCACAGATCCTTTGGTTGTGCATTCAATTTTGAATGTGTCACAGGGCTGCGTTGGACGCTGTTACCCACTTCAGGCAAGTGAATACCTTTTGCACTCTGGATTGGGTTCCTTAGCTCAGCAACTTGCGCATTTCCTTCATAAGTTTCTTTATTTAAATTAATTTCCTGATTCTGCTGTATTTCACCCAAATGAGACAAGTTGGAAATGGGGTTTAGTGAAGGACAAAAGTTTGATAAAGTGCCTTCTTGTAAACCACTCTTGAGCCAGTGTCCTGTGAGTAGAGTCTCTTGAAATCTAATCTTAACGTTTTCAATTCTATTGTGTTCCATACTAATCAATGAACTACCTTCTCGATTTGAATCTTCCACATGTGCTGGAAAACTTTGCTCTTCCAGCCTATTTTTCTGTGAACAGTTCGCAGGATTTGGTTTATGGGAAGTGGTATTATAAATTCCTTCGTTGTCAGAAGATACCCTCTGGTACCAAGGTAGTCCTAGAGTTTTCATAATTCCCTTATCTGAATGCTTCAGTTTCAAGTTGGTAAGCGGAGAAGAGCGTTGTTGATTGTTGCATGCACTGTTGTCGTTACTAGATGGGTGTTCATTTTTCTTGGAACTCTTTTGTGCTTTTGATTCAAGAGTTTTTGTATTGTCTATTTCGTTAACAGTAGTATCGATCCTGGGAGTTTTCGTCAGTTCCTGTTGAATGTGCATTTTCTTCACATCACTAAATGAAAGAACTGGCTGCTGTTGGTTGAGTACCTTACTGATTTGGGTTGGTGGATGAAAGACTGGCTGATTCAATAAGTTTTTCATACTATTTGGCACATCTGACCTTGAATCCTCCATTACCTTCTGGCCCTTTCCATAATCAACTTGTTTGGAATGATTTCCGAAAACAGTGCCACTGTATGCAGGGAAAAAGATTCGGGATGGTCCCATCATTTCAGATGGTTCGCCCACTTTGTCAGTTTCCTGAGGCCACTTGTAGGGATGAACTGAATTTTCCATGGCTGAAAATAGATCTTGTTTATTGCTTGTGTCTTGCTGCTTGAGTGAATCAGGCATGTCTGATACTTTGACATCGTTTGGAGCATTGTGTGATGGACCGTGATGCCTATGATAGTGAGGCTCAAAGATCTGGTAGTCCTGTTCTTCAAGCGTATTTTTCAAGCCCACCTGCAACACGTTGGCTTCACATTTGGTCCCTTGGTTCGCAGGCTCTTGCTCCTTTTGGATTTGTTTTGTATTTATATGTGTTTCGTCCTTGTAGATGTTGATATCCTGAAGACTGAATGTGCCCGGGATCCACGAAGCTTCATCAGTTTCTTCAAAAAGCAAACTGACGTTTAGCGATGAATTACCCGAACCCAAATTGTTATCACCCTTTACATTTTCCCGAGGAGGTTCTATCCAGTCCCTAGAAGCTAAATGGGACTTTTCAGAATTCGGAATGATCTCTGTTGAATTCTCCAATCTCCAAATCCTCTCTGACTTATCTTTCATATTCGGGCTCTCATCGTTTCTCGCTCTTGAGTTTTCGATGCTCGTTGTTGCTATGTTCACTGCCATCCTGACGCTTGTATCAAGACTGTTTTCTTGAGAGGAGCTTCCTGGCAGAGATATAAGAGTATTTTTCAGTACCGATACGTTTTCTGAATGCTTTGGAATACTTTCTCCACCACAATTTTCTGTTATTTGGGAGAAGAAGAGTTCGTCAGAAAATAGGTCACTATTGCTAGTAATATGTGGGGGAGTATTGCGAGTAAGAAGGTTCCTTAATTCAGTACTCGTGTTTTTTAATTCAGTACTCGTATCAACTAAGCTACATTTCCCTTGATTGACTTGGACGAAATTGTTCGTTTCGTCTTTTGCAAAGTGGCTCTTATTCACAGTTTCCACATTTCTTATTCTCGGTCTGATATTTTTCATGGTATTTGTTAAATTAGTATGGGAATTTGATACTGAATCATTCAAGAAAGAAGATTCAATTATGGAGTAGCTTTCTTCTACAGTCGAATTACCAGATGGTTCTATTAGCTCAACATTCTTTGCCAACAGCTCCAAAGTCGGTTCACGATTCGTTGGTCGAAGTATGCTATTTCGAATTCCACTCAAAACGGAATCCCCCAGTTTTGAAGTTGCAGAGCCTTTGAGGCCTTCCAGGCCCTTTGCGCTTAGAGAACTTTTTGCAAGGCTTATTTGTGACGTCTCGTTATCCTGGTACACTTTCGTCGCTTTTTCAGCAAAACTTATTCTTTTCCGTGTTATACTATCGTCATTCGTAGTTTTGAGAATGGATTTAAATTCCAAACTGTCCTGGTTGTTCAATGACATGTCTTGTGTGTCATGAATGTTATCTTGGAACATGTCGTCGAACGATTGATCATGCCTGGGGAGGGAAACAAAAATCTCTTAAATCGTAAAAATTACTAAGGAGAAAAAGGCCATGGGATTCAAATAACGCATTACTTTAATGAACGACAAATATTTCAATACTACGTGAAAACTGAATTTTCCATCACTTAAACAGTGCTAAAAATCGGAGTAAATTGGGAAAAATCAACAAAATCAGTAGGAGGCAGTAATTACCGTTGTATGATAAATAATTTATATTCGAATTTTAAAACAATAACTTGAAATTTGGGATTTTATGGACAAAAAATGGTGTTCTAATTTAATGAATAGTACTCTTAGTAAGTGGAGGTGGTCCGAGTACTTAGTATATTTGCTATTAAGACCTAGCTGAATTTTTAGAATTACTCCACTCTGCTGGATTTTGAAATCATTATAACTCATGATCCCCTAGTGCGCCAATTCATTCAACTTGCCAGCGCCTGCGTTGGATGCGAACACCGTGCCATGTAAGCTGCCCAGTGTTACCAATTGGAACTCTTCCAATTCCACGGCGTACAAGGTAGTTATTGACTTATAATAATAATAACATAATAAACATATTATGTCAGTAGAATCTTGCGTTGACTGATACCTAATATAGGTACTGATGCACACAGGTAATTGAGATAGTTGGGGACTTACCAGTTGCCTTCTAGATCATTATCGACAAATTTTCGCCTGTAGTTCTCTATTAACATCATGAGGTAATTGGACGAATTCATCAGATGTGTGATTGTGCCCACACTATCAGGCTAAAATACAGAATAGTTCACTTTTATTATGTCAAATGTGTGTACCAATTATCTATGTCAAGGAACCTATACGAACCTATACGAACCTATACACATAGAAATAATGAGTCGTAGAGTAATGATTGGGAGAATTATATAATTATGTTCCTACATTAAGACTTAATAGTATGAACATACTTATATAATGCATAAATTTTCTATAATGCGACAAATCGCTCATGAAATTAACTTCCTCCAAAACTTGAATACCATAGATAGAAATTACAAGGGAATTAATAAGTACAAGAATACCATAGATAGAAATTAATACTTTACAAGGGAATCAAATATTACGAACCTGCCGCGCATTGATCGGCGTTTTACAGCTCACCCTAGTTGCGGTCAGAAATGATTTGATTGTCTGGATCTTACTTAGCGCTTCCAGGACCATTTCTTTATGAACTCCTTCAATTATCAATTCCACAAACCATTTGCCGATATCACGCAGAATTGTTTTGATCTCATCAATATTTAATTCAGTATTGCCACCTGACGTACTCATTTGAACCTACAAAATTTAATAATATTGTAACGAGTGTAATTATGTACGAGGGACGTCCAGAATGTAAGATTACAAGGGATGTGTAAGTCGAAGGGAATTTTGTTTTTCAGAGTTGTCACCACTAGTAGTTAAAGAGGTTCTTAGCGGTCAAACAAAATTTGTTTGACCGCTAAGAACCTCTTTAACTACTAGTGGTGACAACTCTGAAAAACAAAATGTCGTCACAGTAGCCAAATGCGTCAAACAGTTCGTCCTCCAATGGCTCCACCTAGCTCGTTTTTTTGCTGCACGCGAATTTCTTGAATGGTATGAAATTAAGGTTGAAACATTTCTTGACTCAATTGTGACTGGTGACAAATCGTGGATCAACAAATTGAAGAAGTTGTTGGGTGGACAGCGATTTTCAAATGACGAGGACGTCCTCGTCAAAAATGGCTTTGGGAGGTGGAGCGGAAGGTATACGACGAGGGTACACAAGAACTGGTCCCTAGGCTTATCTTGTAAATTTAATTTAATTTGTGCTATCTCTTCTATTTTTCAATTTCTATAGTTTACTATTCAAGCAAGTACATTTTCCGACTTACTACTAGGTACTGTACATAAATTTTGAAATTGCCAATTTCTTTGGTGTACTTAATTTGCCTTTAGAATTGAAAAATAAGAAAATTTCCTACAATAAATTAAAGTTGGTCGATAACCGGCAGGAAAAATCAAAAAAGTGTTTAATAAATGCATCCTACTTAGAGCTTTCATTTGTGATCAACGAAGACCTACCTGTTCACCCGTGTAACTGTTTTCAGAACATGATTTCAAAACATGTGATTCGCATCGGGAATTTCCACTATCGCGTTTCTGCACAACTCTTGCCGTTTTGGGCATTTCATTTTCTACTTTCCTTGGCCTACCTCTCGTGCGCTTGGCGTTTGCGGTTTTCTGATCCGCACGCCTAGGTTTCTTCTTCGTACTGTTCTCGTTCGATGTTGTTTCATCGCACAAAGAACATGGAAACACTTTTTTTAACTTCTTAGTATCCATTATCACAATGTTTCGACTCTTGTGGATATGGACACAATCTGATTAGGCGAACCCGACATGCGGAAGACATGCCTACATACGTCTGACGTCCGTTAAACATCACCGTAGTAATAGGGGAAATCTTCCAAGTTGTATGAGTTCTGGAAATAACGGTTTTTCAAAAAACTACCTATCTATTTTTATACGAAAAAATAATGCATCCTAGTTTTGGAGATTCAATTTACTACGTACCCATCATACAGAAGACATTCACATCCGTTATCAGACGATGCATATCAGGCGATTGATATTGGAACATCCAAGTAGTTACTCGATTAGGTACCTACTCGATGCAATTCTATTGTCAATTATTCCCACTAGTTCAACGCCAGTGAAGTGTTCTTGTCAATGGTACCTACCCCTAGTTATGAATGATAGATTAAAAAATTGGTTCTACAACAATAAAGGAATGGCATGAGAATAATCACACGGGGATAACGTACGCTATCATTTCAATATATTTTCCCGAGAATTTGACCAGTTGATTCTAGCATTTTATCGAAGGACATGTTCGATAATATTGGATGAGTTTCTTGTTCGTGTTTCTTTCGATTCATCGCGGTTGGTAAACAATTCAGAAGTCGCACATTTCAAGATCCATGTTATTGTTTGACTGCACCACTATTCCTCGACTTATTCTTCCTGGTTGGTACTTAGTTTCCAAAATGATTAACGTTGGTATTATCGAAACCCTGAAAAATCGGACTTGTGATTTCGATTGTAACCGGCAGTTCAAGGGTTCCTCTCAACCCTTAGCAACAATATTTTGTGGTCCTTCGGGCACATTCAAAGCATGAATGAATTTTAAATAGGATTTCATAAATCGTGAATAGATGGGTATCAAATAAAAGTGTGATTATTGATGCAGTACCTATTGCAGATAGTCAATCTCCAGTTAATGTCGGGAAATTGTATTTTCATCTTAAAAAACTGACATTGAGTATGTACCTCTTCGACCTTATGATCGATGTTATGCACCTATTATTCCCAAGGGTTCCCAGATGCGACGTTCCTGAACGATGCTGCTCATCAATCATAATTGATTAATCATTATTAACAAGAAGAAATTCGTTCAATGTTGTTTGCTTCTCCTGAAAAGTAATGCCGTGACATGTAATGAAGGGTGAATATTATAACGTAGACCATCAGGAACAGTGTTCAAATGCTTATGCAAATGCAATTATAGTCTTGTAGAGTAATCTCTCTATGCATATCTGTATGTACCTACATGCACTACAGACCCATTTTAGAGGAGAACACCCAAATGGTAATAAGACACAGACAGGACAGATGAAAGGCTACACCTATTCACCGAACCGTCACGACGTTGCTTTCCGTTTCGTATAACTCTATCTGACTACCAAAGTAAATAATTTGTAACGTTTGTTCGAAGTTGGTCTACATTTCCCAATAGCCAAAAGAAGTAGTAGCGAGCCATGGAGTGGTGTACATGGAAGTGAACTGTCGTCTTTATCGAATAATAATAATGAGAAGAGTGAAAATAATTTATTTCGTAAAGTTCAGTCGAGGGTCACATGTAGAAGTGCGTGTCTGACGGCTGTGAGTTGTAGACGCGGCGATCCGCCGACTTGGCGTTAGACCATCCAGCGGCGAGTGTGAGGACAACTGCGGCCAGGCTGAAGACGATCGCCTTGCCCGACATTATCGACAGTACTGATAAAGCGGGAAGTACCAGGGTTTTGACGGCCGCCATAACAATCATCGCCCCCTTGACGAGCTTGAGGCCCCAGAACCGTCTCCTTCGGCGTCTTCCTGGTGACAATTACGTGCTTTTGTATCCCAAAAATGACCAAGTTCTTGTATAACAACATGAAAGGCTAAACATAGTAACCGAACCGCCAATGCTTAAAATCCACATAAAACACAATAACTAGGTATTTAGTTACACGCGTGTAACTAAATTCCTAGTTATTTAAATTACCTACCTAGTTTAGAGCAGTGGAAATCTTGAGCGTGCTAAAGATTTCCTCTGCTCTAGAAAGATCTTTCTCTAATACCTAAGTGTGCAGTACATTCTATATAAACGAGTTTTAGATTTTTAAGAAGTGACCCTAGACTCTTACGTTTCAATTTGTATTTACCAGTTTGTTTCAGTTTCTACAAAATATGTATCCCCCAAAAAACACCCCGTGTTTTCTCATTCTCGCAAATATCATTCTACAGCAGTCGGAAAAAGTTATGAATATATTCACCTTCCCCGCCCGCCAAAGTGACCAAAATAGCCATAATTAGCGTAATTTTCAGTTTTTGGTTCCTAAAATCTTCTTGGGTTGAGATGATGGGTTAAATCTTTCAAATGGCTTAGTGTCATGTTATAAACAAGGTCTCTGCAAAATTTCAGGTCGATTGGTCCTGTTACCCAGGCTGTAGACTCGTCAAAGTTGACACTATTACCCTAATTTTTTTTTTTTTTTTTAATTTTAATAAGACTTTTTTGGGTCGGGATAGTGTTTGAAGTTGAAACGAAGCTCTTTGTAAAATTCCAAGTCAATCGGTGAATAAGAACAAGGTAAGGGCCAAAAACAGGGTTTTTGAAGCTATATAATATGGTATATATGGTAGGTATACACCGTTCGTTCTTCTCAACTCGTTTGCTTGGAGGGGCAGAACGTAGTGGAATTGAGTACCGAACAAATTGTAGTCCTGAAGATTTTAGTTGGTGCACGTCAAATATTTCTTCGAAGGAGATACAATTCTCGGATTCATGGCAAACATATAAATTAAAATAAACCAAAATTGAAGGGAAGTAATCAACAAAACATACAATACAAACAAGGCTCACACCTCCATCAAGATTTTTCTTGCATACCCTTGAAATCCAAATCAAGTTAGGGATACTTTTTATGGTATATCCAATTTCTTTTATGGTAGGTATTTTAATTTGAATGTAAGGTAAATAATGAAGCCAGACCATGCCATAGATACTTATATCCAGCCGGGGACAAATTAACTAGATGTGTTCAACAAGTTGAACCTCAGCAACTAAAACACCGGTGATGCCTGATTGAGGTTCAAGTATAAGGGAATCCGTTTTTCCAAACAAATAAGTAGTTGAGTGTAGTTCATCAAACTTCAATGGGGGTACTATTTTCTGTTACCATATTTTTCACGTACTTTGACTTGAGAAGAGCACTTTACTATCGTCCATGGTCTGGTCTGAAAATCAAAACAGATCTATGTAAAACTTTTGCGCCAATCATGGCACCATGGCCAATCATTTGATTTCGGATTTTTTAGAACAATGCCCTAGGGTCTTTAGGTGGTCACTCATTTTAATAAAGCGTACGATACCTAGGTATACCAACTATCTCCTATTTTTCAGAGAACTTTTCGGTTTAAATTTCGAATTGTAAACTTGTTGAAAACAATCGATTACCTTGTTCGTCGTCTTCGCCCTCTTCATTTTCCACGACTTCAGCTGTCCTAGGAAGGACGTAGTACGGGTGACCGAAGGGATTGATCGGAGGGAAACCCATCATGGCTCTGAACATGGGCACAACTTTCAAACTGAAACATTCAAAACCCAACCCACTCCACAGACAGCTAAATGCGGCGTCCAAAATCGCCATGAACCCGGGCATTGGTCTTGGAGGCATAGTCCTCTCCCATAACCTCCCTACTGGATATAGTTTGGTTCTGTTTTGAGGTCGTTCCGTTACTGCTGTATCTTCTCTTCTGGTCATATGTAGGTTTTCAGAAGGCAATTCGGGAATACTTGTGGTGTAAGGGACTATTGTCGTGTCTGCATAGTAGTCATCATCTTCTAATGTGTCTCCAGCTGATGAATCTTCGGCTTCCAAATCCTCATCTGACAAATCCCTGCTTTCGAAATCGTCTTCACTCTTGATATAGCCTAAAGACCGCAACAATTCTTTGGGCGTTTGTCTTATCCTTGACGTCCTTTCCGTCACTGCCTCAGGCGGTTTCGTTTGCAGCTGCACTGGTTCTAGAGAAGGTTCATGCAAGCCATACAACATGCTCTTGGTGATGATCGAGTGGCCTGCCGCTACGCGGAGGACTACCAGCGCGCACAGAAAACTCTTCATGACTGAAACATTGTCCGGCACGCGTGACACTTTTATTATAAACCCTCACTCGAACTGATGATGTCCACCAAACAGTGCGTGAATCGGTAAATTGCGTTGAGAAGTGAACAATACAGACGTAGAAAGGAGTGCCAAGATCCTCTCACGGCCAATAACCACCATAGCGTATTCACGAGAGAATAGTTTGTTTTTCTGAGATTACTCAAATCAGTGATAGTATTGTTGACTGTCATCAAAAGTAGGTACCTACCTAGTGCAGCTGACAGCAATTCTCGCTCCTCATAAGAGGCTATCATACATGCTAGGACTCGAAAAAGTGAAACCCTCCTGTGACTTAGTGACTTTGGTTTCTATTATTTACACACGATGAGATCTAAAACAGCAAAAGCGAAGTTCACCATTCGTGCAATGTTCATTCTTATGTACTTCATTCCATTTTATTTCTGTAGTTATTTTTTATTGTTTCTACGAACTCAAGTAGGTCTAGGATAATGGTAACTATTCGAATTGCCTAGAATACACCATTTGATTGAACTAAGTACAGCCAGCAACGTCGTGTCGCCTTGAAGTATTGGCCAATATTTTATTTTATTTATTTTTTCAATCTTCCAACGAATATTTAACTAATTATTGATTACCTAATTGGTAGTATATTTATGTTACAATAGGCATGCTGTGCAACGTGGATCCGTTTCTGGGAATGATATCCTTCACAGTATTGAGATTTTATCTAAAAATTGATAACTGACTAACAAGAATGAGTAACAGAAGTAATGCGCTAGTACGTTTTTATAGATGTTTGTTTCTGACAATAGAAAAATAATTCTTGTCTCGTGACAGGTTTGGCAGTTTCAAGTTATAGACCAAGACCAAATATAGAACGACTAAAATTTAGTGGTATGTAAATTCAATGTTCTGTATAATTTAAGAATTCAAATAGTTCACTTTTTCAAAATTTGTTGTTGGCGAAAAGTGCACAGGATCACATAAAAATTTGAAATGTAGCTACGCTGTCAAGGGCACATCTTGCTGTTCCCTGCTAAACCAATCAACGGGTCGATCAATTATGACGTGTTTTGTAGGGCCAGTAAAGGTTCCAAGACCCCCGCTACCATAAGACCCAGGGCGTTCATTATCGAAGGAGCCAGCTCCGTGGTTGCCAAATGGGGATCCAGAGCCAAATGATCCGAAATTCGGCCTAAGCAAAGCGATGCCGCTGGCCAGTAGAGAGAGCTTGCTGAGGAACAAGGCCTTTTTGATGAAGAGGATGAGGGCGCCGACAAGCAGCGGTACCAGCGAGATGACGTTCATCTTGAAACCGAGGAGCACCGGGAGGATCGTTCTCTTCATGAGTAACCGCCCTGCAATCAGAAGGAATTTGGATCAACAGTTCTAGCAGCTTCTATTGATCAATAATTGGGCTCGATAAAAATCGATTAGGTACAGACTATGAAAATGTCAAGTGCATTTGATGAAACTGAGTAGTAACTCTTGAGCATAAAACTGGTGTACACCACTTGGCTTCTCTAGATGGGTAATGTGGGCATTTTACAGCTAAAGGACCGTAGACTTCCAATATTGCTTGGAATAGAATGTACTCGTAGGTTGAATCGGTCATACGTAAACTATAATTTTCTTCAAAGGCGATTCCTGTGTATTCATCTATTGTTTCTTCAAAGGTCGAGCAAGATGCCCAGAGAACAATATGACGTCGAGTCGTAGAGCACCGCCCGCGGGGTCGTGAAAGTAAACAAATATGAACACTAGTGCCATTGTTCACCCTGAAGTTTAGTGGTAAAGGTTGCAAGTTCCACTATTGATTAACAAAACTTTCTCCCTTCCACAAATATGCCACGCTCTATTTGAAAGAAGGAAACAAAAGGCTATTATGAGGATTGACCGTTCTGAATATTGTGTCTTTAATCACATATTTTTCGACGATAATATGATTTAAGAGGCGGTGCCGGCATAGTAATTTACTAGATGAAAACGGCACAAATTGATTCGTTTCAGAGGAACAGTGAATGTATAGAGAACTGAGAAGATTGTAGGGTTAGCTTTTATCGCAGGGAGGTACTATCTTTTGTAGTGGGTAATTTTCGCGGGCCGGCCTCTATATTCACTCAACATCATAGTGGTTATACGAATAGAAGGCAGGAGGAGTGATGATAGAAAAGCGCCTGAGGTCTATTTATTCCACTTATACATCAAATAAATAGTGAGTAGTTAACCGATAAGAACCGCCCACCACAGACACTACGGACGGATTATAGTTGTCACCCATCAGACGCGTTACTCATGAACATAGCTTCTAAAACATGAGGTGGTACCAAAACTGGTGAACCTTTTCAAATCCAAACTGGCAACTTCACAATGGTGAACCAATTTTTCAGTTTAACATAGTTTTTTCTATTTCGATGCAGCTCGAGCTTATGAGCGAATTTTCCATCTCTATAATTGTAAGCCCAATCGCAGATTTAACCCAAAAGCTGCTAACAACGATACGAAACTTGTATATTGGTTCATTATTGTCAATAATCAACAATTGGCATTTTACTGCCGCGCAATACTGCTCCTCGACGTTGGTCGGGTTAAAAACCTATTTAGCATTCCAGAATCCATGAAGGATTACGAAACACGAGTAGGTAATGGTAATTGGTCCTTGAACGGGAGTCACCACTGGCGCCACCTGACCCCAAAAATTGTCGATATAAGCAAATCGTCGAGGAATCAGCAACACCACCAAGCTCGTTTTTCACAACTTTTCAGGAGAGAGAAAAACCCGATTTTTTCGTCCATCGAGGCCTAATTGACTGAAGTTTTTCTCGATATCTATGATGAATAGATATCATTCATCATAGATATCGAGAAAAACTTCAGTCAATTAGGCCTTGATGGACGAAAAAATCGGGTTTTTCTCTCTCCTGAAAAGTTGTGAAAAACGAGCTTGGTGGTGTTGCTGATTCCTCGACGAAATGTTTTTGTATGGAGTACAATGGTAGTACCATACAGCGGCGCCAATACCAATAAACAGCAACTGGCTTTTCCGATGCTATTCACTCTATGAAGCTGCAATTTGGTATGTAGCCTCCTTAGGACTTTAACTTGACGCTGCCCTGGTCCCAGGTCAGCTGAGTGGCTTCTACAGATAATTTCTATGCTATGAAGCTGTAATTTGTTTTACAGGGAGGAAATGAGACATACACTTGTACCGATGTATCTGCATGTTGTGTACAGATACATCAGTTTACAGATTTTGTATAGGTTTTGGAATGGTAAGTCGCGATTTTAACGTTGCTCCAGTCATCGCATATCAAGAGTTAAAGAGCTGAAGATATATGGCGATAGTTACGCTATATTCATAGGTGAATAAGTATATTCATGTCAGCAATTCTGCCATGCCATCTCACAGCATGCTTCTATTAATGTAACCTTTCCGTTAAGTACTTTTCGATTTGATATTACCTATATTGTAAACTTTTGACTTAAATTAATTCATATGTATTTTTGAGAGGTCTTTTCCTTTAGAGAAATAACATTCCCTTTCAAGGCGGACCGTGGGACGCATCACACCCGCGGCCCCACGACCGCCACATTATCTCGGGCAGAGTATCAAATAACGGTCACTCCCGGTATCTCCTCATTCATCTCCTATTCAACTGACGAGTAATCTTTCCTGCCTTATTCCCTTTCTTTTAAAAAGGGGAAAGAGAAAGTCAATGCTATCGGCCCGTGCATCTCACCTGCATCTTCACTTAGTCTTATCATCCTGAGGTAACGTCCGATATAAAAACCGTACAGTTCGGAAGTCTTGATTTCGGCTCTTTGGTGGGCGTATACACGCCATTGCTGGTGCCCAAAACACGTTAAATTTCGTGGTAACTTGATAATAATTACTTTTTCAACTCAAATCTATACGTAGAAAATCATGGATCCATTTCATGATTAATCTCCCTTAATTGCTATTATTTCAATACAAGTGGCAACATTAGCTCAATTTTTCTGTTTGTATATTTATTATGATTCTCGGTCTCAAAAACCATTGAAAGAAACGATTTATACATTGACATTCTTAGGGGTGGTCCATTTTCAAACAGTAACTTTCAATTTGATGAGACAGTTAGCAACTGAGATAAGGTCCTATAATAAGTCTCAAAATTTGGTTACAACCATTTTCTATCCACTTTCAGGGAAATAATGTAACCCTGTGCCGTGAATTGCCGCCGCCAGCGCCATCAGTGAGCTTCAGCGGGTCTCGATGGAGCAGAATTTTGGTCACATGGATTAAGTCGAGTAGACCTGCATCGTTCTACCTTCGCGATCCGAGTGCCCCCTCTACCGCTACCGAATTCAGCATTTCTTTTCCTTTGTTCTCTCGCCATATTCTTCCCGACAACCGTTTGCCGCCTGACGTTCCCGTTCTTCCTCCAGTTTCATAGTTTGTACAAGATAAAGTGTACTGGATTTCACTTCTGAACTCCCTCATTCCCTTGGACGACGAAGTTTTGGTCGAGCCTGCTGCCCGGAAGAATCCGATTTTTCTCTGCTTGACGAATATCGCCGGCCACCACGTGGGATTTACCAGGAGGAAAACTTTCGCTTGTCTACCTTGCCGTTTCAAGTCCTGGAAAGAAGTCTCCGGAAATACCCATCTCCCTCCCGGCTCTCGATTCCCCGCTATCTTCTTTCCCCGTTGGCAGAAAACCACATTTCACCGTAGTTGTTGGTAAAAGTTACCAACATATAAGGTACAAGTTGTAATATTTTCTTTTTTTTTTAGTTAAGAGGTACCTCGTTTATTTTCGTTCCTGTACATATCTATTTTATCTGTGCCAAGCCCTGAGAAAGATATAAGTTGATTTTTTTTATTCCGAATTATTCATTTATTTTATTATTCCTGGAAGATCCTTAAGTTTTGGTTGGGTTCATCCCCACACCCCTTTCTAAGGAAAGAAATTAAACTTGCTTAACGATTATTGGCACAAATAAAATAATGGCGCCCAACGTAAATTATCAACAATATTAAATTCACCGTTTAAAATTTGTCCGGTGTACCTATATTTTCTCTCTGTGTTGTTGAGTACAACGAACATCGTTAGTATACTGCTGAATTTCGTCAAAAATATCAGCATTAAATTGATATTGTTTCAGTCCTAAATTATTTCGTCGTAACTAACGAACTTGTCATATTTTATTGTCGATTTCTCTTTTTACTTACCCACTCGTATTACAAAATGCCTGGTGATAAAACAATTGCTTCTGGTTCAGAAATCGAAGAGAGTCTTATTAAAAAGCACGCTCAATTTGTAAATGAGCGTGAACTTCTTTTTGTAACAATTCAGAGAATTTTCGATAAGTCAGAAAACTTGACAAAGGAAAATGTACCATCTTTTGTCGCATCATATGATAGACTCGCAACTATAGAAGCTAAGCTTGAGGATTTGACGGTAAGACTTAGAAATTTTAATTCGTTATTACCAGATAAGTGGAAGCTAGATATCACTGATTATTATTGTTCCGTAATCGAGCTGATTGATAGGGCTCGCTCCAACTATGTAAACGCTAAAAAGAGCCAAACAATTCCTACTATTCCTTTTCCCGGTAATGCTACCTCTACTACCGCTGCCCACCTCCCAAGAATACCACTTCCTACCTTTTCCGGTAAAATTGAGGAATGGACAGAATACTACTCCCTCTTTATTTCGTTGGTTCATAATGAGGCTACTCTAGCAGGAATGGACGTCAAAAAGTTCCAATATTTACGTTCGAGTCTTCGAGGAGATGCTTTAGCGGTTATTTCCAGTTTTCCCTTGAATGCAGAGAGTTATCCATTGGCATTAGAGGCATTGGTCACTCGGTATCAAAACCGCCGTAGGCTGGCTTCTCATTTCATGAATAAAATTTTAGATTTCAAACCATTACGAGAACCAAAATATGCCGATTTCCAACTATTTCTTAACATACATGAGAACAGTTGGAATGCGTTCAATAAACTTGATCAAATTGATCATTTTGATTTTGTGAAATTGCACATAGCGTTGAATCATCTTGACCCAACCACGAGGAGATCTTTTGAGACGAAATACTCGTCTTATACAATGCCTACTCACAAAAATTTGATTGATTTTGTTACCGAACTTAGTCGTCGAGAAGAACTCTTGGTCACAGACGTACTAATTCGAAGTAAAGAAACAAAAAATCCCTCCAGTTCTACTTCTAAATCAAATTTTAGAAAATCCGAACAAGTATCACTCTACCAGGTTTCTCACAAAGATCCAAAATTGCCTTCTAGCCAGTTAGATATGGATGTTCCTCAAAAACTGAATTCCGTTTCGACCCAGAAACCTTCAGGACCGACTCCTAGTACTTCATCTACGGAAGCGACCTCCAGTGAATTGAGTTGTTGGAATTGTAAATCTTCTGGTCATCTGTATCCTACCTGTCCCCTCCCGAGGAAACTGTTTTGTTATCGGTGCGGTTATACTGGTGTAAAGATTTCTTCCTGTCCAAATTGTTGCTCGGGAAACGTCACCGGGAGACGTTCATAGAGGCCGGAACCTCTCCCCATTCTTCTTTTGGTCTCAGTAACAATTCACATAACAATAACTTCATGTTACCTACCGTTTCGCCAAACCTTCCGCTCTCTACTACCTTCTCTGCACAATTGCCGAACTCTTCGGCCTGCTCATCATTTCTCTTATTGCCAACTATATCGTCTCTTCTTCTACCTGTAACGTCTCAGTCATCAAATTCCTTGGTCAACAGTGATAAAGGAGACTTATGGATACTTCCGTTATGTTTCTCTATGCCTCATCAAGATTCGTCAACGTCTGGAAAAGTTGCAGTACCTGCTCTGTTTGACACTGGCTCTACCTTATCTTTCATCAGCAAAACAGGTCTCGCAATGCTTGGACTTAGTCCGGAGGACACGGATGAATGCCCGGAGGGAAATATCACCCATATGCGCCCCCTTGTCGCTCAGATGGCTAACGGCTCCCAAACAACTATCTTCAGGTATCATTCCTTGGAATTCAGTCTCGGCCCTAAAACCCTGACACTTAAATTTTTCTATCTCAGTTCACTATCGTTCCCTATTGTTCTAGGCTTGGACTTTATAAGAACCACTGGTATTGTGGTCAATTCTTCCCGCAACTCTTGGTATTTCAATGATCATCCGACTTCGAAATTCAGGTTCATCCCATTAAGATCAATGAATGCTAACAATATCGATTCATTATTTGTACAAAGTTGTGGTATCAAGTTGGTCACAGAATCTGAACAACAATTACTGGATCAAGTTGTTGTACGTGGATTAGCCAGCCTAGACAAAACTCCCGGTGTTACAACTCGGATTTCTCATAAAATTGAGGTTGGTACCGCACTTCCTATAAAGCAAAGGGCATATAATTATTCGCCCAAAATTTTAGAAGTCATGCAGAAGGAACTTGATAGAATGTTGGAATCTCACATTGTGGAACCCAGTCAAGCTCCATGGGCATCCCCAGTGGTTATGGTACGGAAAAACGATACCTACCGTTTCTGCATCGATTTTCGTCGGGTAAATTCCGTTACAAAAAAAGATTCGTATCCTATGCCTAGCATAAATACGATTCTCGATAGCCTACGTCAAGCTGCCTACCTGTCTAAACTTGACTTGAAACATGCGTTTTTACAAGTCCCTCTCGCTGATGAAAACTCCCGTGACATTACCTCCTTTATAGTCCCTGGACGAGGGCTATTTCGTTTCCGAACTATGCCTTTTGGACTTACCAACAGTCCTGCTACATTTCAGCGTCTCGTGGATTCCATCTTCCTGGACCTCTACCCCCAGGTAGTCGTATTCCTCGACGACATACTGATTTGCACGCCAGACTTTTCTCAGCATCTGAAACTCTTAGGGGAGGTTTTCCAAAGACTTGAAGCCTCTGGACTTAAAGTAAATTCCGACAAATGTCAATTTGGTTGTGCTGAAGTGAGGTATTTGGGATATCGTGTCAATGCCCATGGTATCTCAGTTGATCCTGAAAAGACTGAAGCCGTGACTTCATACCCTATCCCGTCAAACCTGACTGAACTCCGTCGATTCCTCGGAATGGCCGGATGGTACCGCAGATTTATTCCTGAATTCTCTTCTATTGTCGCTCCGCTAACATCATTGCTCAATAAGAAGAAAAGTTGGGAGTGGACTGACAAACAGACAGAAGCTTTTGAGTCCTTGAAGTCTTCTCTTACCTCCGCTCCAATTTTGGCTAGACCAAACTTTGATTTGCCCTTCACTCTACAGACAGATGCCAGTCAGTATGGTATAGGAGCAGCTCTTGTTCAATTTCAAGATGGGCAAGAGAGAGTAATTACTTACTGTTCCCGAACACTTTCTGCGGCTGAACGTAATTATTCAGTCACAGAAAAGGAGTGTCTTGCCGTTATCTATGGAATCGAGAAAAATCGCCAGTACCTCGAAGGAAGTGAGTTTACAGTGATCACTGACCACTCCTGTCTAAAGTGGCTTCTCGAAATAAAAGACCCCATTGGCCGTCTAGCAAGGTGGACCCTGCGTTTACAACCTTACAAGTTTAAGGTTGAATATAGGAAGGGTAATCTGAACAGCGTTGCCGATGCCTTGTCTCGTATTCCTACCCACATTAATATTTCTTCTGTTACTTCCAGTTCGCCACCCTCGAGTTCTAATCCGCCGGATGCTTCTACTTCAGCTACAAACGATGAATGGTATGCCCGCAAAGTATTCAGAGTTAAGAAGAATCCTGAACATCACCCGGAATGGAAAGTCGATGGAGATCAACTTTACTGTTATCGCAAGTCTTTTCTCAAAGGAGAACTCGAAGATCCATCAGAAGATTGGAAACTAGTTGTTCCTTGGAACTTACGCTCTGGTGTATTGTCGGAGTGTCACAATGAACCTCAGGCTGGACACCTCGGAATTGCGAAAACGCACTGGCGTGTAGGCCGTCTATATTATTGGCCTGGCATGTACCACGACGTAGTAAGATTTGTTCGTAGGTGTGATATTTGCCAGAGGGTAAAGCCAACCAATACAGCGCCTAATGGTTTCATGTTTCCTCGATATCTGACCACTCCATGGCAAATAGTGTCTGCTGACATTATGGGCCCGTTTCCCCGTAGTTCTACAGGAAACAAATATCTGTTAGTTTTTAAGGATATTTTTACGAAATGGGTCGAACTAGTACCAATTCGTAGTACCACCTCCGCAGTCATTCTTTCTAAATTCCGTTCCATTATATTAAACCGATTTGGTACTCCTTCCATTCTCATTACCGATAACGCTTCTAACTTTGTTAGCTCCTCAGTGAAGTCACTGGCAAAAGCCTGTAACATCGAGCATCGGACTACTCCTCTCTACCACTGTCAATCAAATCCAACAGAAAGAGCCAATCGTAATATTCGTCAACTGATTCGTTCTTTTGTGGACCAGTCTCGACATACCCAATGGGACGCTTACATTGGAGAGTTCCAGTTTGCCATGAACAGTGTGGTACACGAGTCTACAAAATTTTCTCCTGCTTTTCTAAATTTTGGTAGAGAATTAACTCCATATTCATCTCTTAGGTCCAGTATACCTCATCAACAGTCTCCGCCCGCCGACGTCAACTCCGATGAATGGGCTGTCAGGATGTTGAAATTGCAAGAACTTAGTCACCTAGTTGAGAAGCATCTTTTGCAAGCAGGTCAACAACAGAGTCAGCGCTACAACCTGCGTCGCCGCCCCAGCTCGTTCAAGGTTGGAGACCGAGTTCTGCGTATGGCGTTCAACTTGTCTTCTGCCGAGAACAAGTCTTCCGCTCAATTGTGTCACAAGTTTACAGGACCTTATACCGTGACGCATGTCTCTCCTGGTGGTACCTGCAAGCTATCAGACGCCAACGGCAGAGATGCTGGTTCCTGGCACCCAGCTAAGCTCAAACGCTATATCTCCACCTCAACCGCTGGAGAGGGGTGTGTGCCGTGAATTGCCGCCGCCAGCGCCATCAGTGAGCTTCAGCGGGTCTCGATGGAGCAGAATTTTGGTCACATGGATTAAGTCGAGTAGACCTGCATCGTTCTACCTTCGCGATCCGAGTGCCCCCTCTACCGCTACCGAATTCAGCATTTCTTTTCCTTTGTTCTCTCGCCATATTCTTCCCGACAACCGTTTGCCGCCTGACGTTCCCGTTCTTCCTCCAATTTCATAGTTTGTACAAGATAAAGTGTACTGGATTTCACTTCTGAACTCCCTCATTCCCTTGGACGACGAAGTTTTGGTCGAGCCTGCTGCCCGGAAGAATCCGATTTTTCTCTGCTTGACGAATATCGCCGGCCACCACGTGGGATTTACCAGGAGGAAAACTTTCGCTTGTCTACCTTGCCGTTTCAAGTCCTGGAAAGAAGTCTCCGGAAATACCCATCTCCCTCCCGGCTCTCGATTCCCCGCTATCTTCTTTCCCCGTTGGCAGAAAACCACATTTCACCGTAGTTGTTGGTAAAAGTTACCAACATATAAGGTACAAGTTGTAATATTTTCTTTTTTTTTTAGTTAAGAGGTACCTCGTTTATTTTCGTTCCTGTACATATCTATTTTATCTGTGCCAAGCCCTGAGAAAGATATAAGTTGATTTTTTTTATTCCGAATTATTCATTTATTTTATTATTCCTGGAAGATCCTTAAGTTTTGGTTGGGTTCATCCCCACACCCCTTTCTAAGGAAAGAAATTAAACTTGCTTAACGATTATTGGCACAACCCTCGACATGTGGTATGAAATACATTGTCAACTTTCTGAGTACCTGTCTTTCGTCTTCAGTCAGTATTCCTTGTCTCTTTTATGTTTGACATGACACACAACTTTCGTGGACTATTTATATGATAAAGTCCGCGATTCGTTTCCTCTCTTCTCAGTCGAGTGCCTCATTGTTTCATAATTCCGCTAAAAATTCCGTTTCTTTCCTTGAGCAAAGACTGAAACGAAGAGGAAACGGGCCCTATTAACTAATGCTAATAGAGATGACCACTCTCACTACGTCCGCATGAGCTCGTAGCTGGAGGCAGCTTCCGGTAGAAAGTATTTTGCGGCAAGGGACTTTTACGATGTTACGTAACGAATTGTAACAGTTAGACTGTGAATGATTAATATTGATGGCACCTATTAGCACTGTATATTGGCATCTGTTAGCATCTAAGGGTATTTTTTGGACCGTTTTTTTTCTTGTGGTTGGCGATTACCATCATGATTGCGCATAATCAGCAATTTCGCGTAACATGAGGAAGTTTTTTGTTTTTTAAGCTGCAGCTTGAAAATTCAAATGGAGTCTTCCAAAGTGTGATTTTGGTTTATTATCTTTAATTTTTAACCCCTTCTCAAAAGTTGAGCGTTTACCTACATTTTCACCCCCAGACATCCACAATCATGTGATATAGATAACATTGATGTCATTTATTCAACCCATTGGCGTTTTCTTTCACACCCAATGAATTGACGGAACTTTGTAAGACTTTCGCCAACTTTTTCCTTTTCAATAGATCTATAAATCTGTTAGTTAACTCAGAAGCCCATCCTCTTTGCGCGAGCTTTCTTCCATTCGAGGAGCCTCCGTCGCAAGTATCTTGAAAATCCATTCAACGAAAGTCATTGCGGTCTTGAGAAGAAAAAAAAAAAAAAAAAAAAGTGGGAGCAAAGAGATGACGAGGCTTGTCGACTTAAAAATCCCATAAATTGTTACGGTAGGTGAAGGGAAAGTTAAGAAACGAAATCCGGCAGTTTTACTTTAACGACAATAAAAGATGGTAGGGAGGACCAGCAGTCAAACGGCTCGCAATCACATGAACAGGTCTTTCGAAGGAGAGGTAGGGGCTCATCTTATTTAAGGTTAAACCGCACCCAGTAACAACCACCACTAGTATTTAGTGGTGGATCAAAAACGATGTCTACACTCCCATCTCACTCATCATTGTCCCTACTTATTGAAAACCTACTTCGCGCTCTGGAACGCTGAGAACGCCCAAGGGGTAGAAGCCAGACGGAAAAAATCAACGAATGGTTAAGCCCCCAAATTTCCTGAAATACTCCGTAACTACCTTTTATTGGTACATAATAATTTGTGTCCAGGTTCTAAGCACATAGCGAATAGGGAAATTTCTTGATTATTGAGTTCTAGTAAGAAAAATCATCGATCTATTAGGTATGATAAATACCTACCTACAACAATAATACGTTTGTTGATCAATCAATTTGTTTGTTGATTTTAATAAGAAGTGGTTGGATGTGTTATAACATCCAAAAATTTATTATTAAAATCATTCACATTCGGCTGTCAGTAGCTTAAAATATGGAATGAAAAAAGATGCTATTCCTCATAGTTAGGTGAGAAAGTAATAAAATAATAACTCAAATCATCCTAATTGGCTACTGTTTTCTGAACATATCGTCGGGTGATCAAGTGCACTTTTTTCACAAAATGAGCTTTTTGCTTATCAAGGCACTACAGCATATTATGTATAGCTGGAAATAATAAAATTATTTTCTAAATCAAATTATTTTATACAGTTTTTTCAATGCAGTTCCATCAACTTTGTGATATTCATTAACTACAGGGTTTTGAATAAATTGTTTCAGGTAAACCTGATCAATTGTTTCAGCGGAGATCGTGAAACTATCCAATAGATTTTATCCACCGTTTCCTCCACGTTTTATTCAGGTACGGTATTTGGGAGTTCAATACATGACAAACGTTTGAACAAATATTAGGTTAGCAATCCACACTTTCCTACTGGTCAGGCTGATCGAAAACATTGGCTGGCTCTCCTGTAAAATTTCGACAAATGCACTTGATATTTGTTGATAGGTAAGTACTTCTGGATAGAGATTGAAGAAGTACTTCGTGTGTTACAAGGGTATCGCATAAGGTGAAATCTGTAATACAGGAAGTACTTCTTCAACCTCTATCGAGAAGTACCCTCAAGAAATCCGAAATCACTATCTTTCCAAAGACACGGAAAGTACCTCAAAACAAGAAACTCGGCATAGTCGAACTGTTTGATTTGAATATGGAATGATTTGAATATGTGTTTCCCCACAGTGACCAATATTGAGTGATTATCACTATTGAATTATACATACCTGAAGATTTACAAGTTCAGTATCATCATAATCAGCCATATTCTACGAGACTTTTGTGAAAACACGATGCACACATACAGTAGGTAGTGGTATTCCTATTTAATGTTGTGTTCGAACTGCATAGTATGCAATTTACGGTAGTAATACACAGTGGCGGTCCTCTTGTTAACTTTGTTTTCAGCCATGTGAAATCATATTATAATTCATATACAATTATTTAAAAATTATGCAATTATGCAATACCTCAACAACCCAGTATAACCCACAGAAAATGTATAGCAAATTTCTTCATAGGCAGATTTGTTGATTGGCCTTCTCGATATTTCCTCAGGTATTTCCTCACGTAGAACAGATAATATCTACATATTATGTGTTTCGATGAACTCAGTTAATATATCAGTTAAACGAAATTTGTTATCATGTATATCCGGTAGGTATTGGTAGCTTTTCTCTTTCAATTATTACCTATAGGTCCGTATACCGGCGACTTAACGTATTGTCGTTGATCGGTCAGGTTAGAGGCACCGGCACAGGTTACGTTTGGTTAGGGTTGCACTAGGTGTGAAGCTGTGTTGTGTCTAAAAGTGTGAATTATCGGTTTGACATCAGCATGTCCTATTTTGATCGCTTGGATTTAATGGAACGCTGAAGGGTATTGAAGTGGTTATACATACGGTAGCTTCTCGTTCTAATGTAGAAATTATGGAAGTAAAATAACATGACTGCCCCAATGTTATTCAACTTCGTAATTTTGGGGGCCATTTAGGTATCACACTAAAGTTTAAATATTGTCCGCTTTCGGTTACCTCGAAATATATAAATTCGTCAGAAGTATACGTAAGAAACATTTAGACGAATTGAGTAGGTGAGATTGATTCGTCAAATGTGTCCATCCTAATCTACTGTGGGTTCCAGAAAAGTTGGTAACTAGAATTTATACATTCACAAGGTGTTAATATATGTATAATGAGTTGATAATAAAGAACAGTGAACGATTATGTGTGAGACACAGGCTAGGACCATTCGTTATTTGGTGTGTTACCTACTACTACTTACCAGTCGAAAGTGATCTGTCATCGATAACGCGTCTCTGATCCATGAGGAAATGTAAAGTGCCTCTGTTGGACGGACCCACTCTCATCAGAAGTCCGGGATAGATGAAATCCAGGTCCCACTGAAGGTAACGCTGCTGCATGTAGAGTCCAAAATTATCGAAAAGGCTTCTCGCTTCTCGTGGATCACCAACTGGTTTGAGGGAAATATTTTCATCAATATATACGAGTATAATATACTATGATGGCCAATGATTATTATAATGATATGATAAAGTGATCATTACCGTTTTGCACTTTTTGGATCAACTTCCTAAATTAAGTAGGTACGAGTAATTGTGTTTGCAAGTCTGTTCATAATCCTTGAAAGGCCGTAAGTGTAAGATAAATTGTAAATAACGAACTGGAGTTTCGAGTAACAAATAGTTCCAAAATGGAGCAATACGAATTCCATAAAAGTCAGATACCAACTTTTGCTCATAATAAATCTTATACTTACTTCAACTATCATTAGTAAAATAACAGATATCTTGAATTTTATTTAGATTTATATCAGTTTGGGAAATATAGAGAGAGTAAAACTGATACACGAATTTTTGATCGGATTTCATTGATTCAGATAAACAGTTATAACTTATATCTGCTTGAAATGAAACCTTATCTGCAGATACGTAATCGTGTCGTAATTGTTTAAAAGTGATCCTTCAAACCTCTCAAGGGGGAACCATCAAAAAGTACTCTGACCCAAGTGAGCCGATGTCACCCAAGACTTCTCAAATTCATCCATTCACTTGAATATTGCGAACTATCTAGTATTACTGGTAGTTTATTGACTTAATCGTACCTAAAATCTACAGTGCGCATAAGAAGGGCAGACAAGATATGTGAAGATCATACGTTCTCTTAAATGTGAACTCGTTTGCACTCTGAACAGTTCTCACCTGGTACTTCATCATAAGGAAATCCAAGATCGTTGTCTACAATAAGTTTGAGTCCTTCACCGATATCCAGCTCTGCAGAGCTTTTGGCTGACTCCAAACTCTTGAACGCGCCCGATGTGATGCAAGGGAGCAGCGGGTCTCCCGACCTCAGGCAAACCCCGAGCTCGTCCTGTCCGTCCTTCCAGATCTCTTCCGGAAACAACAGGCTCCTGAAGTTCCTAGAGGACCCCGAACTCTGACCCTTGGGAAACGTTACACCCTGAGCTACCGCTACGAGCACTGCGACGACCACCGCGCGAAGCATCACTAGTACTGCGCAACACCCGGCAGCACCCTCGTTTTTGTAGGGGAGATTGCATTCTCTTACGTTGCTATCATCTCAAGAAATCAACCTTCCTTGCGAAAGTGAATCTGTTTTTCCGCCCTGGTGCACAGGCCATTGTGCGCTGGAGCTGATATTTCCTTATGAACTCCCGCAAGATCCCCCTTGTAAATGTCTTTTTCCTTTGAATTCCCAATTCCATAGAAATAATTCCTCAAGTTCAATATTGATCGTAATATTTTCAGGGAACGGTTCACTTATTCACTTCATTCAGACTGGTACCTAGTTTGCCTAACTAGTGGTGCGCCCATTAACGAGCGATCTTGATCACTACCTGGAGCCTGTGACTGACGGAGTAAGAAGTGGGACTAACACAAGATATCTATTATGAAGTGTTACGAATTATAATAATCGTTAGCAGTATTATGATCATCTTGATAATCACAGGAAATATCTCTTTTTCACATGTTTAGAATTCTTTCAACTGACATCAGTAAAAAGTTTGGTCCGTTGTTAACACGTTGGAATAAATACGTGATTACCCAGATCTTTGGTTACGTGAAATTGTAGTTGTGAAACAAAATAGGTACTCATTTATTGAAATGTTATGGTACAATGCAAAATCACTGAAATTGCCTGCATATGTCTACAGCTCCATCGATCAGTGCCCAATTCCTCGTAACCACCATCAATGATGGAACTAACTCCCAAAAATCGAATTTTACAATATTTTAAGTGGTTTCAAATCCTATTTGAAACAAACATCACGGATACACTAACTAATAATAATGGACCTATGATACAATGTGTGGAAGGTATTTAGGATGTATTTCCAGCCGAACCGTGAAAATGGCATTTTGGGGCACAGAGGAGATAGGTGCTTGAGAAAAATATTAGCGAGTGTTACCTACTAATTTAGTATTATACCTGGTTTCTCCTACTAATTTAGTATTAGACCTAGTTTCTCTTTTTATAATATAGAATTTCATTAAAAGGTTGAAGACCTTATTTAGTTATCATTCGTTCATTCATCTCATTGTTCATCCCATGAGGAGCACCACTTTCAACACGTCCTACTTCCTCTTAGATGTACACTTTAATGCGCAGGCTTAACTTAGCGGAAAATCTGTGCTAACCGTTTTCAATCATCATAAAGTGCGAAAAGATACTGATGAGCTACCGGATCATTTGTATAATATATGGAGCCAGGAAAAATGAGCTCTAGATAAGCGTCTCGTCCTCTTATTTGGCTCAATTCACCTTCTATCTCAATGGTTATCATCCTATTACCATTTCCTGGATCACGCTTCGATAACTATGGTAATGGGAAATATGTAACATTTTCAAGCTCCAGTTCCCTAAACTATCAACTTGCCGAGGACCTTACTTCTGAAGATAATCATTAGAGGCTTGACAAGCAATTCAATTCTCAAATCTAAATTTACCACACTTTCTCCACGAAATTACTTTGTTGTTATGATGCTATAACGTAGACTCTGTTCGGGATGTGAATGAGGATGGGATGTATTATGAATGAGTTCGCCAATTTAGTTCTACAACTTGTACAGTTTAATACAGTAATACCAAACGTCTCACTAGTTATTCACAACAACGAGAGCGAATGGAGTGAGTCAGTGTTGAGCCGATATTCTGAAGAAGTGTGGAACCCAAGCACGGCTGCGACATTTCACGCTGATTTGAAGATTCGTTATGCGCGAGTGAACGGTTTTGCCCGCATTATCGACAATGACACTCGGGCGTGAACTATTTATTTATTATTCTTGTTTTTCAGCTTCTGCAAACCCTTGAAGACATTCTTATAAGACTACATACGACTTTGATGAATCAAAGAAGAAAAGGAAGACAACAATAATTATTGCAATTATTGCTCTTTCTTTTTGCCGTACCATCCTAGAGGAGATCAAGAACATCGCAGGTGAGTAAGTAATGTCTACTCTTAATAATTAAGATGAGAATCAAATAGTATTATACAATTATTGTATAATACTATTTGATTCTCATCTTATGACGTTAATCAACATCGGGGACACAAGCAAGAATGATTTGCTAAAAATGGGTGTTTTTCCTAAAATATTTCTTTAAATCTGTTGAAATAATTTCTCCGTGTATTTTTAAATCCTTGTTCAAGCTCTATTTGATTCGTATTTACGAGTA
Organism: Stenodema calcarata; assembly: GCA_963920205.1. Classification (NCBI taxonomy): domain Eukaryota; kingdom Metazoa; phylum Arthropoda; class Insecta; order Hemiptera; family Miridae; genus Stenodema; species Stenodema calcarata. Next base: position 14,429,851 of record OY986053.1, on the reverse strand, counting down.
ATATAGAGGAAGCCTCCCAAAAAGTATTTTATTTTTAAAGTGGTTTCCATGTCTCTTCAACTCCCTATCCGACTTAACAAGGAAATATTTCATAAAGTAATTCAGTAGCAATGATCAATTCAGTTGTTTTAAGGTTTAAATGAATAATTCTAACTTCCTCTTTCTTACTTTATTGAACATGCTGGTTCTGCGTTTTGTACCCAAAAAGACTTTACGATACCTTCAATGATAAGACCCTAACGTTGACATGTAGATAATCTTGGTTGAGATAAGACTCTTTGAAACGGTGAACGTACGATCGTAAAATGAAATGTTGTTGAAAGAATTTTGCACATATGCACACCTACTTCTCATACGCGTTTTCTAAGTGTCAGTCCTGTTTACGCATAATTTATTCGGATTTATTTGCATAAATAGAATAAGGTCCTTTGCTTAGTAACATCAGGCCATTAGCATGCATTCCAATTCTATCTCAACAACATAAATTGGCACGCACTTTCTCGTTGTTAGAAACAGCTGACGCCCTTCTTACCTACTGGATTTCTTGGAAGGAGGTTCCGTTTAGAACGTTCATGGTAACGTTCCTGGTTATTCTTTCGAACATCACACAGGACTGCAAATATTCAGAAGATATTGCTCAGAGGGACAATTGAACCTTGGTCGAATGCGAAATGGTACAATTGAACTTTAGAAAGCAATATCGCGAGAGGTTAAACGTTCACATTCATTTCTTTCGACCCGTCCAACATCTTCACGTTATACTTACTTCATACTTGAATATGCCAGTTTGTAATAACGAAATATTATAATATTATTTCTAGAAGTTCATGTTTCTGACATAGGGAACTTCTATTGAATTTGAATGCCATGCAATACAGTTAGACTCAGGGCCGGATTTAAGAAATTAGGCCTCTAGGCTCGTGGCTGGGAGGCCCCCTGGAAAATTTGAAAAATGAGGTGCAAAATGGTTATTTTGAAGGAGTCTTGTATCAAGTATGTAAGTGCAATGTACTACAATAATAAAACATGACCAGTGACAATATTTTTGTAATTTTAATTGTGGTGCGCGCATATGTCGGCTATGCTCAAATCCGGCCCTGATCAGACTATTGCATACTACCTTCCTAAATGACTACCTAAAGAGTTGATGTTAAACTGAGTCGTTCGCCATGTCAGACATGAAGGAAAAACAAGGGCTGGGGTTGGTTTGATTGGAATTACGCTGTACGAAATCCCACTTGAACCGCATTCGGGACTTCCTAATAATTTATCCGAGGACTTTTTTCATCAAACTGGCCCGATAAAGCGAGTTCACGCTCTAATTCGGTTTGTAGGCTTCTACAACTTTTACTAGTATAAAAGTTATATCCTCGGAGCAGATGGGGCGTGCCGTATTAAGGCAGGCAGATCATCTCTCCTGCAGGCTGAGCTGGAGGGCTGAGGAGAAAGGATCCGGAACAGGGGCGGCCGCTTTTGAAAAACCTGATTCTACCGCTATCGTCTATCTAATAATCAAAATTGGAACCAACCCCAAGACGAGCCAACCGATTTAAATACATATTCATGCAGACGACAAAATAGATTTTTCAGAGTCAAATGTTTGGTTAGTCTGAGACTACAGGAGACGCCGCATTGAAACCTCGGTTACATTATTTTTTATTTGGACGTTTTTAAACATCCCAAAGTTTAAGGAGTGGATAACTAGTTACTAAATTATCGGGACCGCTCTTAAACAAAATCTCTTCATAACTATCATTGTATGTACGAGTATACACTTTGTGCATGTGTTCGAACGTAATACAGTTTTCAAGCGAGCCCCAATTGTATACCAATTTTTATGATACACGTTTAAATGATCTCATTTCAAGTTGTGTAGCACACTTTGGGATTTTTCAAATTCATGTTGGGGTGAAACACTGCTGATTTTTAGTACATCAGTTATGGTGCATTAGGGAGATACATAGCTGAATGAAAAGTATGGTATACCAGGTCGCAAATTTTCACCGACTTTCATGAGTTTTCTTTGGTTTGGCAACATGCGTGGAGAATCGACCATTTCTGAAGTAGTAAACACACTGATATTCTACATGCTGCTAAAATGTCATAACTCCCTGAATAATATATGGTTTTAAATGTTTAACATAAATATTCACACATATCAAGTTACTACATTAATTACGATCGAAATGAATCAATGAAATGATAATGATCGTAATGATTGACTACCCATTTAATAAATTGTTTTATCATATGGGGCAATTGTCAAAGGATATGACTCAAACGGACCTATTTTGGTGCACGAAATGTGGGAAGGTAAAAGGCAGTGAAATATATTTGACATAAAAATAACCAGGATATTCTAAGTGCGTTGACTTATAAAACTATATTATTATAATTAGGTGAATGCATACTTATTGATCGCCAAAGACAGTCTGGATAGGCAATAGAAAAAACCTGGAGTCGGTCAGGCGAGGCACTGACCCACCTCGAGGGACCACATCTAAAAGAATTCTAGACGCACCAGTTTTCTTTAGCGACCTTCACCTCGTCCGACGACAGGTTTGGAAGAAAGTGCCATGGAGACCACCTGACTCTCCTTCGAACCTGTCCTGTAACCTGTACTCGTCCCGGTACTACCGCATTTTAAACCCAAACCAGAACTCCAGGCAACGGCAGTGAAAGCAGTTTGACTGGACCCTATTAAATTCAGTCTCTTCCACGCCCTTGAATCCGGGTTGATGGAATGAGAGAGCGGACTGAAAAAATTAGAAAGATCTTAATCAATCTTATCAAGCATTTTAATGGGTATCGTGAAGCGAGAGTAAAGGGTTTTAACAATAATAAGTCGTGGTTTTGATGATGTTTTTATTTTACATTTACAGCCTTGATTCAAGGTTGTTTTTTACATTATGTTTTGGGAATCATAAATAAACATGTTACAAAGTACTTTTTATTAACATTAAACTATTTACAAGGTCGTCGCTAGTCAGTCTGTCTGTTTATTTAATAATAACGATTGAATAAATAAAATAAATAATGGACTGATGGACATGGCGTCTCTGAGGTTTTTGACGGGCGGGATGGTAGAGTTTATTCCTGCTTGACGGGGGCGTGAGCTCGGTAGGCAGAGTCCTGGCCGAGGGAGCGTCCGTAGTGACTGTGCTCTTCGGAGTAGTGAGGGTGGGCGACGACTTCGTAAGACTGAGTGTGATGTTTTGAGCTGAGGAGTTTCTGGAGCCCGATGAGAGCTGAGAGGACGAGGGCGAGCTTGCCGACGATGAGGGCCTTGAGGGCGAGAAGGGCCAAGGCACCGAGAGCCAGAGGAATGAGGGCTGCAGCCTTCAGTTTGAGCATCAGGAGGAAGGGGAGGAGCATCTTCAGCTTCTTCTTCCTGCCCCTGGCTATAAAGAAACATTTAAAAAAAATCCATTAGTCACAATAACAAAATTTTACAAACCAATATTTACCTAGAACCATTGATGGATTTTGCCCTTTAATAATTGATAATGAATTCATATCCCGCAAAAAAGGCAAATTATACATTTAATAGTGGATTACGATTCATTGCATCAATTGATTCAGGAACTGTTATCTTGGGTGATAGATATTATAATGAAGTGTCATGGAGTGCATGTATACCTTTTAAATAACATTAAGGGGATTTCAGAGCTACAGACAAGTTCGCTAAAACGAGATATTGGGAAGTGATACAAGTGAAGCGTACACATTTGACTGAACTTATCGTGAGTGAAGAGGGTAGAATTTATTAGTGGGAATCAAGATTGAGACTTACCTTCATCAAGGGATTTCCTGACTTCGCTGATGGAGGATTCTGGTACTTTAAGCTGAAGTGTGTGGGACTCCAAGAACCTGGCGACCCGGTCAACGAGCATGTTCTCGACTTGAACATCCTTGTCTTCAGCATCCTTGGGAAGAGAGGACTCAAGCTCGGCTTCTGATATCGCCCGCCCGTTCAGCTCCCGGGAGGCTTCACCCGTCCTGACGAGGGACACGCCGTCGGTGACTTCGATGTCTTCCGGTCGCCTCAGCGCCCTATCAACGTAAGTTAAAGCACGCATCTTCAAACACAGACTCAAGTCCTTGTCACCACACCCCTGAACCCACTTATACGCCGTGTCGATGCCATCTTCCAGAGAAGAAGAAGAAGACGTTTCCTCCTGCGACGTCGGGTAAGCCCGGCAAACGGCTACCGAGAGGACTAGTAAAAGAACGCGGCGCATCTCTTCGTTTTCACTTTACTGAACAGAATGTGTCAGCGTCGGGAGCAAGTCCCCGTCTTATAGCTGGCCCTGACCGTGAGAGTGGGGAACCGTGACCCCATTCCCTCCGGATACTCTAACACACACGCCCAGCTCACGGATCAACCGGCGAAAAGTGAAAACACACACACACTTTTACACTGGACAAAGGATCAATTAGAAGTTGAGCGAATAAGTCACCTGTAGACGCATCATACACGCACCTGATCATCAAAATGCTCTGGCCCCAGCATTCACTCTACAGCCAAATCACCTTTTGGGCCCTTGATCTCCAACAAACTTAAATTCCTACCAACTAGCAAAAGTCACACTATTCGTCACCATTTTAGTTCAATTTGTCTTCACCGCCTGCCTTCAACCTCCCCCTTTTCTTTTCCAATGCATCAGAATGATATCGTGTAAGATCATTCCACATAAATCACTATTGGTATTCTCAAAATATTACCTATAAAAACTCTTTGCTGATGTCCCAAAAATGAAGACGTTTTGGCAACCACCTTTTAATTATGTATTTCCTTATGATCTATGTACACATGCACAACTGCACGCAGGAGTATCTGCTACTTGATGAACTTGTAAATATAGGCCCATACGGGGTGGAATTGTTATATTTGGTATTATTCAGGATTGTACATTATGGAAAACATTTATCAGTCCCTAATTCCATGGAGTAAACCAAGCCCTTGGGGCTTCCTAACTCGATAGTTTTCTCTCATTATGACGAAGAATCCACATATGTATGACTCGTATGGAGGAGGTGTTTGGGCTCAAGGTGACATAATTTTTGGAAAATTAGCATGATTCGACTGCAAGCTGAGGTGGAAAGCTCTTGTAAAGAAATCTATGTCAAAGCAATGTAAACAATAAAGCAAATCAGTAAACTGATGTTGAGTATTTACACTACGCGCAGATACACAGCAGATATGTCTCATTTTCTCACTGTAAAATATGTGTTTTGTGTCTCAAGTAAAAAAAAAAAAGTCATTACTAATTGCTTAGCATCGCGTTAGAAGAATGGGACCGGTATAATTGCCCGTTACTGTTTGCATTGGTATCGCGTTACATATTTTTCCGTTTAGCACAATTTTGTTATGACCCCCAGCGGTAAGACATATCCATGTCAAAACGCACTAAACACTAAGTATGTAATTACTATGGTGATTGTTATGATTATGTGCACAGGGTTACTCCTGATTTTTTTAAAAATGGATTTCGCTTATATCAACTTCGCATTTGAATAATTTAATTTTAATCTAAATTTAATCCAATTGAATTTCATTTCATTCTAATCTTCGACATTTTCATCGTACAAACATCTTTAACCACTTTTTCGAAAACTCTTGATTTACCTGACAGTTTACTAAATCTCACGCTAGTTTCTTCTTCTATAACACACATCTGTGAGACCGTTACATGTATATGTATACATGAATGTAGCGTGATGGGAAATTTGGCTGACCCCCAGCGGTAAGACATATTTATGTCAATAATCGTAGAGAAGTGGCATGTGAATAAGGTCATAAACCGAGCAGTATGACAAGAAACAATATCAAACGGCCTGTTTCTATCTTAATTAAACTTTTCGATGGCGAAATTGTCGAAGTTTTTATTCTATCTTCCATTTAAATTATTCGTCAACTCAATTTAATTTTGTTGACAGATTACGCATCCAATGGGCGCATCTCCCAAGGACTTCTCGAGGGCACACGCCGTCAAACCCACCCGCGTTTCTTTGATCCGGGTAAAGGTGAATGAACACTTCGAAAAACTCTTGTATAACCCGCGGATCCAGTGAAAGTTGCGTCATTCTTTCACCTATGTCCGCTACAAAACGAGAGGTTCCCGCTCTCGTAACCGGCGTGAGATGGGATACGGTTTTGATGAGATTAAACATTTCTTCGATGAGATGAAATAGACGCTTGGTGGATGATGAAAGTCCTTTAATAAGTCCGACGAAAAAATCCGGTATGCCTAAAATCTTGTATCGGCCACCAGCCACGTCGATGGCAGTTTTTCCTGGTTCGTTTCGTCAGTTCTTGGGTGGGGTAAGGAAGTCATTGAGAATAGTCCGGTCCGACGAAAATCATAGCAATTACAGAATATGAATGAATGAATGCATTTATTTAGATAAGGTATTACAATAAAAAGGAACATAAACAGGAAATGCTACTCCCCACTATAAGTCGTAGACTTGTGCTACGGGGAGGAGTAATACATTAATTAATTAAGTAAATTAGAGTGCACAGGTTTTAATATTATCTATATAATATATAGATAATTAATTAATAATAATAGATAATTAATTTTATCCCGTATCAAATTGCCTCATTATAATATGTTTTTTCAATTCATTTTTGAACTTTTCAATTTCAATAGCTCTATATATTTACATCTATACATTTTTTTTAAATGTATTCCGCTGATGAGTGACGTATTGTTAATAGGTAGATTTCATGATAACTTCCTAAGGTATCTATCAATTATTTCCCAAACTACCAACTTGCTTGAGATTTTTGGCCAATTGAAGATCGTTAATTTTGGGTAATGTTCATACTGGCCACGGCTGATTCAAACAGCGCATGGTTTTCAGAAATCGAGTTAATTTTTCAATACAATAATATTGTACCTAACATAAACTCTTGATATTTTGGAAAACAATCTTTGAATACAACCTACTCCATACGTAGTGTTTGCTCCAATCATCAGGTATAGTGAATACTTTTACTTAGTTACCGCGCACACAAATGGTTGGTCATAACCAGGTCCGCCAGGTAAGCGTAAACCCGATTGACACTGACCTCGGGTTATAACGTCCGCCCGAGTTATAGAAGGGCTTACGTCAGGTGCTTTCTTTTTCAAGATCATAAATGATCTTGAAAAAGAAAGCACCTGACGTAAGCCCTTCTATAACTCGGGCGGACGTTTGGTCGGAGTGATCGTGCTAAGCCGCCTTCTTCAGTTGTCACAACTAACATTAAAGTGGTCACTCAACGGTGACCTTCCGTCCACTACAGTACAGTCCATCAACGACCCAAGTAGACAACAGCCAATGGCCCGAAGGATACGCCAACCTGTGCTGCTACTGTTTAGATTTTTTTTGTTTTTTTTTTACAACCTTCAATACAACTAGTTATACCATTCTATTGTATTGTTTGTTCTATAGTAACTATTTAAACTACCTACTTGGAATAAATTAAAACAAGGCCGCATTGCGAAAGAAAAATTAATGTTACCTGCTGCGCCTTGTTTACTTGGTACAAATAGGATGCATTTGGGACTCAGATTATCCCACGATGAAATGGATCCAAAATGTTTTACTTTATGATCTTTGTTTACATAAGCGCTATACGCACCATGCTTTCTTCATATTGTGTGGATCCGAGGGCACCAGTCCAAGCAATTTACTGTCTCGTCTTCTCCTCCTCTCAATCATATGTGTTACCGCTACTTGAGCTCAATTAATTAGATGCGGACCAGTCTGCCTATCTTCCAGAGTTTCTCGTTCCGGCGATGAATTAGACAAGATACATGCAGTCATCTCAGTTTCATCTGTTATTTTGGCAGTAGGTTTTGGACAGTCCTTGAGGCTGAGGACTCCCCAAACCGCTGTCGATGGTTGTTCAACCTGGATATAGTACGACGGTCAGGCCCCAGCCTTTACCTGTCAGATGTTCTGATCAAGTCTGTATTTTTCATTCTACATGAAGTGGCTGAAATATTGCTATTTCCGTCTCTCAATAGTGCTTATCAATTTGGTCTGCTTATCCATACTTCTTGTCTTTCCTATTCTTGAGGAAATTCACTGTCCTCTGATAGCCCACATCTAAAAAGCTTCTAATTGCCGAACCATGCCACTGAAAAGTACGCACCTCCACTCCGTATCACACAACAGAAAGTTTGCTGCTCAAGATCTTCCTCACCCAAGTAATAATACTGACGTGGCTTGTTCTATGGGAGGGTGGATTCCTTTTGTATTATCGCCCTCTTCAGTCACAATCGTTCCACGTTACCGGAAGCTTGGGACACGGTCTCCATCCTGGTTGCTTATCCGCAACTGCTCTCAATATAGAGGTCTCTGCAAAATGACTATCCACTTCGTTTCATGCAGGATGAGAGTGTAGCCCCTGTTCGCTCTTTCCATTAACAGCACTCACCAACATCTGGCGGTAATGCATCGCAAGTTATTCGCTTGCATCCCATTGACCGATATTCGTAAAATAGGTTCGTATATAGGTACATTTAAAAGTAAAGAGGACAGCATGCCTGCCGAATACCTCTCTATATCGGGATGTAGCCCGGAAATGTCTTCCCGTTTCACCAATACAGCTTGAAGATGAGCCACAGATCTCTACCGCCAATGCTCAGATTAGGCGGAATTTAAATAATATTTTCAAGCTGCACCTGGTCAAACGCTTTCTTGTAGTCGAGAAAAGGTGTGAATTTCACTGACATTAATCAGAATGGATTTAATTTAAAGTAAGTATTATTTCAGAAATTAGTGAATCAACTGGACTGAACTAAGATGGTAATACATAATTGAATATGGAACAGCACACAAGACAAGAAACACAGGTAACGGGAACGACAGCAAACATTATCATCCCATTCATCCTCTCTATTAATTTGATGCTGTCCCAGTTTTTGGACACTGTTTTTATAACAACCATGAAATATTTTAAGTGTTCACTCACATGCCAATGAACAATGGTATGAATAGCGTATGGGTTTCTAGTGTCGCTCGAGTCGATTACGACAAAATTCGACATGAAACTGGGTCCAAGAGGTTGTCCAGAAGCCCTCAGGCCAACTCCATCTGACTACAACCCACCAGCCAAAATCAACAATGAGAACACTCTCCAACGCAACTGCCGGGCCTACAGAACCATCCCAGAAGACTGAAGAGGAAAATACCAATCGACCTCCCGACATTACCCTACCAGCAGGTCGGTTGATTTTAATCTTTGAGGGACGCCACTGGCCGTAAACCTTGATTCACGTTCCTCCAGTTATTTTGAACTCAGCTATAAGTAACAAAATACTGTTACAAAATTTACCAATAAATTATTTGAAAAAAAAAAAATTAGACGACGGGGTCGCCTGCCAGATTATGATGATTCCACTCTCGAAACCTCACAATATTAGCCTCTATCGACCGAAGCGATGGGATAACACGGTTTCGATGGCCTTTAATGACAGGCGTCTCCTTTATCAATCTCGCGGGATGCAGTGGCCCCTGGAGAGATTGGGGTCTTCTTGAGTTATCCTGAATGAAATGCGAGACGGCGGTTTATGAATGGGATTCCGTGGCCGAGTCATGTTCTCGCCCCTTGGTTTTCCTCTTCGACTCCAGCAGCTGCTCAGGGTCAGGACTAATCAAGATTTCTCCATATTATTTCCCGTTGATTGAGGTTTCCCTCTGCCAACCGGCAATACCCTACTGATACTGTTACATTAGTTTATTATTTGAACTTACCCAATTAGACCATACTTCATTATTCTTACCACTTCAATTTAATGTTCAACGTATATTTTTATACCCAAAATTTGTTGGTTTATTTCAACGCCCAAAATTTAATCAGATTCGGCAAGGACTACTTATGATTCAGGATAACTCATAGTTACTCAGGAAAACTTAGTAGGTACTTATTTAAATTCAATATGTATAATATTAAAATATTTTAAATTTAAAAATAGGTATTTGATTAACCAAACTCAAACAAAATATCGATATCAATTTGACATTTGGGTACCAACGATAAAACTAACATTATGGTATAAAAAATATATAAATATACATATGATTTTTTGTGTCTTTTGGCACTGAATTCAGGTTGGTCTGAAACGGATTTAGGTGTATAATTTTTTCGGAAATTCGATTTTTTAAAATTTTGGACCCAGAACAATAGCTTCGTGAACGTACGGCATGGGAGCTGGCATAATAGGTCAAAGCACCTGTAATAGCTGACATAATCACCCGATGTTTTTCAAAGACTCATGTACTAGTACTGAAATAAAAACTAAAAGTATCCACCAATACCTATACCAGTACAATAATTGATCATAATTGACAGCAAAACGAGTAGGTAATTAAACTTTGGCGTCTCCTCACATGTTATATGTGAATTTTGATTGCGACTCAATAATAATACTTATTGAGTTTCACAATTGAATCGATCTGTGAAGAATTTTTTACTTTTACATTTACATTTTGTGTCTCTAATACTTACTGTTCGCTTTAAAGCTTGAGTTTGGTTTGTAGCCACTAAAATGAACAGTTCGTCTCCATTAAAATGACGTTTTTACGAGTCGTAATTTCACCATGTATTCTCGTTCAGGAGAAAGTTATAGTGAATAATGATGCCCTTCCAGTTTTAATGTGGCAAAAGTAGCGTTTGACGAGTCGATTCGCGAAAGCTTTGAATAAAAAAGTTTCGAAACTGGGAAAAGAGGTATACTTAGTAGGTATCATACTCTTATGATAACCATATTCTTGTTCAGTTGTTTTATAAATGAAAGACAAACTCTAATTGCGTTTATGTTTCACCATCAAGTTCAATTAGAAAAGCTGGTGATAATTTTACGAGAGAAAAAATTGCAAAACCTTCCATCGAGCCGTAGATTCTTGCCACCTACTGCTGGGTTTTTTTCTCGGTTGCATGTGAAGGAGCTCTGAGGGGTTTCTAAGATTGCAGTATTCTGATACAACCTATTTTTCAAAAATCCCTATCAGATCTGTAATATGTGTTTGATATTTATTGGAAACACAGGCGATTTAGGGATTTGATATTATCAGGATAAGAAGGTGTAGAATATAGATTTGTGATTTACGTCGTTTGTATACTGTCTTGATATGTTACATATCGCTCCTTTGCTGCATTAGTGTCATATCTCAAAATTAGAATCTAATATCTGATACTTCGGGGTAATTGAAAGAATAAACCATTTCAACATTGAAATATTCCGCTACGAATTTCACGAAGCGAAGTTTCAAAGCTCTAAGTGGGTTCATCTGGCTCCGTGAAATTCGTTGAAATGGTTTTTTTCGATTGCCCCGAAGCATCTCATTTTGAGATATGACACTATTGCAGCAAAGGAGCGATATCAGTTTCATGTTGAGTGGTTGAGAAGCCTGGCATGAGGTGGATTCTGTTGAGTTGTCACACACTGACCCAGATAACCAGGAGGTCTCTACTGGTGTATCGAATGCGTCAATTAGGGATAAGGTGTAATGAGGGAAGGGGATGGTTCCAAGGACAAAAGGGCTCTGGAGAAAAGAAGAAGGCTAAACCGTGAAGGGCAAGGTCGACTGGTTTTCACGGCCCTTCCATCCTCGATGTGGTTAGTGGGATGAGAGTGGGGTATCAATCTTCATCCTCATCACGACGAAACCCCGCTCTGGAGAACCCAAAGATCCATCCAGGAGCGTCTTCACCTTAGGCGCCTACACCTCGTGCGGCTCCTATAATAATCACCTCCAATCTTGAAGGGCTTTCTGATTTTTCGTCTATTTTCATTTTCTCTTCTAAGTCATTCTCTAGTTGACCCAGTGAGACACTTAAAAGCTGGAGGTCATTGTTTACAGCATTCGGGCTAAAAGCGTTGATTTTCGGGTTTTATGATTTGACCAGATTCTGCTGAATCCAAAATTTCCAAAAGTCCAGTTTTGTCATTGAAATGTTTGAAATTTTGCCATAAATCTTACATACCAGAATTGGCTTTTTTAGGTGCTATTAAATAGCACCTAAAAAAGCCGTTTCTGGTTTTTGAAATTTTCATCTCGATATTTGATAACGAATAGACGTAGCACCTAAACAATTCATTTTATGGTAGGATTCATGAAACAATTTCAATATTTTCAATTGCCAAACTACGATTTTGGACTTTCCGTACAACAAACACAGAATTAATTGTACTTGTCTCAGTCAAAGTGTCTAGTACATAGTACTCCTTCCGTAGGTACATAGTTCTTCTTTCGTAGGTGAACATATCTTTCCGTCAAGATATTTTAATGAACAAAGAATATAATATATTATGTATCAAACTAAATACAGAATATAAAATATTGAAACAGAAGAATATAATACAAAACATTAGTCGGAGAATTCATTGACGAAGTTAACTAAATTGATTCTGGAGAGGAATCCATGGCTGGAGTATAACGTTCGAGAATGTTAGTTGCCCCGTGTAAAAATGAACTGTTGGAATATGAAGAATAGGCAGGCGTTGACATGACACTGTTGGATTGACTGGCTGCGGTTGTAAGAATACTCTGGCGACCTCGCAGGCGTGTTTCACTGCAGTGAAAACACGTCTTTTGGCATCATGTTGAAATGAAGGTGGCATTCTTTTGGTGGTTTCATACATCAATATAAAAAAGCTAGGTTAATGTTCCAATAATTTAAACATTTAATGTTCTAATAACTGCGCTCGCCCTCTCCCCCTTACTCTCCCTTTTGCCCTTTGTTCTCTTTTGCCCATGCATTGTTTTAGTATGGAAGCGACATCATCTTTTTTCATTCGTTTAGCAAATGATGGAGTTGAATTTGACGTTGATGGCGAAATGTCATGAGGAAACCGCGACTGAGCTTCTTCAATAGTTTCACTTTCCGACTGTATGTTGTGGTCTTGCTCATCATCTTCACTGTTTCCCTTCAATTTATTGTCAGCAGAATGTTCTGTAAGATTTCCTTCTCGTTCTTTGCCATGTAAGGTTGTATCCCATTTGTTTCTCAAATTTCCATGGTTTGATACTTGCAGCTGGTGCCCCACTTTTAATGACTTTTTGTTGTATTCTAATTGCATCTCTCAATGAAAGCCGAAGTTCAGTCCAAGGGCGGGTGGGGATGATCTTATTTAAAGACCACTAATAGGGTGATGTGGTTTATTTCAGTTTTTCAATTTTGTTTTCATTTTTATTTATATTGTCCGCCCTATTCGACGTTTTCCAATTGTTACTTACCTCCTATTGCTGAAGTCGAAACAGCCCCGAATAGTTCAACATTCCCAAATCTCAGTTTTACTTTCATGTAACGGTCCCCGGACCCGCGGGTCACCTCTTCAAGTCGAGAAGTGCCAAAACATCAACGAGATGACCGAGTGACTTGAAGAGGTGGCATGCAAAGGCCCCCCGCCGAGCCCCTGGCCTCCTTGGCCGTCCACCAAACCAGAGTTGGCGGGCTCCCGACACAGTTCTTGGAATGTCTGGATGCGCCTTTGGTTGGGAGTCACCGACTTGGATTATCGGTTGTATGGTATGGGTGGAAAGGAAAGTGAGGGCTGACTCATACCTTCGTAGTCACTGAGTAACGTATTCAGTATTGGTACCTCGAAAATCAGCTTATTAAAATATGTGGTAGGTGAAGGCGAAACACCTTCCAATCTTCGTGTCACTTCTTGCATTATTCATATTTCAGCTCACTTTGGTTTGATCTCACCTGAGACCAATATTTGAAACACCTATTTTCTAAAATAAGTACAAGCTGTAAGTAAAATAATTATAACAAACATACAACGTTCCATAGCCCTCCATTGGCTTCGCTATGGAATTCAGTACCTTGTACGAGGAATAGGAAACACAAACAAGGTGTTTAATCTAAATTTTTATTAAATCGTTGGTATAATACCAAAATTTCCACAAAATAATTTTTGATCTTGTCAAAATAAGCTTGAGCTCTCAAGCTGCCGCATCTGATCAGATGTTGGATGTGGTTGTATTTTTCCATGGATAACAGAAGGCTGGTTTTTGTTTGTCAGGAAAATGAATTTCGTTGGATGGGAGCTCACCCTGATTCTCGACGCTGCTTCTTCAAACATTCATTTTCGTCACTAATCAAATTATAAATCGTGGTAACTATACATTGAATGGCAATCTGTAAGCAAACCTATCGGCCTCTCATTGCTCAACTCAGTTTCTGTGAACCACAAGAAATAAGGGAAAGCTGCGAATCACAGGTGTGATGTTGGGGATAGAAAGAGGTCGAAGTCGAAGGGGAAAACCGTAAAGGTACAGAAATTTGGTAAGCCACAGGATGAAAATAGAGAAGGCGATTGAAGGGCAGGGAATCCAATTTAGGTATAAGTTTTCCCCAGCGCCGCTCCAATAAAATCCTACGCGCTTATTCCGATGTGTTAACAATCGTAAAAACTATCAGAAACCGTGTTCACTAATTTTTGGGGAAACGATCGAGTTACCTCGTTTCTCCCTGTGGTCTTCACATCAGTCAAATGAAGATTCTATGATGTCTCCGGCTCTATTGAATATTATACAGGTATAATGAGTCATGGATTACTGTTAATAGAGCCTGAAGATGTGATGATGAGATGAATATAAGTTTTCCCTCCGTTAGCGGCAAATGAAAGGCCAACCGGCATGCGATGCCATAAAATTCAAATCCGTACTGAATTCCGATCACGCCAACTCAGAACCGTCTGGGTTTCACTTCGATTGTTAGGCATGCTAATTCATCTCGAGGCTCGAAGTGGGGCCTAGATCCGACTGATTGACTTTGAAGAATCGACATATCCCGGCTGATGACGGCGTAGAGGATGATAAATTGGATTGTTCGCCCTGCGAATGGACGACTGTCAACATTTGGCCACCTTTCACTGAGACGATCGTTCATTGAGTTGGTGTCGATTTCATTGCTCTACGTTAAGAAAATTGAGTGCAGTTTCCCTATTTGGGGTTAGGAATTAGGTTCACATGATATTGCCGACTACTATTGCGTTGCTCAGGACAGTTTTCGTTTGGTTCATACAGGTATAGATGTGGTTGGGAATCCTTCGTATTGTGGTGCAATGTGTTGCTGAACGAACCATTAACTGTGTCGGATTTTTATGGGGTGCGTACAATATTCACAGGCCGATAGCTCTTCCTCCAACTTGCACATCCAATTCTCAGCTCAAAATGAGGACACTGAATTGTACCTCAGTCTAACACAACAAATGTTCGTTTTAGTCACCGTTCAATGCGACCAATCACAACTGGTCTGCTTCGAAGTTCTCCCTAAAAATTCACTCAGAAAGAGCCTGGCGATCCAAATACACTGTTCAGCATTACCCACATTAGGTTTTGAATATAATGCATTTTTAACATTATCTGAGTACGGATTATTTATTAAACCAATTTGGCCCAATCTGTAAAGTAGAAGAATGTTATTGATGAAGTTTATACGGTACCACTTGGATACTGACCATAAAATATAATCCAAGTTTCAGATCAGTTCAATAATAATTATTGAATTATTGAATAATTATTATTACGTCTGATACGTGCTCAGGGTGGTTAAACAGATTAACGAGGAAGATTTAGAGGTTGAGATCAAAATTTCGTCTAAAAAAATGAATCACGAGTCTTCGACCGCTTCTGAAGAACCGTGGCTTAAAACGGTGCTTTAATTCCGCAACGGAATTTGAGAAATCCCAACTTTATGCAAAACATCTTCCACATTTCAGTTCTTCGAGGTAGAAATCTTCGCGAGCGGTTTGGAAGAGAAAACTAGGTTTCCCTCCAATCAAAAATCTCTTATGAGCCGGTAGATATGTAGGGTGGGAGTCATATCCGGAGTCCCGGATTAGCCATTACCCGCACGACTCGCGGTACCACCGGACCGAACAAAAGGATTTATTTACCCACATGTGTTTCCGTGATACAAGCCATTTTCAATTTCTTCAGCCGGACAGAAGAGAGTGAGAGTGTGGAAAGGCTCCTGTTTCCCACATGTCGGCTTTTTCTAAAGACTAACGGGTTCAAAGCCTTTCCAATGAGAGTAGTTATGTCAGCGAAACGAGTTTTCCTCCACTTCCTTTGATTTCTTCATTCCCTCATCTAAACTGTATGGCAGTTCTCCAATGCACGTTTCTATTGAATTTTCAGGCTTGAGGTGGCCGTGAGTTTCTCTACAGATGCAAACCCACCTTATATCTTTAACGGACGTTCAAATAATTTGAACGTCCGTTAAAGATATAAGGTGGGTTATAATAATAATTATTAATGCTATCGAGCTTGAGTCGTTTCAATAATGTTTGGTAATAATTTGGTTTCAATAATTTTATCGGTTTTTTATCGAGTCCCCTAACTACGGCTCCAATCAAACATTATGGTTGGAGTTAGTCTGGAAGAATCTCTTCTATGCGCCTTATTCCAGAGTAATTGGTGGGGGATTTCGTTTTGGGGTTCAAATGTCTCAAATTAAATGTTGAAAGTCTTCAAATTGCATTGTTCATACAAACAGCGCTATGAGTAATAGGTGAGTGAGTCGAAGTTTCGGGACGGGTTTTCATTTGTGTGAAAAGTTTATATCAACTTTAAATAAATAATATGAGATCGAGAGAAGTTTAATTACGATACAACGAAATTAGCCAACTCAAGCTGCATCACTGGAGCTCTTCCCCCTCTTCATGGCCATCTCTCTTCTCTTACTCTACATTCCCAACACGTCACAGTCCAACTGACCAATATACTGGGGATTCAAATTACGAAGAAAGTTCCGGCAGAATTGGTTTCTCTCGTATTTCAAACGCCTCCGCAACGGTGGGGAGGTCGAACTTGGATCGCTGTCATTGGGTATGTGAATGTCAGGACGGGTCTCATGAAGCGTCTAGCCTCCCAGTAAAAGTGAGTCATCTGACGGGCTTGAAGAAAGTATTGCCCTTGTTACTTCGCATCCCATTAATATTAATAAAGCTCATCATACTTTTTTCACTGTTAATGTTTTTACTGGTGTGAGATTGAAAATACTACTTGTTCTCAAATATGATCCATTAGAGCTTAACAATTGATCAGACAGAAGAACGTACGATTAATTATTAATCGTACGTTCTTCTGTCTGATCAATTGTTTTAAAACCGTATCTTTTGAAATGGAGGTATTTGAAGAAAAATGTGTTTTCTTGACTACGGAGGAATACATATAAGCTAACTTTGAATATTGCATAACCCTATAGATGGTTGCTTAAAAAATCAACTTTCCTAATAGAAGAAGAGTTTTCCCCATATCCAACAACTCGTCACATCAACAAGATGTTGAACCCAGCCGATTTCAGGAAACTCTGGTAGAATCTTGCTCATAACGAAACTGGTACAACTTTCGCCCACGATAATTCCTCACATGCTCTATAATCAAACCAAATTTCCCAATTTGAAGAATGCAGATTTTTCTGAGTCACTCAGGTCCCACTTTAAATAAAATTAGAATAGAAGGAGGAATGGAATAATACTAATGAAACACTCGTTACTGCATTACCTACTTTTCGAAACGTCAGGGAATAAGGAATTGACTGTTTATTATTCTAGCCGAAGTTGTAATTTTGACAATTTTAGTATAATTTTCCTTGAATAAGGTGGTTTGATAAGCTCGTGCATAAGATTGAGAAGAAACACTGGTTATAAAAGGTCCCATTCACTATGGCTGCCGCCCTCAAAATCGAAGTGCGTCCACAGTTGCCGGCAAGTTGGCTTTCGCGAATTCCAAAACTATTTATATGGCTGTGTATTCTAAAAAGTTCCCCACCATCTAATGCACGGCGGGTTAGTATTTCAAGTTGGTAGCCCACTGTGTTCCGGGTCCGTCACACTGTCCGAACGAAGAAATGAACAAGGAAACTTTACAAATTTATGTTCCAACCACCAAAATAGTTTATTGTAACAAATTGCACAATTTTAAGAAATTACAGAATTGGTGGCTGCAACTATGTGTTTGTAACCTTCTGGGGATATCATCTCTTGAGTTTCAGGGTGTTAACTTCTCTTAAAGGCCCGTGAGCAATCGTTAGGTATGAAGAATAGCGAATTAATCCTAGATTCTCTCATCAAACAAGACAAAGCGTGTAGCGGTGACCCTAAAATATTACTTTGAAATGTACTGTACCATTTCAGTACAAAATATATTAATTTTATTAGTTTCATGTTGGAATTACGAAACGTTAATTTAATAAATTTAAATCCTTAAATTTAAATGTTGATTTGAGGTGGCGATAAAGTCATTATGCGACCTATATTTAGTTCTGTATATCGAAGCCCTAGTAAACCATTGTTTTTAGAATTTGTAACTGTTACCCCTCGACTTACTTTTGCGCCAAATTTACTCCTATTGATATGTTATCCTATTTACTTTACTCTAGAACTTGATTTGATTTTTTGATCATTACTGTAAGTTTTATGTACCTCGTACTATTAATTTGGAATCGCAACACCTGACCTCCGGACAATTTCTTTAAATTTTGGAGATCAGGAATTGCCAAATGTTTATGTTTTACCTACATACATTTGTACTCGAATAATTTTACTTCAAGTATCCAATACTTTTCTTTATGAACTATGCGTATTATGTTAATAAATGGCTTTATTGAAGGAAGAAAAATCGGCTGAATAGTTCTTGATCAGAAAAATCCACAGTCATGCGGCATGGTTATAAAGGTGCGAATTGTCAGAGAAACAACTCGTTATATGAAAAATGTCTCCATTTTACTGGTTTTATAATGAATGTTGTCTCGATTTTTTTGACCTATAGATTATTCAAGCTGAAAAATCTATAAACTTAGGTGTTAATCGGCCAAAAATTTGTAATAAATTTGTAATAAAACCAGTAAGATGGAGACATTCTACATAAAACCAGCTATTTTTTTCAAAAATTTGCTTCGACAGGATTTGTTTTGTTTCTACGACAAAGCCATCAAAATGATGGTTTCTCATATTCGAGGGAAGTACTCGAAGTGAAATGGATACTTGGAGGAAACAAACTGATAAGCCGTCCGACAAAGGGGACAGTGCCCCTGGTGTCCGAAGGTGGTAAAAAAAACCAGTCTTCCTACTTAGACAGCCACTACCTACTAAACTACTTAATAGAAGACCTCAGCGAAGGAGGGATTCTCGTTTGGTTCAAGGCAACCTGATCCATTGAGGCTCGCAAGGTGGTCGACCAGCCTTTTTCTTCCCATAAATCATTCTAGCGGGAGTAATGAAACAAATAGCCAGACGAGTTTCAGTGGAATCGTGTATTCTCAGTACTATGGAGTACTTGAAAGACTCTAGAAGGGGCTAATGTATGTTGATACTTTCTCTTTGCCAAAGAGGTAAAACCGGGTTGGAAATGAGAGAATCTTGGTAGTAAAGAAAAAAAATTGTACTGTTTTTTCTCCTCTCTGAGGAAAAAATCCGAGTTCACCGTTGATGACTGAGGAAGTGCGAATCTCGAATCGGCCATAACAATATATCTTTCAATACAAAACTGATTAATACCAATATTTGGACGATAATATGGTTAACTGAATCCTTCATAACGAAAACTTACATTTCATTGAAGTGCTGATCAGATGTCTTGCATAACATATTATGTCGGATTGTACGTTGTAGTGGTGATGTTGGCTGGTATGTACATCAATCTGGGTGGGCCTATCAGGCGTTGAAATGTTGTTTTCTTCATTCATCACCATCTTTCTGTATTCACATCGACGAGGGATGGAGGGAAAGTGAACTGAACTCTGAAGTTTTCAATTTAACATCGATCTAAGTCCCGAAATTGAACCAAAATTATTTTTTGGATTTACCGATTTGAAATTTACCACTAAAAACCACTAGTTTCTGTGTTAGAAGGTGTCGAAGTTAGTCAAAATTCATATATTTAGTGATGAAAAATCGTACAACTATTTTATGTAGAAAAGGAGTTTTCTTCTTCACTTTCGGACTTGACTCCTTTGTCGATTTGTCTGCTTATCATGGAGTTTCCTTCACCTGCGGGAGAGAGAAATAATCTTGAGTGAAACAACACCCCTGTCGGAACATTTAGAAGGCGAAGGGACATACGGGACTTTCTCCTCAAACATTTACATTCCTTGTTTTGTTTTTACTCCTTTAAAACGCTTGTAGACTTCCATTGAGAAGTTATCCGATTTCATTCTAGTGCTATACGGGTGAGGGAATACCAACTTAAGAAGGGTTTATCTGGAGGAAAGTAATAGTTCAAAATAGAACCGATACCATCCAAAACTCTTAAACAAGTAGGTCCTCTAACCAGGAGCTTCACGTGACATGTGGGCGCAGTTAAAGTGCTGAGAACAACAACTGGAATACGTTGATTTTAAATAATAATAACAGAAGAAAGTAACTTATCATATACTACGACTTGTTTATTGAAAATTCTTCCGCAATGGTCTATACACGTTAATTAGAACAACGTCCATGTAACCCTCATTAACTACGTAACTACGCGAAATAATTTGGAGTAATGAGGTAAAATGCAGAGAGTCCCCTCAAACAGTCTTCTCCAAGTGGGATGTAGGCGGGTTGTGTATATAGGCTGGGGTCATGTGTTTTTTTAATTCGACCCTATTACAGATTAAAAAAGAAGAAAATTGTAACACGAGACCGATAAACAAAGTTGGTACCTATACTGGATATGTCTTTTGGCTAGGGGTATGTAGCCTCCTTAGGACTTCAACTTGACGCTGCCCAGGCCCCGAATCAGCTGAGTGGCTCCAAAGGCTTATTTACGAGTATATGACTGTAATTTTGCAATTAGCCTCTGTAGGACTACACTGTAATCAGAATAGGAAGAAAATGAGATATATCCATGTACCCATGTATCTGCATGTAGTATAGATACTCATTCCTCATAATGTGTTTCATATTAATTCCACAAAAATTCACATTTTCCGTGTAAATGTTCCCACAGTTCACATTTTTCTCTTGATTGATTGTAATAATGGATTGATTGTAATAATTGTTGATTGTAATAATGATTGATTGTAATAATGGACCAAAACGGTTCAAAATGCCCAAATATTAAAAAAAAGTTGTTACTTTTACTTTAACCGGAAATGGGTCATTTAGGGTTCTCCAACTCTAACTTGGTACTATTTTAATTTGCTTATATTGACACGAAAAAAATTAGTATTCGACTAGTTTTGGATATCCGACTGTGAAGAAAATGAGTGAAAACCTAGGAATTTCGACTCTAATGAGTATAGTATATTAAATATATATATACTTGTGATGAATGTATGCAGTATTGGTATTGTACCAAACCATACGGTTGGGTGGAACTGAGGGTAGCGGTCACTCTCTCCACCGGAAGGGCCTAACGAGGCTCCCGCCCAGCGGAACGGGAAGATCATCCAAGAAGAGAGAAGCAGCGGCTCTGCCTCTGACATACATGTCTGCTCATACTAGAACCAATATGGATAGAAAGTGGAAGGAAATGGCCTGTCATCTTAGGGGTTCTATAAGGAAAAATTCCACCTGTTTAATATGGGCAGGCCCTTACCTGAGATCCAAGAGGCGTGCGACATTGGAAACGTCTGTTGTACGTCTCAATCCCCAATCTTGTTGTTTCTGTTCCATGCTTCGTTACATGCAATGAAAACTTTATTCTATAAGAAGTTAGTGTCATTTAAATGGTGTTTGTCAAGTTGAAAGTGGGTTAGAGCTGCAAGTAACTAGTCTTCAAGATGCAGAAAACGTACGGCTCTATCCACCACTCTTCATTATAATATTATTGCCTGATTGGGAGGTGGTAGGTTCGCTCAGACAAAAACCCGAAGCCAAAGACTTGGACAGTACGGAGATCAATGTAAGGCAGAAATGTGGACATTTTCAAAATGACGAAGACTTGTGGGACCCTCCACGTCGAATTTAAAAGTCGGCCAAAGTATTGATGGAGCCTATTATTACGAAGAAGCAAACAGAATA
Organism: Stenodema calcarata; assembly: GCA_963920205.1. Classification (NCBI taxonomy): domain Eukaryota; kingdom Metazoa; phylum Arthropoda; class Insecta; order Hemiptera; family Miridae; genus Stenodema; species Stenodema calcarata. The sequence continues at coordinate 14,407,886 of OY986053.1, read as the reverse complement.
TCATAGCACTTTACATATTTCACCAAAAATGTCTAACTTTCCAAAAACTTTACCTCCGTCCAATACCTGCAAATTGCTTAGAACCTCAGTTCAGATAATTTTTGTTCTTATTTAAAAGAAATTAAACATGAAAAATGTACTAATTTACGTTAAAAAAAATAAAATAAAATACAGAAAAATGGATTGAATGACAACCTAATATTAGGTTATCATTCAATCCATTGTTCTGTATTTTATTTTATTATAAACAATTTACTTTATTCCTGATGTTTATTGTTGGTCTCATGCAAAACAAGCAGTTTTGCAGCCATTTCGTCGGAGAGGCGATTTCTAAGAGGGTTCAAAATTAAAACCTCTTGAGAAACTTGCCACTTTTCGGTTTGGGAAACGATAAACGTTAACGGTCACCAAAACGTTGCACGGTTACACTAGATGTGGTGGTGTGTTTGGTTTCATTCCTACCTTGAGTCAACCATAAATGGCATGAAAAATATGCAACCTGAACATTGCAGCTGTTATTATTTACTGGTTTCGCCCCATATTTCTCTCTCCAGGTATTTCAAATTTATCCATAGCCACAACCATCCTCCCTCAAAATTGTAAGAGGGCCATGAAAAAAATTTTATTCAACAATGTTAATATGTCATATTTAATATGTTACAAATTTTAGTCCGTTTAAAAAACATGGCATATCAAACAACATTGTTTTCATTTAATTTATTATTTTCTGTTTTTGAGCCTTATGTCCGGGTGAAAGATGTCCGGTTTGTATATATTGTCGAGACTCTAACAAGGCCAGCATAGGAAATTCCCCATGCATTGTGCATCCTGTTTAGCTGCCTATGTCTGAAATTCAAAATATTACCTTTCACTACCTATATTAGTTCAAATTCTATAGGTCTTTTAACCCTGAAAATCAAACTGAAGAAGACTTCTTGATTACTTAGTAATCAAAAATTATTATTTTTATTATTACTATTTCTTATTTATTTATTTTTCATGTACATGAATGTCAATGTCAGATCCATCTCCATTACAAGTAAACCTGTAAACAGTTTGTTGGGAGAGCAGAATGCGATGCAACTTAGGCAATGAGAGATCCGTTTCGCATTGCCTACCATCCAACTATTTGCATGGTACTGACCTATATTTAAAATGTAAAGTCTCTACCTCATCAACCAAATTTAATTTGTTTAAACAAATTTTTTGTATTGTACAAATAATTTTACGAATAAGAAACCGAGTGAATATTGCATTTTCATCCATTCTCATTTAACAGTTTAACATTTCAACTCTCTAGCTCATCATCCAAATTTAATTTGTTTAAACAAGTAGGTATGGTTATTGGTTTAAATAGGTATTTGACAGACAAGAAACCGAGTGAATATTGTCATCCATCCTTGAACCATGTTTAAAATTTCAAGACTAGCTCATCATCCAAATTTAATTTGTTTTAAACAATTTTACAGACAAGAAACCGAGTGAATATTCCATTGTCATCTATCCACAAGAGTCAAGATTTTTTAAGTCTCTATCTCATTGGCAAATTTTAATTTGTTTATACATATATTGTTTAAACAGTTTTACAGACAAGAAACCAAGTGAATATTGCATTGTCATCCAGTTCTGAACACGAGTATACATGTTTAAAATTTAAAGTCTCTGGCTTACCGGGAAGTTAGGTTAAACTCGATTGCAAAATTCCACCCGGCCAGACAGACACGAAGCGGGACTAATATTAACATGGTAATAAAAATAGGTTTGTAAGTATAGGTGTTTTGGGAGAAAGGAAAAAACCATCGATGTCTGGATAAACATCGAAAGAAAAACATAGATGCCAAGAACATCGATGTTTAGAGAAAAACATCGAATGTTTTAAAACATCGAGTATTCGATACCCATCCCTACTCCAATCAATTTTACATGGACAGTCAAGGGTTCTTCTTTGTGAAATTAGATATTAAAACGGGGGTTGAGGGTGGTAGTGGGCTTTTTGTTAAATATCAATATCGGAGGCATTTATTGCTTTACCCTGCTTTGGTGTGGCTAGTATATTATCACTAATAGACTAGTTGGTCTTATATGAATTTAATACAAAACGCGATTTATCTTTTACACGAAACGACTGCACCTGAAGGTCGTCACCGTCCTCCAAGGACCACGACGATCACGAACGCTCCAAGTGACTGCCTTTAGTTCTCCCCAAAAAAAAATCGTAAATTCAACGTCAAATCAGCTCATTTGTCGAGTATCCACCCACGAGTATTCATCGATCGTTCTCGTACCACCCCAGAAAAGGGAAAAATGCCATGTTTGAGGATGTTGCCTGAGGATGAGTGGACGAAGCGGCATTCCGTCGGGAGGCTAATCTCATTCAGAGAACTCACCTCCCGAGTTTCAGTTCCCTGACCTCGTTTCATGTAACAAATCTGATTCCCTGACACTCCAGTACAACTTTCGACCGATCAGTCTCACATGCCAAAAATATTGATGGTCCGAGAGGGCCGTGGGAGGTGTTTTCGGGTAGGAATTGTATTTTGTCACTAATTTGTGTTTTACGAGTTGTAAAAAAGCCCGGAAATGTTAACTTTATTGGAATTATAGTTAGATTCCTTCGTGGAAGGATGGAATGCAGTCTCTAGTTTCAAAGCCACCTGTTTTCATTGAGCCAAAAAATTGAATTGGCGTCAGAACGTTACACGTCGGAATTTGCAAAGAGTTTTGTGTGTACTATAGGCGTAGATTTTCGATTTAACCCTTTTCAAATTTTTGATCCAACTCCACAAATCTCCTCAATTTCGACTATAAGAACATTCAAACAATTCGAAATAAGAACATTTTAGAAAGTTAAGGTATCCATGTGTGTATGTCACAGATTTAAAGGCCCGCGTCTATACAAAATGTTGAAGGCACTTGAGGATTTGAATAGAGAGTGACTTTTAATCAGATCCCGCATTAACCTTGAACAACGAATAATGCCATTTATGCCATTTTTGCGATGACCAATTTTTCTTTTTATTTATTTTTGAAACATGGATATATTTTTGGGTCAGATATGTATTTTTCGGCCAAAAAGGCCAACAGCTATTCAGCGGTGAAGGGGTTTTACGCAAATATCGTGTAACAATAGTTTCAATAAATATATGGTGTACTAATTATTACACCATATATTATACTTAATAGATTGGGAGTAGTTGAGTAATTTACTCCGGAAATTTGATTATCACGTAATGTTGCATGTCTGGAACTTTTTTCTAGTCCTATGTGTGGGGTTACAAATCGGTAAATTCTGGTTGGAGATTAATTTACTGAAGGAAAAGAAAGTAAAATTTCCTACATATCACCATCATGACATGATAGGTATACATTGTATATACATTGTATACCTGAGGAAACGCTTCAACTTCTTCCACAGTGATGGGTTTTTTTTGGGGTCAAGATCGCTGTTTTGAATACAATATCGTTGACACTCACATAACTACACGACGCCGCGTGGTGGTCGAATTTGTGAAAAAAACTGTACAAAATGAAAGTTGTCAAATTGGTGTTCTGGGCATTGTAGGTCACTCTCCAATGCTCAAGGTTTTTGAACGATTTCGGCCATAAAAAGTTATTCAATTTTTTACCCTCTTGTTAGTACGAGTTGATTTCATGCAATGTTCGTTTACCCTCGTAGAAATGAGTTGATTTCATGCAATGTTCTGTGCAGAGTCTCGAACCTTGATATGAACACGCTAGTTTTTGTGTAATTTTTGTCATGTTTTCCGCTTCTTAGTCGAAACTGAGACTCTGAACGGTGACCATCATCTGGTGCCTGAAAAATCCAAAGTGAAGAGTCGAGTGTTCTAAAAATATTATTTCCGGTATTTTTTGTCCTCTTTAATCTATTCCTCTTTAACCCATTTTAATCTATTCCTCTTGTCCTCTTTAAAAAATTGATATCAAACCACAAGGTAAGTCTACACTTTTCACATGTAGCCATATTCATGCCTTTTGAATCTATTCTGTTTGAAAATAGAGCGTCAAAAAAAGTTACAGTTTGTTCCGTGATAAAACCGTTTTCAGTGGCTTTATGCAACCCAAAACGATCAAGTTCAACCACTTTTTCACCCCCTCCCCCCTGCCCCCCTTCGAATTATATGGACTTTTAACTACAACTTTGGGTGTTTTTAAGGTCACCGATGTCTCCCTATGAAAAGGAATTTTCGAATTTTCGGGGAGTCGCGACATCGTTGCAGGTGGATCCTCTGTTGAAGGTATTGAGTCCATGTATAATTTTGGTAGCATAATATTTTTTTTTTTAATTAATAGAAATGAGTTTTTACAGGTAGGTACTTTTCATGTTTTGACATGGATAATAATATTATATTTAAATATTAATAATTAAATTTGTTTTGATGACGGAAATTTTTGACTGACCCCCAGACAATAGACATGATAAATCAAAACCAATTTAATTTTAAATTAAAAAAACATTGTAACGTTTTTTGGGACACTTCCGGTGGTTGGACAGGGTAGCGAGTATCATGAAAGTTTTCTAAAAGAGCAGACGATTCCAAAAATTGGTGAAAGATTTCTGTGCGATGAACACGACGGAAGTTCCATTTCCCTACCAACGGCTTGGTTGTACGTGAAAATCATAAGAATGTTTTCGTTACGGTTTTGGATGGTTTTGGCGCAATTCCTGTAGTTGACTTGAAGACTTGAAAATTAGCATGTAGCCGCTTTAGGATTTACGCTTTAGGCAGCATGGGGCCCGAATCAGCTGAGTGGCTCATAAAGCTAATTTCTATGCTATCCACTCTATGAAGCTGTCATTTGGTATGTAGCCTCCTTAGGAATTACAGGCCCACGATCCGCTTAAGGGCCCTTAAAGCTAAGAGACATATCCATGATCAGAGGTTTTTCCCAGTAAGGGAGACATTTTTCTCAATTTATTTTGCCATTTTCCTCACTAATTGCTCAATGAATTTTGATTGAACTAACAGGAGCCGTTCTTCATGTTTGTAAACAGGTATCCAGTGCTTTTACACTTTCTTGTAAAATTTTCATTTTGGAACTTACAAGGTTCTGCAGGTGTACTGTCAAAATGTTGAGGAAGAACTGAAATGAAATTCTTGGTCGACTTTCAATGGTTCTGTATTGAAAATAATGAACCGAAATCATTAGCTGGCATCGGACGTGCCGACGATATTAACAAACCGGTCGGAAACAAGTCGAAACGTGAAAACAGCCACCGTGAGAGAAAAAAATCCCCGAACTGGCCATAAGGGGGAGCGTCGGCCGCAGCCAATGGGTTCATTAATAAGTGGATCATAGCAAGTAGGAGGAGACTTCAATCCGGATCTTGGGATCCTTGCATCATCCAGAAGGGAGGGCATCACGTAGAAAGTTTTTCGGGGAGGGTCCCCTGCCTTGCCCCTGGACCTCCCTTCTTCATCACCAACTGGCCACCCCAGTGGTCGGTAATCCAACCGCTTTTTATACAGAAATCCCGGAGCAAAGGGGGCCCCTAGGGGCTCCCGGAGGGACCTTTTCTTTTACTTTCACTCCCAGGAGGCTGGTGGGCTCTGCGGCTGCCTAGGCCAAGGTTACATGAGCCCTGAGTTACAATCGCGTTCTTGAGGATGTGAACCTTTCACAATCGGTATCATCGACTGGTTACGACGGTCAAGTTGAGGGAGTTTATTTTCAATCCTGAATAGACAAACAAGTTGTGAACCAGAGGCTGACGACCACTAAAACGCGTACCACTGGGAGGGAAACGACGCGTTTGTACTCGATGCACGAAAACACCGCAAATCAGTAAACTAATGTTGCGTATCTACACTACATTGCAGGTACATCGGTACATGGATATGTCTCATTTTCTCCCTGCAAAATATGTGTTTTGTGTCTCATGTAAAACAAAATAACGATAAAAATTAAATTGTGTTGGAGAAATGGGGCCGTCATGACGCAACCCAAGAGTGCTGATAATAATTGCCCGTTGCTGTTTATTGGTATCGCGTTACAAATTTTTTTCTGTCTGACACTCATTATCAGTCAGTTTAATCACAATATGGCTTGGTTTGCTAATGTGGGGAGGGAGTGGTGTTTGTGTCAGTTATATATTGCTTAGAGGCTAAAGGTAAATTACAGCTTCATAGTGTGAATAGCATAGATATTAGCTTTAGGAGCCACTCAGCTGATCTGGGGCTTGAGCAGCGTCAGGTTAAAGTCCTAAGGAGGCTAAATACCGAATTAAAGCTTCATAAAGTGACTAGCATAGAAATTAGCTGCCCATGTTCAGCTGAGTGGCCTCAGCTCACCTAGCTGAACCTAGGCCTAAGTATAAATCCTAAGGAGGCTATATACCAAATTACAGCTTCATAGACTGCATAGAATAGAAATCAGCTGAAAGAGCCACTCAGCAGAACCTGGGCCGGCAGAACAAGCCTGTTCTGCTGAAAGTGTAAGTCCTAAGGAGGCTATATACCAAATTACAACTTCATAGCGTGAATAGCATAGACGTTAGCTTTAGGAGCCACTCAGCTGATGGGAATTTTTTTCGTGTACAAATATCCATGTCAAAAGTTTTGACATGGATATTTGTACACGAAAAAAAGTCTCAAATATTTGACTCAAAACAGGGCATGATGCGAAATGGCGTTGTGGCATGATGCGAAATTCAGACTGACGCTCAACCGAAAAACATATCCATAATAACATAGGAACTGAAATTGAATTATTAAGAAATTGTGGAAGAATATACGTTATTGCAATAGCTTCCAAAGTAGAACAGGAATTTTAAAGCATTTTGAAGCATTCTAAATCTATCCCTTTCTAGGTAAAGTTTATATATAATTTTACAGATATATAGGAAAAATTTAAATATTTCTACATTTACATTTATACATATACTGAACACATACATTGATTTCTAATATTTCGATAAATGTCACCGTCTCAAATGTCTATCGTGGATCGAAGTTTTATAGTCCGCTCCCTATTAGGACTTGACGTTTCACCAGCATAACGAATGTCTGCATGCGTGTGAATCAAACGACAAAATCGCAGCTAGGGAACTGGGATTCCTAGGGATTCAAATTGATCATAAAGGTGTGAACTGGAGATTGTTGTTCTGAGATATTTTCCATGACCATGGGAGGAGTTAGGCCCGTTGGTACTTCTTTATATAAATGGTAGCCGATCAGGGGTAGCCTGTATCATGAGGTTCATGAGTCTGGGCTAAGAATAGTTATTATGTTAATGCTTGTATCCATGACTTTGTTTGAAATATTTCTAATATATTCTACCAGGAAATTTAGGCATTGTTCAAGCTGTTCTGATTGAGTTCCAGTATTTTTCATCTTGTGCCATAAACGTATGTATTGAATTTGACTGACAAAGTTAATTCTTTCCATTGCATAAAGAGCGTACAGATTGCATACAGATTTTGATTTTTTCATTTTTTGGGTAAAACACTTTTCGCACGCCGAAGTCGTCCATGTTCAAACTCAGCCTTAGTATTGAGGGACTCCTCGAAAATTGGGAGTTGTCAATATCTAGAAAATCGAGATATCCTGCCGAAAGGTTTGTGGCCATTGAGCTATAATATTGCCTAGATTTGGTTCTCGAGGAGGAGGGGGGGGGGGGGTTTACCAGGGTATTAATCCATAAATTCAAATCGGACGCCCAGGGTACTCTCTAGATTGCCCTAGATTCTAGATTCATGAAAAACCAATACAATGAGGGGCGTTATTAGTCACTAAATGGTTCAATACGAATGTGATTAACACAATAATTGTGTTAACCAGGGTATTAATCCATGAATTCAAATCGGACGCCCAGGGTACTCTCTAGATTGCCCCTCATTGTATTGGGTTTTCGAGAATTTAGAATCTAGGGCAATCTAGAGAGTACCCTGGGCGTCCGATTTGAATTCATGGATTAATACCCTGGTTAACACAATTATTGTGCTAATCACATTCGTATTGAACCATTTAGTGACTAATAACGCATTCTAGCTCATTTCGACCATTCTTACAGTTGGGAAATAGGGGCAATTATCAGAGATTGACAAACACATGTCCGAGAAACGTTATGGTAGTTATTGTCAGGGTTAGAGCAATATCAACCTAGAAGAATGTATAGAATGATCTGTACAGAAAAGAATACTCAATATTGGAAGAATTCGGAATTCCATTTTGGAATTTACTTAAGTCGGATGGGTGGGGGGAGGGGATAGGTGTAATTTTCTTTTCTCTAGCCGATTCTCATTATTGAAGATAAGTGTATCTATATCCTACTGAATCGCGAACGCTTCGCAATTGTTGTGGATTGGATTTGGAGAAAGATTGTATTAAAATTAACTCTCATTTTATCAATGTAGGTCAGTGGTGTTCAGGTCAAAAGCCACTTTCCTCGGTCGTTTCTTTCTCTCGAGGCCCATTCAAAGAGTAGCTCGACCATCTACAAACTTCCAGTTCTCACCCCGTACGAGGCTCACATTTGCGCTCAACTTTTACCATCGTGAAACAGGTTCCATCGCCAACCTCCCTCCCAACATAGCGTCAACTTGATCCAGAAACCTTGATCCCTCCCTGGACAGAAAGCGAAGAGGGGTGAAACTTGAAGTAAAAGCATGAAGGGGTGGGGGAAGGATGCCTCGGCACCAAACGTTATTTCACCATTATGGAGCTCAACTGAACCGTCTCCAGCCACCAGATTTACTTAGCTCACGTGGGTTTTTGATTTGTCTACAACGGCTTGAAAAAAGTAAGTCCCTAAAGTAAAGTGGTCTCAAAGCTCTCTCATATCGAGTTAAGGATGGAGTGAGGTACAGCAAACCATTTTTCCCAAATTACAATAGAATGGTACAAAATAATAAGAGATGTAACCACCATCACGTTTTGTCACAAATTGAAACACACTTGAAAACTCGTATACCGTCAAATTAATTCAATGAACTTCCCAATCCTCCACTCAAAACATCACTATTTATTGTTAATAAATATCCACAACCTATTTGAAAAAGATGTAATTACTACGTTGTTCCACCGATATTGTATATTATTATAATACCACATACATACACATTATACAGATAGTCCTGGAGCCGAGGCCGAAAATGGGTGTTCATTTTAGGAGAAGGTTTGATATAAAATTATGAAAATCTAGTCAATTCTGAGTAAGAAAATCCAAGTCTGCCATTTCAAAGCGGTTGCTTTCAAAAATGGCAGCCATTTAAAAAGTGACGAAAACGCACAAACATGACCTGTCTTTAGGATGGATGGAACTTTTATAGATGATAGATTATGTCCAAACATAGATGTTTTCACCAGTCTGCCACTTTCAACCGGTTGAAAATGCGTGGCAGACTCAATTTCAAAAATTGCATTTTTCGGGTGTAAAATTTACAGTATTTGGGACGCCTCAAATTTTCACACATGATTATATATGCCCAAATAAGGAGTTTGAGACTTGTCTGCCAATCTAAAGCAGTTGAAAAGTAATGGCAGACTTGAATTGAAATATTGCCAAATTTGGTGATAAATTTCATCAGTTTTAGGAAGATTCAAATTTCAATACGTTAAAGTACCTGTGGTATGAGAGCAATAGACCATGGTCTGCCTTGCCTAGCCAGTTGCTTTCTACCGACAGACTGAAATGCAAAAATTGCCAAATTACTGATCAAAATTTTGTGATTTTAGGATGCTTCAAATTTCGGCTCAACATTGTTCTCCTGCAATAAGACTGAAAAAGAGTAGTCTGCCTTCAGTAACCCGTTGTTTAAGTTAGGCAGACTGAAATTGAAAAATTGCAATTTTCAAGGTCAAAATGAATGTATTTTGGGAAAGTTGTAATTTTGGCATGTGATACTAGCATGTTAGTGTAAACTTTTTGACGCAGTCTGCCATCAATATTCCGCTGCCTTCTGGCGGCAGACTGAACTCAAACGTGGGAAAACAGAAATAATTTCAATTATTGACCATTTTTATGGTAAAAATGCATCTTCTTTAGGACGATTCAAATTTTGGCACATGATACTACATTGTAAGAAGAAACTTTGTGACATGGTCTGCCATCAATATCCAACTGATTTTTTCGGCAGACCAACAATATTAGGTATCTTACTTACATAATATGTTACAATTTGCCATCCCTCAACACCTTTATTAGCTGCAAGTAATTTTTTCTACATCCATTTTCCTTCATGTCCGACTGTAGAAAATATCTTTAATTTATAAATGAAACAAGGGAGAAGCAGAAAACAGAATGGGAAAACACTAAACTTCGCGTCGAAAACGGCCGTTAGGTGGGTCCCGGGTAGCCGCCCAGAATAAAACTGCCTTTTTTTCATCTTCCAGGTAAACTACAGTCTAGAAATTTTAACCGTCAGTCGGGGATAGACCACATTGCAATATTCACTCGGTTTCTCATCTGTAAAATTGTTTAAATAATACCTTTTTGTAATAATACAAATTAAATTTTGATGCTGAGCTATTGACTTGAAATTTTAAAAATAGGTCAGAACTGGATCACAATGCAATATTCACTCGGTTTTTTGTCTGTAAAATTGTTTAAATAATACCTATTTGTTTAAACAAATTAAATTTTGATGATGAGCTACATACTTGAAATTTTAAATATAGGTCAGAAATGGATGACATTTCAATATTCACTCGGTTTGTATGACATGGTATGAGTATGGTATGGTATATTATTGTATGTATGATTTGGTATAGTACAGTATGGTATGATAGGAAAGAAATTCGTATGGTATGGTATGAGTACGGTGAGAATATGGTATGGTGCCGATTTGCAACACAGTCTGGTATAGACAGAAGGGAGTTTATTTTTCTATGGCCATAGATTTAGGCAAGTTTAGTTATTTTCCATTGTACATTGGTAACATCAACCGAATCCAGAAATAACATTATTTTGTTTACTTTTCCAACAATTTTGATTATTTATTTATCGCCACATTGCATCCGACATTTGGACATTTCACCGCTGAACACGACGGCGAAGTCAGAATTGCAATCTCGCATTACGTCCTAAAATGGACGAAGCGATTAGGAAGAAGTTGAACGAAACGAAACCTATCCATATAAACTTCACGAATCTGAAGACATACGTAATCCCATTAAAATTTAATAAGTTAATATTAACTCACAAACAGTACCTTGAGCGGACGAGGCGAAATACATTGGCATGACTCTCGACTGCAAGCTGAGGTGGAAAGCCCATGTAAAGAAAAAGAAATAAAAAACATACCGTTCTATATGAATTTTTCGAGATATGAGATTTTCAAATTTTCAAAATTCGTTTTGAACCCCTTCCCCTTGACCTAGGGTTATGAAAAGTTTCGAGGACCATTGTGGGGTTGGTCGAAACCCATAAAAAAAATTTCGTAATTTTAACTCAACGCTAACTGGGCAAAGTGCCGCGGACGGCGTACGGCGGACGGACGGATTTTTTTTTATTCGATCTTGAAACGTAAACCAACAAATTTTGAGGGGGGGTTAAAATTTTTTTTTCTTTGGGCGATTCCAATGGTTCATTATCGAAGATAATAAACCAAAATGAAGTACGAGGTACGCGGTGTGGGTGTGACAGGGGGCGCAGAGACATAAAAGGTCTCGTCGTATGACGCACTAGTTGGCTCCTGCCAGCCGTATTACGTCATACGCTCGTGCGTCATAGGCTCTGACGTACTTGTTGGCCTCCTGCTAGCCGTCTTACGTCATACGCTCGTGCGTCATAGGCTATGACGCACTTGTTGGTCTCCTGCCAGCCGTCTTACGTCATACGCTCGTGCGTCATAGGCTCTGACGTGCTTGTTGGCCACCTGCCACCCGTCTTACGTCATACGCTTGTGCGTCATTGGCTCTGACGCACTAGTTATCCTGCCAGCCGTCTTACGTCATACGCTCGTGCGTCATAGGCTCTGACGTACTTGTTGGCCTCCTGCTAGCCGTCTTACGACATACGCTCGTGCGTCATAGGCTATGACGCACTTGTTGGTCTCCTGCCAGCCGTCTTACGTCATACGCTCGTGCGTCATAGGCTCTGACGTACTTGTTGGCCACCTGCCAGCCGTCTTACGTCATACGCTCGTGCGTCATAGGCTCTGACGCACTAGTTATCCTGCCAGCCGTCTTACGTCATACGCTCGTGCGTCATAGGCTCTGACGTACTAGTTGGCCTCCTGCCAGCCGTCTTACGTCATACGCTCGTGCGTCATAGGATCTGACGTAATTTCCCGCCGGTCGCTTGTGTTCTGACGTGATCTGAGGGAAAGGGTGAATCAAGGGAACAAATTTTTCCCGTTTCAGTTTATGTGCCAAAGCAAAGACATGAAAATGTCAAAAAAATGTGTAAATAGGTACCTAAGCCCAACTGTAATGTCAATTTTCTGACAATGAGTTTTCGACTATAGTTTTCATACCTTTTTACTTAAGTACTTATTGAAATTTGAGACTGATAATGAGCTGTTTGCAAATAAAAAGTCTGATAACTTCATTAGGTACATCTTATTAATCTATTTTCAAGTTCCGATTCACAGTTGAATGTGTTTTATTTAGATGTCGTAAAATTCGAAAACGATGGAATGACGAAAAACCTGTCGACTACTGACTCAAGTGATACTGTCGACTTCTAACACATGTAGGTCGACTACTAGTGCAAAACCATGTCGACTACTGAAGAAAATGTTGGTCACTGGTATCGACTACTACCTAGAGCATTGGGATTTTTTACAAAACTTCTTTTTCCCTTTTCAAACCATGTTGAATAATATTTCCCGCTGCCAGGTCTTTTAGGAAAGGATCTTGGGTACACAATGAACAGGTTTGCAATGAGAAAAAAACCGAGTGAATATTGAAATGTCATCCATTTCTGACCTATATTTAAAATTTCAAGTATGTAGCTCATCATCAAAATTTCATTTGTTTAAACAAATAGGTATTATTTAAACAATTTTACAGACAAAAAACCGAGTGAATATTGCATTGTGATCCAGTTCTGACCTATTTTTAAAATTTCAAGTCAATAGCTCAGCATCAAAATTTAATTTGTATTATTACAAAAAGGTATTATTTAAACAATTTTACAGATGAGAAACCGAGTGAATATTGCAATGTGGTCTATCCCCGACTGACGGTTAAAATTTCTAGACTGTAGTTTACCTGGAAGATGAAAAAAAGGCAGTTTTATTCTGGGCGGCTACCCGGGACCCACCTAACGGCCGTTTTCGACGCGAAGTTTAGTGTTTTCCCATTCTGTTTTCTGCTTCTCCCTTGTTTCATTTATAAATTAAAGATATTTTCTACAGTCGGACATGAAGGAAAATGGATGTAGAAAAAATTACTTGCAGCTAATAAAGGTGTTGAGGGATGGCAAATTGTAACATATTATGTAAGTAAGATACCTAATATTGTTGGTCTGCCGAAAAAATCAGTTGGATATTGATGGCAGACCATGTCACAAAGTTTCTTCTTACAATGTAGTATCATGTGCCAAAATTTGAATCGTCCTAAAGAAGATGCATTTTTACCATAAAAATGGTCAATAATTGAAATTATTTCTGTTTTCCCACGTTTGAGTTCAGTCTGCCGCCAGAAGGCAGCGGAATATTGATGGCAGACTGCGTCAAAAAGTTTACACTAACATGCTAGTATCACATGCCAAAATTACAACTTTCCCAAAATACATTCATTTTGACCTTGAAAATTGCAATTTTTCAATTTCAGTCTGCCTAACTTAAACAACGGGTTACTGAAGGCAGACTACTCTTTTTCAGTCTTATTGCAGGAGAACAATGTTGAGCCGAAATTTGAAGCATCCTAAAATCACAAAATTTTGATCAGTAATTTGGCAATTTTTGCATTTCAGTCTGTCGGTAGAAAGCAACTGGCTAGGCAAGGCAGACCATGGTCTATTGCTCTCATACCACAGGTACTTTAACGTATTGAAATTTGAATCTTCCTAAAACTGATGAAATTTATCACCAAATTTGGCAATATTTCAATTCAAGTCTGCCATTACTTTTCAACTGCTTTAGATTGGCAGACAAGTCTCAAACTCCTTATTTGGGCATATATAATCATGTGTGAAAATTTGAGGCGTCCCAAATACTGTAAATTTTACACCCGAAAAATGCAATTTTTGAAATTGAGTCTGCCACGCATTTTCAACCGGTTGAAAGTGGCAGACTGGTGAAAACATCTATGTTTGGACATAATCTATCATCTATAAAAGTTCCATCCATCCTAAAGACAGGTCATGTTTGTGCGTTTTCGTCACTTTTTAAATGGCTGCCATTTTTGAAAGCAACCGCTTTGAAATGGCAGACTTGGATTTTCTTACTCAGAATTGACTAGATTTTCATAATTTTATATCAAACCTTCTCCTAAAATGAACACCCATTTTCGGCCTCGGCTCCAGGACAAGAGTGTGTCAGAAGTTATGGTCCACCCTTTTAATCCCCTTTGTTTGGAGGGTTAGAAAAAAACTTCAATCAGTAACCCCCCTTAATTTTTTGCGAGGAATTCAACTATCACACTTTCGCGCGTGGCGCATGCGCGCAAATGCGCGTAACCCGCCTTAACTTGGTTATTTTAAATAGGAACCCCCAATTTTTTTCAGATTCGGATTCTACGTCAAATTTCATGAACTTTTTGCTTCGACGACTTTTTTTTATGCGCACCCAGGAGCGTCCAGAAGCTCTCAAAGTTGGACTAACCGCGTTTGTACGTAATTTCGATAAGACGGAAAAACACCCAGTGTGGCTCATGAAATTACATAATTTTTCGACACTGAATCACGTGGTAAAGTGATTTCTCTGATTTCTCTCTAATAACTAATTGATTGACCAAAATTTCATTACACCCGGGCAAACTGGCAAACGCAAGGCCACCGAGAGCAACGGAAAAAGTGTCTTTTGGGCCCCATACATTGTCGGGTAAAAGTGTTACCAGGGGGGTCTTAGGGGGGCATGGAAAATGTTTTGAAATTAATAAGCTACGAAAACAGGGTTTTCACTATTTTTTTTTTTTAAAGACAAATATAAGGTACGAATAGGTATGCAATAAAAAATTAAATTTTTACTAAATAATTTTACAATCCATAAAATTTGCAGGTTTATTTAAGGCACTCAGAGAAGGTAAGGTTTAACTATACGGGAAATAAATCTTTTCATTTTACGGAAAGGCGTAAGTCTCTGTCATATAATTTTAGATCGAGCAATCATTCTGCCTAATATATTTTCCTCTAGTTCCTCTAGCGGGACTGGGAAAACGTCCGTACAGTTTCATAACATGAATTAAATTAATAAATTAAACGAAATTATCATAAAATTGTATGAAAAAATATGAAATTATTCTCTGAAACTGTTTATAATTAACGATGAAAAAAATTATTCAAATAAAAGCGTATTTAAAATCATTACAACACCTTGCTTTAATTTATCGGCTGGGGGAGTTACTGTTTCACGATTTGCAATCTTAGCACAACTATCTCGACATTTCTTTATCAAGTTTGATGGAATATAAGCTATAATATTTGTCAACTCACCTTTTGCCATAGTATTTTGCTACAATCATTCTGATTATTCATGCATTTTTGTTTTCATCTATCTACCATTGTGATTGGATTTTCATCTAGTTTTGTAAAATACATTACAATTGCCATAATTGTATTTTTACCAGCGCTTTCACCGTCACCAGTGGTACGGTAGAGCTCTACTGAACTTAATTATTTACCTGCATTGATTTGTGAATTAATTTTGCAGATATCCAAGAAAAAGGTGAACATTTGTAATAGTTCGATGAATTCAAACAAATGACCTCTGATTTTCGATATTAGAGTTTTACTAGCTGTATGACCCGTCGCTAACGGACAGAACTCGGGGTGTGTCCATCTACCTCTGTTACCTGTCCCGGACTGGCATAACTCGGGATGGATCCATCTGCCACCCTTACCTGTCACTTTACGGATTATACCTCTTACATGTCCCTCTACAAACTTTTATAATCTTAAATACTTACCAAAAAAAATTTCATCTCAAAATTCATCGGCATGGTTCGACTCCATTTCACGCGAAACGAATAACTGAGGGAAATTTTTCGAAAATACCCAAGGAACACGAAAATCGTCTCTAAATTTAGTAACTAAATATATGTAACTGTTATATAGATGAAATTCACATGCACCATTTACATTCAAATTGACCCCCGAAAAGTGAATTTAGTGTCCATTATTACGGATAGTTTGCTGAATCACATTTATTTGGATCAGTTGAATGATTTCCACGAGTTGCTAAAATGACCATCGATATTCACATTATTAATAAGAGGTTAATGGGAGGTTAAGGGGTGTGCCAGAATCAATGCTGATTTCTCAAACTATCGTTCTGTCTACTCAACTTTACGCTATCGAATATAACCGGACTAAGAAAGCTGGAGGTTTACAAGAAAAATTGTATTATCATCTTCCAATGACAGTATGAAATTCGTTTCATTCATGTCCATTGGATCTTATCCTGACCAAAACCTCGTCATAATACCGATAAGACACCATCGATCCCCAACGTTGTGGTTATAACTCTACCTTGAGGCCATCACAAAATTACAACGTTTGGCGATTTTGATGATGATTTCAATTAATTATTACTCGTAATTCGATTAATGTTGTTGGTAAAGCGTTTCCTTTTGTTCCCATTGGGTTTTACTTTAGAATTGACTTCAAGTCTCTATTAATCTACCCAAGTCATTTGAGGTGGGCCTGAGACGGAGGCTTTTTTCAATTAGAGCTTGGAAATTGCCATACCCAAATTACTGATCGAATTGAAGACTGGCGTGGGTCGAAGTTTGACCCATAATCTCCACTAATAATCTTCAGTAATTTGAGGCCATCGAGGATTTTTTTAAACATTAATAATTACAAAATATATTGAAGTAGTATGGTAGTATTGGGCCACCCCTCTGACGTCATATTATTTGAAATCCCCGCGGTTTTTTCGTTTTTTTCTGTTTTTTTTTTTTCTTCTTTTTTTTCACTTTTGTGAGAGGGAAAAAATTGCACCCGCAGGTGCTCACAGGTGGTCCGCGCAGCTGTCTGCTCATGGCCGCTCGTTCCGCCCTCAGAGTTTTATATGAAGAAGAGCTTTTAGTTTCCCATCTGGAGGGAATTGGTTATTAAGACATTGGGAGAGTTTGCAATATTGTACCTAGTTCGTGATTGTTTGATGTTAGCAAAAACTTTTGAAAATTTCAGATCGGAGATGTTAAATTCAGAATACCGGATGACCCATTCAAATTATACTCCCTACCGGTTTAGCGCAACTAGCAATGTTCATATTCACATGGAAAGAAGATGTAAATATGGATTAGGTGATTTTGGATCAGATTATTCTTGAAGGAGATATAATATATTATATTAATACCCTAGATGTTTGGAAGATATGCCTTATTGCCTTGTCAAGGTACGCCTTCCTGGAGAGATGTTGAAAAACTGTTACTTATGCTGGAAGATGAGCAGCATTAGGGTTAAGGCTGGATTGTACCTACCAATCCAATCTTAACCGCAATGCTGTTTTGTAACAAACCAACGGTGCACAAAGCATTGCTGTTCGATCAGCGCATTACCTAAATGGGAACACTAAAAAACGTCAAGGTAGCACTATGGCGTTGGAAAAGATTTATTTAAGTTATAGTTGTATTTACGGAATATCGCTACAAACAGTTCGCAGACTACTACTCTAGAAAGCACGTTTGCTGGATTTTGGTCACTTTCTTCAACTTTGCCGGCCTATACACATATAAGTTATACACATTATTCAAATATTTTTGATGATTCTGAACCGTATTGAAGTCCTCTAAGTGGTTTTAATATACTCCAAATTTGTAGATAATTAGGTGAATTTGTCTCTTTCTTCATCCAAAACGAGGAACTAATGACTGGCACTTCTTGATGTTTTCCAGTTGTATCCTGGGACAGTCACGTTTCACAACAGATAGGCGAACCACGAAGCTACAACATGGTCAATGTTGAAAAGCGGACTGATCAGACTTGTACAGGCACAGCTAGTTTTCAACCCGAGAAGATTAGACAATTAGTGAAGCGGCCGAGTTTTCAACATAGACTAATATTAGATGAAAACAATTGTGTTGTTACTTATTCATTGAGGTAATTCGTTTTGATAAACCTATACAAATAAGGTTTTGCGTTTAAGGCCTTGATAAAGTTTTGTTGATATACACCGATGGCGGTATTGTACTAGTAGGCGTTCAGATCGATAATTTGGAAGCAAACCTGTTTAAAGAGTTAGCGTCAATATAAAGGCGGGATAGAGGTAACGTAAGTTTTTTGGTTTGATGTAACTTCATTTCCATATTAAAGTAAATAGGAATTGTTGTAATGGTAGAGAAACTCTACTTTTTTACATTTCAAAACTTTTGTAACTCCTTACGTACTTGCATGTCAGTAGACTGATTTTTTCCGAGTTACTGCGTGAACGAGGATGAGAGGGAATGTGTGTAGTGCAGAGTTTTTTACTTTGTATTACCTTCATCATATACCATTTCCGTAATATCCGTAATTTCGCTAAAAACCTGGCCGCTATTTCCATCTTTGCAAATCGCACGCCCTATCCGAAGAAGTCAAACTCCTTATGTTCATAGCTGTAATTCGTTCCTCCATCACCTACACCTCCCCAATGTGACAGACACCCTCCTCAATACACAAACTACAAGTCTCACAAGACAAATGCATACGCCTAGCAACCCACACCTCCATCGTGCTAAAATAGAAACGTTCCACAAACTACATTCCATAGGCCCAATCGACACTTTCATCACAAAGCTCAAGAAAAAATTCACGGACAAACTTCAATCCCACCCACACACACTCGTCCGACACATTAACATTCTTCATAAGCTTCGATGGGAAAACCACCACACAACTACTTGCCATTACAAGGAATGTAAATCCTGCACATAAATGTTATGTAGAACTGTAAATACATGTTTATATTGATGTTTAATTAATGATAATTGTATATAATATAGAATTAATATATTATTATAAGATATTATCTGTAATTAATGATAATTGTAAATCTCTGTAAATAGGTCTTCCACGTAGTGATCCACCATCCTGCCAAGAATTTTGACTGCAAAATTTTATCTTGCAAATATCATCCCACCACAAACCTCACTTTTTATGCATTTACCCTCCATCATCCCTCATTTTTATTAAACTTCTAGGGCCGTCAGGCTATATTGTATAGTCGTTCTGTAAAAATTGTTGTATGCTACGAGTATATTCCTGTCAAAAAAACTATTCTTGATTCTTGATTCGTGGTTCCTTTCTCAACTTATAATTATAATCGAGGGATCCAGGTTCAAGTCCACAAGTTTTCCCTTACCCAAAAGCTAACCGAAGAATACCGTGGGGATTTCAAATAATATGACGTCAGAGAGGTTGTGGGGAGGCAGGTATCTAAAGCCCCCAATACTACCACACTACTTGTTCATTGTCGTTGTTGTTCATAATATTGAGAATAAAACAATTTTTTCCAAAATTTGTTTGTATCACTTTTTATATAGGCACCCATCTAATTTTTTGAGGAGGATAAAAAGCAGATTATGGAGGAGTAATCAATATAATTTTATTAACAGGCATTGCGCTTCATCAGTGAAAACACGGTAGGATGACAAGGCCCAATAAATACTAATATTCGGTCAACATGGTATCAGCGCTTGCCAAACAGAGTCCGGATACGTTGATGTACGTTTTAGGCCGAGGTACAGCATAATATGCAGCATAATACAGCATAATATTATTGAGGTTTCACTAAAACATTTGGTGGTGTGACGAATTCGAATCAATAAAAATTGACAATTGACTCTAATTTAGGGAGAAGTCCTTTAAGAAGGACCTTTGCTAATTTATTTTTTATAAATTTCCATACATGGCAAATCGAATTTCATTAACAATAGGCAACCGTAGCTATCTCCAACTATGCCCCGCCTATCAGGTTAATGTTGGAATATGTTAAAAAGCGGACTGATCAGACCTGTATGATCACTCAACAGTCCTCCATATTGTTCAATACCACCTTAAATGCCTATTTCGGACGGCTAGCGACCTTACCTCTATAAGGCCTCGCCTGGCTGCAGCTCTTCTAGCAACCACTCTCACTGGATCGTACCGGACGCACCTTGCTCGATGTCGCCGTGCGACTTTCACGCATTTCTCGCTAGACAATGGGACTTAGCTAGAGAAACCTGTACTGCCAATAACTACGAATGGTACCCTATTAAAAAATCGGAAGTGATCGGCATTTTCATGAACCCTCAGAGAGGCCGAGCGGCAGATGCCATTTCATGAAACAAATTAGACTACGGTTGTACAAGTGCAATTACTCATCATGAATGTGAAATAATGGCATCGATCTATATGGTATCATTTTCATTGTATAAGTGTAAAAAAATATAACAAGGCAACCGGGAATTTTCAATAGTGGCGGCTTAGATGGATTATTCATTCTACTCATGTTAGTTTCAATGTTTAAATTTGAATTCAAAACATGAACATGAATGTAGGTGAGCAGAAGGTTAGTTATTTGCTGTAATAAATAGTCAAGGCTGGAAGTTCTGTTTAGGTGTTTATTTATACCATTCCTCTTACTACGAGTATGTTACGAGTATGTCAGGTCGACGAAAACTAGATCATTTCATTAATCGTACTGTATGAGTATCACCAAGAACGTCGTTGCTGCACCCAATATCTAAATAAATGAGAATAAAAGTAGAATACATTGAATATCTTGGTTCATTGTAGATTTACTTATTCAATAGTTTGATAAACTCACGGATGTAACCAATGGATAGTCTAATGTGAAGTATCCGCCCGGCGAGAAATCTAGTTTAGGACGTACCTTCAACGATAGAATAAATTTTTTCTGGAAACAACCAATGTGATTAGACCGAAACAATTACAGTTTACAATCAATCTACCTATTTGTAATGAGAAAAACGTATAGTGTGAGGTAGTGAAATGTGAGTAGCTACTTACGTTTTTTAAAAGATCATCTCTGTACCTTACCACATCAAACAATTTTTTATAAAACTTTTCGACCTGCAAAAGAACCTCGACGTTAATCTTTGCTTGGGAAAATTCGCCAAAACAGTTGAAAATGTCCTGATTATTCCACGTTGGGTACCCGAGAATCATGTCTCAAGCCACTGGAAGCTCTTGTAGCCAACACGTCTTGTTTTTCAATTGAAGAGTCCAGGGAACAGAAGGCCTGCACGTTTTCAGTCGGCAATATGTAGCTCTTAAGGAGTAGAATCCGGTGAACCACAGAAACAGCAGAAAAACGGGCTTTCACAGCCTTGTTTCGGGACTGAATTTGGATTTTGAATTCCTTGATCAGGTTTCATTCACTAAAGAGGTGCAAAGTTGAATATTTTTTGTTTCATTGTTTCATGGGTCAACTTCGAATTTAAATTCGTACAACACTTAAAAATGCACAGAAATGTATTTAATCTTTCTTGAAATCAATATTTTATTGTTAAAAACTTTATTCCTTACTGTTATCTCCTTTCTCCAACTATTTTTTTTCCTCCACTACAAATGGGATTTAGGACGATTGAAAGGGTCGTAACGGAAGTTTTTTTTTTTTACACAAGCTTCCAGTGACGTAATAATCATCAGTACTAGTTTACGAATGTACTCTATCGCTTTGTGGGTACCTCAGTCATAATATATTGTATCATTTTAGAAGTGGTTTCAATTCGTTTTTCTCGAAACTGGAAAAAGGGCAGCTCCTCTCTTCAATGGACTCTTCAAATGCTTTCAACAGAGATTCTTTGATGAATTAGGTCAACTCACCTCGGTTTGGAAGTTGGAGCAAGACCAAATAATGAAGAATGCCCATAACGCCTCATCCACAAGTACCACCAAATTTTGAAAATTAAACTCTGTCGCAATAACAAGATAGGAGTAATTAACTAAGCCATTCGCAATCCTCACGATGGTTATTATTAAATGATACGAGTAAAAATTAATGATTTTCACAACGTTGTGTACGATGAGGTGGAACTCACGTAAAGTGAGTGCCAGGCCTGCCGAGTCCATTCCATGACATTTTAAAAGTGCCAAACGCACAGAATTGTGATAGAGAAAAACGGCGAACTGTAAGGTGATATGGAACGATGAGATGACTAGTAACCATAATGGTACGTCAATGTTTAGTCATATTATTAAACTGTTCATATTTTCACTTCCGGTAAAAGTGGAAATGATACTCGCACCAACGCTTGACAGTTTAAGAACAGAAGCTACAGAACAAGTGATAAAATGAACAGAGTTCACCAATTCCGAGTTAATAAATTCAAAACATTCCTTGTCCTTGGCGATGCTGTACAGGTGAACCAGTACAGTCGCATAAAGCAGAGTGAACTCGATCGTCACAGATAAGAGGGACAACCGAGATGTACCAGAGTTCATAACCATATGAAATACTCGAACAACCATACACAATACTGTCAGATGGAAAAATAACGAATAAACCATTGATTTCCTGGATAATCCGTTGGTAGTGTAAGGGAAAATTCCGAGAAGTCGGGATATGTAAAGTGTTAATTGCATCGCTATTACATCAGTAACCAAAACTGAACTGGAGTAACTGCTTGAAAACCACATGAACCGGAATCGACTTCGATTTATACGTCTCCCATTTCTGACCGTGAATACTGATTCATTTGACAACCCAAAATTATCCTAACGAGCCTTCAATTGTTTTTGTTGATTCCTGTCAAGAATCACTGTAATTCACCAGACAAAAAAAAAAAATTTAAAAATACTCACGCTTATTTGAGTTTAAAAAAAAATTGGAGCCTGATCAAAATGCCACAAAAGAACCACGAAAGTTCATCTGCTATAACAGTTCATTTGATAGTTACTGTCAAAAACCGAATCTCATATTTCGATACGAACAATCCGTATGTGAAGTTGACCAAGCAAATTTCAATCTATCAAATAATTATTATATCGATTATCAGTATATAATATATACTGATAATCGATGCGATGAAAAGGGGTAATTTAGTTTACATGAAACACCGAGAATGTGCGGCGGTGAAATACAAATGAAAAAGCAATAGAAACCATAGTAACAATAATTCAATAGCCCACGTGAAGAGTGACAGACGAAACTCGCCTTAACATAATTGAAAACCCGTATGCATTGATAGGATACATATCAGGAACTGCTGTGACACAGGAAAAACATCCATTTTGCGAAAGCACATTTTTTTCGGGAGAGGAAATTCTGAGTAGCCTGCACACCAACAGGAGAAATGACATTCCAACATCTGATGTTCAAAAAATGGATGTTTTGAGTGAATCTAGTCCGATGGCTTGCCACCCGAAACTCTTCCATTTTGCTTCAGACTAGTTGAGTAGTTTAGTGCAAGTTCAATTTCGTCACGAGGCTCAAGTAAAAATGTTTCAAAAACAACAGTTGTTTTTGAAACATTTTTACTTGAGCCTCTTACCAGTTATTGGTTACTGGTGGACTAGCAATTATCATAATAGCATGACCTATAAAGGCCCTTATGACATAAGGATGATCAGATAAGTGGACAACTTCAACGAGAGCACAAATAATGTAACCTTCTAGATAAATCCCACCATCTAACCTACATGTAACTTACATCCCGTCATTTTGAGGTGGAGCTACCTTACTTAATTTTTACACGGAGTGTTTAGTTGGCCAAAATTAGCCTAAATTGCAGTTTTTGTTCCTTAGGTTTTCTTGGGTTTCGGTAATGGGTTAAATCTTTCAAATGGCACTGGCTCATGTAATAAAGAAGATCTGTGCAAAGATTGGTCCCGTTACCCAGGCTATAGACTCGTCATAGTGGGCAATATTAGCTGAAAGTTGCTGTGTACGAGACATATCATGTTTCCTACACTTAATATGTACAACATAATATTTAATATATATCTATCAATTGTAGGGTTACCTCCCTTCACCACCTTTCCTCAACAATTCTCATTGGGTGAAAAATTATTTGAATTTGACTTTATCAAACATTGCAGCCGTTGATATATACACCTGACTTCCCACTCAATTTCTGTTCATCTGTAAAAATATTTACAAGAAACCTACGATACGTAAACTTAAAGGGCTGGAAGCTTCGTCCAGACAGTCAAATTATATAAGCACTCCCAGGTACAACCAGGACCAATCCTAAGACCTAAATTGATTACTCTTATTGTATTGCATAGAAACATTGAGGAATAACATTTGCGCTGGTTTTCGAGCAAGACTTGGACACGGTTTTATAACGAATGCTAAATGTAACCTGCTGCACTATGATACAACGGATATTTGACTGGGATATGAAATTATTGGATCATCTGAAATAGCACGTTTAATATTTGAAAATATTATACAACAAGTACCAAGTTGGACGTCTCAAAATATAATGAACTTCCAAATTCGAATACCAAAGGATTAACTAATGAAAAACAAAAGGTAGAAGAAATAGTCCAAAAGACAAAAAGACAAATATAGTTCATCACGAAGCTAACTCATATTCTACTTATTTTTTAGTCTACTGTGATGAAAATAATTACTCTTATTAGAATATTCCCTGTAAAGGTTATAACATTGAGCATATATCTTATGAATACATCAATATTTAGGTACCTATGTTTAAAAATGAAAATTATGTGAACATTGCTTATCATAATTTTACTCACTTGAAAATGTGGTAGATATGTATAAAAGTTTTGGCCAAAATCAAAAAACCATCACATCAGATCTTTCCGGATCTTTGCTGTCAATCAAACGAAACCGAATCAACACGGCGGTATTGTTTGATCTCAAATCAGTAGTCCATCGTAGTCACCATAATCGTCACCAATATATTCAGTATCCAAATTATCAGAGCTGAATCCCCGCGATAAGCGTTTATTAGAACTGAAGATGTTCGGGAAGTCATCACCGTTTGGCCAAATGTCTGTTCCCGTGTCTTCGTTCGAGTCGAGGAAGTCTGCTATGCGAGAGAACAGGGAGAAGGGCGACAGTTCAGCTGAATCAGCAAAGCCTGAGTCCGGGAGGAACAGAGATGGCCAGGATCTGGTAGGGGAGGATGAAGACACGGGTGTTGGTAGACGCTCAGCTGGGTACGACACTACTTGTACCTTCTCCTCAGGGATTTCCGGCCTCCTCGTTGATGGTATTGTGTTAATGTTTCTCTTTGGTGGAATTGAATGACTTTCATCAACAATAATCACCTCTGGATCGATAAATGTTTTCTTATCAAGAGAACCTCGAACTGCCGATTGTGGGATTGGTGGATCCGATTTCCGTTCTGGAGCTACTACAGGCTTCGTCGACTTTGCCAATTTCGAAATAGCTTGTACAATCGGGTCCTTAATCAACGGATTTTCTGAGGTGATTTCGATCCTCGACGAAGGCTCCCGGTCATCGGTCTCTACTGGATGAAGAGAATGAGTCGCCAAAATCGCCAGAACCTTATCATACATTTGAGTATTGCGAGCGGAAGGTTTTTGGGGTTCTTCTCGAGGAGTGGCGTCTTTTTGTGTATTCGTTTGACAAGGGTTTTCATCTTTATCTTTGATGTGTGGGGTCTGCATTAGGGGCTTCACGTCTGCAACGATACATGACAAGTGTTACTTTTTTGTGGTTACTGCTTGCAAAAATCAATTTTGTTATTAGGAATCGTTTAAAGGATACACATGATAAAATCATTAAATTTAATTCATGATTGGGAAAATGCAGAATGCAGAATAACTCTGTGGTAATCATTTTAACAGTAGGAATTTAGTAATCAAAAATAATCTAATGGTTACCGAAGGATATTTCTGATATTGATATGATTATACGACTATTACGAAGATGGATCTCTACCACCATCACTAAGTCGAAGTATTAGATGGACAACAACTTATTTATGATATCTCTTTGGCCTCTCCTCGTTTCACATAGGACCTTCCACGTCACAATTGTCAACATCATATAACACATTGGTTTTTACCATTCAATGGTAAAATAATAGAATAGGAGAATAACAAATAAGTAATTGAATTTTGTTATTCTCTTATACTGACCGTAATGTATCCACCACATACCTTTATTCTTTTCAGTTCCATTGTGAGCGTCTCCCAGGATATATCCGATGCGAATGAATGTTGTATCCGCATTGTAAAGGTCGTAGCGGTAGAGTACTAGGAACGCTGTATCAATAACAATAAAATTCAATTAAGCCCCCATGAATCATTGATAGTTGGAGCATTAAATAAAATCATCAATGGAAACTAAAGCATTAAGGTGAATTTTTGGTACCATATTTTCAGTACGGTTCTGGAAAAATAGGAGATTCCCTTGGAGAAAACATTGTTTTGTCCCTCCACACCTCGAAATGTTAACACACGTTGAGTATAGATCATTTAATCATTAGATCATTTGTTTCTTAGTCGACAACGAAGTTCTATTAAGTGATGAAAATAACCTAACATAATTCATTCAAAGTTATTCAAATATGTGTACAAGTTATAAATATAGAATTAAATCCTACAGAACTTGGGTTCGGAGCAGTCAAATAAAACAACTTGAAAACAATTTCCTAGTAAAAGCACATGATAAAATTTGAACAAAAATTATAGCTTCCTTCAACGTTGTTTAGAGGTGAAAAATGCGAACAAGTCTGGTGTACTCCTAGATCTGACTTACTTGCGATTGTGAGAAGTAGAAAAGAGAAAAATGTGAACGTCACTGCGTTCTTCATGTTGTCGGCTTTCATCTTGAACTGTTAGAAATATTTAGAACGTTTTGTTCCACTTATGTGTGTCGATCTGAATCACCTCCGCCACTTGTGTAAACATCATGAGTGTCATCAAACAAATTCGGTTACAGATACGCTTTCGCTCCTCGTTGTAGCAACGATGGCATCTCCCCGTCAAAACCTAAATTCAATATGGGGAATACCGACGTATCGCTAACTGGGATTTTGGATAGTTGGTAGCTATTGATATAGAACGAAGATTTACGTGCTAGTTGTTCTCAGGAAATGCATGTAGACTAGTGTAATTTATTAATGCCACATGGGAAACGCATGAGAGAATCATCAACCTATTTCCGAACTACTATCAATATTTGGGCTCCAGTAAAACATGCGGGAAATGAATTTATTTTCGGATTTTTATTAAATGCATATGGAACCAGCTGGAAGCCAATCTGCTCGTACTTTCAATATTTTAGTTCATTATGACCCTCCATTTCTTAGTTGTAGGCGTTTCAAGGATATTGCCGAGAACATAGACACATCCTGGTTTCAAGGATACAGAAATATTCGGCGAGAAATAAATCATGACATTCGGCAGTGTAAATACAGTGGTCTAGACAGAGTTAGACGAGGCTCGTACTCGTTTCTGTTCAGAAAATAATAAATCGTTTTGAAAGCGTTTTTCACCCTTCCTGGTGAATTATGCACATTGAAAACTTCCACGTGATCTGGATTGATGTTATCGAGTGGTATGAAAGTTCCTGTTCGAGTAAAGTCCTGTTGTGAGTAAAGCGAAAAAAAAGTTAACATACAGCTACCAAAACGTTAAATCCATTAAGGTGCGTCTTTCCCTTTTCTTTCGTGAGTAGGAATTTTTTGTTTCGACTAATGGAGAGCGTTACGACAAGCCGCTTCTCTTAAATGAAACGTAAAAGAGCTCGTAACTGGTCATTGTTAGCACTTTTACTTCCTCAAGTTTCACTCAAATGAGCTCAGGGCGCTTTTAGGGGCGTTCAAAACCCGTTCTGCGCGAGGCAGACTGCCTTAGGAATGGTCTCAAGTTCACTGACTCCTTCGCGATAGCCACGGACCAGCGCATTGGCTCATAATTATTGGTCAGAACCGTTCGATCAGTGTTTTGTGGAATTATTTTTGGCCCTTGATGAATTTCAATATTACCGCTAATTAATTGCTATGTCGAGCAATTTCGATCAGTTTTACTAACTTGGAGTTGTCGGAGGAGTTGGCAGCACACGTTTGCATTCATATAAGGGCTCAAAGTAAGCAGTGTAAATCTAATGAACTTACGCCACTTGTATACGTTCCTACACTTGCACCTTTCTATCGTCCAACACTTGTTGGATTGATATGTGTAACTATAGAGAGTCGATCACTTTCCCTCCTTTAAAACAGTGATAGATCCTTTAACCCACATTCATTGTCTCTAGCAAGAAGAAGAAGAAGAAGAAGAAAAAAAAAGAATGAGAGAATCACACGTTTGAAAACCTCGAAGCTGCTTGAACGAGACGGAATCGTTTGAAAAGTGGCTAGCTCCTTTTTCTACAAATACGACCCTCCATTAGAAAAGTCCTGCTCCCTGACTAACAAGGAAGAGACGGGCAATTCGAAAGCTTCGGGGGCTCTTGGTGAATTTCAACGCCGGACGCTCATCTACATTTGAATGAGGTTCGGAACGGATCGAGGGGCAAACCTATTTAGGCTTTGTTCTACCTAATGGTTACAATTAGCGACAGCACTTTGAAGGGGTTTTAACTCTGGTTTTTACGTAACGGTTTTGCCTTATTTTCACGAAAAGACATGGACAAAAATCAATATAATTGTCTGTCACCTGCTTGCAATCAGGAGAGAGGTATTAAATAGTTTAACACACATTGATTTTCAATTGGGATTTTTTTAGAACGCTCCTATGATCAGATATCGTCGTGGTACCATTAATTAAGAATGAGAGTATTACATGGTGTGTACAACTTAAGTACCATCCAAATGTAGTTCCCACAAAGGAGGTTTCTCAAAACATTGCTCACAAAACTTCCAACATTCACTAAATTTCGTAACGAATTGAAATGATGTGGGATTTCTATGAAGGGAAATGGGGGTTGGAATTAGTAATGATCGTCTTCCTTCTACTCATTTTCTGGCTTAACCAGACGGAGTTTTGAACTG
This sequence comes from Stenodema calcarata, assembly GCA_963920205.1. Taxonomy (NCBI): domain Eukaryota; kingdom Metazoa; phylum Arthropoda; class Insecta; order Hemiptera; family Miridae; genus Stenodema; species Stenodema calcarata. Next base: position 14,378,889 of record OY986053.1, on the reverse strand, counting down.
AAAATCTTCGAGATTTATAATCTGAATTTCTAACACATTAAGTTTTTTAGCTCGACACTAACTGACGTACATGTCAGTCCCAGCCACTTATTAACCTTCTTTTCTCTTCTAGAAAAGAAGAGACTTGGGGACTCCAAAAAGTTGATTAGATGACGTCGTACTATGAAATCGACTTTCGGGAGATTGCAATTTTTACTTTTCACTCGGGCTGATGAAAGTTGAACAATCTAATTATGGGACATTGAAAACTTGCCTTCAGACAGAACTGCCGTCCATTTGGTTTTCGTTTCACTTGAAACCTGCGGAATTGGGCGTTCCACTTGCTTTACAGGGCAAAGTTGGAGAACAGGTTTCGCCTCTTAGCTACATCCCATTGCAGTGCCATGTCTGTTCATGACAGATCTTCAAGGTCGTCTTAATCATCTGTGCAATAAGAACAAACCTTGTTAGGTGGGCACCTACTGAATTTACTTGAAACAAAAAATAAAACATGAAAATAGCCAAATAAAATTACTTACTTACCAAATAAAAGCTTAAGTAAGTTTCTAGGTGACAGGTGAGTGCCTACCCAGATACCTTACCGGCGAGTAACCAAGTAGCTAACATGATTGATACCAACTTAGAGATGCAAACTGCAGTAAAATGTTCGCAAACTCCAAACGTTCCAGCAGGACACTCCTGACCATTCTCCACTAATTTTCACCGTCGTTCTTATCGTCCAATACGATGGAAGACGCGTGGGGATATTGGAAAATGCCGGAGGTTTGTAGATCCGTAAGTACCCTCGTTTCAGAAAGACTCAAGTAGAATGTCGGATCAAATATTACCATAGTAATAGTGTATGGAAAAGGGGAAAATTTTGTTCATTACAGGAGTGGTAAGTGGAATACCATTATCACTATTTCGCATATTTTATCACAACACTATTTCTACTTCATGTCCTCTTTCAATGCCTTGGAATCGAAACCTCTAGTTGCTTGTCGGAGTATAGCAGAAATCAGTTCCTCGACTGCCCGCCGTGACATTGGCCCGTCAGAGACATATCGGCTCAAAAAAGAATACCCACTTCAAAATGGTAATCGTACCGTCAATCATGATAGTTCGAATGTGCACAAAAATTCAATAGTAAAATGTTCAAATCTGTACATCTACTAGTTGCTTGCGGTCAACTGTTCCCTTTGTTGAAGCAACTGCTTCAATAGATAATTTCTGCTCATGGTTCATCAAATGAACAACAAACTACCAAACCAACATTGCTAAGTTCAGCTCTCTAGCAGCAGGATCCTTACTGATCCTCAAAAATGATGATTTCTTGACAGAACCCATGCACTGAAGCTTTCGCGAATTAAATTTAACCAGTTCATTTCCCAATCAAATTCATCAATTGATACTGTATCTGTAAATTATGTTAGTTTACTGCCAAAACCATTTAAAATTTTTTTTTTTGTTCTATCAAGCTTTTGATGGGTATTATGGGAATTTATATTTTATAGGCTAAAGCTCGTCATCCAGTCACTGACTTCATATCTGAATTTATCTGAAATAATTGATAGAGAAATATGTTTTTATTTGATATTTATGAATTTATGGCTGCAGTTTGAAAGATACTGAGCATTTTGCAAGAAATATGAAGGTATATTTTTCAGAGTGAGTAGATACATTTTATTTCACATTTATACTCGTACAAGCACATGATAAATAGCACATAGCACATATTATGCATTCTGGTAGAGAGGCTTCGTAAATTGATCTATGTCTGCAAGATGGTAAGGGACTTGCTATCAGGGAAGCAAAAAGAATGAAGAATGAAGAATGAGATGCAGTCGCATTGGGGTATACAGCATCTCTGGATGGGGTGGTGCGAATCAGGGACTTCTGACTCACGGTCTCTGTGGCTCAAAAGTTACTATTAAAGGTGCTACTGAAAACAAAGAAGAGGCACCCGTTCGCTGACTTATTTAAGCAAATGAAAGTTCTCCCTTCCCTGGTGTTAAGGAAAAATCACCGTTACAAGAATTTTCAAAGCGGTGCAGGATGGAGAACTCGCTTTCCTAGTGAAGGGAGTCACTAGAGACGTCAACCGTAGTATGTTTGTGGCACCGTGCCGGAGAACATGGACAAGTGGTCTGCGATTAAGGGATTCGAAGCTTTTTAATTAACTGCCTGAGCGTACTGAGCATATTATCTGTCAGGAGGGAGTTAAGAGAATATTATATTTATTATAATAATTTTGATCTATAATATGCTGTAAGAGAGCTGATGCTGATGTGCAACTTAGATTTATATGTAGGTTTAATCCTTCGATTTACCTATCATAAATTCAAATTGAACATTGACTTCCGTCACGAGGAAAGCGAGTTCTCCACACTGCACCACTTCGAAAATTCGTTGAAAAAACTGCACCATCTTGAAAATTTTTATTGTTTCAATACAATGTGTATTAATAAATTGTAATAATTATTCCAGATCCAAGGTAGTCACATTCGGATTGGCTATGACTGACCGCGCTCGTGGTTCGTGCAAAATAATATAGTGTACAAGTAAACTTTTCCACTCCTTCTCACAGCACAAATCATGGGGAGTAGCATGTAAGTACGTGGCACGGTTGTTGTTAAATGGTGTTGTAATCTCTATTTTGTTTCTTCAATTACGTATATCTAATGAAAAAATGTCGAACTGATGTGGTCAACGCCATTTTCCAGCACTGCATTCAGTACGAGTGATCGGACCACCTGTCGAGGGGGACGATCTCACAAGGCGACTCGGCGTTACTTGAATCGGAAAACAGTAGCGAGTATGACATATTCCAACCGGGGCCGGTTCCGGTTGCCCGTGAACGTGTCCCCATCGGCCGCTTTCTATAAATTACGAGTTTTCGATGTATCGACTCGCAAGACGATTCATGTTTTCACTCGAGCTCATCCGCAAGTCTGGTCCGTAGCCCGTAAGTACTTTCACGGTTCTCAAGGAGCCAAGGACATCCGGTAAGCAAGCGAGATCCTCATAGCGTCTTCACTTCACTTTACTGGCCGAGGCTCCGACATCCAAATCGAGAAACACACTTACTGCGATAAGGATGGAAGAAGAACGTAGACAAACTTCTGCCGAGAAGGGGTTTGCGAAATACCAAATCAGGAATAACAAATTGTGACGCATTTTGAATTAAAATGATGAGCCACATTTAATCGCGATTACTGTGGCTATGAAATGTGTGGTAAATTCCTGACTGTCCACTTTGTTGATTGAAGTCATGAAAATCGAGTGGTGAGTAAAATTAGTCCTCCGTATTGAAAATATTGAATTTTAAAAAATCCAAGAATAAGTGACAGGTTACTTACTAGTATTATTGTTCCATCTGTCTCAAAAAATATTATCGATGCCTATGACTAGAGATGATGGCGCAACACACCGCGAGTTCAGTGGCAGCGTTCTAGACTAAAATTAGTTCATTTCCAGATATTAGCAGAATACTACCATCATCCTGTTTCAAATATATTGGCATTTCATCTTAATAAACTAGCAAAAATGTCTATTTCTAATTACGTAACTGACATCTACCATTGGAAGTAGGGATGATCGATATGGTTGAATGGCTTTATGCCTATACCAAATAAAATAATTAAAAAAAAAAAACTAGGGATGAAAATTTAGGTTCACATGTGTCCGGCAGTGCGACAATGCGGAAGTCCGGCTGTGCGATCGGCCCGCTGATTGGTTGGTAAGATTTGGAGTGGGGGGTCAGAGAGTCGATCGGATTGTCGCACTGCCGCACTTCCGGACCGACGCACACATTCAAAAAATTAGATATTTGGATAATCGATTATTTGAACCCGGTTAATCGATGTACAGCTACCGATTATTTTGTATTAATTGCTTATTGTTACTGACTAACCGGTTTTCGAATACGTCAGGATTTTGAAAGAGCATAAGCATGGAAGTAGTACCTGCTCCTCATCCTTATGGTATGCATAACCATAAGGATGAGAAGTATAATGGCAACATAAGCAACAATTACAACGGCGATTCGTCTTCAACCATGAATAATATCCATGATCAGGTGTTTATATTATGTCTATTATACGTGGATATGTCTGGCAGACATCGTCTGCCACTCAGCGGATTCTAGGTCTATTGGTTTATTATCTTCGATTTAAGGTGTACTTACACTTTAAGCTTAAGCCCTAAGGAAACTACATATCTACCCAATTACATCTCTACCACCACGGGAATTGCGCCAAAAAACGTCACTTTTTTTATTCACACACATTTGTATGAAGCCAATTTCGGAATGACCCCAGCCATATGACATATCCATTTCAAAACTATTTTATGCAGTTTTATTCGTTTTGGCATTCCCTTATATTCATTAGCCTTAAAATTTTACACATACTCTCTCTCTCATTTTTAGATTATGAGAAAGCAAATACTTATAAGTATTTGCGTTTAAAATTAGTACTTGAAAAAAATCGATTATTTGTCTTTGATTAAATGAAAATCAATTGTTCAATACCGATTAATTGGTCACATCGATTGTAATAATAATTATTATTATTCTCACAATCTAAAAATGAGAGAGAGAGTGTGTGTAAAATTTTAAGGCTAATGAATATAAGGGAACGCCAAAACGAATAAAACTGCATAAAATAGTTTTGAAATGGATATGTCATATGGCTGGGGTCATTCCAAAATTGGCTATAATAACTAATCGATTATAACAACAAGTGACTAATCTTAAGCTAATAATTATTATCGATTCGTTGGTTCTGTTGTTACATCCCTAATTGGAACGTCCCCACAACTAAGCAATTATCTTCGTGGGTTAAGATTTGGCGCATTATTTTTATCAAATCCAATTAATTCATCATAGCAGCAGCTTCACAAATATTGCTGAATTGGAATTGTTCTGTGTCAACTGCGTGTCACCTCTAAAATGAGTAGAAAAGGCTAAGTCAAACGCTGGCAATTTTCATTTTTATTTTGTTGAATTGATAGGTGCTTATGATCACAAATGTTACTTAGGTGCTTATGATCACAAATGTTACTTTGGTGCTTATGATCACAAATGTTACTTAGGTGCTTATGATCACAAATGTTACTTAGGTGCTTATGATCACAAATGTTACTTAGGTGCTTATGATCACAAATGTTACTTAGGTGCTTATGATCACAAATGTTACTTAGGTGCATATGATCACAAATGTTACTTAGGTGCTTATGATCACAAATGTTACTTAGGTGCTTATGATCCCAAATGTTACTTAGGTGCTTATGATCACAAATGTTACTTAGGTGCTTATGATCACAAATGTTACTTTGGTGCTTATGATCACAAATGTTACTTAGGTGCTTATGATCACAAATGTTACTTAGGTGCTTATGATCACAAATGTTACTTAGGTGCTTATGATCACAAATGTTCAACGACAAGTATGAGCAGCATCCGACGAAACTTCGGTTTTCCTCTCAACTAAGTACCTGCGGTGGTTCAGGAGGCAGCACCTGGAACATCTTGGAAGTCACTAAGAACCGGAATTTTGTTTACGGGCTAAAGGAGACCAGCGCCGGTCGGATCGGAATGAGAATTCAAAATCAGCAAGTAGGATTCGGGCTCAGAAGGTCAATGTAGTTGGCAGGATGGGTTCCTCAAGCGGGAGGGAATAACAAGTGACAGTGAACTGGACGCCGCCCGTCCCTCACGAGAGAGCTTTTAGGAGATTCGGAACGAGTTATCGCTTAAAGGAAGAATCAATTCTAGGCGTCATCTATATTCATGGAAACTACCTAATTTATTGACGCAATAATATGAATATCTGTGAACACTCCATTGAGTCATGTTAGGTACGAATACATACAGCAGTAGCTTCAATTTATAGTCAAACACACCAGGAATAAATCCTCGTGACGATTCAGTAATTGACGTAGGTTCAATGAAGCAATATTATCATTGGAATACTGAATAATTCAGTAGTAATTATTACTACTGTGTATGATGGCTTTTGTTCATATTAATTTACCTACGCCGACGTCGTGAGGAGGTGACATGTAGAGAATGTGTACCCGATTTTAATTTTATACTAAAATTCCCGTAATGGAAAGTGTTGGATTGAGTGGAAGAGTGATGGATTAAGCTAGAACTTGAAATTTGTATTTAGCGATGAAATCCGGTCTCAGATACGCCGAGACGACCTGAACGAAGATGGCAGTCAAGCATGTGAATGGGTGCAATCACTAACGTGGAACATTCCTGTCCTTTCCAAAATTCGCCTCACTGATGTATTGATACATTCCTCATATTAAGTGCACAATCCGTTGAGAAGCTGATTTAATCATCACACTCATCACAACTGCTGACCATGATACCTGTGAAACCTTCATTCTACAACCCTAGTCGCTACTAGAAATGAATGAAAATCTACCCCTAAAGGTCAGTAGTATTAATTTATATAGGTATCACCTCTTGTTGCTATAATTTACGTCAACGGCTACACCAATATCGATGTGATCTCTTTCAACCAGTGGCATAGTTTCTGGGCATGTCCGGGACCATCTATGAATCCTCCAATACAATTCTTCACAAAAACTTGCTTGAATAGGCAACTTTCAACTTTTCCCAAGAAATATGCCTAAAATTTCATCCTCCGAGATTAATATAACCTACATCGATTTGATCGGGTTGAGCCAATCAGAAAATTTGTTCGAAAATAGGTGTATCGTTTGTGTCTCGGAAATTCAATGTTACTGTGGAATCACGGCAGTTACTTGGGAGAGGAATATCTTTGTGATTTTGGTTTATATGAACTGGTAACCAACTGATCTGATGTGGGACCCCATGCAACGAACTGGTTATACGCTAGTAAATTATAATTTTAAAAAAATGGGTGAAAATGCCCTGGGGAGGGGGACAATCTCGGTTTGTACGCGTGACGTCAAAGTGTATAGTAATTAGTTGGTAGTTCGACGATAGATACTCATTGTGTTGACTAACATTCGGAGTGTAATCCGGAAGACGAGGAGAAACCCTTCTTCACAGGGACAACCTCCGGGCGACATCCTGCAAGCGGTTGGCCGGGAGGGAGCGGGAAAGTTGAGCGTGCCGCGAAAAGGAATTCGGAAATGCCAGTAGTTCCGAATCGGCCTCTAAAAAGCGTTATGGACTATTACAAGAAGCTGGATGTTACCTCGGCTGTCGTCATCGGAGGAACGTGATCGGGGATCCTTTCTGATCGAACAAAGGCGTCAATTGTGCGGATCCGAATCACGACTCTCTTCGAGACGTCTTTCATGACTAGCGACGAGAGGAGAATTGCATCGCATACTTCGCACATTCAGAAGTTTGCGACAGTCACCAGATCGTTACAGTGGCGAATGAATTCGCCGATAGCTTTGACATGGGTGATAACTCATTGCTAGGACTCAGATGTTAAAAAAACCGATGCGTTGGGGGTGCCTAACTAATGATGGTACATTTATTGTAGAATGAAATCTAGGAGACACCCCCAGAATCCCGGATTATTATTGTTTAGATCAAGGATCAAAGCAAGGAGACGTGGAACATGTCTTCGAATAGGTACAAAATAACAGAGGAAACATACATGTAGTATTAGAAGATCACGACACCCACAATGATTTGGCACTCACAAGTGAACAACCCCTTTTGGATTATACATCACACTTTTACATGTGGCATATCTATACAACACATTCATACATGACACCTGTATTAAACCTATACCATACATGCATATACAATGCCTCTGGCATATCTATACCTATACTATACGATACCTGTGACAAAGTTCAAAGGAAACATGTTCGGAGGAGCGTGGCGGGGCCGATCGCTCCGATTGCTGTTTTTGACTGTCGCATCAAAGAAATGTTCGGAGCGGGGTGAGACTAGTTTGGACGGTGTCGAGCTCTGTAGCACATCTTCATTGACGATTGAACTGATTGCCTTTTACGAAAACCTGAACGGATACTGTAGAAAGAATCACCTGTGGCCAAAAATCGCGAGGTCACAGCGAGCCTATTCTGCACGGTAATGGCTCTTCGAAAGGTAGCAAGAATGTGGGTAAAGTTCTTGTAGTGGCCACTGATCTCCTGAAACGTCAACTCAGCCAACATGCTGCTTCTACTAAATGTCCTCGGTTCGCAAATAAGCTTGTTATCCACCAACGCGGTTTTCTCTTCCTGCAATTCAATAAATGAGAACGCGACTGCAGCCACTTGCTGGTGAGATGCCATGACTGAAGAAGGAGCGGTAGACTCTTCCGTTTACCCTCCCTTGTCAAATTTGATACAGAGCGATGTTACAGAGCACTGCGTCTTGTTCGTCAAATTCTTTGGCCATATGACCATGTGGATCGCCATGATACGCCTATCAAAGGCGATTCAAATTAAAGACGTATCTGCGATGAAATCTACAATAATTAGGTTAGCAGTGAATTGACTCGCTCTTTTCAATGGTGGTATTAGTTCCCGTTGACACAAGAACGAATCTAGTTGAATTCTATACATGGGTTCGTGCTGTGGCTTACTAGAAACTGTGCAGTTTTACGTCATGATAGGTATACCTTTCTTGTAAGTACATACATATGTCGCTTATTACCATATTTGAAGAGAAGTATTCAACGTGTTTAGGGGTGCTTACTCCGAACTTATGATCAAAGCGCTACTCAGAATAATTCTCACAATGCAATAGCTAAGTGCTGTGTTGTATGTTGGTGAGTGCAAAGAGAAATTTCCATTTTTGACCACTCGAAAGTTCAGAAATCAAATGAATTATATTTATGATGAATGACCAATTTATTTGTTATGATACCAAATAAACACCACTAAAGTACAAATCTGCCTTAGGTTGAATTATAGAGCACGAGAAATTCTTCAGATCTCTTGGCAACTATTATAACATCAGCAGTATCAGAGGTCAATGCAGATGAGTAATTGAGTTGAAAATATACAATAGTGTGGGAGATATAGACATCTGCCATCTAGAAGAAATATAATCAACAGTTAATACGGCTAATTCTGCCATTTCTAATACGGTATAACAATTATTTATCACTTAGAAATCGCCCCTAAAGGGACTTGTGTTGTTTATAGTTGGGTTTACAGGTGAATTTGACTTACGTAGTGGCTATTTAATAGTAGGGGTCTCAGAATCCTCTTAATGTATACAGGTGTATATTTATGCAGCAGTCGACGAGATGAGCTTTTCTTTCCGCATAGCAGTACCTGTGATAAAAGTTTTCTCGAGTGCTTCCTCCATTATTCACTATAAAACGTCAGTAATATTATAGAATTCTTACCCATGTTCCAAGGATGTAGTTGATTGGAGCTCTTTTCATTGCTTTGAGAGTTCTGTTGTTAATCATAGAACAAGTTATCAGCTTACATGTGCAGTTAATGTAAGTAAAGAGGAGACCACAATTTTGTATAATACCGTAATAATGATAATTCATGTATGTTGTTGCTTATTCATGCGGGTTCCTCCCGGTACTGACCTCTTCGTTTGCATTTCCCCACCCTTTGGAACGAAGGAATTTTTTTTTCATAACGGCCGATTTCCGGATATAATGCATTTTCTTCGGGTAGAACCCTGTTGTAAATGAAATATTATTCCACTCTGCTACAGTCTGCCAAACCTTTTCATCTCCTATTAGGTTAGACATATCCATCATGGCTCATCCCTCACCAACTTTTAGTTCGAGTACACATGTTTAGGTCAACTACACGAATGCCCATGAACGAAAATTCATCCTTCCGATCACTTAGCTAAATACTGACGATAGTTTTGTGAGAATATAATCAGGTGATCGTAGCGAGTTTATTTTAGCTAAATTACGCTTAATATTGTTAACTGTATTCGGTACTTGACCTAAACTTGCGTACTCGAAATAAAAGTTGGTGAGGGATGAGCCATGATGGATATGTCTAACATATTATGCTCCATTTGGCTTCATTGGCCAATTAGATCTAATTGTCGACGATTGATTGATTTTCAAATTGAACTCTCGTATCATTAACACCACCAACTATCATCGACCTGACATATTTCATCACATGAAGCACTTATAGGAAAATTGAAATCTAGAGGGGCGAAAGCGCTCGTAGTGATCGAAATTGGAGCGAGAGTCAGGAATGCCGACCCTGCCTTAAGAGCCGGGCCCTGACTTCATTGCATTCCTCATTGGTGAATTTCGAAGAGCAAGAAGGGGGGAGATGGGCAGCATTTTTAACTTATTTGAAATGAATGGGGACCTATTGGATGGAACCCCAGAATGGAAATGACTTGGAAGACTCTACTAAATTCACCTCACTTTGTCCCTCCGCTGTCCCTTCGCAGGCCTATCTGGGATTCCAATATGAGGAACAGGTAGGAATGGATTCCTGCTCCCAGCCAAAACAAGGAAACCCTTCTATTATATAATTATAATCGAAAAGTTTCATCGAAACCGAACAATCTGAGTAGGACACACGCACTGAGGCCACCACTACCGCCGCGCCGTTACTTCGATTTCCGATGTTTGAATGGTCCATTCACAGCCTAATAGTTAAGTCGCATTTATTATGATTCAGGTAATTCAGGTTGGCCGTATATAATAGGCATAATAAAATAATAGGTGCATGAGATAGGTGCAAAAGATAGTACTTATTGAATTAAACAGGAGTGATGGGAGAAATGGGGTTAATAATCTGGATGGCGAGAAGACCTATGGGGTTTTAAATCATGTCAGGAAACAGTTGAGTATTAAACTGATAATTTGGCGAGACGAATATGAAAGTGAACGGTTGTAAACGCCGTGTGCCCCCATCCGGCTGATCTGCAACAAAATTATTGTGGCTACAGAAGGCTGGCACAGCGGCACTTGAGGATTTATAAATGAATAGAATTGAAATACACATGTTAACTCTCTACCACTAGCCCAGGCAAATTAGTGCTCTGCATTCCAACAATTGTTTGAAATCGGGTCGTAAGGTCCTGAATAACGGGTATATGTGACGGTTTTTAAGTTGTCCTTTAAGAGCTTAAAACCACGAAATTTTCTTACTTTTTCTCAGTTTTCCACGTAGGTATAACTCGAACAGTACGCATCTTACAGAAAATGTTACTCGATTCTTGTTTAAAGGAACATAAAATTTGCGCCGACTGGCGATTCAAATATTGGCTGTAGTTGATGTCATAGCTGATGTCATAGTTGATGTCATGTTCAGCTGTAGTTGATGTCATAGATTGGAGGTTTTTACCAACTTTTCATCTTCTAGCTGAATAACGTCTGATAGGGTTCTTTAGATACCTATGTAATCGGAGCTTAATAAAATGATTTTGAGTTTAATCTGACTTTCGATGTTTGCGTGGGATTTGATGTTCGTTGAAAAGGAATTGAGTATCATTTTCTGTTGGATACGTACTGTTCGAGTTATACGCGAGAAACTGAAAAAAAGGAGCGAAACGTTCTCGGTTTTTAGGCTCTTAAATCTGAAGCTTAAACAAGAAACTGTCGCAAACTCCAGTACTTATCCCGGATAAGTTATCCGTTATTTAGGACCCCCAAGAGGGATTAAACCGATTTCCTGCTCACGAGCAATTTTTGGAAGCTAGAGCCCTTTTTTGAACTAACTTGCTGGGCTTCACTTATTATCGAAGGGATCTTTGTTTCCCTCGAAGGTCCTCAAATTGAGTGTCGCACGGTACTTTCCTATCGGGCATGAAGTTACCCCAACAGCTATTGGAATAATGATGAGAGATTATGTCCGTCGGAACACTCGCGAAGGTCTGATGGAGATCTATGATCTTGTCATCTAATTGAAAGCACGCAACGTATTTTCTCGGGTGCACATAAAATAAATGATGTCCAAACGGTCACGCGATGCCTCCATGAAGTGGTCAACACGATTAGTATATTCAAACAATGACTATACACCTTTGAGATACCTGTGTTGGACGGCAGCATTCGGTGACACTGAAATGAGTTATGACGGAATGTTGTGGCCTATAGTGGTTTGGCATTAATAAGCCAGCTCCAAAACCTTGGATAATTTTCATCTTCGTTTAAGGTGAGTGCTTACAGTTGCTGTACGTCCATCTCTTGATTCAAACTGTATCCAAGAAGCTCACTACGATCTAGCAACAAATGGATCTTCAGAGTGTGGGGTAATAGAATAGGACAGTTATATTAGGAGACCAGATCCCATTACATTGAATTGTTACAAGGGCCACTTATACAATATTCCAGTGTTCAGGGAATGCCCACTTCATATCCAACAAACTAACCTTGACCAATAAAAATACAATATCCTCCCAAAAAACACGTGTAAAAATCACTCTCGAGAATAAAATTCTACAGCTGCCAGAAAAAGTTATGATATCCACTTTCCCCGCCCGCCCTTTTCCTTCCAATTAAAGAGAAGTCCGATCTTATTTGGAGTGACCCACAGTACCGCATCACTCAGGAGATCATCCCCAATGATAACAGTTGGTTTCATGGTTCTGTCAGGGACTACATGAATAACTGAGTCAAATTCTTCTCCATTCAGTGCAACAGTTGACCCCACTAAATGTCTCAGTCGTTGTATTCAATGCGAGGCCCTTGATAGTTTCGTAACACCGTTTCTTCATTAGGTTGGGACCACTACTTGTGTCTATTAGGGCATCCAAATCACTGCCCAACACACTGAACTTGTCTGGGAGGGTGTCCAGAGCATTGGTTGCTTTTATGGCAGAATTCATTGCATCTGAAACATTTGGCACCTTTCTCTTTGTGCGGGCAAAATGGGCTGGAATGTGATTTCTCACCACAGTTGTAGCATCGTATTTCCTTCAATCAAGATTAAATGTAAGTTTAAGAAACATAAAGTACAAGTCAAAAAATGTCAATCTTTGATGGATTTTCGCACATAGTTTAATTGTATTTCTTTAAAAAAATGTTTTTCTTGTATCACTGATTTCCCAACTGTCCTGACTCGTGGCTAGGAAATTCCCAACTTATCTCTCTCCCAGATTCTGGTGGGAGGGAGGGAAGAGGCTTCCCCCAGGCGTATTCTGTAAGTATTGTGTTCAGTCAAGCGAGTGTATTGAATTTGTGTTTAATTTTCAGGAGTTCAATTTAAAGAAGGTGCAAGGGTACACATACCTAACAGTACAACAAAATGGTTGATGGAAAATTTGGAAAAGAACCTGATCATGGATATACGTATGAAATCAGTTACATCAATAAATACTTGGACTGTTGGATTAAAAAAACATGAGAAACAACTACATAACGAATTCTACTGCAAAAATGTTCAGTCAAGAAGCGCATGCTGTATCCCCAAGCCTATTGCGGCATTTGAAATGGATCAGAATCTTTGGAACTTATCCACTCGAAATCAGTGAAGAATCTCTATCAAGATTATCCAAGGTCCACGTCGCGAGGACGGTGCTGATCCTACTGGCCATGGTGGTATCTAGTTATATAGAGAACGTTCTTTTCGAAGACACCGGATCTCTAGAACTTTCAATTGGTCTTACACGAAGTACCGTTAATATATGTGCGACACTTGTGTTAATAGCGCTGTCCTTATACAACAAAGTGATATTTGAGAAGGCGATCAGAAAGCTGATGGCGCTCCAAAGAGTATTGGGAAATTCAACTTACCGTATGTTCACGTCTTTGAAAATCCTCGTATTATATTGGACATGCTGTTTGTTATTACGTGGTGTCTACAAGGCAGCCATAGCACATAAAACGAATAATTGGCCGCTCAGTATTGCCTCGACTATTTTGTGGAATGTAGATATAGTAAACGCCATGTGTTACTGCATCTTGTTCTTGTATTTGGTAAACTGCCTCAGCTCATGCTTCACTCGGCTGTGCAAAACAACATTCGTCGAGAATGCGGACGTAAAGCGGTTTATAAAGATTTACACTCACCTCGATGACGTCGCAGGGGACCTTAACGTTTGTTTTGACACCGCTATTTTGTTCATACTGTCTTCCTGTTGCGTAGACGTTATCTACTTCACTGGAGTTGTGTACCGTGGACAAGAACTGGGTCTTATGAAAGCTATGATTGTAGGATATGTTACATTGTTTGTCAAACTGTCGGCGGCCGTAATGGTTATTCACACTTGCCAGAACGTATCCGATCAGGTCTGTACCATACGTTGTTATATTTACACTTATAAAACATAGCGTACGTAATACTATTAAGATATCGTACATCACAAGTCTATTTCCACAAAAATAAATAATAAACTCTTCTGTGTTGACTGATGACAGTGTAACAGCTGAACCCGGTCTATAGCGTCCCCCAGCAGCAGCAGTCTGCTCACTATTGTTATTATACACTGATTGTTACTTAAATTCGATCATTTGAAAACTGTTCTTTTGTATTGCTGCAACGAGAAATCTTACTCGGATGATTTTTCATTAGGGACATTTTTCATTATCTTCCTCATTTTCCTTCTTAATAGTGATTTTCTACTTATATTTCTGAGTCTTGAATACTAACTTGGCGTACCTCTTACTATACAATCAGTTGGTTACTTATTAATAATTAATAAGTTCGTACGTTACTTTCCCGTACGTTACTTTGAATACATTCAAGCACAAATGTAACAGGCCACACGCTTAGCTGAGTGTCTCTCAATTTCAGGCTGAACGTTGCAATTCAGCTCTACTGAGCTACCTCATAAATTACACGAGCACATCTCAGTTTCACGAAGTGAGTAACATTTTTCTAAAGTTTTATATAGAAAAAAACTAATGGATTGGATTGCAGAATTATTAAACTAATTGGTGTTTCTCATTTTAAAATAATATCAAGTATACAATGTTTCAGCCCTCTCTTCTGACGCACGTGAGCATGAAAAACGGGTTGACATTCAAACTATTGAAAAGTGTTCCAATCAACTACAATCTCGGAACATCGGTACGTGTTGAGTATAATCTCTGGATCAATTTTAAAAGTTAATTATTAAATTTAAAATTTAATACTACTAATTTTAAATTTAAATTTAAGACTAAGTTTCTTCCAAGACAACTCAACTACATTGTGAAATAATTACCCCTAATTAGACTAATTCCAATAATGTAGTTATTATAATTATTTAGGTATGCGTGTTTATCCAATACTAACAATGTACCTATTGACTTTCCAGATGATTGCCGCCTATATTACCTACTCCATTGTACTATTTCAATTTTATAGTGCTTCTCCAGGGAACAAGAAACCCTCCTAAAATCAACTGAAATTAAATCGTAAGTAATGTATGAAATTTACTTTTGATGTACCTAACTACTTATGAGAACATCCAGAAATATTTTATCGGTTCATAATTTTCGATAGTAAACCATTGAAATCGACTAAGGAAAAAAATGTAACTCCCTCAAAATTTGTTGGTTTACGTTTGAAGGTGGCCATTTTGCCCTGTTAGACAAATGTCTTAACCCTTAATGCAGGATGTTGTAGATTTACAACGTTGGGGTTTTGGGGCTCCAAGTTCCACCTCGTAATGTTTGAACGACCTCAAACCTGTTGTATTTCTAGAAGAACCTGGGAAGGTTTGAATTCAATATGTATTTGGATATTTGGAACTCAACACGTGTTCCATTCCAGTGCCTGTAAGCTGCAGTTGGCCCATTTGCTCGTGAGGTGGACCGATCAGAGCACTGTTTTTTTGGTTTTTGCAGGTGTTTTTGCTCATGAATAAACTCACCCGTGTTCATTCAGTTGTCTATTGGTTATTTTGTTGATGTTGGGCCCGTGAATACCGTGAAATCCGTCGGTTGCAAAAATAAACATTCTGCACTTGGGAACGTCTCGTTTACATACGATTTACGGTCTTATGAATCGGTCTTATGTCTTACGGTCGTTTCACTTATTATTCGGTCTCCTATATCTTTGAAAAATAGGTACTACCTACCCAAGTGCACAATGTTGTAAATTTGCACATGAACACTTTCATGATTCTCCGAGTGAAAAGTCACTCCAGGAATGTTTTTGCTTTTCTCTGTCACATAAATTTAAAATTAAGTTTATTAATTAAAATTAAGTCTTCAGTAATATAATGACCCCAGAACCAAAACCCACCAAAATTGTTCGATGTCACTGAACTGAGGAAAATATCATATTTGAAAAACTTCCTTCATGTGTGCAGGATCTTGACTGAACATGCACCGGAAAAACTGTTTTGATCCCTCGAATTTCAAAGAAACTCAATTCGATGAGTCATTACGAAATATCATATATCTTTAAATATTTGATTATGAACGTATCATTTCAAAGATATGTTATAATATAACATATTATTATGTTTAATTATGTTTATTTACGTAAATATTATGTTTTACAGGTGCAAGCCGCACCCATTACCTACACTTGTGTTCCAAATCGGTAACCTGTCTTTTGGCAGTGGTCGGGCCCTTATAATCGGCACTTCAGCGGACATAAGTGGAACTCAGGGGTAAACGAAAGAAACCTTCATTCACTTTAAATGAAAGAAATTTTAGAGAGAACTGATCTTGATAAAACATCGATGGTACTTTGGCGGTGGTGTACAATGTTTATTGTTATTAAATAAAAAGTTTTACTTAAACACAATTTACACTTACAATAAATTAAATACTTCTTTTTTTATCCCAAAATATCTGACTGGATGACTCTGCCCAGTTTAGTTCCTATTTACGACCTCAGAAAATGTCCTTTCGAAGTTACTGCGTCCACCTGCCACTCCGAAGCTCTCGGGCAACTGTATATCAATTCAGAGAGCTTCGCGCTATCTAGCGGTCTCGGTTGTCATGTTGTTCATCATTGTAGTCGATAGATGCCCTCATACGCACCTTCCAGAACTCCACACGCAATGGATGCAGTCCACCAGTGCACTTGGTCGGTGCATTGTATAATATTCTCACGTGTTGTAATACGTTCGATCGGTGTTCAATGCATCGCTTGGTTATAAAGTTAAAATGGGCACTAAATTAGGTACATTAATGTAATTAATTTTTATGAGTGAAATAAACTACGTTTTCATTTTGGTTTTCCAAAATTTTTTCCTTTCATTATTAGCTTTCGAACCAGTGAAATTACCATTGTACCAACAATAATTGTTATGAACACTGACTGTGTTTACCCAACCAGCAGGGTGAGGTTTCACTCACTGAATACTCTTAATAACTCTTATCCTCTTGACGTAGCCCACCAGGTTGATATCATCAATTCCCTCCAGACCTGGCTAATACCTACTGGCTGTAAAGTGTGACTATAGTAACAGGTTAGCCAGGTCACTAACTAACCCTTATCCTCTTGACATAGCCCACCAGGAACACATCCTCCGGCATCCAGCAGGAGAATGCAATCGTACCTCACATTCCACAGATCAGGCCTCAATATTCTTTCTGCACACTTTCCCCTACCTTCAGTTATACCTGAAGAACCGCAGATTAGTGTATGAGTCTGAGGGGAACGTGTGCAGAAATAATATTGAGGCCCGATCTGTGGAATGTGAGGTGCGATTGCATACTCCTGCTGGATGCCGGAGAATGTGTTCCTGGTGGGTTGGGTTCAAGAGGATAAGGGTTAGTTAGTGACCTGGCTAATACCTACTGGCTGTAAAGTGAGACTGTATTCACACTTTAGAGCCAGTAGGTATTAGCCAGGTCTGGAGGGAATTGATGATATCAACCAATATTATGTCGAATCAAATCACAATGGAAAAAACAGAAGCAGGTCGAGACCGAGCTACCCATGATAATATCATATTATGATTTAGAGGTTGGGGGATTTGGTTGAAATTCTTTCTTAATATCATGTCGATCCATCATAAACAATAATATTTGTATGCAAAATGATCAGGAAGGAATATTCAATATACCTACCTGGTTCTTTACTTAAGTATACGTACCTACCTGACTTTGATTAAATATAGGTACCTACCTGATTCTTTACCTAAATCTACCTAACTGATTCTTTTACTTACCATGCACATTTTCAATTGCATAACTTCATTCATCTTACACGATTCGTTGTTACACACAGGTCACGTCATACTGATCACGAACTTATTCACGAACTATTGATCGTACCGTAATGCATAAAAAAAGATCGAATTTTCTCTGGTACTTATCAAATCATCAGATCTGTGTTGTGACTAAGCGCCCGCTGCCTTTGTTGATGCATGTTACAATTCTGTCCTGTATTGCATGTTGCCGTTATCTTTAAATGAAGGCAATAACCGACAGCTTAAGTTGTCCATTTATCCAAAACGTCGATTTATTGAAACATCGATTTAGTAAAACGGCGATTTATTAAAAGGATTCATTAGATCCATCGCCTTTTAATGACCACGAAATCCCAACTTCCCGGCATCCTCACGCCTCATATCAGTTACCTATATGCCTCATGAACATTGCATTGGAACGTAATACAACAACATCCCGAAGTTGTCCTGAATTCGGAACGTTGAACACCGTTGCGCCATACTACCATAATATTAGGTACCTATACAATTAAATAATCTGAGTTACTAATTTTCACACAACCACAACACCTTTGTCTACATCACTGTCATTTCATACAAGTTGGAGTTCAACTTGGAATTTTCAGATCCACTGGGATAACTCACCACTTCCTTACTGACTTTCTTTGTACAGATTCCCCATACAATAAACCAAAGTCCTAATTTTCAAAACATCACTCTCGTTTTCATTTGTTTCTGCGTTTTTTTTTTTACATTTATATGTTTTTGTAAGTCCTAAGTATACATGTGAGTAGCAATTGTACTAGCTAATCTGGAATTTCCTCTTCCTCAGTCGTCTACATGCCCCTTCTTAAATTCCAGCAGCAGTTTGTCATCATCAATTGCATTCCAGTGACATCAATGCAGTGCATTCCACCTTCCTTGGCAACGCTCGCCCATTTCTTCATTGAAATCCCCCTTGATTTTCTGGACAAAATCCCAAATGTGACCCTAATTCTGTGTAGTTTTTTATCGTTGTTATTTCCGAACAACCCGGTAAGAACTGATTTACAACTTATCCAAGCGTTCTTTTCAAATCCCTCACCAGGTCGATCAGTTCATCTTGTGTAACAAGTTTTGGAGATTGATCCTCATCAGGTTCAAAGGCATCATCTCCTTCAGTGTCACTACGCAAGTACACGTTGTCAATAAATACGAGTATCATGTCTTGGGGCTGCCGTGAAGCCACGTAGCACTCACAAATGTGAGAAAATACGTTTGGACTGTTCACACAGTTTCGACCAAGAAGAGTTTTATGAAGATAAAAAGTTTTATGAAAAAAAATTTTCTGAATCTACGTATCTTGAAACGTAAACCAACAAATTTTGAGGGGGGTTCAAATTTTTTTTCTTTGGGCGATTCCAATGGTTCATTATCGAAGATAATAAACCAAAACGCAGAAACAAATGAAAACTTGAGTGATATTTTGAAAATGAGGGCAGATCAGTTTAACGTGAGTTTAACCTTCCCAGTTGGCAGGGCAGCTACATGAGTAGTCTTGGCAAGTCGTATTGACGAGTTGAGTGTGGCACCGAAACTCTGCGTGATAGAGGGAACATTCCCACAAATTTGAATGCAGCCCGAAAAAAAAACCATTTAGGAGCGAATGTTTAAAATTCATGCAGCAATGTTTTATTATTGTTATCTGCAACATTCAAGTATATATTAAGTACTTAATATGACATACACATACTAAAAATGTCGGTTTTGAATGAAACCTGAAAAATGGATTGGCAAACAGAAATGCATTCGAGTTTCGAATTGAAATTAATATTTTTTTTTTTAATCAATTTTTCTAATTCATTTAAAAGAATTATAAGAACCTATAAGAACTTTTTGGTCAGACCGGGTTACAGCGCTTTTAGAAAAATATTCATGAATATCGGATTTTTTATGTAAAAAATCTCGGAATCGACCGAGAACTGCGGGAGTAGTTTTTCATGTAAATTTGCAGATCTGTGGAAAAATGCCTTAATAAATACATAGTTCCAAAAGCTGTCACCACGTTGCGCTCCAAAGTTAAAAAATAAAAACATTATAAACAAGCCCAGCGTCGAGTTTTGAATTTAGATTTAATTTTTTCAAATTTTATTTTTTCAACTCAATTTTAAATAATTTCATCCACTTTTTCGAAAAACCCCGCCCATAGCGCCCTTTGAAAACCTTCACGAGTATATAGGATTTTTCCAATTTCAAATTGGATGAATAGATCGAATTGCAAGGAGTAACCACTCATTCATGATTGAGACAACCCCTATCTTCACCATCTTCATTATCTACGACTCTCTAAGTTGGATTAGGATCTTAGAAAATAAACGCTATTTGCTGAATAATGACAATTTTCATGAAATCGCTCCACCCTCCATAATATGGGTATCATAATCACGGGTAGGCAACCTGCACGATTGATCGGTCTTGAAGGTGAGGAAAACTTTCAGCGCCGTTCTCTAGCTTCTGGCCTCCTCTTGTATAATATACATTTATATTTAATATTATTAAATATAGCCGAAGAAATAAATCTTATTTCTACTCATTTTTTCAATGTAAATTGTTCAAGATCACTTTCCAATAAGTATACCCCTATTGTTATGTGGCTGCTACAATCTATCTTTTCAGTTAGTTCATTTCCAATGTTTGACAGCAATCGGAAGAATCACTATTTCTATCGTGATTCTTCCGATTACTCCATCAATTCTTCCGATTAATTCATCATTTTAAATCTTAAATGTATCAAAATACTGCTTCTCTTATGCAATTTCGTAGTTAGCATATCCGAGTCGGCTGGAAACGACTGCAGAGCAGGCAGACCGACTGAACGATTCGCAGAAAGCTGCGAGAGAACACAATAATATTATATTATAATATTTGTAACATATACCTAGTACTTCTATTTCGTGTGGACATCTTAAAGGTTAATATTTATTGCACATTAGCATCATTCAGTATTACGTATAGTTAAAAAATAAAAACGGCAAATTCATCGAACGGTCCTGTGAGACCACGATTACAGCATGTTTCTTTGTAAACAAGCTCGAAACAAGAAATGTAAAAAGTTCACTATTTGCAAATAAAAGCATATTTTCATCCATTCATTCATTCTATTTCTTGTGGTTGTGACACTGGTTTTTAAAATATTTGACTGAATACTCAAAAGCTTCGAGAATCGTACTCCCAGTCGTACATTGACGCTGCTTCCTGAAAAATGGGTGATGACTTTCACACTTTTAATGTTCAACGCTAAACACGATGATGACGTCTGAATTGAGATAGCTCATTCCGTTATCAGATCAGAGCAGATGAACCGTGAAGAACATCGTAAGTAACAACCACGTTTCTTCATCTTCAAAGAACTCCAGTTTGAGAACGGAATAAGATATCGCAATTCTGGCTTCACCATCGTGTTCAGCGTAAAAATAACTGATAAGTGTTAAAATGAGGTATCACTTGTCAGACTATTTTATGTTTGGGATTTATGGGTAATTTTCCCCTCTTAAAATCCCCCTTAGAGTGGCCCGATTCTGCCCATCTACGATTGCCAAGACAGATTTGTTTTTGTGCAAATTTGAACGTTTTATTAGGGGTGTTACGATAGCTGATAGTACTATGTCTTCGGTCGATCGTAGACTCCTTTGGATAGCCCTAACGATAGTTTTTGTTTTTTTGAACTTGGGAATTTCTCGAAACTTTTCGAAAACCAAATACCGCTCATATCGAATAGACACCCCTCATACCCCTCACTTTAAGAACTTCTTAGTAAGAAATAGAAAAACAGAAGGCTAGGTAATAAAATCGTGGAATTCTTGTGATTGAACTTCGTTGAATTGGGGTTTTTCGTTCTATTTTCAATATTTGTCAAATTGCTCAACAAACACGATGTGTTTGTCAAAAGTAATATGTCATATTACTTCTATGAATCTCCCCCTATTTAAAAACTTAACAGGAATCGCTGCTGGGATTTTGTAATTCCTGGAATTGAATGTCGTTGAATTCGGCTTCCCAGTGGGAAAGTCCGACTGCGCCTATTTCATCCAATATTAATAATACAAAAATGACCCATTCACATTTGAATAGATCTCGAATCAGAGAATGTGTTAAGACCACCCGAAGCTTCGTACGACCTGCCACTTGAGCGTGAATCAAACGGCACAACTCCGTGCCACTTAGTTCCCACATTTTTGCCCACCTGGGGTGGGCCACCTCAGTTGGCACAAGTAAAAACCGCAAAATTATATCTATACTAATTGATATAATATTTAGTCATTCAAGTATGTTGCAGTATATTCTGGAATCCCTCGCTGCTAGGGTGTCAAAAAGCAATAAACTAGGGAAAACATGGTTTATTACCCAAAATAAATAACTCTCTCAAATACAAAAATAAATAAGTTTCAATAAATTAATCCTTTGGCATGATGAATTTCGGAATTCGATCGGTGGTTCAATGTCTGGGCAGGTAGGCGCGGTAGGGAAGATCGGAGTCGATGGACCTCTTCTTATGACCATGACCGGCGTGGATCACCTGAAAACATGCAGATTAGTCCTTTTGATTAATGGAGCAGCTGCGAAATATCTACAGTGCACCATAATTGTACTGATTGGGGATAATGGATATCGCGTTGTTGACGGAGATACAATTGTTTCACCAATGGAATGAAACTTGGATTGGTTTCGAGTTTCTACCAGTTAGTCATCACGTTCGTGAGCGCTAGAAGTGGGGGAAAACCGCGAGCTTGATTTAAACGGTAACTAATATTAGCCTGATTTACAGAATAACAGCTTGTGGAAAATAGAGAGATCGAGTTTCTTGTGAATGGGATACGGTGATCGGGCTTAGATATTCGTTGGAACGCACATCTTGTACCTTTTTCGAGTTCAATGCAAATGCGAAGCGAAGTAACCCGTATTGGTTTATCTTCGATAATGAACCATTGGAATCGACCAAAGATTTTGTGATTGTAATGCACACCTCTACAGCTAAGAAAGGGTAGGTCTGTATTGAGGAAGGCTTATTGGGGGGAAAAAGCTGCTTGAGTGTCCAACTACTGGGCACCTCACCCTAATTCCTTCATACAATGTTGCATGGATGTCGAATGTGCAAAGAGAAATGGTGCTCAATTTTCATAAAACCAAAGTTGATGACCATTAAGTACGCTCATCGTATATTTTCTAAATTCTACGCAAAAAATAGAACTTATAGAAATGTCCACGAAATGAACGAGTGAGGCATTAAATAGTAGGTACACCGGTGTAAAGCACGACCCCTTCACAAGGGCTGCGTTGCTCAAAGAGTTGTTTGATAAGCTAACTCGATAAAATGGTGATTACCTGGTAAGAAGATTCGTGTCCGTCGCCTCCAGAAAGCAGTTTCTTGAGACCGACGATGGCAGCGAGGGCGAGAGCCAGTTTTGAAATGATCAGAGCTTTGCCCGCTAGAAGTGCCAGTGTTCCCAGTTTCAGGGGGATCAGAGTTGACAGACTCATCAGCATGTACGCCAAGAGAGCTCCACCCCGTTTCTTCTTCCTGGCTGAAAAATGATGAACCAAATGTAGAAAATCCACAAACAAAAATATGTCAATGGAAGAAATGTATCGCATTATTTTTGGTAACGCGTCATCCGAACGTTACGGAAGTGAACAGCTCTGCCAGATCGTTAGAGATGTTCACACTATGTTTCTCTGGGCTCTGTACGGATACGAATGGGTGTAGTGAAAATGACGGTTAGGTGACTGACAAGTCTTCCCAAAAATTTGAGGAATTCAGAGACGCTGGCCGCGTTTGAAAAAGACCGTGGGCCCCAAACGTTAATTTTCGCGGCTTCATTCAATCTGCGCTCGAGTTTTTGAAGTTTTCTCCTCAAGTCAATTTTAATACTATTAATTTAATTTTAATATTTTTAAATTTTAATATTTATTTGAATAAATCGCCAGCAATGTGCGTTACTCTATGGCCCTACTATACAAAGGAGGATGATGATATTCAGAATCGACAATTGACACCAATTCATCACTGAGTAATTTATTAATAAGTGTCTTCAGCCAAACCGCTCTAGACTGCGCTTCAGTTTATGTTGGTTATTTCATTCACAGGCATTTCAGTGTTGGTCTTCCACTCCCTCTCTGCTTCATACAGGGCACCAACAGTAATAAGTGATTTTACCATATCATTTTATAATTATCAAAAAGAGCGAAACGTGCACTACCAAACTCGTCTTGTTAGATCTCGTCCTATTTGTAATTAGTTTTTAATTATCCAAACTGCGTGCATCGCGCAGAAATAGTCGGTGCTGCATCATGAACTCAAAGATACACCGTCATTAGTAACAGTATTGATATTCACGAAAACGCTCTGATCCGTCGAAACCAGGTTTCCTTAGCGCCCTCCTATTGGATGCAATTCGTTCCAGAATCCAAACAAACTATCGTTGCCGTTCACGGTCGGCTGCCACACCGTCGTCGTTCCCATCACGATAATTACAGTTAGAAAAACACCCACTTTACCGTACATTCTTTTCAACCTTTTCAAGCTCCTGTGGTCTCATACCACGTATCAGTATTTTCCTTGAGAAGTGGACCCGTACTATTTGTATCCCCTGACCAGGTGTTGGAAGCAAACTTTCTTCGTGGTAGGTAGTAATAATATGAATAGAGCCTAACACTTGAAATGCTTTCACTGATTAGTGAGTAGCCCATCATTGCCAGTAATGATTTTCCTGTAAGAAGGCTAGAACATTTACAACCAGGAGTTGGCAATAAAGGAAACTTAGTTGTCACTACCTAATTGTGCAATTCTTCAAAGTGATCAAAAATTTCAAGCAAGCTCCCTTCATTGCTGACTAGTTAACGAGCATCTTGGAATTATTCATCAACTCATTCATTCATTCATTAGATTGAAAATCTCATCAGGTAGAAATCTTACCTGATTCTATTGTAACTTGTCATATCAGACTATTGCCACTCCAATTTTCAAACTCTACTGATTATGTTCTGAGGAGGTATAAAACGCTATAATTGTAATTAGTAAAGCTCTAGTATTGTAAGTATTTTTGTTAGTAGGTAAGTAATTTGTTAGTTCAGATGGATAATCGAGCGTTGTGTGTAGAATTATATTCAATTTCAAACTTTGGTTGCACCGTATAATTTCCGAATGATTTATCACTGATTTATTGAATCCTCCCATCAAAAACGTCCCCATTACTGACGGGAAACCACTAATCACTCATTTCTGCCTTCACTAGAGAAAGCCGGCGGACAAGGGCGTGTTTGGGATCCTACGATAATGCCACACGGCAGGAAAAGAGTTGATTAACGACGAACAGTAATAGGCCGAATGAGCTCGTCACAGGGAATTTCTCCATCGCGTAGGACCCACAAATTAGAACGACGCGTAGTGTTGGTTGGGCGACTCAATAGGAAGTCGGATCGATACATAATAGCGAACGTCAACTCAGACTTCAATCAATTTAAATATGTCTTAGAATGAGATCTCGTTCGTTTCATTCGATG
Organism: Stenodema calcarata; assembly: GCA_963920205.1. Taxonomy (NCBI): domain Eukaryota; kingdom Metazoa; phylum Arthropoda; class Insecta; order Hemiptera; family Miridae; genus Stenodema; species Stenodema calcarata. Next base: position 14,353,394 of record OY986053.1, on the reverse strand, counting down.
ATTCGTGCCGTCTCGGTACTAATCAGTTCATCTGTTTTCTTGCGGGTTCACAACGACACTGAGTAGTCAAAGAATATCAATTATTAAATATTAGAGATCATTGTACCTTTTCACCACTGACCAAATCAAGCTTGTGAAGTTTAGTAGAGCCCCTGTAGCCACCTCAAATTCCATGGCCTACTCTTCATCTTCAAGAATGTAAGTTTCATGCATCAAGCGCTAACAATTTGCAATCAATAACCGAATTTCTTCATAACTCTAACATGTGTATGACCAAATCATGGGCGAATTTGCACTTTTCGATATAACACTTTTCACACACCATAGACGTGTCCGAACTCAGGCTTAGTATGGACCTACTGAGTAACCCCTCGAAATTTCGGAGGTGGCCTATCTTGAAAATCCAAGGAAAACAAGAGTATGTGAAAAAATCGTCTATTTCCACTGAATGAGTACCTAAATGTTAGACCGGTTTTGGTGATTAAAGCATCGTCAGTCACAAAACAATACTGACAATGGTTTAATCGCCGAAACCGGTCTAACAGTGTACTCATATTTCAGTGGAAATAGACGATGTTTTCAAATACTCTTGGTTTCCACCATTTCGTAGCGAGTGATTTAGTTCGCCACTAATATAAGCGAGTAAGTTAGTGGCCACTAATATTGCCGATTTTTGGCATTCTGGGGGTGGGGGGTTGTCATGACCCCCTTGAATCCGCCACTGTATGTAACAACATTTATTATATTATTATAACAGTAATATTAGGCTCACATTTATAAATCCTGTACTGGAGTATAAAATAACGTGCACGGTATATGCATGTATTCGACCAGCTCTCTAGAAGAGCTCAGCTTATTCCAATTGAACCTTTCATCGCAGTTTCCAGTCAAGAGCATTGATTTGCGGATTTCAAATATTTTCAAGTTTAAAATCGGTTATTTTACCTACGATTAGACTCAAACAACACCGTATGAATATTTCACAGAGAAGAGCCCAACCGGAGGCTAGTTCACCAGACTAGAGTGAATCGTCCCAATTAACGTTGAGTAAATGATCTAAAACGTTATTGAATACAAAAGCCTTTGCTGAAGAATTCAAATTCAGATGTCACAGAGACCACAATTCGTTTTTGGCATAATTAGTCCTCCGTTCAAATCGCTCATGCCAAAAGCCTCCTCCTAGCAGTTAAGGAAAATAGGTATGCTAGGTTGTGGTTATAACTACTGCTCATAAAAACCACAACTCTAGGTATACGTATAACATTCCTGACAGGAAAAATTACTCGTCATTTATCACTGTATCAACAGGGGGAAAATGATGTCTAACGAAATTTTGGAAGCGATCGACAGTAATTCGAGGGAAGCATTTCAAGGAATTAGAAATCCTAGCTCTGCTCCCACCTGAAATGGATTCTTTACGGCCAACATGACCCATATCTACCACTTAGAACCCTGCCATCATCATTTCACCATGGCTTCTCCTCGTTAGTAGAAAGAAAAAAAAAATCCTTTCGGTTGCTCTCTAAAGTAAGTTGTTCATTCTAACCACATAACGACGCGCCCTTACTCGGCACGAAAATTACAGTGTTAGGCGGGTTGATCCGCCGTTTCTCTCTCTTGAAACCCTCCGCGCTCCCTTCAAGTTGGACTTGGGAATGAGTTCTTTTTGAAGGTCTCTCAAGTTGTTTGGAGCTTAGGGATTTCCATTGTGAGCCGTCCGCCGTAAAGTCGCGGATGCGAATCCGGCAGCGTTATTTCTCGGTACGGGGACAAGTTCTCGCATTCCACAAGTATACGATCCGCTTTTACTCCATCTGCAAGTCAGACCCTGAAGCAGAAAGGGAGCTCTGGAACATGGCGGACCTGAGGTTTTTTTCATTTTTATCACATTTTCTTAATATTATGTCAACAGGTGTCATGGATCCCCAACCTCAACTGACACCCAACCTGATTACTAAATTGTCAAAGATACGAAACCAGGAACTCGTCTTCCCATTCATCCGGTCTCCAGACAACAAATTGTGAATAATGAAATAAAAACAGAAACATTAGGCATTGAATTATCAACAATGTTACTAACAACTCACTATCGGTAAGTTTGCAAAATTGAAAAGTGGTCCATAGAAAAGATACATTTTCCAATGGGCTATCATAGTATAAGTTGGGCGTTTTCTATCAAAACCAGCTCATTCCATATTTTTCTGGAATCCACTTTTTTTCATATTTTGAAAGTTTAGAGGGTCCTTCATAACCTGACGAAGGGATATACTCGTAGCTCACATCCAGCTCATTCCAACCCAAAACTAGATGAAAAGGTTTGCCCTCTGGATCAAATCCAGCTCACTCCAAGCGTTTGCCATCTCCTCTCCTACCAGGAGCGCTCGCACCCACCTTAAGTTTGTAACCACATCAGCCGAAATTATTTTTATGAGCTACCCTGCACTTCTAGGTCGCTCAGTGGTCATAACCATGATTATGATACCTGATGTTGAGGGATGTCGAGGTTCGGTCAAATGATCTTACTGTCAAATGGTCTTACTGACGGTCAAACTAAATCACACACACTGATTATGATACCTTATGATACCTACCCAACTGTGCAAAACAGATGGCGTCATCAGTCCAAAATAACCCAATTTAGGACTGGGGTACGTCAACATTAATATCGTTCTTCAATATTGAATATCATTTGATCTGGTCAACCCGCTTCAAATTATAAAGTTTACATTCAAGAAGATATTTTTAGATTCACGCATCTGTTGTCATTTGAAACGCCACTTCGAGGTGATACAACAGAAGTGACCTTCTTTACCCTGGCGAATTGCGACTTAACAGCATTGTTGATATCGGTTTAGACACTTGATTTATTAAATAAAATCTGATCAGCTCAATCCACAAACAAAAATCTCGTCAAAATGCAAATGCTCGCCCTTTATACCGTGTAGTACGCCTTCGTGGCTTTTAGTGGTGTTTCGTCAGAGGGCGACGCAATATACACATCTGTCTACTCGAATCATCGTATTTAAATTATGGGGAGATTAACAGATCATCATCATTAACGCAAATGAGTTGTGGTGTGGGGCGTTAATGAGAAAATTGGAGGGCTCCCTACGTTCCCCCCCTTACACTAAATGCGTTGAATACGATAGTGTTGAACTCAATGCCGTAATTGACGTCGAAGGGGAACAGAGGACTATTAACCGCGGTGTTGCCGTATATCACAGAACATGTCACATCAGAAGTCTGGAGAAACAATGTGTTGCCACACGACAGGTGTGATTATTTGAATATACTTAATTTACTGACTTATGTCAAATAGAAATAGAATTTTTGACAAGGTCATTTATCGAGCTGGTTCTGCCGATACCATGGCTGGAGTGATGAGACAGTATCAAGAGGGTTTTCAGCTAAAAGAATGATATAAAACGACCGGAATCACAACATAATATGTGATTTGTTGTGATACCGGTTCAAGAAAGTTCAGCTGATTATTTTAGTTCAAATAGTCAGCTGAACTTTCTTTCGTATTATCTCGATATACCCCCTCCCTTAACTCACGTGTTATACAGCCCTGGGGACACTAAGACATGAAATAGCAAATTGGTTTGCATTTGTTTAAGTATCAAATGGTTTTTTGTTAGGTATTTTCTTAGAAATGATATACAATAATTAACAAAATACAATTATTTGAATGAAGGTATAATGTGGATGTTATATTATATCATGAATGAACCCATAAGCCTCTGTATATTTATAATACCATTTCGGCTCGGGAAATACGGGATTTCAACAGCAAACCTGGTTGTCACGATGTGTTTTATCGGTACCTATTAAATAGTTTTATCGGTACCTATGAAATTTTCATGTAGATATCAGGAACTTGAGGAACATGTTGGACATGGCGTCAAAACCCGATTTCCTTTGAACAAGAAGAGCATTTGTGATTAATTCGATGTTATTTGTCTTCTTTGCCATGTTCAGTGAAAGATTGTTTTCATGTTGATGGATTATTTGATACTTTCGTTTCGGTAAGCAACGTTTAATTCTATAAGAGATCTAACGAGGTTTTTTTTTCGAGCGGTGATTTTGGGTGCAAATATCAATAAAGTCAGCATTCTCTGTATAGCTTCACGTTTTTCAAACGTCCAGGCAAATTAGAGTAGATGAATTATTTTGTTGTTTCTCTTGTGACGATAGGCAGGGGGAACTTTATTGCAGAGGAAGTCGATTGATGAGATCGTTGAGGAGCAGATCATTGGGTCCGAAATCTCGCGTTGTACTATCAATCATCGATGACAATGAGTTCCTTTTTATTTATTGACAATGGCTGAATCCCGACTGAACCCTCGAGCAAAACAAAAGTTTCTTCAAGACCCTTCTGTTAGAGCCCTTGATCCTGAAAGATCTTCAAAAATCAAATAATCAAGTGCTAAACCAGTAATCAGTACTTTAGTGATAATAACTCAACTTCTCTATACAGAATATTATTGAGACTGAAAAATCAAACGTTTCAAAAGGCTCATCCGGAAACGGACGGAACTGCTAGGGATGATAAATGGGAAATGGAGATTTAATTTGCTCCATGACTCGTGAAGATCAGCGCTTGGAAAATAGTGGGATTAGGTGAGGCGTTGGAGAACAGATAAGAAGATAACGAGCCAGGTGGAATTAACTCATTCTCACTTTCAATACCCTTTGATATGCGCAGGCGTTCCATACCATGAAACTGGACAGTAACTAATTGTGCTAATATGATTTCCACAACTTCGCCTGTGAGCAAAAACAAGTGGAGTGTTTCGAGTCGTTGCATCTGGGGTAAAGACTTCCCATATTTTATTGTGGTCGGAATGGGGGTTAGTTCGCAGGACCTAATAATTATCAACGACTTTACACCATTAAATGATCTGCCGGAGTCTTATATAATTTTTGCGAAGTCTTCAGTTCTTTTATGTAAAATAAAAACAGGAGCAAATGTGAAATGAGATTGACACTTAATTTGCAATCTAATGACACTGATAGATAGCGTCATTAGTAACATGTGCAGGTAATCTTCTGCCTAGTTCAGTTTTTTGAATGCAAAATCCTTGAAAAGGTCAATAAATCAATAAGGGAAATAGATCGAATTGAAAATTGAACAAAACCCGATAGACACTATTTTGTCCAAGAATATGCAACAACGGTGTTCTTTAACAACCTATACTTTGTCCCAAATTTAGGTAGTTGTTAGGAACTTGTCATTTTCAATATATTACCTCATCATTTGTTGCTCACAATTACCCCCATGCTGAGTTGGTCAGTTTCAGAGTGCGTTTTCAAGGACTCAAATCTAGCTAATAAGTAATAAATATTGTTAATAAGAAATTTGGTCACATTGAAAATTTACTCGAATGAGTGGTACTGCACGATTTCAGCTGTAACTGCACATTCAAAACCCAAATACAAAGAACTAACAGGAAACTAAGGAAACTTCTTTTTGTTTTCTCAAAGCTTGTTCCTATCTTGAATTAAAAAATTGCTGAGACAAGCCTACGCAGCATTTGTGGGATCTGTCTTAACTTACTCCCTCCCAATTTGGAACAGTACAATGTACCTACTTCAAGAATTTTTATATGAATGAAAATGCTCTGTTCGACTGCGCAAATTTTCCTCATGAGACCTTCCTGAGATTTATGTCATACAAGACTAATTTGGACCCTATTTGTTAAATCTCAGAAAGGTCGCATGAGGAAAATGTGCGCAGTCGAACAGACCATTTTCATTCATGAGAGAATTCTTTCATTCATGAAGCTGGTGGCTTCAGTAACAGTAATTGAACACATTATAAAGACGAAGCAGTACAATCTCCCTACACAAAATAACACTAAATATAAAAGTGATTTTAAATTGAATATTTCGCTCTCCGCACAACCGTCACCCAAAACTCTTCCAAATATACTGGTTTACAGTTTTTCAACAGTTTGGCCTATCCCTTGCAGGAAAAATTGAAGAATAACGGATTTACCAGTACTTACCATTAAAGCACAATTGTTAGATTATTTTCTTATTTCAAATACCTGAACTACGTACCATTAATGCCCAATGTTTTTAACAAAAATGTTGCCACTTTTCCCCGTTTACGTTGTCTTAAAATGATAAAATTCAGGTTCCGGGCTCGTACCATCCCGACGATGATCCTTGAAACTTTTCGTACCCTTAGGTCCATCGGAAGGGGTTCAAAATGTTGACAACCTCATATCTTGCCAATTTTCAAATGAGCAATAATATTATAGTATTATATAAATAATATTATAGTTTTCTCAGCAAATTTGAATAGAGTTCAGTTCAGAGAATTATTAAGGCGATTTGGAGCTTCATACGACCAGCCGTTCGTTGAGAATGAGGGCTGATCGAGCCGGTATAAACTTGTCAGCACGATCCTGAGTCAAACGGTAGAAATTCAGGCCGATGTTCACGGTTATGTGATTTCAAGTTTCTTGTTTTGAGATACTTTTCGTGCTACTGAAAGAAAATAATTTCGAATTTTGGTTGGTAGGTACTTCTATTATAAGAAAATATTTCCGACGTAGGTAGGTGGAATTTAAAACCCCAGAATTACATTGGTACAAATTATTTGTAATTAATTCACCATCTCTATAAACGTTTCAGCGACCACTTAGTGATCTAGGCAGAAGGGTGATCTGAACAAAGATGATAATGAACGGTTTTTTTTACGTATTTTTTACGTATTTTAATCGTAAGCTACAATATGCAGGATATTTAATACGTGTAAAAACCCCTCATTACCTATAACTGCAATTGTTTATAATTTTGGGAATTGAATCAATGAATGAAAACTCTGCAAATTCTTGACACAACGGTTCATTATCTTGTTTGTACAGATCACCCTTCTGTCTAGATCACTAGGTCTAAATGTCTAGATCCTAAATGTTAGATTAATTATTATTATCAATTATCACTAATTATTAACAATTTTATCAAGTACCTAGTGAAAATTATTATAATTTATTGTTAGGTATTAATAATTCGTTTTTATTATTAACAATAATAATTATTAATTATGATTAATTAATACGATATAACTCTGGGGTTTTTAATACTACGTCGGTAATAATTTTTCTATAAAAGAAGTACCTACCAACAAACATTCGAAATTACCTTCATTTCCGTAGCACGAAACGCACCTCAGAACAACAAACTCGACATCACTTAAGCCATATGATGTTCCAAAGAGCTTGTTAGTATGAAAATGGACCTGTATTTCAACAGTTTGATACACGATCGTGTTGTGAGGCACAATCTTTGAGCCCTCATTGTGAGCGAACGGCTGGTCGTACAAAGCTGCGGATGGTCTTAAAAAATTCTACGGAACAAACTCTATCTAAATATGAAATAAAAAACATACCGTTCTATATGAATTTTTCGAGATATGAGATTTTCAAATTTTCAAAATTCGTTTTGAACCCCTTCCCCTTGACCTAGGGTTATGAAAAGTTTCGAGGACCATTGTGGGGTTGGTCGAAACCCATAAAAAAAATTTCGTAATTTTAACTCAACGCTAACTGGGCAAAGTGGCGCGGACGGCGTTCGGCGGACGGCGGACGGCGTACGGCGGACGGCGGACGGCGTACGGCGGACGGACGGATTTTTTTTTATTCGATTTTCTGAATCTACGTATCTTGAAACGTAAACCAACAAATTTTGAGGGGGGGTTAAAATTTTTTTTTCTTTGGGCGATTCCAATGGTTCATTATCGAAGATAATAAACCAAAAAAAAGAAGAAAATATTTATATTAAGTATTCAATGATGTATTTATGAGTTACCTTCTTCCATCCCTCTGGCAGTTGGAGAATCGTCCTCGCTGGCGAGCTTGAACTGGATGGACCTCGTCTTGATGAAGGTGGTTATCTTGTCCATGATGATCTCATCGAGTGCAGCCTCCTTGTCGTCGATACTGCGCGGAAGCGAAGCCTCCAATTCGTTCTCGGACATCGGCGGTTCTGACGGTGCTGAATCGCTCACCAAGTGAACCCCGTCGAAGATCTCCAAGTCCCGCGCTCGCGTCGCCCGGTCCAGAGCACCCGCGATCTTGACTTTGAAACACGACGAAGCGTCGACGGCGTCGGCCGTGCACTCTTGGAACACGCGGAAAACCAACTTCTCGTCCTGACCGGACACCAGACCGAGAGTCAAGAACACGAAAACGGCGTATTTGTGCATTTCTCTTTACGGTTTTGACAAACTGTACAAAATTGGAAACACCACCTATTAAACTGTCCTGGTCCTTTGGGTCCACTTGATCCACCACTCACGGTTTGTGTTCTGCACTCACCGGTGATCGAGCGCTCACCTATATACCTTCTCTTTCCCACTCCGAACCTCAACAAGTGCTCCACATCCCGCCTTCCCTTTCCCAGGTCCATCCCGGAATTTCGGGGTTCCCATTTCCCTTTTCATTTTCCTTTTTCTTTTTTTCCCCTCTCGTAACCTGTAAGGGGGCGTTCATTTCGCTAACTATGACAGCCTCTTTCTAGCAACCAACCTCCGCTGCTTGCAGTTTGTGTGTAAGATTTGTTACTTCTCGCTCAAAATGATAATTTTCAATGTCTTCTAATCACCTCCACATGAGTAGGTAAATGCCTTAATTACAACTTTTAATAATAATTCAATCAATTAATCAATTCACTTTGCAGAGCGATGCTGTTCATCTATCAGCGCATCCGGTTTATAGTAAAAGTCTTGGGAATAAGAGCCTATCTGTGCAGCTTATCCTCCACATGTAGGTAGGTAAGTACTTTTTGGTATCAAAACTTTTTTCATCTTAAGTATGATCTAAGTTAAGATTATTGAGGGCGTTCGGTAGCCCCAATAGACTCTTGTGAAGTTACGAGGTGTCTCCAGAAAGTAAGTGTACTCAATTTTCAGCTAATATGTGCTTTATCGAAATCCTAATCTTCTCATTCTCTGAACGCACCAAACGCACCTCCAACACAATTTTATTTCATTCCTACTTTATTTCTAATGACATTTTTCAAGATTTCATCAATATCCATTATAGTTATCAAGTAAATAGTAAAATAGTCGTATAGCTTACTGCAATAGGTCACCAAACAGTGATATAGTACCAAATGTAAACAACAATACCACGGGACATCATGTCCAGAAATTAAATATACTTAAGTTTTGTAGCGGGCAGAAAATTTAGGTTACATTTAATGTACTAATTTAATATACTAATTTAGTATATTCGTGTGCTATTCTTCTACATAGTCACCATCTCTTTCAATGTAGGTTGTGAGATGGCAGATTAATTTTTGATGCCTGCCTAGTAGAACTCAGCCGCCAGCTCCTTGGTCCACTTGTCGACCGCTCCCTTCACGTCCTCGACGGTCGAAAAACTTTTTCCACACATGTGTTTCTTCAGGGAAGCGAACAACATTTGTTAAAAAATTCATATTAACATTAAAACACATTTAATGTTAATATGAAGGCGCCAGGTCGGGGGAATACGAGTGATGGTTGAAAACATGCCATCCAAATGAGTCCAACAATTGGTTTGTGACATTGGTCGTGTGGGGTAAGGCGTTGTCGTGCAGCAGGCAAACTCCGCTTGTTAACAGATCCATCCTTTCATTTTTAATAGCTCTCCTCAATTTTTAAGGGTCTCACAATACCTTGCTGTGTTGATGGTCTCCCCCTGCGGTGATTCAATCAATATGATGCCTTTGAGGTCCCAAAACACTGATGCCATGATTTTTTTTTTTTTTTTTACTGAAATGGTGGTTTTGAACTTTTTCGTTGAGGGTGAACTGGTGTGACGCCACTGTTCGGACTGTCTCTTGGTTTCAGGCGTACAGTGTGCAACCCGAGTTTCATCTCCAGTATCAATAGACTTGAGAAAATTATCGCCTAAATAAATTTTCTGAATCAGCAACATTCTGGCTATTTTTCCTCGTAATTACCATATCTTTCAATGCATTTTTGATACCGCACCGAACGTTCTCCCAAACCGGCCTTGTACCTCTCGTAGAACTAACTTCTCAACCTCAGTTGTGAGCTCCGCAAGTTCTGGCCGCCAGATGACCCTTTAGCTTCGGGAAAAAAGAAAAATTATTACATAACTTAGCTGCATTTGTATTTAAGCAGCCTAATAATGTGCAATTTGACGGTCATTTATTTAAAATTTCAGCTAGCCCTTCCCTTATGGAGTTTCTAGATCCGCTACTGTACCGGTATTCATTAACATGCTTATAGGCCCCAACACACGATCAAACATGTTTGACAAACCATGTTTGTCAAACATTTTCTTCAAACATGTTTGAAGTCGTATCCACACGTTCAAACCAACCTTCAAACACACCCATCTTCACCAATCAGTCGTTCACTGTTCAGTCGTGTTGCTTTCTTTCTCTTCTTCTTTAAAAACGTTGTTCAGTTTGGATACGAGTATGAATATTAACCATTTAAGTTATTTATACATCCGGAGTGAAGCAGCAAAAACAGCGCGCACGAAAAAGAGGGGATCTTTGTGGGCGAAAGAGTGGCTGTTGAGAAGAGCAACTTTCAGCCACGTTAACCTCTTGGAAGAACTGAGGTGTGCTCCACAAGATTGGCACAACTACATGAGGATGGACGAGGATAGCTATCTGTATTTGCTCTCCCTGGTTTCTCCGATAGTAAAAAGACAAGACACTATAGTTTGACTCCGATATATCGTTAATTTAGTCAAACTCGCCTACCTACTACGTATTTAGAAAAACTACCTACTTACCTACAAAATTTGAGAAAAAGGACCATCTGGTAAAATTGTCTGATTATTCCATTGGTACTGTCAATTTTTGATCAATACCTAAATTTTGCGATTTTGGGGAGATATATCGGACTATCGATATGTTAGCCCTAAAATTTCGGTGTATCGATCTTATGTATGAGTAATAAGCGAGAACTGTGCAGAGGGGAAGGTGTACTAAGATACCCTCAGAAGGACCTCTAGAAACATTGGCCTGTACCCGACGAACGTTGGGTCTTCAAAAATATTCCGAAGTTGTGTCAAGGTACTCGGCAAATACAGAATGGAAACTATTTGAGAAATGATTATGAAATTACAGGCTGTACGTGCGTCACGAAAAAGATAACACCGTTCCCACGGGACTTCTTCGATTTTTCGGTAGACCCGGAAAACGTAGATGAAAAGATTTACGAAAAATCCGGCAGCGTAACGGAAAATACCTCAGGAGAAAATTTTTCCCCGGGAAAAAAAAACTGATGTGTGGTCTGTCTTTTAGTGGCAGAAATGTCAGAGGGATGACAGAGAAGGGGATAGAGGGCGAGAAAGACAGAAACAGAAAGAGATATTCTGAGGGAAGTTGTGGGAGGGGTCCAGCTAAGTGCTGGACGAAAAAGAGCGCGGCTGAATGCACGTCCGTAGAAAGTCAATGACGATCTGACGAGACGTGTTGACCGAGGCTGGAACAAAAGGACGAAGGAAACGAACGTGAACGAGAGGAAATAGGAGCCCAAAGGGGCGTCGTCGCGGTTCATTGTAGGGGTATCCCGGATCTGAAGGACGATAAGGAAGGTCTTTTGGCTTCTGGCTTTCGCGGTGATGTCGATCATTTGTCTGGAGTATGTGACTCAACTATGCACGCGTAGAACGTGTCTAGGGTCAGCGGAGATAGTGCGGGCCTTGAACAACGTAACGCTCAGTAATCAACATTTATACACACACCATGAAAGTTTCCTCGATTAATTTCATCAAATATAACTTAGCTCATCCTCCTATCTCATCCTGGGGGCTATCTCATTGTATTTCAAGTTGGGCTTATACACAATGGAGACTACCGTGGTTCGCTTATACTTATACCGCCATGGTGGATGGCGTAGACAATCAATCAATCAATTTATTCCACAATATATACCATAAGGGCGGGTTGTGGGGATCAAGGGGAAGTATGGTCAACTGTAGTAGGAATCAAAATTTAATTTTATTATTTTTTTGCCTTTTTTTGTAATGTGAAGTAGCAAAATAAAATTACTTCATGATTATGGCTGCTGGCTAATGCCAAATGAAGGGGAAAAAAATGGTCAACTGTAATTTTTATGGGTCGCTTCGTCTTGATTAGGGTACTGTGGGGGATTTAGTCCTAGTCCAGCAGAGTGGGTGCGTTGTCCCTCAGGACTCTTCTCCTTATGGTTGTCCCTCAGGACTGTTCTCCTTAACCTACGTTCAACATGAGGCGGCGCTGGCCCAGTAATGTGCGCAACTTCCGGATTCGGATGGTCAGTGGCTCTTGTCTGCAGGACTCCATAGCACTTTCTGATCCGCTCCTGCACCGTCCCTACTCCCAAGTCGTTGTGGAGCACATCGTTCCGTACAAACCAAGGGGCGCCACAAATTAGCCGAAATATCTTGTTTTGCTGGATTGCAATTTTGTTCACTGAGGTGGCACATGCCGAGCCCCAGAGTTCGCATCCATAAGCCCAAACCGGTTCGATAAGCTTCTAGTTTGCCAGATCCAGCTTTGATTTGGGGTTCAACATTGGCCAAAGCTGGTAGACACGCCGCTTCATCTCGTTCACTACGCGGTTGATGTGTGGCCTCCAGGTAAGTCGGCGGTCCAAAAACAGTCTTATGGGGAATAATGTTGCCTGACAAACGGACATTAGTGCAGGAGCCTCGCCTAAGAGTGAAGGTCGCCAATGTTGATTTTGTGGGGTTGATACCCACCCTCCATTTCTGGCACCACTGGTCGACTGTATCAAGGTGTTCTTGTAGGCACTGTTCTGCTTCTGCAATAGTTCTACCTGCGGCAAGAATACCCGTGTCGTCCGCAAACTGTGCAGTCATCGTCGCTGGGGAGAGGGGGAAGTCATGGCAGTAAAGACTATATAGCAGAGGGGATAGTGGTGAGCCTTGAGGTACTCCTGCATAGACAATCCAAATGACCATGTGGATGGCCATGGTACGCCGAAATGGGCGGCAACACAGCCACGTTGGGTGGTCATACATACTACAATGCATAGGTACCATACGCGCATTATACTATACATACAAACCCCATGGGAGAGACGTGGTTCATAAAACATCCAACAATACACAGTTATCATCTAACAATACGTGTAACATGCCTAATCCTTGAAAGACACATAGTTGAGTATTGAGTATTATTTTCGAAGAGTTTTTTAAAAATGGATTCTCTCGATCAATCAATCAGTATATTTTTATTTGTTAGAATCGCTCGTAGTGCATAAGCAAAGTCAACATCTTACAAAAATACCAACAATAAATTAAAATTGTAAGAAACAATAAAATACATTCAAAACAGGTACAAAAGGAATAACATTTGTCGATAAAACTAAAATACCATAATAGGGTTAATTTTCATCAGGAACTCCTCAAAATTGTACGGATTCAATCTGATGAGGTACCTGCTCATTCGGGCCCTAAAAGTAACAAGGGGAGCATTTCGTATATTTGTGGGGAGGGCATTAAAGAATTTAATTCCCCACCAGGTGGTATCATCACGAGTAGCAGCCAGTCGATGGTACGGAAGGCGGAGATTTGTTTATTGCGAGTTGAGTAACCGTGAACAGGAGTTTGGAAAGACTCCATATTTCTATATAGCACAGGCTTTCCAGGATGTAAGCAGCAGGGACCGTTAAAATGTCTAATTCTTTATAATATAATGCAGATTTAATATTAATGCGGATATAATGCATACCAGCGACGACTCGCTCAGCCTTTCTTTGGCAAGAAGAAATCGTGGAGGAGGCAGCATAACCTATTGAACCTATTAACGGCTATATTACATTCATCCAGCCCCCCCCCCCCCCTCCCCAAATAATAATAAGGAAAGGGCGGAAGTCTAATACCTGCCTGTTTTCCATTAGAGTTCCCCCTCCCCTCACCATGTACGACTGTCTATGCTAAACTGGTAACGCTCTCCAATCACGCCAGTAAAAACATGTTCCATTTCAAAAAACTTTGGAACTTCCTCTTTCCACCGGTGTATAAATAATTCATTTTGGTTAATCTTCGATAATGAACCATTGGAATCGACCAAAGAGAAAAATCTTTTTAATTATAGGTACTTAAATAAATAGAATTTATTAAATTGGGTCCATCATTTAGAATAACCCTGTATTTTAAACGGATGGATCGAAGTGTGATATCTGAGATAACTATCGTAGGACCTATCGTTATAGCTATCCAGTATATTCTTCCAGTATATACGAGTATATTATAAACTCGAGGATTCTATAAGCAAATCAGTCAGTCTTCTTCAGTGCACAACCTCTGTCTGTACGTCATCCGCCCTCGTAAGTTCTACATACTTGTTCTCCGAGCTCTTCGTTCCCCAATAAACTCACATTATCTTACTGAACACTTGAGTACTCTCAATTTCTCCTATCCCTGTGGATATCACAGAAGACTCAAATTGGAACTGGCCGTGGATTTTACGAAAAATACTCTAAATCATCAATAAGATTTTCGTTGCACGAGTGCATCTCACATGGCAATGCCTCCGGGTGCGTATGTGCAGTTTTAGCTATTTTCACTCAAGTGCAGTTCAGGAGTCTACCACCCCAACAGTCATTTGGTTCCATTAATTTTGCAGAGGACTCACATTATGAAGGCAATGATCGTTCCACGTTCTATGTTGAATTCCCGTTTTAATTTATGTTGTTCATTGAAGTTCCGTTGGAACAATTTAATATTCCATTATTGATTTAAATCGAGGATTGTACAGGGTCTGGGCGTTATTTTCATCCCAATTCATATCACGATAGTTTATGCAAGTTTTGGTACTTTGGGACAAATCGAAAATTAAATGCATATTATCCAGATTCATTTCGTATATTTGGCGTTATGGTAACGATTCGTCAGATTTACAAAACCTTTGTAGGGTAGAAAAGTGTTCGAATGTTGGGTTTCAAGGTTCATAAATTATTATAAAGTGGTGTTCGAGCAAACGGATAACCAGGTTCGCGGTTTCATAAATAAGTTTACAGTTCGATTCCAGACAATTCATTTTTTGAAAGTTCAGTTTTGTGCATCCTTCGAGGAGCCAGTGAAACCTCGCCGTTTTCAAAAACGCACATTATCATCTCGAGCTTTTTGCGGTCGGTCTGACAAACTAATTGGGTGATTTTACGATGGGCGCTCACCCTGACGCTCGGTAATCAAAATGATGAGCGGGTGCATGAAGGGGAAAAAAATGAAAGTGTCTCCTTTATTGGAAATAGTATATTACTATAACATCTGTGCGGAGCTTTGAGAAGGCTCTTAATCTCACGAAGTTTAAGCGATTTAAAAGATACATGTAAGTTATATGGAACTACATGGATGGTTTATGTAAGTTCTCATTGGTTGATCATCACGTATGTCCAGCGAGTTTCTGTTTCGTGTAGGTAGTCATTATGACTGAAAGGCGATGATCATGATATAATTCATTGTGTGCCCATGCTGCATTATTATTTTCAACTATGCCCACTATGTTGCCAGGAATTTGGTATATGCATATCCATCAGCAGAATATCTCCCGACTATGAAAGAAGTTATGGTCAATTGGGAAAGCTGCATTCAGGCCCTGCTTATCAATGGCCAACACGAGCAAATGGAAGTACTACAGTTGAAGTTGACCCTGGCTATGGCTAACCCATTTATGCACGTTGATTAATTTCCACATAGCTGTTATTTAACTGATGAGGAATAAATCGCATTATTTCTCAGCAGACCAATTATACAAGTAACTTGTTCTAATCAGCAAGTGCTCCATTTATCGTCTACAAGTTACTGCGTCAGTAGTATTTTGTGACGTCCAAAGCTGCAGAAACAATCCTGTTGATTTTCCAACGAACTAAACGCGAAAAAATTACGACAAAGCCACCACTCGGGGATGTGTTTGCCACCTTTCACTCCTTTCAGGCGTTTTTTGTTGTTCGATCTTCATGGCTCTTTAACATTCCTCAAGCAAAACGTCCAGAAAAATATGTCGGAGCCCCGCATCATGATATAATTGTGATGTAGCTTTGAAAGTGTGTGGAAAGCTTCCGGACACAGGAATTGGAAGGCGAGGGCGGCCCTACGAGGAAACTCGGGTGAAAATGAGAAAGTTTTTTGAAAGTGAACGCGTTGCCCATCTCACGGATATTCCGGTTGTATTGTAGCCGGACTAAGGCTTTGAGGACTAAGTTCGGACTGATCGAATAGGCGCTATAGTCTTCAGCTTTTCACCTATTGAAGTTGCGGATTCGAGTGGTCGTCCTGCAAATCGTAACAGAAAGCTTAACGAATCAGTCGGGGGTGCAAATACGAAGTCATCAGCGGAGCTTCATCACTTGTGAAAATTCATAGGAACGAGCGGACCCAATCGACATCCTTGCCACGATTAAGGACCTGGCTAGAAGGAGCTGGGATTGGTAGTCTATTACCAGGGAGACTATTCCTAATGTTTCGATAAATTCAGTTTCAGTTAGGGTGCTAAAAGAAAATAATTCTAAACATTGACTAAAACATTCGAAGGGAAGGAATTTGGTCACCTGTTGCTGGACTTGTAGAGCCCACCTGTCATGCAGCTCGCAAGTGCACTAAAACGAATCTGTAGATAAAAATTGGAAGTACGGCCAAAGTAACCAGTTTCTACTGTAACAGCTGTAACAGCTCTAAACCAAAATTGGTGTTGTTTACGAGTAACTAAGATGGTTTTGTCGGCTCACTCATACATTTCCTGTATATTTTGGTAAGCATCGCGTTACTTTTTTTCCGTGTAACAAAGTTTTCATGACCCCCAGTGGTAAGACATATCAATATCAAAAAGTTCTTGATACAAATTTAAATGCGTAGTATTAATTAAGGGGAACGGATACTAAATTAAACCGAGATCCTTCCACACGACTTTGATTTAAGACAACAAAACTAAATCGAATGGTTATAATACACATTAAATGTGTATTATAAATTTTATAATATTATATACGACATTAACTTGATTCACTTTAAAATCTAACTTAATTCAACCGAATACTTCACCAGTTGTCAATTCTCTTCACAGATGAGAACATTTTGCGGAATGTCCGCCATATGATTTAAATTGAATGGTACTTGTTTCACTATATTCTACGAGTATTCATTCACCCAGGGGTTAACAAAAATCATATTCATTGGACATTATGGAGGAGAGTGGTAGAACGGGAGAGGAGAGTGAAGGGGATACCAGCTCGACTGAAGGACTGATTGATGATGATGATGATGATCTGGATGTCCCAGAAAATCAAGCCAAGGATGCAGAAATGGGAGATCTGGAAATGGACACGAGCAAAGACGATATCGACCTACTGGATTCAGCATTTTTTAGAGAAGGAATCACTTTGGTAAGAATCACCATAGAACAGAGGAGTCCTCAGCCAATTAAACCGGTTGGAGCGGCTTAATTAGACGATTAGAGTTCCTCTTGTGTATACATTAGGTTACAGTATTTGGTGCGTGTTATTCATTATAATTTTATAATGATCCCCAGCACACATGCCAGACATCTCATGTACAGATCAATTCCACCAACTTGAGCAAAAAAATTGTAGCCACCACTCCTACAGATAGGTATCACTACCTTTTTGACCATTTCGTCTTCTACTCTGAGATCACTGCAGAACTTTTTCTAGGCGAAAAATGACCACATCTCAACCACCACGTGAATTATTAGTATAAAATAATACTAGAAAAAAGCCATTGGGCAAAAGGATGTAAATAATTAATTATTAATTTAGGCATTCAATTAGCAGGATTTTATAATTTTTTATGACTCATGAAGGCTTCTGGGAAATTAGTAGGTACTGCCTGGAATCTAAGGTTTGTTGGAAATTTTTCTCACTTTTTTATTGCCCGAAATGTATTTAAAGTTTTGCAGATTCGTACCGAAATGTACTTTAGACTAATAGGTACCTACTGTTCCGAAATAAGTAACACACTCACATTTTGAGGATACTTGGAGGCTGGTTCGATACAGATTTTAAAATCAAATTGATATTGAATCTTGAATTATTAATAACGATTCAACAGGAACCAGGAAATGAGAGTTCGCAGAGCGATAACGATTCCGACGGCCTCTACGATTTCAAAGACACACTTGGAGTGCAGCAGTTCCCCGCTGACATTGACTCAAAGAAACATTTTCTGCTCAATCACAGACAACCACGGCGGGTATGATAATTATTACATTTAAGGATTGATCATTGAATTGTTATTGGTACGTAGAGTACCTATGTCTATTTAAAGAGGCTTTCGGGTAGGTCAGGGTGAGTGATGGAATTTATAATTATGCTGCCGAGCGAGGTAACTAAAGAGAAGTTGTCATCTAAAAACAACTGGTTTCATATGAATCCAATGGAATCGCATTATTAATTTCATTACAGAATCGATCTTGATCTGAGTTTCGAAAAACATGTCGGTTCGTGCTGGAAAATTCCCACACGTATGTATTTCATCGCAGTCAGAATGATACGAAAGTAGGCATTGTGGACATGAAGCGAGTTCAGTGGTTGAGCAGAATTTGTTCCCTTTGAAAATCAATATGAAAGTCAGATCATAAATAACTTCTAATTGTATGAATCCGGTACACGATCTTACACGATTTTACAAAACGTAAGTTAATCGGCAGATGAGTGGCTCAAAACCATTACGTTGAGAGTCAGCAAAATTCGGTGGTAGCTTCCATCTATTGAAGAAATACAGAGTTCCATTAGACCGGTCTCGGCTGTTGCCATTGACATTTCTCTATTACAAAGTTACAGTAAAAGCATTTCGTTTGATAGAGATTATTTTCTACCTTAAGGGTCTCTTTTAAGGGAATATTTGATTAAGTAGGGTTTTGTTCTGGCAGTGCGAATATCTCTACGGCAAGAGGTACACGGCTAGATGCGTTAGGAGAGTAGACCCTTCGCAGCTTCCGTCGCTGATGTCCCTCAAAGTGGAGCCTCCAGAGCGAGCGGCAGCCCCCAAAAGACCGCTAGACGACGAATCGGACCAGTCCAAGCTTGTACAAAAGCTCCAGAAACCGCTGGGAAGACGACGTCGGGGAAGTCCTGAGCTCAGCAGAAGGAAGCGCAGTCCCGGACCGCGAAGCAGACCCAGAAGCCGATCTCCCAGAAGGTTGGGCCCCAGGGACAGGATACACAGGTCGCCTACTGGCATCGAGAGATACCGTTATTGGACAGGTGAAATCCTCAGCATCACCGTCAACCCAAATAAAACTAATACTTATTGCCTACAATTGTCACGCTCCCGTACAATGACACACTTTTATGAATTAAGTACGTACGAGTGTCCAAGATTTTAATTTAAGTAAGTATACATATTCAAATCAGTTATTACTCGAGAATCATGTCTAACAAATAGTTGTGTTCAGTGACAGGTCGCTTTCGAGTGTTTACTACAACTATTTACCCACACCATTTCTGTAATCAATGGGGTGAGCGCATCCAAAATGCAAAACTACAAAAACTAACAAAATTATTTATGAACAAGTTTCTGAATGATTCATGCATTCTGAAATTCTCAAATTAAAAATTATGTATTAACAGGTACGAGTTGAAGTCAAATTTCAAATATTCTGGTTTCAGGTATCATTACGAAACAAATTTTTTAATACAAATTACAGCGTTGCAATAAGCAGTTTCAGTTGAGCTTTTTATATCTGATTCCATCTGAACAAAGATATGATTGTCATATTTCCATCAATATTTTTGGTCCAAGTTCTTACGATTCATCTGCCCAACAGGTGAAATCAAAACGATGCGTTTGCCCTATTGTACGAGAATCACTGTAACACATTTTCTTTAATAGGAAGAGAATATCGATCAAGAAACCGAAGCCCTCCTAGAAGATCAAGGCCCCAGTAGCTCAGAAGTTATACGAATTCTTAACGAGCTTTATTTTATCTTTACCAAACGAACAAGATGTAAAATACGATTATTTGCAGAATACAGTTTCTTCCACGTTTTTCAAAATATCCTTAGTTTTTTACTTCTATTCTAATGTACCACGAGACGGTTATTTCTCTCAACTGCCCACTAAAATTGCCTACCTATTCAGTTTCTTATCTAAATAAGTGGTGTTCACGTAGTGTTCACTCAGTATAATATATATATTATAGCAGATCCGGTTAGACCGGACACAACCATGTTTTGCTGGTGTCATTTCAAAAATTGGAAATAAGGGAGCAGACATTTTGGAAACTTTTCCAATTTTGTCCACTGTAAGTTTTATATTCCAAGATTTCCAATTGATGAAATTTGTCTAATGTTTTAATTGTGAAATCATGAAGTTGAAAATTGAGAGATATTTGAAGGGGTTGATAATTGTACCAGAAAAAAAATCATTGAGCATGAGATGCTGTATGAAGAGGAAAGAAGGCGTATATCACTAGTGGGAAATAAAGCAATGGTCGTTAAGGTTTTACCATTAAATTTTAACACGGACAATTACCCTAATTTCATAAGTTTCAATAGTGAATTTTGTATTAAAATATTTCAAGAATTGTAAAATTTAATATTGATTTATTATTTTTGTTTTCAGGGGGGGGGGGGGCTGCCCCACGCTGGGTACGCCCATGAATATGCCAATTGCAATGCTGTTATCAGATACCTGGCATTCCCAATCCATTTTTGTACGGCAGGTAATAGTTGCAGTTCACGCACACTCGTACACCGTGACGGTTGTCGATCACTTTAAAATGGTTCACTTCCAGGTGTCGTTAGTATAAAAATTGACCTGTATTTCAACCGTTTGATTCACGATCGTGTTGACAGGCTCAACCTATGAGTCGTCATTGTGAACGAACGGCTGGTCGTACAAAGCTGCGGATGGTCTTAAAAAATTCTAAGGAATAAACTCTATCTAAATATGAAATAATAAACATACCGTTCTATATGAATTTTTCGAGTTTTGGAATTTTTAAAATTTCAAAATTCGTTTTGAACCCCTTCCCCTTGACCTAGGGTTATGAAAAGTTTCGAGGACCATTGTGGGGTTGGTCGAAACCCATAAAAAAAATTTCGTAATTTTAACTCAACGCTTACTGGGCAAAGTGCCGTGGACGGCGTACGGCGGACGGGCGGATTTTTTTTTATTCGATTTTCTGAATCTACGTATCTTGAAACGTAAACCAACAAATTTTGAGGGGGGGTTAAAAAAATTTTTTCTTTGGGCGATTCCAATGGTTCATTATCGAAGATAATAAACCAAAAGATCAACAACATGCTGAAAAGAGGGAGCTGATGTTGATGTCTTTGACTTGGTGTTGTGTTGTTGTTAGTGCGAACGATTATTTTCTAAAGCCGGGCTAATTCTCACACAGGAGAGAAATCGTTTGAAGGGGGACGTTCTGTCCGAACTCCTTTTTTGCAGAGTGCGCCCGAATTATTATTATTATTATTTATCATTATCATTATTATTTTATTATTATGATTTTATTATCATTATTATTTTTTGAACATCGGGGACAGTCGCATGGTTTTCCCCAACCTAATTAATAGGTTCTTTAATTAAATACATACCTACGTTATTGACATTTTATGTCTTTACTCTGGCACATAACGTTACACAAAAAAAGCGTCACACGAAATCGTCACGAAAATTTCTGATGATTTTTGCTTACAACCGATTCGTTGCTACGGAACTTTATCTTCGCCAGTTATCATCGTACAAAAATCGTTCACCACTCTTTGGATAGCTCTCAATTTACCTAACCATATTACGTTAACCACTGCGGAGTGTGTGGCCGACAAGCTGCGGTATGAGCGTGATTGTTTAAATAATTGTTTACACACAGGTGATCATTCTCAATAATTTATATTGTCAACACGAATGCAAGCTTCATATAAGTTTCTGCAAAGACATAAAATGTCCCAATGTGTTGCAGACTCGTATGCAAGCATTTAGTTTTTGACATTTTCATGTCTTTGCTTTGGCACATAAACTGAAACGGGAAAAATTTGTTCCCTTGATTCACCCTATCCTTTAGATCACGTCAGAACACAAGCGACCGGCGGGCCACTACGTCAGAGCCTATGACGCACGAGCGTATGACGTCAGACGGCTGGCAGGAGGCCAACTAGTACGTCAAAGCGTATGCGGTAAGAGCCTATGACATCAGACGGCTGGCAGGAGGCCAACTAGTACGTCAGAGCATATGACGCACGAGCGTTATACGTCAGACGGCTGTCAGGAGGCCAACTAGTACGTCAAAGCGTGTGCCGTAAGAGCCTATGACGTCAGACGGCTGGCAGGAGGCCAACTAGTACGTCAGAGCCTATGACGCACGAGCGTATGACGTCAGACGGCTGTCAGGAGGCCAACTAGTACGTCAAAGCCTACGCCGTAAGAGCCTATGACGTCAGAGGGCTGGATGGCTAGGTGATTGGGTGGTAGCGAAGGGAGGTGGTGATGACGTCAGAGGGAGGCAGATATCTGAAACCCCCATTTCTTCCTCACTACTTTCGTGATCACCGTGAAATTTCCTAAAGGATCTCCGAGTTTCAGTTTGTTTTTCAATTCGCCACTATCATAACAACTGTTTCCGCCGCTACTCAAAAACTCCATACTGATTCCACCCATCCTACACGTATACTTGAAGTTTAGGTATATACGTTGAAATGTGAATAAATAATTATTGATTCAAATATATTTATATTTATTCAAATTATAATTCGTTGTAGAAGGAACCGGTTGCTATTTCGTAGAGACAGCAATGGACTCTTCGGTGACTTTTTCCTTGTCCGCAGTAGACTTGGGGCGACATCTTCGATCAAGGATTCTCTTCCGGTCGTCGTTCATTTTCAACTTTCCTATCACCAGGTTGGAGGGGTGAATGCCAACTTGCGTCATAGCACCATTCGCCTTTTCCCTCTCAACTCGTTCGATCATCACGACATACTTCTTTCGGAAGACCTGAAATCAAATTTCAATATCAATAAGTATTTTGTACATAAATGTAGTCCCATATTCTCATATGAGGAGGGCGGGCGAGGAAAGTGGATATTATATCTTTTTCCGATATTTGGGAGACGGGGTCATTTTTACACGGAGTGTAGGGATATGTGGTTATTTACAGGGATCCACAATGTAGGTATTGGGTGTTCAATAACAAGAAAACATCGCAACCAGAGTTTTTTTTTTTTTTTTTTAATAATTTTTTATTGGCTCAAGATACACTTTTACGCCATATTGGGTATTACATTTTCCATTAATACATATTATTATTTAACTGATAATACTAAATATTTTTATAGGTCACAGTTGATTGCACTAAGGTATCTGTAAAGTTCCTTGTAGACCATTAAACAGTTGATTGCACTAAGGTATCTGTAAAGTTCCTTGTAGACCAGCAAATTTTGCTCTGCTGACGTCAGAATAGAATCTAGGGTGAATGGTGGCAACCAGAGTTGGTAGCCCACGAACTATATTGCTCGGCCTGGAATTCAAATATACAATATAATATATTGCACCATATATTATATTATGTACAATATATTATATTATATAACTGAACTCCAGGCCGAATATAGTTCGTGGACTACTAACTCTGCTTGGAATGTTTAGTTACATAGGTACGTACATGTTACATAGATGTGTAGCAATAGAAACGTCTCGCTAGCGTTTGGCTAGCGTTGAAAAATCCATACACTGAGATGCTACCGGGCGAAAAATGGTAACAAAATTTGTTACAAAACCGGTAAAATGGAGACATTTTACATAAAACCAGTTATTTCGGCAAAAATTCGCGCTTAGATCCATGCTGCATGACTGGACTTTTGTTGTTGTTAAAGTTAAAAAGTAGTCGATGCAATATGCAGGGATAATTAGTTGCTTGTCAACTCTTTCCTCTAGGTATCCACGTACGTTTCCGCCGGCTCACTGAACTGAAATTTTGGGTAATTTTGACCAGGACTTTTGCTGCCCTCATCCAGCGCATGAGATAAGGTGGTTATTTTTGAAGTATCTTCAGACCTAGCGACTTGAAACGTTTAGGGCTTTCCGTTTCGTGACTTCCGGTAAACATACAGTTGGTAGGATTTACCTACCGTTCGTGGGAACTCGGATTTTTTCTCAACTTGTTTGGTCAGATTCCTGAGAAACATGAAAACGATTCGGTAACATTATCTCCCTTCCTGACGTAATTATCTATATGCCATCACAAGGGCCGCCAGTTTAACCCTAATGTGATTGGGAACCTTTTCGTAACTAGTAAAATAACTCTCAAAAAGAATCCGAGAAAACATCAAAAAAATTACTAGGATACTGCTATTGAAAAGTTTTCAATGAAAACTAACCTGTAGAATCCTGGACATCTGCAGGGACTTGTGGTGGCCGCGGACGATCATCACCTCGTCGCCTTTCCTGACTGGAAGTCTTCGAACGTTGTACTTCTGCCGAAGTTCCTTCGACAGAGGAGCCGACATGATCCGCCGCCGAATGTGCGAAGGAGCGTTGAAATGACGCTTCCTGTTCTTCTTTGCCGACATCGTTACCATTCGGTTGAACTTCATGACGGAAATCGGTGACGCTACAGTGGTGTTCTAGCTTCAACAATAATCGCTAAGCGGAGGCAAAGAATTTAAAAAAAATAGGTCGAATCTGGTGGACAACTATGTACCTACCTAATATGAAATGCCTTTTTCACTACCGACCAGTTGTTGATCAGAACGCCAATGGAAACAGACAAAGTAAGATGTCAGACTCAACGAAACACTCGAGACAATTGACAAACGCAGATGTGCGATGCTCAGCAATACAAACAGCTGTTCAACTTTTGGACTGATACGCTTCCCGCGTTATTCAACTGGCGCCGCTATGGAAACGAGAAACTGAAACCACGGGAAAATTTGAACTCTTGTACCTACTTAAAATTTGAACTGAGCCTGGCGTTACAAAATCATCATTCATAATCCCGACATTAAAAGATAATAAACCAAAAATTGGAAAAAACTGCTTCGTGAATCTCGGACTAACTTTTTTTTTTAATCCCGGGATCATCTCAGTCCGGGACTAAAAATTAGTTCTGTAAGGCAGGGAAACTTACGGGAGTTCCTGTTATTGTGTTGGTATCATTGTGTTAATAGCATTAAAATTTAATAGCATTTAATGCTATTTTTGATCAAATTTTCAATCAAATTTTGATAGTTTATCAACCGCCGCGACTCGCGCTTCGTTCATAACTAGGGATCGGTATCAATGTAGGAATGCAAATCGATTATCGATTAATAGGATAATCGATTAGTTGATCCCGATTGTTCGATTACTTTTAATCGCTTTATAACTACAAATTAATTTTAGTTTTTGATTGTTGTTTTGATTAAACGTTTTTCGAATACATCAGGATTTTGAAAGAGCATAAGCATGGAAGAAGGAGGTATCCTTCATCCATGGACGATTTGTCTTCAACCACGTAGTTTTTTTTCTTTTCATTTGTCTTCTACTTTCATACTGGATACTTTTATCTGTTCTATTTATAAATACCTTCATGTATAAATACCTTCAATGTATAATAAAATCTTTCCCTTACTGGGAACGACATCTGATCATGGATATGGCTGTTAACTTTAGGAGCCTCTCAGGTGATCCTCGGCCTAGTCTAATTCCTAAGGAGCCGGCCTAAGTGTAATTCCTAAGGAGCCTACATACCAAATACTAAGGAGGCTTCATAGAGCGTTTAGCATAGACATTAGCTCTTGGAGCCACTCAGCTGATTTGGACCCTATGCTGCTTAAAGTTTAAATCCTAAGGAGGCTACATGCAAAATTTCAAGTCTCTACCACTACGTGTATTGCGGCAAAAAAATGTATCACGGTAATTTACATCACCCAAATGTGATCGCCCCAATTTTTGAATGACGCCCAGCCATAAACTATATCCATGTCAACTCTATTTTGTGCAATTTTATTCGTTTCGGCAGTCCCTTATCTTCATTCTATCCTTATCCCAATCCATTATCCGATAAAGATTCTTCAAGAAAGCAAATAAAATCGATTAATCGATTATTCCTTACCGATTAATTGGCCACATCGATTATTAACTTACGATTAACCATTGAATGTTATAATCGAATATTTGGTTTCGATGTTGCATCAAAGTAAAAATCATCGATTACTGGCAATCGATTAATATGGAGAGTGATCTTGGTCGGCTGCACAAATGGCTCATGCTCAACACCACAGGCATTGCCTACAGTTGAGCATTTCTATTCAAATGGAACCTATGGTACAAATTAATTTCTTTCTAAATTTATTTTTTGTTACTATACCTACCAGATGTATCTATTTATTTTCATTATTCATTGAATAAACATTATTCATTATTCAATATTTCACATACCTAATCGATACCCGGATTAATTGATATTCGGATTAATCGATGTGAAAGAAATCGATAATTTGATATATCGATTATTCGTCAACGATAGAAAAAATTTATCGAATTTTTTATTGAAATGTAGCTACTGGATATCGAGGAAGTCGTGACGGTGGCTGACACCTCATTTTAAAAATTTGTTTAGGTATGCTAAACCCGATGGTAAAGTCAGAATTGCGATATCTCATTTACCTATTGTGATTCTTTCTTGAGATCTTCTTCACGATTCATCTGCTCGAATCTGATAACGGATTTGGATATCGCAATTCTGACTTCACCATCGTGTTCTGCGTTGAAAAATCTATAAACTGAGGTGTCATTCGGCAAAAAAAGGAAACAAAATTTTACAAAACCAGCTATCTTCGAAAATTTGCTCTTATAGCCATGCTGCATGACTGCGGATTTTTTTTTTTTTTTTTTTTTTAAATTTGGAATCAAACAACAGCCTTTCCTAGTTAGTTCCTAATATCTACCTTGAATTTTTGTTATTCTGCTGCAGTTTTGAGTGGGTTATTTTTTTAAATGAAACTCATAATACTCATAAATATAAATAATTATGTACACTTTAGTCCTTTTCAAGACCACTTTTGAAAATTACAATACAGAAACGCTACATTATATATAAATAAATTATTTACTCGACAGCATAAATATGTCCAAATAGCCTCGAGTAAGATTGGAACATTCTTCATCGAAAAGTTCAAAATTGTACAAGTAATTTTACGGCTGTGCTAAGTTCTAGTGTGGTTGATACCGGTAGGTACAGGGAACAGGTACTTGGGTGCTGTCATTTCTCTGAGTAAATTCCTTAGCTATTAACACAATATACATAGGTACATATATAATTTTATTAACATAATTATATTATTTATATAACTATATTTATATTTATAAATATTATTTATTTTGAGCTACAAATCCTGATGAGAAAAACCTGTTTTGCATAGCAGAAGGTTTATAACTACCTATTTGAACGGTTAACATCCATTGGTAGGTTTTACGACCGTGAAAATAAATGAATACAGGCAAAACATGTCCGTTAAAATAATGAGAGATTTCTTGTATATTGGTAGTATTCCACTTAGGTTTACCGCTGATTCTACACTCTATTATGTTATTTAACATGTTTTGAATTTATAACATGGTTTGTAGTATGTATGTATTTGATTGAAAATCTATACAATTTTCAGAATCCGTCAAATTCAGTTATTATTCAACATTAAAAAGGTTTATCCAAAAAATAATATCCCAGCTCATTTATTCATTTATTTCGTGCCACTAGTTGTTTTTCGTTCCCCATTGTTGTAATGTGGATTACAATGGTGTAATGTTTTGGTATTTCTTGCCATTCCCGAGGTGAACTCACCGATGTAAAATCGTTGCAAAATCAGTTCAAACGGATCAATACTTGAAAGGGAGTTTAGAAAGAGTACTGGGGACATCGCGAATTACAATGCGAGTGTTGAGAAATGTGCAGTGTTACAATCACATACTGTTGTCCATGATTAATGTTAATCACAACAAAGGGTGCGTTTATGATACCTGACCAAAACAATCTGTTTCCTTACAAACTAGTTCATTCACAACTAGTAGGTAACAATACCTACATAACTTGGCGATGACTCAAAACTGTCTTTAAAAAGGTCGCGATGTTTCAAATGTTAGGAGAATCCCATTTAAATATAACTAATCTACGCACCCAAAAACCTCTGTGGTGTATATCATTTTATGAGGAGATTGAAATCCTACTTGAAACCTCACTAGACATACCATGTTTACTGGTGAGTCCTATGGTATAGATATATAATATGTATCTATACCTAGGACTCACCAGTATAATATACCCTCATTCTAATACCACGTATCATCAATTTCGGCCAAATTCTGTTTTTAATGGCCCCTACAGTATTTTCATTTTTTAATATAATGTATTAGGTTTTTTTGTGAGGGCTCCTGAAAGTAGAATAAACGCCCAATCGAATGGTGCTTTTTTTTAAAGCTTTTATTATAATGCATTATTAGGGACAGGAGAGGGCTCCTGAAAGGTAAAATAAATTCTGATAATATATTATATATTATGTGTAATTTCTTCACCCTATCATTATAATTACCCTATTATGTCTAATTTCTTCACCCTATCATACCATGTTTACTGGTGAGTCCTATGGTATAGATACATAATATGTATCTATACCATAGGACTCACCAGTATATATTATGTGTAATTCCTTCACCCTATCATTTAATCACATTTCTTCGTGCCTCCATTGGGCTCTCTTTAATCTCAATTTCGATTTTTAAGATGACGTTTGAAGTAGAATGCAGTTTCCTTCAATGGCTTTAACTGATGCTAACCTCATTTCGAAACACTTACGTACCCGCGGTTCTGACCCACAACTTCAACAACAGCTTGGAAGCGTCCCCGGCCCCGTTTCTCTCCCGAGTCACCCGGACTCTCGTGGCAATTTGAAACTAATTTCGAAAGAGCTATCGTAGAAAGAACGGTAAAGGCATTCTCCCGCTATCCGTTCAATAAAACCCTTTCCCTGGATCGGCGTTGTCAAGCTAGTCCAAATTCAGTTTTGTTACTTCATTGAAAACTTTATTGAAAGATTACGGGCACTGAATGGTTGTGAAACACTTTAAAATTTTTTACTTAACGTACTCTGACAGATCATTGCAGTTAAACATGAATGTATACGAGAGAACTCCAGGATGAACTTTCAACCTATTTACATCAACGGTGGCATAACAGACTGTTTAATAACAGTTGTGGTATAGCTTCTCATCATTACGCTCCTCGTTAAACCTCATAACGATCAAAATTATATTAGCATAATAAATAATTAATTTTCATCAAAATCTCATCCTAATGCTGCAAAAGGCGTGTGATCATTGATGATACATTTTAGAGAAACAATTCATATTATGTAATACATTACAAACATATCTACGCCTATGGAAATATTAATTATGTACAACTTGTTAATTAAATTATTTTATATCCCTAATATTTGGTACACACACTTATGTTCAGAGTCAACAAATTATTTTTAGAATATTTTAGTAAATAACGTCCAATTAAGTGTTTGGTGGAAACACTCAATTGAGTGTTATTTACTTAATAGGATGTCATGTGTTAATAGGATCATGGGGTGGCTATGATGCAATTCGTAACCATGGGCAGAAATAATTTAGGGAACAAAAACCCAAGTTCGACTAAACTTTCACTTCTGTTCATCTACGCAGCGGTGTTCCTGGACGTATAGGAACTGTTGAAGGTTTCTAAGAAACTTACTTAGATGGAAAGTACTTTTCGATGGATTCTCACTCGATTTCTTACCGACTTTGTGACGGAGTTCCATTCAGTCGGAATTTTAAATTTGTTAGCAATACCGGTTGATTATTTACCTATAACAATTTATTTACGCGTATAATTACCACTCTATTTATTATTCTCGGTAGAACGACGAATCAAACTTCAAATGTCAATGGTATTGAACTCTACTGAATTTATTTGTATTTTGTTGGTAGAATAATAATTATTCTACCAACAAAATACAAATAAATTATAATTATTATACAATTAGGAAGGTATAATTATTATGAGATACTGGAATCGGATACTTTAAAGATCTGCGAAATTGCACTCGATGATCATATGAGTGCAAAATTCATTGAAATAACGTAAAGAAAAGAAGAAGCTGAATGTTTTCTTGGTGCGATTGATCTAAAACGGGCATCCGACCAATTTTTCACTCACTCTCTGCTTTTATATAGAAATACTTAAGTTATTAATTCAAATTGTTTTAAATACCGATTGTTTTTTTTTCAACTAGGTACCTAATCCAATTTAATAAGTCAATTTTGTTCCTAGGTACACATTTTGGCACTTGCTACGAGCTGTACCGCAATTTACTTTTCATTCAAATATTTGGATGACCCTACCCGACATCACCTTAGCATTTAGCGGTTTCGTGCTTTAAACGTTCATCAATAAATTAATTTACATTCATCCGTCGTCCACAAGGTGACTAGTCCATTTGGACTCCACATAGACTTGCCACATTGGATTTAATGAGGATAATCGTATCTGTTGAAGCGGTACGGGTCGTTATTGAAGGGTTCATATCTGTAGGGGTCGTATTGATAATGCTGGAAGCGCTTCGTGTTGGGTTCATTCGCCGGAGCTGACGCAGGCGCTACTGCCGGCAGAGGTTCGCTGGCGGCCGCGTGAGATTCGTGGCCTCCGGACGGGATGATCGGAGTCGAATGGGTCGTCGAAGGAATGAACCATTTTTCCGAGACGGCCGCAAATTTGGCTTTGTGTGACTGGAAAATTGAAGATGAAATTTTTTTAATGATATATGAGTATTTTAGAATCCGTTCAAGCATAGAGGGAAACAAACATACCTTATAATTATTATAAATTTGTTCATAAATTATACCTAGCTATGCGCAGTGGTCAATCAAGTTGACTGAAAATATTTATATTCAGGGTTATCCGCTCAAAGAGGCAAAATAAATTGTGCGTAAATTAACATCAAAAGTGGAGTAAAATGCCGCCAACCGCATATTTTTTATCTCAATCCGTTCTCAAGATACGATTGTTTAACTTTTTTTCTCAGAAAAACCATTTTTTCTCATTTATCCACTTTCTTACATTCAATTTCAACTTTTGACAACACTTTCGAAATCAACATTATATTTGCTATAAGATTAGTGAACTTTGATTCTTGAGAAGCACCATCTAATGACCATAACAGCAGCTTCACATAGACAAATTTAAAAATTTAACAATTTAAAAATAGGTAATTTAAAGCTAATTGAAATGAATTTAAATTTACAAAATTAACATTCTGAAAATCTTTAGAACGTTACTACTCTTCCAAAACCAATCCTAGAAACTAGCAAATCTCAGGAACAATTTTTCATTCAATAAGCTTTTCAATGGTATGGTCAACTTTGAGATTACGAGTAGGTGTCTTGTTCCTTCGATCAAAAATTCAAGTTTAAATGCAAAAAAGTTAGGCGGTTTAAAGTTGTTTTGTCATCAGTGCGAGTACTGACCCTGAACATTAAATAAGTCTAAGGTTGAAAATTAGCGCATTATAAATTCGTGTATCCACCTGTTTAACAACAACGCATTAAAAACCATTTTTTACATTTTTTCTACCCTCTGGTCGAACTCTCCTTTTTTAAAGTGCCTTACTTTTAACAAGGAGTAACTGGATGTAACCGTCCATTCGTTACGCTAATCTATGTCTATGCTAATCACACTATGGAGCTGTAATTTGGTAACTTGACGCTGCCCAGGCCCCGGATAACCTGAGTGGCTAAACCATGTTCCATGCTTATAGAAATTTAACCGTAAGGCTCAAAACGAATTGGGAAGGTGGTTTGGGGGGGGGGGGGGACTTGAATTTTTGATCGAAGGAACTAGATGATCTCAGATGATCCTCAGAATTTTTATTTTTTCAAATTCGTTCATGTTCGAGCTGCTGTTATGGTCATTAGAATCAAAGTACTACCTACACTAATCTTATCCCTACTTAGCAAATTTAACTTTTATTCCGAAGATGTGGTCAAAAGTTAAAATTGAATGTAGTAAAGAAATTTGAGTTTAAATGTGGAATAACGTGGTTTTTTCTGAAACACCTTTAAAAAATCATATCTCGAGAACGGATTGAGGTAAAAATCTGCGGTTGGAAGCATTTCGCTTCATTTTCTATGACAATTTACGCAATAGGATAACTTGCATCTTCGAGCTGATCGATAAGGGTGTGATCGCAAGTTGTAAATGAACATACTTCTTGGTATTGGAGGTATCCAAGCAATGCAGATATGACGAGACCCAGTTTGGCGAAAACCAAGGCCATCACAGCGATGAAGGTCATTATCATGAGTTTGACAGGGACAAGGCTGCCGGCTTTCAGGGTGATCCCGATCAGGAATGGAAGCAGAGCTTTCTTGAAAGGATCTGGAAATAGGTCAGGCAACCATTAATCGAAGTCCCTGATTCGTTTGTACTAAGTTGGGTGATTACATTAATCATAACTGGAAATATCTACTGAAAGCGCTGCAAGTCAATCAAACAACTTTTCGTGTACCTCCCTTCATCGCATCCAAACTTTCCGACTCTTGTAAACACATTGCACAAATTTCTGATGTTAATTAAACCATGAAATATAAATTGAACCCTACCAATATTATTTAAGTGGTTTATGTGTTTTCCCTGATTTAACCAATTTTTAATCATTAACTTGTCCACTTATGGACAACTTATGGTGGAACTTATGCACAGAGTTGTTCCTAAGGCTTACATTCCTGTTTCTCAAATAAGACTGAGGCCCTGGGAAGGTTACGGTAATGTTTCCCATTTTCTTCGAATGATGAGTTCGGAAACGAAGGAAATTGCGTTGTCCCTCAAAAATAAATCACCCGGAATAGAAGCAGATCAATCAATAACAATTTGGAGACGAAAGCTGAATTTGCTATACCTCCACACTTTCTTGGAACATAAACGGCCCAGTAAGTTGTTTTCTTGTATCCTGCAGTTATTGCAATGGATATTCAGCTAGATATAGAGAACACTTCTTTGAAGTACTATTTCTACGTTTACAAACAGCTGAAATAGGGAAGTTTTGGTACGTTGGTAAGATTCAATATTGACTTTCCTCCCACGTTTGTATTTCTTTCTGTTTCAACCAAAACATTTCTTTCATCAACCTTTTTTATTTCTACATGGACAGACGAACCTACCTCATAATATACCTAAGTAAATCAATGCTCATGGTTATTAATCCAATATGTTTGATTTTTTAATGGGCTCGCTAGCAAGGTTTTAGTCGCCCATCGGAATTGTACTTTCTAAAATAATTTGTATTTGGTATAATAGAGTATTTAATACAAATTATTTCGTCCTGGACCCTTCATGATCAAACAAAAACCGTAAACTCAAGAAGCACTGTGTCAATAGCAGTACTATTCAGCTCGTCATCATTGAATAATTCAATTATTGTGACCACTTCATCTATCAATTCTGTTATAATTTTGCCCAGCCTTTGCCATAATACATTAAGGTAAAATGGGTTCATCATCACCATAATCTGATAGCTGAGGTATCCTCTCTTTAGAGGACGAGATCATGATGAGATCATTCTGTTTTCTAGTGCTTACACTCCCCATTTAGTTTCATGTAAAAATTGGTTCTGAATTTGAACAATTCAATCTTGGTTATCAATCTTAACAGTTAAGGAAACCCCACTGATGGATTCCTGCTGTGATTATTCAGTAACTAAATAATCACATTAGTAACTAAAAATCATTAGTAACTAATTTAGTAACTGAATAATCACATTACTCTGATTATCTGTAGAATTTCATGATACCCAATCCTGAGGATTACAAAGAGGATTTTGAACTGGTTTTTGCGTTCGAAACCACTAGGAAACGTCAATGAGGTTTCTCCTCCACTCATAGTACCATTGGACTGTAATTAGGCGAACCTTCGAGTTCAACACATCAGATAAGTTGTCCAAGCTACGACATCTTGGTCGTCATCGCTAAATCCATGCAAAATTCACCGTATCATTATGAAGAAGTTTCGGATAAAAATGAGTTAGGAGTAATGGTAAACTCAGTTGTGACGAAAGTACTCGTATACACAACACTCTGTATAACTCACTTAAAGTTTGTTTATATCATCGATCGGAATTTCGGATTCGATTCAATTTTCAATCGGAGAACAGTTTTTAATTCGCTTGGATGAGGGGCAGTTTCAATCCCCAAAGTAAGATAAACAGAATATTATTTTTAGGAAAAGTGTTCAATGAAACGGTTTCATAAATCCACCTTCTGGTGAGAATTAGATTTCACCTTGTCGATAATGAAACGCGTTAAGGGGAAAAAACGAACTAGAGCGGCAATCCACAAGCGCTGCTGTGACTTTTTACAAACTCACCCGAGCCAGTAGGAGAGGATGCCTTCGTAATAGGTAATTATGACCAATTAGTATTCTCAAAAGCCAAGTGCATGTTACTGAGCAGAATTGAGCCTTCATCGATTTCTCTTCATCGCCCATTCAATTAGTTTCTTGGACCAACAGAGCAGATCTGAAGACCAATGCTTCAATTATAGGAACTCAAGAATAGGCGATTTTTACCTGATAGCGCTAATGATAGGCTGGATTCCTTCGCGCCACCTCTCCGCGTTTCCGTTTTTAATTGTGTGTGGCTCTCCACTTAGACTTGATAACTAAGTCCATTTCATTTTCTTCAACGAGAGCTCTTGGCCCTCAAGAGTTTCTACGGTCTCAACTTTTTAGAACTTGATTTTATTTGCTGGACGTTCCTCAGTAGCATGACGTCTTGTTTTCGATCAAGGTCGCAAGAGGACCAAACAAAAAAATCACATACCAATCTGTTATAGACCATCCCGAATTTCAAATCCACCGGAATCCCGTGGGTATGGGAGTATGCTATCATTTCGCCCCGCTAAGCAATCAGGTTGAGAACCGAACGGTACCAAGTGTATGTTTACCGGACGTCACGAAATCCCTCATATACCTTCAAAACCCTGTTCTTCACCCTTACCATGCTCTTCTTCTTATTCAGGTAGGCAAGGCTAGAGCCTCTCGTTTATTCTGGCTTAATTGATTTATTTTATTAATTTATAACTTTCTTAGTGAACAGGTTCTGAGATTCTTGACCACTTGATTAATAGGGATAGGTTCTCGAGGGATGGACCAACCCTCAAGAACCTATCCCTATTTCTTAGTGAATAAATAAGTAATTAACTTATAGGTACTTTTATTAATTTGCTTAATTCATTCTTGCATATTGCCTCTACAGGACTATTCAAAAACGAAAAGATGTGTTGACCAACCTCCTTTAAAACATGAGAGTTAACATTTCAAGATACATAGAACACTGAACATAGATATAAGAACGTTGAATTTAAAAAAAAAATATGACTACCATATCTTTTGTACGGCAAAGGAATGGGTATGTTAACTACAATGAATGGCTTGGCTCAGTTTTGAATTAGGTCTCAGGACTGTGTTTCAATATACAATGCAGAATGCTGTATTTCCAATAATTTACATCCTTTCATTATTTATATCCAATTATATAATATATAAATATATAAATTCATATTATGAAACTCATTTATTTCTTTTTGGTTAATTTTCTATTAAGTCATAATATTGCCATTAATTGTAGGACCGAATTGATTGATAGTGTTGAGTGATTTATTTCTTCACATGGCGCAGAGACTATGATGAGACTATAATGTAGCATCACTCAGCAGTATGTTAATGGAATTATTTCTTGTTTTTTCTTCTTTTTTAAGACGGGATTCGATGTTCAACTTCTTTTAGAGATAGAACCGCAACTGGGGCAGTTCGAAACGGTTCCCATCATAGAACCCAAAGTGAAATTTTGGCCTTTAAATGAACGGATGATGATCTGAAAGTAGGTATGTGGTTCTTGAGTGATGAGTTCCATTATGGCGTTTCGACAGACATTCGAACTGTAGAAAGGTGACCTCGATCGGAATCCGGACGACCATCATCTCACATGTTATCAATCATGTTCAACGAATTTCCGAACCCCTCATTATACAGTGGGTTTCCTTTGTTATGTGTCCCATTAAATAGGGTGACCATCCGTCCTGACTTCCCTTGTCAAGTTTGCGTTTTGAATGGTGTTTGGTTTGGTCCTGTCCCGCTTTGACAACGAAATGTCCTGGATTTTGAAACGTTCGGGTTTCACAAAGACATATTTCACCAATTTTTAAGACAATGATATTAA
The DNA here is from genome assembly GCA_963920205.1 of Stenodema calcarata. Classification (NCBI taxonomy): domain Eukaryota; kingdom Metazoa; phylum Arthropoda; class Insecta; order Hemiptera; family Miridae; genus Stenodema; species Stenodema calcarata. The sequence goes on along the minus strand of OY986053.1, from coordinate 14,317,177 downwards.
ACCCTTGATATACACTTTTTATAGTACGTACCTGTAAAGCACTTTTCACTTGCTCATCTACTCATTATTCATACCACATTGGGGCTTATCAGGTGTATAAATCGAAATAAATACAACTACCTCGCCCTTCTTCTTTGAACTCATTCTGCGTTGACTCCAAGAAGTCCCATCCCTTGGCCATCAGATCGTCACCGAGAATCTCGTTGCTCAGCAGCTCGCTGCCCGGGTCTGCAGCCGATAAGGCGACAACTGCCAACACTAACACCAACACCACTGTCTTCTCCATACTGACACGAAGCACTATGGCATTCTCCTGGACGACACTCCTATATATAACAAGCCGACTTGATCAGTCCACCGTGTCCCAAGATGTCCAACTTGTACCGTGATGTCAGTGGCCGTCAACACGCGAAGTGGTCAAAAAGTCGTTGAGTCCATAATTAACGGTTTAGTCCTCATACGAAAGTGAAAAAACCGTCATGGAGAGAGTTTTCATGCTCAGGTGGAAGCTTAATTTTGTGTTTGTCCGCAGTTATTCGGGTTATTATCCTCCCAGTTCTCACGTCTCCTGTCAATTGTCTGTTGGTATACGAAGGGTGTGGGCACTGCACGATCGTCATCTTGGAATAACCACCGAGATGAAGAGGAAGCTACAGACCATCTCAGCCTGGAAATCCAATCTTCTGCGTTGATTTCACGTTTTTATGTTTTTCAGCGTTCTTGGAGCAGGGGCGGATCCAGACGCTGATCTTGGAGGGGAGGGGGTTATTATGTTCATAACCTAACCTAACTTATATGGACATATCGATTGAATTTTGCAGACAAAGCTAATTCTTTGTATTGCATACAGAGCGTTTTGGGAATCACTGACTATAAATTAATTTCTAATTTAATCCTACTTGTACATGGCCAAATTCATGTTTTTAGCCTCGTGCCTCGGGGGGGGGGGGGGTCGTGACCCTATTGATTCGAGTATTTCATTTCCTGGTGAGTACTTAGGTATGCTTTGGGCCACTACCCAGTAACCTGTGATATATCATATATGCCCCTGGAGCCGCTAACGTCGTTTGATATTTTGTCGTTCAATATATCATATTCTTGATTTTAGGGGTGACTCTCAGGTCTCAGTATTGACTCTCCTATACGAAGGGTGTTTACGGTTTTCCACACAAACACTAAATCCGTAGAAAAATTCAACTGTGTGAGTGGTGCCCAGGCAGTCATCTGCTCGAATTGTATGAAGAATACATCCACAACTACTGTTAACTGTTAACAACTTTTATTCATCTATACTCCAACTGGTGGGCGTTCCATAACAATATATTTACTAGCTGAATAATTTATAAAGACCAATGTTTATATTTTTTAGTTGCTAAAACTACCCTTTAAGTTTGTCTCGTGATCCCTTCGTTTCCTGTCAATTCATCGGAAACTACTCATAAAACACTAAGATAACCGAGAGCCAAATGTGTGTTCATACTATCTGATTCCATCAACCTCCATCGTCTAATTGGGTTTAGAACAAACTCACGAATAAAAGTTCCCTATGAAAAGTTCTCAACGTACGAACACCACGCAAGTTCAGCCAAATTGCTAATTTATTCAACTTTCATTTTAGAGAAGAGGATTTTCAGTGAAATAAAGGAAAGTCCTCGAGGGATACTTCGTTATTTTATACCAAACTCTTTGATTCTCAAGTGACAACTACGTTTCTTCACCTTTAAAGTGCTCCAGTTTGAGAACGGAATAAGAAATTGACATTCTGACTTCACTATCGTGTTCAGCGCGAAAAAAAAACCTTTAAAATGAGGTGTCACTGGTCAGACTGTTTATTGTTGGAATTTATGGTTAATTCCCCCCTCCCCTTAAAATTCCCCTAAACACCCCTTAGAGTGGCCCTATTCTGCATCTACGAACTTAGGTAGCCTTTCGGGTAGCCTTTTAGGTAGGTAGTGTGTGTGCTTTTTTTTTTTTTTTTTTTCAGTGAATTCAGGATGGTTTGGAACGGATTTTGGTGTGAAAATTTTTCGGAAATTCGCGTTTTAAAAGTTTTGGTTAAAAAGAAGGGGGAAAAAGAAAGTTGATCTTCACCAGCATGTAAATATTGTCAATCACAATAACCCTAATTTTCCTTATTTGAATAACCGTGATCATTGGGAAGCGTCACAATGTAAATGAATGGTTTCACAAAATAAGACTTCACAAACAACCCAATTACCAAATAAGATGTAATAGAATTTGGCTGCATGTCCATTTTTCCTTGTCCAGCACAGAAATATGATTGTTTGATTGGATATGACTTATATGCCATTAAATCGGAGATTAAGTTGCTAAGGCAAAGGTTGCTGAGTAGTTTTTCGTTGCCAAAAAAAGGAAAAGGGAGCCTAATATCTGGGTAAGCTCCCTCCATGGAGCCGTGATCTAGTATTCGTATCCATCTGTTACAAACCAATTTCACCAACGAGCCTTCAAAACCCATTCGCTAATCCACCTTTTGCCATTACACGAAGATTCGTTCGCCGCGCTCATCCCAAAGCTGGTTCGAGGAGGTCAAAAGAAAACGTCTCTCGTAGATGAAACTCTTTCATGGGACCTCCGCATCTAATGAGCCATTTGCGGCGAGGGAGGTCCACCGTAGGATTCAATCATCGGAAATTCGAATGCGGGAAGGAGGAGTGGGGTACGTCCTACCCCACATACCTCGAGATCTGGAGCACTGGAGCGCTCTTGTGGGTGTCTACAATGACCCCCGACAACCGAAAAGAATCGAGCTCAGTCGAGTATCCGCGTATAGTTTACGTGCTGGGACCTGTTCGTCGCCGACTCTTTTGATGGGAGGTGGACTAAAGCAATGAATATTCTTTCATTCTCACTGGTGAATTAAGGATGCGTAGAAAGCGAAGCTTGTCATCCTTCGGGAACCCCGGCTGATGCTGAGCCGATGACGTACGAACAATACGGCCGTGGGAGCTGATACGAGGAAAGACACTCCGTTTCACGGTCGATAGTCCGGTGAAGATGAGAGTGGGAATGCCTAAAACAGGCATACAGTATTTTTAGAAGGAAATGACCCGTTTGACTTTCTATAATGTAACTACGACAAATTGTTCAGATTGTTAGATGGTGAAAGATATTACTGATGGTCATCACGATCATTAATGAAGAGTATTTTCTCAGGCCTGTTGTTCCCGAAATCCGCCTTCCCACATAAAATCGAGAATATTAGGATTCACCCGAGCGATTCACATCCCACCCATTAAACGCCGTCCTTTAGGCAGTTTTTCCAAACTCAGTAAATTTGTATAGAGAAGAATAATTATTGGAAGTGAGGAACAATGAAAGACCATTAGAAGAACTTTTTCTTTCTATTTTTGGTATTTTTGGGTTTATTATCTTCGATAATGAACCATTGGACTCGACCAAGGGAAAAAAATGTAACTCTCCCTCAAAATTTGAAGGTTTCCATTTCAAGAAACGTAGATTTGGAATATTGAATTTAAAAAAAATCCGGCCGTCCACTTTGCTCAGTTAACGTTCTCCTAAAATTATGTAATTTGGGTTACGGGTACAGACCACACCCACGATGGTCCTTGAAGAGGTTGAAAATAAATTTTGAAACTTTGAAAACGTCATATGTCGAAACATTTATATGAAATGGTGTAGAGTTTAGTGTGGAAATAGAAATTAGAAATAGAGTTTAGTTTAGAAATTTTTTTACGACGATCCGTAGCTTTCTACGACAAGCTGTTCGTTTACAGTGAGACCTCAAAGGTTGAGCCAACATAAGAGCGTGTATCAAACGGCGGCAAGTAGGGGCAACTTCATCCTGTGGAACAACTGATTCCAGCAACAATATTCTGTCACATCGAGTTCCGCCTTCTGAGATACTTTTCGTAAATATTTCAAAAATCTGGTGTAGGTACTTCCTGCTATTATTAAATCATTTTGTTGCCAATGTCGATAGCTACCAGTTTTTCATCAATAAAAGTTCTCCTGATTCGACACCATCTCAACACACACCCAACAGAGAGGCCAGTTGATGGACTGCACCCTCTCATCACGTCACACGCCAGTTAGAGGACTCCTCTACTATATTCCCCCCATTATCACAACTGAACTATAAAGTTATTTACATACTGAAAAAAAAGTTAATCCTAAATAATGTTTCACGAAATATGAATTATTCATTTATTTTGTATATAAATAATTTATAGATCATTACAGAGCTAGTTACCGAACACCGCCCCCTTCTCTCACCACCACCACCCATCTCGGAAATTACCACTGATCACCTATTTGAAGAAATATTTTAGCGCATTGCTCAACTTGTTTTGTATAGTTACAGTTAACACACGGTAGTAGTATAGGAATATTCATTCTGGCGCACCTACTTAAACCTCTGATAAAACTTTTTACCACAAAAACATCAGAACACATTTTTTACCACAAAAACATCAGAACCAGTGACTTTTTCCATTAAGCGACTTAAATCCCTGTTAAAACTTTTTTTATCACAAAACATCATAACCTTTTCACGGTAGTCGGCGACTTTTTTAAAAATATTTTTTCATCAGAAACTCTAGTAAACTCTAAAAATTAGGAAAAAATTTAAAATTAGGGGTCGATATTTTTGAAATTTAGCTCCCTCTGATGTTTTCACTAGAAAAAAAGAAAGGGGTTAGTTAAAAGGATGGGGAACAGGATAAATAGTATCCATAAGAATAAGTGGGTGGATAATATAAAAAATGAGGGGTTAGTTAAAAGAATAACTTTTATAATAAAATGACAACGCTTGAAATATATAAGAACGCCGTTAAAAAATCAAACTACTCATCTTTCAAGGATATTGAGAAAGGGACTTATACCATCTTGGAAAATTTTATAAAAGACACTGAATATGGAGAAACAGTGGTAGTAAAAATTGCTTATGACGACGACGAGATATGCTTGTTTTTGCCTAAAAGAATATCAGGGCGACTTGTTAAACACGTCAGAAATAATCCAGGAAGTCACCCTGAGAAACTTATTTATAAAGGAACTGACAAAAAGACAAATGCTTTTCTTATTGATTTTGCGTGAATATTATAATTGTTTTTCATAGCGTTTTAAGGGAAACTTTTCCCTTAAAACAATAATTTATACTAAGTTGTTTTCCAAGACAAAAAAAATGAGGGGTTAGTTAAAAGGATCTCTCCAATAAAATAAAAATGTCTCATCCATATTTACAATTTTCACTTAAGCATATCGAATTCATTGAATGTTTCGCATATATCGATAGAAATAAAGATATGAAAGTGTACAGGTTTATAGAACAACTGTTATACGGAGAAATTCCCAACAATAAAATACTAAGTTTTAAATCGTTGCTTAAAACCGAGGGAGCTGAAAAGTTCGTAAACACTGTTAAGAAAACAATACCAGTATCTCCCAATAAAGACGTGAAATGTAAAAGGAAAAGTAAAAGGAAAATCGACGAAACAATGTTGGAGAATTATGTCATTCGTAATAAACGAGATAAGAAATTTCTACAAGAGTTGAACATAAAGATTTTTTTAAACATGATCCCTACTAAAAATATAATTGTGGACGATGGTAATATTGTCAATATAAAATTACCTTGATCTAATTGTTCGTTTTAATGAGGAATCCTCATTAAAATCTCCTTCATATTCCAAACATCCTGAGCTTTTAGCAACAGTATCGAAACTGAAACTCAAACGCCTTCTTCAGTTCGGCTTTAACCTCATTATAATACAATTTTCTAAGTTGATCTTCAGTAGCATTTTTAGGAACCTTAATCTTATCTTCATTAAGAAAAACCTTTATTTCCTCCTTTGTACGGAGCGGTGGTTTACCATCGACACCCAATAAACGTTCTTTTAACAACCGTTTAGAAAGTCTATACTCCCTCAATGCACGTTGAATCTCGTCTAGTGCGTCACAGTTTCTATCATAAAATCGAAATTTAGGTGTCTTTACAAACTTCCAGAAACTACCATGTTCTTCACATAAACTTAATGCTTCGTCGCTTAAAACCATATCTCTTTATTTATTATAGAATATATTCTTTTAACTAACCCCTCTATTTCATTTTCCATTTTCTTTTATTATTTCTTCAAGGTGTGTTTTAAACTTGTCTCTACTTATGTTTATTTCATAGTGCCCCCAAGCCAAAGTATCTATACCATTTTCCAATATAAATCTTTTATCATCATGAGCGGAAAGAGCTTTCTTATTCTGTTGTACTGTGGACACATCGTGTTTTTTCGATTGGAATAATATCTGTTTCTGATAGTTTGATTCTTTAAAGAATAAACATCTTTTATAATCCTCAAAACTTAAACCTTTATCAACGACATTTTTCTTTACTCCTTTAGATTTTTTCTTCACATCATTAGTTTCGAATATTTTAAAAGCGTAGCACTTTGGACGAAGTCCAATAAACTCATCCATAATCTTACCTTCTAACTCATCTTTAAATTTCCCCAACACTTTTTTATTAACTTGTGGAACGTTGTAAACATTATTTTTTGGGTAGTCGGAAGTATCGAAATGATCCAACATATTTTTCATATCATTATAAAAATCATCCGTTTTTATTTCCATTATTAAACTATCTGTATCTCCGTATAATAAATTTACATCACTTTTATATTGTTTTTTAACCGTGTTGTAATAAAAATCATACATACAAGTTTTGGAAATGTCTAGAATACTCATACCAATGAAAATTGGTTGTTTAAATGTGATATTTACTTTTTCCATGTGTACAGCCGCTAAGTTTTCGGAAAAAATAGTTCTACCTTTAAAGTTTGGTTTTGAAATTAGTTTTTCCAATTTCAATCCATCAGAACAAAGCCTAATATCCACATGTTTACGCACATTCATCATTGTCCTCCCAAATACACTATTGTTCATAAGTTTAAAAAAGTCTTTTTCGAATGGTGTTTCGGCTTTTGCTCTAAGATTTGTATTGTAATCAATATAGCTTTTTAACCAAGCACTTTGGTCAAATTCTAAAACCTTATGAATTTTTTCTAATTTCATTCCTAGTTGTAAATACTGTTTTAACGTAATGTAATGGATAACGTATTTTTTCTTATCATACAACGTGTTTAAAAGTTTTGGTAGTTTTTCATTTTCATAGTTATTTTCAGGGGCTAAAGGAAAATCAGAGTGTAAATCGTGGAGTTCTTGAGGATATTTTAAATCAACTTCTAAAATATAGCCCTTGGGCGAATCATCAGGAATGGATTGTATATCGAACTTATCTAGATCCGTTTTCCATTCAAAATTTCCATAAGGTAAAAATTTACTCATCGCCCAACCGTAAAGATTATTTGCATCCAAGTATTCAATGAAAACAGATTCTTTTTCTTTGTTGAATTGATCTCCCATATATTTATTATTGGCTTTCGCGTATCGTTTTGAACATTGAGAAATTCCACCTCTTATTCCATTTTCTATGAGTAAAATCTTATCATAATCCGTTAACAATTCAATCTTTTGTTTGGTCATTCTCAACATGCAATCCCAAGCGAAACCCGGTGTTGTATAGTACCAAGCGGGGTCTAATTTATATTTTTCTAAAGATATATTTCTAAAGTTTTCCATGATATCCGCCAACAAAAGAACATCAATTTTATTGTAAAGTTCTGTAAATTCCCCCAAATTTTTAATGTTGAATGTAGACCAAATTTCTAGAGCATTTTTATAATCATTTTCTTTAACATTTTCTCCAGTGAGTTCACTGTAGAATTTCTCTATAGGTGGAAGGATAGTTTCTCGATATTTTTCAACAGAGTCCATATACTCATATGGATAAGCTAATTTTCTAGTAATTAGTTCGAGATGTTCTTTTGGGAAATACTTTCTTATTTCCCTAAATTGATTTTTAGTTAAACTTTTAGCTAAAGAATCTAAAGAAGCAGAAAGAAACTTAAAAGAATCTATGAATCTCAATTCTATAGTCTTTTTCTTTTTGTTACCATTTTTATCGAGTTCATTACTTTCATAAGCTACCATTTTAGAAAAGGAAATGTACTTCTCTTCACTTTGTGGTAAAAGTTTAATATCGTAATTATCTTTTTCAAATTCTTTAATAAATAGATGTGCATCGTAGCCAGAAAGATTATGGAAAAATACTGGAATAAACTTTGGATTTGTATATTTTAAATTACAAATCGAATGAGCCGCTCCTCTGTACATTCCAGTCAAATGTGAGTGATCCCTTACTTTTATACAATTATCAGGTATATTTTCCTTCGAAACTTCTAATTGTTCAATATATTCATCTGCTTTAACATCATTTTTTTTATCGATAAAGTGTTTAATTGTTTTTCTCAGTACATCATGTCTATTTTCAATTATAGGTGGAAGTTCATTAAATTTTCTTTCACAAATATGACAACTCTCAGCACTATCGTATTCTCTTTGTTGTTCTTCGGTTAAATTTGTCATGGGAATATTAATGTCATAGTATTGTTTCGCCACCATTATGGCATCCTTTTTTATTTTTTCATAAAATACTTTTACCACATCCTGCCCAGAATATTGTACAAGTTTATAATCGTCTACATAGTCTTTCCTACTATCATCTTCGGAATTTTTCATGTAGTAAACAAAACTGTACGGTTCATGTTTTTGAATGGCATTTGTATAACATTCATCGGGATTTGGTTTGCAGGTATCAATCTTTTGTAACGTACATTCAAAATCTGCATAAATTGTAAAAGGTACTTTTAAAGAGTGTCTATAATTTTCAAATTGTAAAATGTTATCATAAGGTTTTGGTAGATCTACTTTAACAGCTTTATGAAGTCCGCAATATTCTTTATGTTCGTTTAATTTAACCTGAGTTCCAAAGCTATTCAAGCACATTTTACATAAATACCTTCTCTTGTGATCTTTTGTTAGCTGACTATGACCAACCAGTTTCCAAAGATTCTTGATCCAACAATAATGTTCAGTTTCCTTGTTTTTCAAGTACAACAAGTCAATGTGTCTTTCCTTTTCATCTTTCGTTATTTCCAAGGGTACTATAGTATTTCCTTCATTCAGACAGTAAACATTAATGGAAATCCCAGTTCTTTTCTCAAACTTTTTCACATCTGTAAGTTTCATAGGAAAACTGATATCTTTCAACGCTTCGTCAAACTCATGTTCCCATGTTATGTACTTTCCTATTCTATCAGAATCGCGGTCTGCAGGATGTAAAGCCGAAAGAACAGCCCATAGGAAACATTTATTATCTTTATTTTGTACATTTATAATTGCTTTTCTACTTTGTAGAAAATCAGGGAGTTTAATGTAAGACGATCCTCTCAAAGGAATGTACTTGTTAACGTTCAGTTCCAGATGTTTGATTTTGTGAAGTTGCCATTGAGATCCTTTAATTTCGAACGATTCCATTTCATTTAGAATTTTCTGTTTCATTTCAACGTAACAGTTTGCAACTTCTGTCGACTGCAATATTATTACGTTTTTAGTTTTGAAATTGAGTTCCTGATACTCCATGTTATTTTTGTTAGTTCCTTTTTTAAATTCTGCGATTAAAACTACATTAACTTTTAGTTTCATTTCTCTAAGTTTCCATTTGAGTAAACCTGTTACGGTCCTTTCAATACTGTTCAGAAATTTGGAAGCATCTTTAAATCCTTTCGTATTTTTAATATCGTAAGTCACCAATCTAGATTTAAATGCAGATTTCTTTTCTATAACTTCCGTTTTCGGTTCTTTGTTTTTTTCAAATACTTTTTCACTGAACTTAAATACTTTGTGCAATTTTCTCGGTATTACAAATACTGATTTCGCTTTTCTAGGTTCTTTGCTTTTTTCAAATACGTTTTCCCAAAAATTAAATACTTTGTGCAATTTCCTCGGATTTACAAATACTGGTTTCGCATTTTTAGGTTTTCTGATATCCATTGTCCGGTCCGGGTCGTTTTTTCCATGGCTCTTTGACTTTAAATGTCTAGCCCAGTTTTTATAAGTAATGCTAACGTCGCACTTTTTACAATGTCTTCTATCGTACATTTTATTATAGAATATATTCTTTTAAATAACCTCTCATTTTTTTGAATTCTTAAAGGTAGCGTCGAATCGACGCCACCTTTTTCTTTTGTCTATTATTGGAGAGTTCCTTTTAACTTACCCCTCATAAAAACGTTTTAATGGAAATTTTCCATTAAAATAACAATATTATACTAAGACCAAGTTTTTTCAGAATTCAATATCCCTTTGCATGTTTTTAAAACAGTTTCATAGTCTTTTCCGTTTGAAAGTTCTTTTAACACTATCAAAGACAGATGACCGCAAATTGGAGGATCGTTATACTTTTGAATTTGTTCGGAATTGTAACGAATTTTTTTATTTTCCAAGTATTTTACCAACTCCTTAGGGGGTGATGCGTTTCCATAGGAATCGAAATAATACTTTTCTTTTTCAGATTTTTTAAAGTAACAAGTCCAGTGACTACCATTTTGATAAGAATTTTCCAAATTAATAATTCCACATTCAACAGGTTTAGGTCGATCGGGGAGTTCATCCTTCATGAAAACACCTCGGAAATGTTTTATTTTAAAAATTTTCACGAAACGAGTTAAATCTAAATTACTCAAGGGTTGGTAGTTTTCCGTTTTTTCTTTTTTTTAAACCGGCCCCAATACTTAGGCTTTTTGCATTTTTAGCTAGTTTTTCCATCTCGAGATTATGACGTTTTATTTCCGCTTCTTCAGCGGCTTTATGTTTCGAATCTATTACTGAAGATGCTACTGCTGCACCTCCTCCTATTAACGCTCCAAGTGCTCCCATACCTGCAAATATCAGTGGTAGGAATCCACCCTTGTGATTCAAATGTAGTTGTTCGTAATCCAAAGTTAACGTAATTCCTTTCTTTTTTTCTTTAGCTTTTTCAAATGCTTTCGATTGAGTTTCCCACAGACTGATTTTATGTTTTCCGTTTCCCGAAATTTGTTTCGCTGTAAAAAGAATTGTAACACTTCTACGCTTTTTGTAAGCGGCTTGTATTTTGGCTATTTGATTTTCGGTTAAATCTACCTTTTTCATGATCATAGTTATTTATTATAGTAACAAAAATTTTTTTTAATAACGAACTCCCATACCAAAGAATCGTTTACTCCTCATTGCAACTCTCACTGCAGTTGCATCGGCTTTTTCTTTCCAACTCGCATCACTCGAGTGCATTCTTTCTTTTGCTACTTCCTCTAGTGCTTTATCTGCCACATGTCTTTCTTTGGTGTCTGTATGATCTCTGTAAGATATATCGTGTTGCTTACAGCCTTCGTCCAATTTATTAATTCCCGGATCTCCTCTTTTCAATCGTTTATCTAGTTTTGTAAATGGACCGCAATAGTTGTATCCAGGTAAATGCATTTCGGGTGCAAAACCATCAAGTTTGTTCAACAATGTATTTAAAACTCCAGATCCGTTCTTGATGATTCCTTTCGGTAAACTGTTGACAACTTTCAACAGATATTCTATTCCTTTGGAATTATCTAAGTTTTTTTCCAACTGATCGTTTATAAACTTTACAATTCCTAATTTTTCATTGTGAAAATTGTTATTACCGGCTCGTTCTTGTGCGTACAAATAGTACAAACGCTGTTGCAACTGTTGTAAATTATCGATGTATTTATATTCCACAGGATTTTCCGTATACTCGATCAATCCAGATCCCGATTTACCTGCCTTCAATTCCTTCCAAATAGGAGCAATCAACTCTCTGTACTTTTTCCCCTTACTTGACTTTGGTAATCCCGTAGTTGGATCGTTCTTTTGGTATAGAGAATTCGTTTGAATGAGAATTTTCTTGTAAGTTTTCAAATCCTCTTGAGTGTATTTATCAGGATCAGGTCCTAGAGGATCAGTTAACAAACACCATAATCCGTGAGTTCCTCTATATTTTACATTTTGAATTATGAGATCGTCTTCATTTACTCGAATTTGTTTGTCTCCGATGTAAATTTTGTCCTCTTTTCCCCAGATGCCAAATTGTTTATCACCCTGTCTGATGTAAAGTCTCGCAATTGAACCAATTCCTTTTGGCCCTACACTACTGGATGGATACTCATTTAGATCTACCATGTCTACTATTGAGGAGAGAACGTTACTAGCTGGTTCAGTCATAGTTTCGCCAGCAATATCGTAGGTTTCAGTAGGATTTATTTCGAATGTGTTAGTTGGTCCAAAAGTTACAACTTTCTTTCTAGGAGAACTACTTGTCATTGGCTGTTGCGTGTATGGTACGATTTCCAACTTCTTTATATCTTCATCAGTTTGTTTCACTGCATTTTTTAATTCAACTAATTTTTCAGTGATGGGTGCGAACGTCTTTTCCTGAGTTTCTCTATCGTTAAATTTATCTACTCTTGCTTCTCGGAAAGCACGTCTCAACTCTTGTTCTTTTTCTCGAATTTTATTGGCTTCATTGACAGTCATTTCTTTAGGTTTCCTAAAAGTATTTCGAACTATCTTTTCAGATTTACTCTCAACAGTTTCTTGAAGTTTTTGGTTTTTATCTTTTGGTTTGCCTTTTGATGCATTTTTATATTTTGCATCTAATTTTTTTAATGTTTCATCAATCATTTATTATAGAATATATTTTTTTTAACGATTCACCGAACGTACGTTGAACGGTAGGCGTTGAACGGTAGGCGTTGAACGGTAGGCGTTGAACGGTAGGCGTTGAACGGTAGGCGTTGAACGGTAGGCGTTAGGCGTTGAGCGTTGAGCGTTAAGCGTTGAGCGTTAATTTTGACGATTCACCGAACGTACATAAAAAATATAATAGATCAAGATCTATTATATACACATTTGGTTAATGCTTATTTAGTTATTTCTAGCTGGAAATTCTTTCCGTATCGTCCACTCTCTTTTTTTAGTGTTGCGTCTATCGTTAGAAAACCAAATGTATCCTTCCAACATTCACCACAAATTTCTTTGAACCGTTCAAAAGTAAAATCCGATCCTACATACTCATCATAAATTATTTTAATGTAAGCATTGCTCTGTTTAAAAATACAAAGAAAATTCACGTTATTTCTAATCAACTGTTTATCAACTTTAGTATAGGATTGAGTCAAATAAATGCACGAAATGTTTTTATGCCTACCTCTTACATAGTAATCCTTTATAATTTGCTGTTGTTGTTCATTCACACAATCATCGAAAACTATCAAACTGTTCGGTTGGCATTCATCTAGACCGATTAATTCATCACAGCTACTATAGAAATGAGCAATTTCCTTTCCAATTTTATCAGTTAGTTTTTCGTAAGCTTTTCTCAAGCCTTTATAAACTTTTTGTTCTAATGATTTAGAAAAAACATAAAAGTTTTCAAAGGGAATACCCCATGGTTCTGTAATGAGGTTGTACAACAATGTAGTTTTTCCACATCCACTCGTACCAATTATTAAACACCTAATTGGAAGTGGCAGTAAACCATCTCTCTTGCTAATCGGGTCAAACGGTGTAGGTTTTATGATATAGCTTTTGTTATATTTTGGATTCATTTTTTTATTTATTTATTATATAATAAATAATGTTTATAAAAATTTCTGGAGATACACTAAGGTTTGAAAGACCAATTCAACTCGATCCTAATAAAGAGTATCAGTTGGGTGTGTCGGCATTGTTGTTTACAACTAGGAAAACGTTTGAGATAAAAAACTTCAAGTTGTCATTCGTATTTCCTTTACCCGATAAGCTGCAAAATCATCAGTGTGAACTTGATGGTGAATTCACAATAGGTTCGTTCAAAGCCATGTTGATTAGTCATTTGACTAGTTTCCATAACATTTTATTATCGAAAGATTTTTCAGACACTTTGAAAAAGTATCCCGAGAACCAGGTGAATGAAATACAACGAGAAATACGAAAAATTGTTCCGAATAGCTTAAAATTCTATCTCGAGCGCCTAACCGACGGTACGTACAGAATTACTGCTAACTTTCCCATGGATATGTGGATTATAAATGAAGGTAACTTTTGTGACTTATTCCAATTGAAAGCTTGTTCAGGTTCCGATATTTTATTCAAAAAGAACACCAACTACGTGTCGGATATCAATCCTACTCAACTCGTATTTTCGGACAAAATAATCGAATGGCATTGTAACATTACGGAATACAGCTTTACTAATCACGAGGAACACCCACATTTGCACGTTGATCATGAGTTACTACATGTTTCTTTCCTAGAAAACTCACTACCACCTAATACTATTTACGCGGAAAAACCAAATAATATAGTTTTCATTCCACTAAGAAAAGGACTGAAAGAAATAAAAATGATAAAATTATCAACAACCATGGGAAATAACGAACCGATTCAATTCAACGATATTAAAGCTTACTTGTTGCTGAAAAGTAATTAATTTTTTTTTTATATAATAAATAAGATGAACAACATTGATGAAAATCCGTCTGCTCCTGCAGTTGAAAACGATATACAATATACTACGTTTTACAAAAACATTTATCCTCAGATTCCGGCTCCGGAATTTAATTCCAACGATTATAGAATAAATCGCATTATGAAACAATACGAATTTTTAGAAAACGAAATGAAAACCCGGGGAAATTTGAAGAAAAAATACTGCAAATTATCGAAAACATTTTTCGGAATAGAGTGTTTCTTTACATTAACCGAACTGGGGATGATTGGTGTTTGCATCACTCTCCCTGTAGCAATTCCTTTTGGAGTTCCAATTTCAGCAGGATTAACAACATTTTCCGCAATCCTGAGAACTTCAGCCGGTTATGTAGGAAACAAAATTAAAAAACATTCGGATATCGAACTTTTGTCGAAAACAAAATTAAATTCTATAGAGGAAAAATTCACGAATGCTTTGAAAGATGGGAAAATTTCAGATGAGGAATTTTCCAATATTGAACAAGAAATTAAAAATTACAACGATATGAAAACCAACATTTTGAACGGTTATAAAAATAATGATACGGAAAAAGCGAAACTTTTAGAAAAGGGAAAAGAATTGGGGAAAGCGGAAATTATAAGCGCGATTAGAAAAAATGTTTAAATTTAGCTATTATAGTGAGTTGTATTTTTTATGAGAAAATCTCATAAAAAAATTTTTCCTAGTACCTAAATAAAAAAAAATTTTTTTTCATAGTACCTAAATAAAAAAAAAATTATGTTTACTATAATAAAAGAATGCATCAATGTAAAAAGGTTTTTGATAAATATGAAGATGGTATTGTACGAAAACAATTCCGAACTTTCAATCCTTCATCGACTTTGAATTTAAATGCCGAAAACAAAAGGACTACTTTCAAAATAGAACTCTATGACGAATTTATTTGCAAAGATGTAGAATATTACATTTCTGGTAAATGTGTTTCAATCGATTCTACGAAACCATATAAAAGTGAAAACATGGATGTAAGACTTGTTGATAATTTCGTTGCAAACTTATTTTCCAACATAGAAGTGAAAAAACATAATGTCGTAGTCGATGAAATTGAAAACCCGGGGATTGCTAGCACGGTTCAGGGTTATGTATGTCATTCGGGTCCGAAAAATTATAATGGAAACGTAATCAATTCGGGGTTCAATTCAAAAGCTATCGGAGGAGGGAATTTTAGTGCTGTTGGCTGTTTGGGAGATTTAGGATTAGGATTTTTCAAAGATTTAACTGTTCCTATTTACAAGGGGGGATTTGAAATTACTTTTATTCGAAATAGTGATAATAACGTGATATTTCGATATAAAAAAGATACAGCAACTCCGCTTCCACATGATGGAAAAATAGAAATAACTTCTTTCGTTTTGAGAGTTCCAGTAATTGAATACGATAACGAATCTAAAGTAAATTTGATTACAGATTTGAAAAACATCCCGTACCAACTTCGATTTAAAAGTTGGCAATGCATAGAATATAAAAACGTTTCCGGAAAAACGTTGATGTTCGATGTAACTAACATTTATAGAAACGTTTATAATCCTCTCTGGTGTTTCATAGTTTTTCAAACCGATGTACTCAATGATCAGACGAAAGATAATGCTAAATTTGTTCATAAAGATGTTAGGAATTACTGGTTGGAAGTCGGTGGAAAAAGATATCCCGAGGAAAATTACAATTTGGATTTCGACGAAAATGATTTTTGTTTAGCTTATTCCGCGTATTTAGATTACAAAAAGTTAACAAACTCTCAAGACAATTTACCGTATCATGAACCCGAATTTTTCAACAGAGATTATCCGATTTTCAGTATAGATTTAACGGATCAACCTAAAAGTATTTCCGGTGGTAAAAGCAACATCATTTTACACGTAGAATTCAATAAAGCGGTAGCAGCACCTTCAGGTGGTTCAGAAGGAACAACGTGCTACGTTGTTTTAGTCAGTGGTTCGAGCTTCGTTTACAATCCAGTCAAAAATACGATAACACAAGAACTTGCTTAAAACCCCGTATTCGACTTTAACGTTAAATAGGGGGGGCGATTCGCCTCCCCTATTTAAGAGTTTTGAAAGCTCTTGTTTAAATGTTTTCGACTTGTATTCGACTTTAACGTTAAATAGGGGGGCCAAATTGGCTCCCCTCTTTAATAGAAATGTAAACTGACGGGCTCCGTATTACCTTTAATGGGACCCGTCGATTCGACGGGTCCTGTATTTAAAACTAAAGTAAGAATGTATATTTTTAATGGAGTTTACTCCATTAAAAAAAAGTTTCCTTAAATAAAACATGGAGGATGAAATTTATTGCCATAAATGCAAAAAACAAACAAAAAATATAAACGCGGAAATTGTACAAACCGTGAACGGAAGGTGGAGAATTGCTGCTAAATGTGTGAAATGTAAAACTAATAAAAGTAAATTCATAAAAAATCCGAATGAGGAAACTAACGTAGTTCCTGAAACTGAAGTTATAAATTTATCTGAAAACGAAAAGTTGGAATTTGCGAAGGAATTACATAAACCCGTTAGAAAGAAATTTCAGAAAAGGAAAATTGTTACTCATGGAAAAGATGATCTTTGGGCCGCGGACTTGATTATAATGAAACAATACGAGAATGAAAACAAGGGGTTCGGTTACATGTTGAATATCATTGATACTTTTTCAAAGTACGTTTGGTCAGTTCCATTGAAAAAGAAAAACGGAATGGTAGTTTCAAAAGCTTTCAAAGGAGTTTTGGAAAATGTAAAATCTCATAATCATTCTACTCCTAAACTCCTTCACACGGACAAAGGTTTAGAATTTGAAAATAGACTTTTCAAAGAACTTTTAGACGAGTATAAAATTAAAATGTATCACACGGAAAATTTAGAAAAATCTGCAATCATCGAAAGATTCAACAGAACTTTGAATCAGAAAATGAAAATTCGATTCGAGGTGAATGGAAATAAAAAATGGATCGATATTTTACAGGAATTAGTTAATGAGTACAACAAACAAGACGTTCATCGATCCATTGGAATGACACCTGCTCAAGTCGATGCGAGAAACGAAAATGAAATTCTGAGATATTTATTTAAAAAGAGTGGAAAAAATGTAAAAAAGAAATTTAAAATTGGAAATCGTGTGAGAATTACGATATCAAAGAAAACTTTTGCAAACAAATACAAAACAAATTGGACGAAAGAGATTTTTGAAATAAGTGAGATTTTAGAAACGAGTCCAGTTACTTATAAAATAAAAGATTTAAGTGGAGAGGAAATCCTAGGAACTTTTTATCCTGAGGAATTACAACTCACGAAATTTTAAATATGTTCTGTTTGAACCTTTCATTGTGTATCGATATTATAATTATAATAACTCTAGTTTTTCCTATAAAAACGTACCTTGATAAGAAAAGGGGAAATAAAACAAAATCTTATAATTATTTTTATTGGGAATATCTCAATAAAAACAGAAATAATATTGCAATGTTCTTTGAAGGTGAACTCAAGGTTGGAGCTCACGCGTGAGCTTCAACCTTCACACAACCTTCATGACACTGAGTATCCATTTACGTCTAATGAGTAAGAACTAGGAATGCGATCTTTGAGGACCGCTCTTGTAGGAGCGCTTTGGGTGGGGGAGACCGCTTTTTGCTGACAGATAAACAACCGTTCACGTCACATCGTCCCGATTTCGTATTCAGATAAGCCGTTCCTGAAGGAGCGCTTGGGGGTGGGAGAACACGACCTTCTGATTACTCTCGTTCGAAATGTATGAGAACAATGTCATTACACTTTAAATAGAATGAGGGACTTATCCAGGAAGCCATATCGAGTATTAGTTCTTTACAGATATAAGTTCCTGATATCTTCTTTCCTATTTCTCCATTGTTACCGACTTTTATTTAGTATGAAATTTTGCGGCTGGAATTCCAGCCGCAAAACACTTTGATTAGAGTTTTTGTACGATCTCTACTATTCCAGTAACATGGATTCCACTCGTAGAACTGTTACACTCACTATGGTACGTTTTGTAACTCTGAAGTTCCAAATAAAAGCCTGAATCTTCAACAATAGCTAACCACAAATATTTAGGTTGAAACGTTGTGTGCAGAGCGGACCGCTCCTAAAAGATAACTGATAAAATCCGCAGATCGTCTCTGTTATCCTTGAGCCCTATCGATGATGAGTTACGCAACTGGTTCATGACAGAATTAGTCCAACAGTCCGACAGATTGCGCAAATGAATGCATCACTTAAATTTTGGTAATTGTAAATATAATTCCAGTCTATTTCATTCTGGAACTCTCGAATGAATTCTTCAGATAGTTTTTGGTGAGATGAAATATATCCCCAATTAACTTTATCCTTGAATTCACGAATGAAATTCTCAGATAGTTTTTGGTTAGATGAAATACGTACCCAATCAACTTCGTTTTGAAATTCTCTGATGAAGTCTTCAGATAGTGTTTGGCTAAGTGAAATATGTTCCCAATTAACTTTATCTTGAAACTCTCGAATGAAATTTTCAGAGAGTTCTCTCTTATAAGAAATTAAATCCCAATCAACTTCGTTTTGAAATTCTCTGATGAAGTCTTCAGATAGTGTTTGGGTAATTGAAATACGCTCCCAATCAACTTCGTTTTGTAATTCTCTGATGAAGTCTTCAGATAGTGTTTGGCTAAGTGAAATAAATTCCCAATTAACTTTATCTTTAAACTCTCGAATGAAATTTTCAGTAAGATTTTGATACCTGGAGATCAGGCTCCAATGTACTTTATCTTGAAACTCTTCAATAAAATTTTCAGAGAGTTTTCTGTTATAAGAAATTATATCCCAACGGATAATGTTTTCATAATCTCTTAATGTCTCTTCAGTTACTTTTGAGTACCACGAAGTAGTACCAGAAAGAAAATCTATATTTACTGAAATGTTCATTGCTTGACAAAAGTTGATATGATCAACCGGATGGGTTATTCTATCTCGGATTTCCATGTAAATTTCAGTTGGTAATACTATTTTGTTTTTCATCTTATATTTTATTATTATTTTCTTTCTTTAAACTAACCCCTCATTTTTTTGTCTTGGAAAACAACTTAGTATAAATTATTGTTTTAAGGGAAAAGTTTCCCTTAAAACGCTATGAAAAACAATTATAATATTCACGCAAAATCAATAAGAAAAGCATTTGTCTTTTTGTCAGTTCCTTTATAAATAAGTTTCTCAGGGTGACTTCCTGGATTATTTCTGACGTGTTTAACAAGTCGCCCTGATATTCTTTTAGGCAAAAACAAGCATATCTCGTCGTCGTCATAAGCAATTTTTACTACCACTGTTTCTCCATATTCAGTGTCTTTTATAAAATTTTCCAAGATGGTATAAGTCCCTTTCTCAATATCCTTGAAAGATGAGTAGTTTGATTTTTTAACGGCGTTCTTATATATTTCAAGCGTTGTCATTTTATTATAAAAGTTATTCTTTTAACTACCCCCTCATTTTTTATATTATCCACCCACTTATTCTTATGGATACTATTTATCCTGTTCCCCATCCTTTTAACTAGCCCCTTTCTTTTTTTCTAGTGAAAACATCAGAGGGAGCTAAATTTCAAAAATATCGACCCCTAATTTTAAATTTTTTCCTAATTTTTAGAGTTTACTAGAGTTTCTGATGAAAAAATATTTTTAAAAAAGTCGCCGACTACCGTGAAAAGGTTATGATGTTTTGTGATAAAAAAAGTTTTAACAGGGATTTAAGTCGCTTAATGGAAAAAGTCACTGGTTCTGATGTTTTTGTGGTAAAAAATGTGTTCTGATGTTTTTGTGGTAAAAAGTTTTATCAGAGGTTTAAGTAGGTGCGCCAGAATGAATATTCCTATACTACTCACGGTAATTGTATACATCGCAGTGATCTATACAGAAGGGCTGTGATCTGTTCAGTAGACAATAAACCGTTGTGGAAGAATTTTCAGGGTTTTGACATTTTATGTCTTTACTCTGGCACATAACTCGAAAAACGTTACACAAAAGCGTTACACGAAATCGTCACGAAAATTTCTGATGATTTTCGCTTACAACCGATTCGTTGCTACGGAACTTTATCTTCGCCAGTTATCATCGTACAAAAATCGTTCACCACTCGTTGGATAGCTCTCGATTTACCTAACCATATTACGTTAACCACTGCGGAGTGCGTGGCCGACAAGCTGCGGTATGAGCGTGATTGTTTAAATAATTGTTTACACACAGGTGATCATTCTCAATAATTTATATTGTCTATACGAAATTCGTATTACGAATGCAAGCTTCATAATTTATGATGAACCCTACAATTAAGTATAACAACTAAGCTACTGGGGTAGGTGATGTATCATTGTTCGAAGGCATTTGGAACTGAAACGGGAAAAATTTGTTTCCTTGATTCACCCTTTCCCTCAGATCACGTCAGAACACAAGCGACAGGCGGGCCACTACGTCAGACGCACCTATGACGCACGAGCGTATGACGTCAGACGGCTGGCAGGAGGCCAACTAGTACGTCAAAGCCTATGCCGTAAAGCCTATGACGTCAGACGGCTGGCCGGAGGCCAACTAGTACGTCAGAGCTTATGACGCACGAGCGTATGACGTCAGACGGCTGGCAGGAGCCCAACTAGTACGTCACAGCCTATGACGTCAGAGGGCTGGCTGTTTCTTATTAACCCTACAAACCAGGTGTCTCAGGGGTATTGTGCATGAGCATGACACTCGATATTAATCGATTGAGACAACCCCTTCCCCTCCCCCTCAAAAACAACTAGGTATAGCACCCGAAAATGTATCGCAATTTTTCAAATATTATTTCAACTATTTTTGGTTTATTATCTTCGTAACGCTACTTAATTACCGAACCATATAATATCGCTCAGTTGCTAATTTTGACATCGTATACTCTCCAGTCATTGAGCTGGCAGTCACACGCACCATCTTACGGTGATTCAAACAGTGGCTTTATTTAAATCCACTAATCGCAATCTATAATCAACCTTTCTCGGTCCATTGAAGAATCGCCAGTGCTGGACCGATTAAATTGCGGTTTTTGGCTAAATTGTGGTTAATAAATCGCTTTGGTGGTCTGCAAACATCGCAGTATGAGAGTGAACCTGGTAATTTAGGTTGTCTAACAGCAAGTCAGATGACCCAGACAAGAGTTTATAGGTGCTGAATTGATGGTACTTAGGAATCTGATTGAGAGTGAGACGAACGATGGTCTTCAATAAGTTTGCAAAGCAATCAAGCGTTCCAGTATGCTGCCGCCGTAAGTCAAAACCGCCTATCTACATTTTTTCCATGTCGAGAAAAATGCAGTTAAGTGAGGAAGGGGGCCCAGATCATCAAACTGGAGATAAGATAAAGTCTTTTTTCGAACCTTTCCAATGGAGATAGGAAATTCTACCTTGGCAGAAAAGACGCGTCACTTCGAGATCTACGCAGCCATGTGCCCAACTCCAAAAACACCAAAATGGTCGATAGGGGACTTTATCTTAGCACGGCAGTATGGCAGAATGATGAAAATTGTGTTTCTAGCAAGAGCAAGTGGAATATAATTAGTCATCAACCTTGCAAAAATATCTTTCGACTGAAGTCTCCCGTGAAAAATCGCACAGGTTTTCACTAGCAGCAGGCTCAATTGTGTGTGGCATGTGTAATTAACAGGATCTACTTAGGGCAGGCCCACTCTCAGGAAAGTGTGTCCGAACTCCAATAACAGAAACCCAAGGACGCGGACACTTTCTCGCCTTGGACACGCTCTGTAGAGCTTTTCTTCCGAAGCGATGCGTCGAGTTGTCGCGTCCGGCCAGTGGAATGCAACAGCATCAAGTCCGATTTCAGGACAGACACGAAGTCGACGTCAATCATGCGGAGACGAACGGGTTCAACCAGCAGGGGTCGGAACGCCGATACGTGCAAAGGTTTTCTCGCAGTGTTTCAGCTGTTTCCTATTCTCGTTTTTTGCGAATTTTCGAAGAAAAGGAAGCTATTGTTCTCTGTCCAAAATGTTTAAAACTCGTATTTCCGAGAAAAAAATGTTATACCAAAATCCAATTCGGACCATCCTGAATTCACTGCCAAAAGACACTGAAAATATATATTTATATATACAATTTACATTTATCTATGTGTCATTCCACGCGATAACTCTCGAAAGAATTGAGATAAAAAGTTCAAATTTGCACAAAAAGTCTGTCTTGGCAATCGCAAGTCTAAGTTCGGAGATGGGCAGAATCGCGCCACACTAATGAGGGTTTTCGTATAACCCATAAATTGCCAAAGTGAAAAAGTCAGACAAGTAACACCTCATTTTAAACGTTTTTTCGTGTTTAGCGTTGAAAAATATATTAACTCGGGGTTTGACTCAGCAAAAAATGGAGACAACATTTGTTACGTATCCAATACTCTTCTGGCATTCAAAACATTATTGATTCCTCCCTTCCACCCCAAATTTAACTTCGCATAAAACTACTCATATTTTACTTATTCGTACGAATACCTACTGCTTCGAAACTTCGTGCATACGATCATGGTGCATGACTGGAACTTTTTACATTACAATATGTCAGTTAAATCAAGAATAAATTAAGATTAATAAGATTAATGGAAACCGCTTTGAACTTTCCAATTGCTCTTGTTCCAGATAATTAGGGAGTAAAACGTTGTACCACACAAAAACTCAATACTCAAGGACGGATTCGCACGCACAATTCATCCGCCTAATTAAGCAAGTTTTTTCCCAGGATGGAATAACAACAGTTTCCATTTACGTTATCAATAAAAACCCAGCTGCAAGTGCATTTTACTTGACTACGTGTTCTACCTTTTAATGTAAATGAGCTTAACGTTAACTCAACAATCTTTGCCCCGATGGTGCATCATGTGAGCTTGTTTTGAAATGCTAATGAAGAAAGTTTCCTCGCTGACAACTTGTCAAGAGGTGAATAATTGACTGAGCTCTACTAACCAGCCCTTGTTTGTTTGCTGTGTCAGCGGTGTTACTGCGTACAAATGTAATACTCCTCCATGTTATTACTCACTATACTTAAGGCGAAATCGGATTCAAACATTGGCCTTTAGCATCGTCTCTTATTCAGTCATAATTCCTGCTAATGATAGACGCTAGAGGCTTTTCCTCAGTTCCATGTACAAATTAAAAACCAATTTATACAGATGGAGAGCTTCATGGAAACTGACTGCAAACTCTGGTCTTTTGTGGACCTTATTCAATCTCTTTGAAGCCTACCAGGGCCTCTTTGGGCCCATCGCCTACTTAAATTCGTAATCTCCACTCCCCTACGGAATGCGGCCAAAGTTGGAACGATTGACCCATCTTTTGTTAGAGCAATGAAAGACGACACATACCCCATTCAGTTCAATAGAACGCTGAAATTGATGTACCATTCATAAACGGCAATAGATACTAAATCCCTGCCCTTTGGGATCCCTTAAGCTAACTCAAGTTAGGCCCGTTTCACTGTCGTTTAAACGTCGCCGTGTACACTACAATCGGGACGAAGAATGTACTACAGCCTTCACTCCAGCCCGACAAATCTCGTGGTCGGTTAAACGACACCCGACAGTCTTGCAATTGGCGAGGGAAGCCGGCAGCCCCCAATGGCAAAGGATGACCGCCACTGTCGGGTAAACAAAATTTGTTTAATTAATTTAATACGTAGTTTTAAAAAGGACCAATTCTCGGATACATTTTCTGGAATGCTATTTGATTACGAAGAAATTGTTGAATT
This sequence comes from Stenodema calcarata, assembly GCA_963920205.1. Taxonomy (NCBI): domain Eukaryota; kingdom Metazoa; phylum Arthropoda; class Insecta; order Hemiptera; family Miridae; genus Stenodema; species Stenodema calcarata. Next base: position 14,292,978 of record OY986053.1, on the reverse strand, counting down.
GCTGGTCAGAACTGGATGACAATGCAATATTCACTGGGTTTTTTGTCAGTAAAATTGTATTTTACCTATTTGTTGAAACAAATTGAATTTTTATGAGCTAGAGTTTCATCTATCACTTCGTGAATTAGACAGAATGATGATCTGCACCAAGAAGATAATGAACCGTTGTGTCAACAATTTGCAGAGTTTTTCCCCCTCATCTTCAAACACCACGCTATCCTGTACATTGCTATTGCGATCCACCACGCGGACAGGTACCGAATTGAGTGTCGGTCTCTCGACAGGTGGGCAAATGTGAAAAGATCCAACTTCCGGGTCGGCGTCGGCCACATGTCGGATGTTAGATGTAGTTTAAGCGGCAGTCGGGTAGATGTGAAACAGGCCTTACCGTTGTAAACAATTATTTCCATAGCATAGTGAGTTATGCCATGATGAGGATGATTATAAGTGGGTTTGTGTTTTTTGATTCACGTCAATTTAAGTCATGAAAATGAGTGAAGGCTGACGTAGAATTATGATGGCGAAAAAGAGATTTATGGTACCTTTGGAAGAAAGGAAGCTTGGAAATATTTTAATGAGGGCCTGAAAATTATAGCGGATTGAATGAAAATGAGGGGCTTACCGCAAGAGAAGAAGCCATGGAATGGACCTAAGGGATGATGGAAGAGTGAAAAGGAAATTGGTACTAAAGAGAGGGGTGAAGAAGGGGGAAATAACCTTCGACATCTCAATAAACGAACGGGAGGCCAATTCCTCAGCGTCTCATTCACAAATCAACCACCGTTTAATAATCACTCTTCAGAAAACCCCCGCCAAATTCTCCCTTCCTTTGCGGTGGCGAGCGAATTCCGCGTTCTCCCCATCACGACCGAGACGAGATCCGATATCCCCAGAAGCTTCGGTCGAGGGCGCATGCTCGAGTGTGACTAGGGGATGAGGGGAGTTTTAGGGGTTTGCCGGCGTTTTCGCCCTTGAAAGCCCGCCAAGCTCGTACAACAGTCCAGTCGGCCTACAGCTGAGGACATGGGACCCAGGTGAGCCCGTGACAAGGCTTAGCCTTAGCTTTCGACGTACACGAAATAAATGAAACCAATTCAATTTAGGTATCCTAAAATAAATTTAAAAAACGGATAATTGGTTATTGACATCACACTCTCGATTTACGACTAAATCAATTCTACCGCTAAATCACTAGCAGTTACGTGGAAACTCAATTGAACAATGAAAACGAATTTAATTTGAACAGTTTTTCCAAAAGTAATGAGTCATGTAACCAGGTCATTAAACAATTACTATCATCTGCACAACAGTTTCTGTTTGCCCTTTTGGCGTCCTGGTTTGTTAGGTACTCATGACAGCAATCGCCGGTGTTACCAACCTCGATACTATTATTGATATTGACGTCTTCAATCTAAACCCTGTATTTTCCAACAATCGTTTTGGCCTTGAAAAGTTTCGTCCCCTAAACAACCAACAGGTCAAACGGTGAGTTCTCTCACTAACTTGAATTGATGATGTGATGGTCCAATCCCTCGTTATCTCAATTGGCAATAGAAAAAGAAAAGAATTCTTGTAGCTAATTTGTAATAAGTACTACGATTTTCCTGAAATATAATTGATATTCTGGTTATCGTATAATTTGTTACCCCTAGTAGCCCGTCAAGCCCAAGTTCGTATGAAACAGTTGATTCGGGTAAAGAGTGCTCAAAAATTTGATGATACGTACGATAAATTAGACGCACTCCTAACGTCCAATTGTAGATCTCATTATTCTCATTGATGGTCTTCGTTTACCACTCCATTTTCTCTCATAATTTCAGACAGAGCCAGAATCTTAATTTTAAATATTCCTCATACCCCAGAAAACTCACTGATCAAATAGCGTGCTTTTTGAAGAAAATAATTACCAAGAAAATAAATCCCCCCTCCCCAACCCTCAAATTGGGGGGGTTGACGTTTCATGATACGTAGATTCCAAAAATCGAATATAAAAAAAAATTATTTTGGCCAGTCAGCAAATATTACAAAGTTTGGTTTCCGGGTTCGAACCGATCGCACAACACCCACGATGATCCTTGAAACTTTTCATAACCCTAGATCAAGGGGGTTCAAAATGGATTTTGAAACTTTAAAAACGTAAATCTCGCAAAAATTGCAGTTCAAGTTGGAACAAGACCGTGGCACTTTGCCAGTTGGCGTTGTGCTAAAATTACAAAATTCGGTTTACAGGTTCGGACTACACCCACGATGATCCTCAAAACTTTTCATAACCCTAGCCCAAGGGGAAGGGGTTTTTTCCGACATGCGGGTGAATTATGTTCGTACTAGCCCAGCTGATTTAAATCGTACATTAATGTTGGGACATCGAGTTAAGCCATGATAATAATTGGTATAATAATTGATAAAACAAATTAATAATTAATAATCATTCTTAATACTTTTGAGTGATTAAAAATTATTAATTATTAAATTACCGCCGAAGTAGGTAGGTGGAAACAGAAGCCCCAGAATCATACTGGTACGAGATATTTGTAATTAATTCATCAGTTTTTAATAACTTGAATTAATACTAGTAATTATTTATAATCCCTCATCTCAATTGGCAAGATATTAATGTAGCTTTATTTTAACCTAACGATATACCCGAAACGTTTTCCATATAATCTGATAATTATTTCTTCTTTAAATCTTTCCTTGAGATTCATATCGTGATTGAACCCAATCCTCTAAGCGGCTTTTCGGCTACCCTTCAGTGAAAAGGCCGCCGTTTAAACAGATGCCATTTCATGTTCAAAGGTTTAATTTGGTTAAGAAGATATAATTCGTTTGGGCGAAGGTTTCTACAGTCGGCATGAAATAGAATTAAAGAATAGTTCAAAGGCCTTGCCGAAGACAACTGTCACGACCAATTTTTAGGATATATTCACGAACCGTTTTAACTTTATTAGTAGAAGGGAGTGGTGACAATTCATAATTAATAATTAACCAATCAATTCTAAGGCCCATTATAATATTTATCTATCACGAAATTTCGAAACAATGCGGATTGGTGTAGGGGTAGATTATTATCTGTTTCCAAGGTAAAATAAACTTGGAATGCCAAATTCCCAAGTTAAATGAGAAAGGTCTGTAGAAGAATAGTTGCTGTTATTTGGTACGGTGTGCAACAAATAATAAAAGATCTGTAGAAAAGTGATTCAGGGGGGAACTTTAAAAAGTAATTCAGTTCAAGTATACATCATAAGAATCGGGGAGGGAGGTGGAAGACAACAGGAAGTCATCAATCATCACACATCTATTCTGATGTGTTTAACTGATAGCGATTATGGGAGTTCCGTTTAGTGGTCAAACTACCTAAATGGAATTTCGAGCTGCAAATGAGCAAGCTGCCATCACCAACAAGACTGAGCACGGAGATGAAATAAAACAGTAATTTCAGACCCCCTGAGTCAACGTGTAGGGATGTTCGAATCAAAACCCTCTAGGAACCAAGGACCCTCAAAAGTTGCACACCACTAATAGCCTTTAAAGTACGAGTAAGTACGTAGATTCATCAGGTTTCACACTTAGACCCTATACACAGTAATGACCCTTAGCGCCCTAATGACATCACTCTGCCCACTTCATCAACTGGTACAGTTAAGTGTTTTTGATCGTTCAAGCCTTACGGAGAAACCCTCACTTTTTGGTGTAGACCTCCGATTTTACTTTTTGAAAGGATCAATATGATCGTGATTGGTTCAACTACCTTTACCTACCACTGTGTTTTGAATGATCATTGTCGCCATAAATAATTTAATCATTCGCTAGTTTAGAACTAGAGAATTTTGATGTGAATCAAATAACTTTTCTCCACGTGTCCTGGAGTTTCCGCCAATCTGTTCGATTAGGCGGACCAGATAGAAAGAGTTTCGACTGCTTTCACAAAACCGCTTGTCAAACTGTCATTTTGGCTCTGTTGGAGCTCTAGGAGTCTTTGGTGCGTTCCTTGAGTGGCTGAGGAGAGGCGGAAAACAAGTTAGTCCGGCTGTAGCATATCATTGCGAGATTTGGGGACTGTCACGTGCAGCTACGACCCATTCTAGCCACAGCAGCATTCCCTAGTATCATACCGAGCAGGCAGAGAAAGATCCATGAAGATTCCTACGGTGTTCGGCTCTCAAGTCTCGCTTAGCAAGAGACGAGATTGAATACCACTTGCTCAGGATTACTCGCAGCATGCTCTCGAGTGCTACAAACGTACTCAATGTTTTTGCGCCGTATGGTGAAAACACTTCTTGCCACGCACTGCAAAGTAAAATATCAGAGTCGTCGCTGCACGATACCCAACCCGCTCACATCAACGCTTTTCAACGTGCCATTTGCCGGCTGGAACTATCTCTTTTACAGACAACGAAATTATCTCTTCCGACAACACATCTACATGGTCGTCAACCCTTACCATGTCTCTGATCTCACTTAAGTGAGATTGAAACTTCAATTGAAACTTCCAAAAGTTTCAACATTCGATTCAACGTTTCAGTAAATATTTGAAGTTGAACATTTTCAGTTCCATTAAGCTCGAAGAAATATGCTATGTTTTTTGACAAAGACATTTGATCCCAAGAACTCGTAATATCAGTTTATTGTTGTGGGTTTTGTTTTTAATAAAACCACCTTGTAGCAGCCAATAATTTTAATGGAGGGGTGACGTTTCGGTCTCCAGTGTAGACCCTAATCATACCTAGTGAACAGTAAAATATATATAAACAATCAACTCAGATCGACTAAACTACATGTAGAATTTTTTAGAATAGAATTTAGAATAGTTACGGCAAATTCTACATGTAGTTTAGTCGATCTGAGTTGATTGTTTATATATATTTTACTGTTCACTAGGTATGATTAGGGTCTACACTGGGGACCGAAACGTCACCCCTCCATTAAAATTATTGGCTGCTACAAGGTGGTTTTATTAAAAACAAAACCCACAACAATGAATAACCGCATTCAGCCTGGACGCACCTACCACACCAACAGTATCAGTTTAGTTAATTTTAAGCCTAAAATGTATTCAAAACAAATTAAAGTGAAATGTTCATATCTGTTCTAGGCCGGTTGCTGCAATGATCAACCCCAATAACGTATGGAAGAAGAAGTTTTAGATAACTGCGTTTGGTAAGTGACCACTTATTCCAGTAAATTTTCATGTCATATTTTATACCCAGTTTTACTGTGGAACTAATCCATGATGGACATCCATGAGAGACACAATTTTCCCTCTACAATAAATCTGAATTTTAGAGGAGATTTCAAGGAAAATGGTTGCTTAACGTGTGGGGGAACTAAGAAAATAACAGCTCCAATTTCGAAAACTGAAACATTGAGGCTCTGGCCGCCTTTTTGAACTCAAACCACCTCCACCTCCTCCTACCATCCCCAGAACCTTTAAACTAGAAAATTCTCAGTTGTAATAGCCGAACTATTTAATCGCCTAATCTAAATTTTGGTAGACTCCAATGGTTCATAATTGAACATTAGAAACCCCAAAAACGGAGGATAAAACCTTTAGAGAAATGTAGGATGAGTAGACAAACTTCATGTGATTGGGATCAATGCATAACCATTTCATTTTAAATCTGAACTGAACATGTGTATATATACTTTGAAGACCATGAATCATGTTAAAATTGTAAGAAAATACTCAGGGAAATGAAAAAGTGGTCCGCCAAAACCAGTCAATGCATGTTATTTAAATTTTTTCGTTAGCAAAAAGTATACCCACTTATCTCTGGCTTATGCTGTTTGGAATGGCAATAAACTGTTTTATATCGTCGAGTTATAAACTAATAAATACTAGTTCAGTATGGGATTTGACTTCAACAAGAAAAAATTTGATTTCAGCAGTCGTGTTGACGATTTTGAGACGTTTTGTTAGCCATAACATGATCATCAATCATATTATGCTACTAAAGCTATCGAAAAATAAAATTTATCCCGTAACTTCCTTGTTTAATTTTCTAACTTGCAATAATTCTACTACAATTGTAGTAAGTTACAAAAATTAGCTTAAATCATATTCAACTTACATCATGTTTGAACAAGAGATAGTCAAAAACGTTTAGTCCTCCACCAATATTCTGCCTCGTTAAATAGCACCAAAGCTGTTTTTATGTTTCACCTCCATAAAAGCTGTAGCCGCAGGTGGTTTTATCAGTCGTATTTCTTCGCCGTTCAATTGCTCCGATCCTCCGTTCGCATGAATCAAATCCTTTAGGGGTCGAACCAACAGAATTTATTGAACACAGCCCCTGTTTTCTTCAAGCTACTAGGATGAACATTCAGTTCAGCCATTTGTTAATTGATTCTTCCATTTACGTCAGCCGTAAACCTCGAACAAACACCTGCAGATCATGAAAAATTTCAGTAAAATTCATTCGCCGTAAAAAACCTTTCCTAACAAAAATGTGCAACAATTTCTATTGTTTAAGAATTTATATAAATCTGGACTGATGAAATGATGATCAAAAATATGAGTGGGCACAAGTTTTGTTCCCATTGCTTATATGTTATGTAAGTTGGTCGCTTCATTGTTCTATATGAATTACATGCAACTTTTGATTGGAAAAGGGCATACGTGGAAGCTACGGTTCTAATTACCCGATTTTTATTAAATTCAAAGGGTTTTACGAACTCTGGTTCGTTTTCAGAAATATTTGCATGGAATTTTCATCAAAATTTCCTACTCATGCCAAATCTTGGTAGACGTTTGGTATTCCTGACTGAAGATTTTCAAAATTCCTGATCGTGACTGTTATACTCTTGAACGGTTACTCTTTCAATTCGTTTGACTCTTGGGTCGCAATAGGTTTAATTATAATCTCACGCCAGAACACTGTGGCGGCTCTTGTTGGTCGGTTGGAGGAAATTGATTGGGTTAATTTGACTCGGTTAAAGCTTGAAGGGGGTAATTAGGCCTTTGGAGACCAGCCCGCTATCCAGCTACTACTCACCACTACGGGACTGGTTTTCGATAGTCTTCACTGCGCCCGGAACAAACCCCACGTCTAAATGCCCAACGGCCAATAAACCCTCCAGTACAGTTTAATCGTTCGATCGATCATTAAGTGTGAATTCGTGTTATTTTAATTGTAATTGTTCAACCCGTTTGGTATTTAATTTGGTCATCTGTCAAGTTCATTCAAACCTCTAAATGGATTAGGCATTTTCTGTTTGGTGTCAAGAAAATGCTAGTAATTTTACATAACTTCTTATTCACAGTGATGAATCTGTAAAATTTCTACCCTTGGGTAGTAGTATTTGCAATTCATTTCCTTACCCGACGGTAAACACTCGAAATGGTATATTTTCGAACGTTTCAACACTAATTTCCGCCTCAAGCAGTAGTTTTTTTTTTTTTTTTTTTTAACACTATACAATATTAGTACCTATAAGTTGTAAGGATCACTATATATGTACCTGTAATGTAATTGCATCTAGAGTAATTTTAGAGAAAAAGCAAAAAGAATTTTGAATTTGGGGTTCAGAAAACTGATCATCCTATAATTTTATATTTTTAGGAGCCACTTCTTGATTGTCAAATACAAAATCAGCGCATTTATATAAACCTAATAAATTCTAAGAATCCACCGTTTCAGCCAATCATAGAATGGAGAAACGGGAATGAAGGACAGTGGACACTAGGACAGCCATGGCTCAAAGTTGTTCACATTGAAAGGTTTGCTTCGTTTGCACATCATTTGTGATGAACATTGGTCCAAACATTGGTCCAAACGGCCAAACGATGTAGCTTGTTTTCTTATCGTTTAGTTCGACAAATATGTTTCAGTATTTTGCTTGAATAGTGTCGAGTAATCGATCACCAAGTCTGCCACTGGGTATGTCAGTCGCAGATACGACATACGATGTTTACGGGTTCTCCGTTAAAAATGGAGAAATGTCAATTAAATACCAACCCCGTTCAGGACGCCCCCTAACGTCAAGAAGTGACGATAATATCGACTATGTGAAATAAGTGGAATATCAAGGAGTTCAATTCACATGATTTTATCTGAAGATTTGCACATGGGAAGAGTTGCAGCCGAATTTGTCCCTCGCCTTCTCACAGGCGAGCAAAAGGAGCTTCGAATTCAGGCATGTTTTAAGCTTCAAAATCAGCTCAAAGAAGACCTTGATGTTTTTCCGAGTGATTAATGGTGATGAATTGTGCTGTTATGGATACGACCCCGAAAACAAGCAGCAATCTAGCCAGTGGAATTCAACTGGCTTTCTTCGTCGCCAAGTGAAGACAAACATCAAGAAAATGCTCATTTGTTTCAAACTCTTAACCAGAAGTTGTATGTACTTGGAGATTTTGAAAAGATTAAGGGAGAGTATCCGAAACAAACCGGCAGATCTTTGGCGCAAAGGCGATCGGTTCTTCCACCATGACAACGCGCCGACCCACTCCGCTCTCCCCGTAAAGCAGTTTTTGACCAAAAACGGCATGACATCAATTGTTCACCTCCCCTACCTCACCGGGTCTAGCCCCCTGTGATATCTTTTTGTTCCCCAGAATTAAAAGACACAATGTGATGAGAGGAAAGCGTGTTGACACAGCAGAGGAGTTAAAACAAAAATCACTGGAAGGCCTAAAGAACATCCCAATAAGTGAATTTAAAAAATGTTTTGAACAATGGACGGATCGTTTATAGAGGTAGAGATACGTTGGTCAAGGGTGTGTACTTTAAATGTGATCAAAATTTGGTGTGAAAATATTAAAAATGAAAAATTTATGACGAAATTCCTTGGGGGGGGGGGGGGGGGTGTCTCCCTTCTTATGTGACTAAAAGATGGAAGTGATAATTATTTTAGACGGTCATAATTCAGATAGGTAGTGGAAAAGCATTCACAAGTGAACACACTATTATATTTATGCGTCACATATGAAGTCAGCCAGATTCATATTCACTGATCAATTACGAGTACTTTTGAACATCAATAACACTGATATTCCAGCAAAACGCAATATTATTATACTCGAATTATACTGATGAGCTTTATCATATTCCTAAAATATGTATTACGATTGTTTATTACGATGTTACCGTAGCAATCGTGTGAGGGAGATCATGATTGTAGATGATTATTTTTTCTTATTTTCGTGTCGGTTTACAACCGAAAGGCGTTGTGATTGTGGTTTCATCTCGATTATTCGTTGATTTATAATGAGCCCCTTGCGTATGAAGTAGACTGTCACCCACACGGTACCTAATCGTACTTTAAATTACGAACATCTGAAACCGTTGAACGCTCTCCAACACACATTGCATGTTGTGATATTCCGTCGATCTCCTTGTTCCAGATCTCGGTTCAGAGAAAATAGTCTCGCGTTTTCGGTTAGGTCCCAGCTCAGAGCCTCTTCCACTTGTTATCGTCTATGATGGGATTGACTCGGCGAAGCCCCACGCCGCCGGGTAGCAATAACCGGTCCGGATGTGGTTTGGTTATTTCATGTCAAGAGTATTGCGTATCAAGTTTTCTAGCCAAAATACTCCTGCTCTACGTTGTAGGTAAAATATTAAAATTATATTTTTCAGTTTTGCTATGAATCCCAATTGCACGCTTTCTCGAACACATTTCATCCAATACTCAGCCCCACTAAGTAAGTACACCATCCACCCAAAATCTCACTGTATATCACTGTATATCTGACTGGGACTGGTCGAAGGGAAAGAGAAGGGACCGCATTTTTGACTCACCACCTTTTGACTCACCATCCACAGAGGATTCTCAGTACCCCAGTGTTCCATTCTGCCATGTTCGATATTACCACAATTTTCACACAAAACATATTGTAGGGTCCAAGCAGCAGTTCGAATTTGAGTTTCAAGGAGGGATATCAAGGAAAACACATGCACAAACTGTTTCGTTTTCTAGAACGTTCTCGGTTATAGGTACCTACTAGTGTTTCGATGAACTTGATACGTATTGAGTTGAGTGGCCGAAAGTGACTATGATGCCTCGCAACTGATATTGGTTTATTATCTTCAATAATAAACCTTTGGAATCGCCTAAGAAAAAAAATTACCCCCCCCCCTCCCTCAAAATTTGAGGATTTACGTTTCAAGGTACGTAGATTCCGAAAATCGAAGTTTTAAAAAAATCTGTCGGTCCACCATCCGTGGGACTTTGCCCAGTTAGCGTCGAGCAACAGTTACGAAATTTGGTTTCCGGGTTCGTGCAGCATCCACGATAATCCTTGAAACTTTCCATAACCCTAGGTCAATGGGAAGGGGTTCAAAATGACTTTTAAAATTTTGGATTTCAAAGTTTGATTTAGTTTCATTCGCTGAAAAATGTCAAGTTTAATAGGAGATTCATAAAAGTTGTTGTTAAAGATTTATTAAACTAATTTAATGAGTTTTTCAAGCCATTTCCCCGCATTTCTTGTAAGTATTACAACATGAACACGATGGAGTCTCTCAGGACCCCACCTGGTGAAATTGTCCCAAATCCCCTCCTGGTGGGCGGAGGGTTAAAATGAAACTTCCAAAAGTCAAATGAATGTGAATGTAAAAGAGACGGCCACTCATTTATGCACGTGGATGATTATTATGTTCTCTTTAATAAGACTATTGGTAGCATAAACCAAAAAGTTTGAATGAATATTCCGGTCCTTTTGTTGAGGAGATTGAAAGCTGTAGAGGAATCCTTAAAACGACCACAATAGCTTGTGAGGTAGACGGGTCGAGAGATATTCAGACCCCCGTCACCATATAACCTTATACATGAGGTTATATCATAAAACGATATGAGAATCGTTTTACATCGTGTAATAAATCTGGAGGGTAAGTTCCGTTAGTAGCTATCAAGTAGTGTTATAGTAACTTAAAAAGTCTTTCATAATTGTTTTCATCTGCTCCGGATTCGATCGCACTCAACTAAATAAATAAATGCACAGTTTCAGGTTTTTTATATTGTTGTTGAATTATTTGTTCAATTAAGATTCCTTCACCGGTCGATTGTGGAAATCAATAATATACTACTAGTGGTCCTGGTTTTCGTTGGGCCATTGAACTCGCTATAAACTTCAAACCACCTCTGGTAATAAAGGATAAGGATCTAGTTTTAAATTTCGTATCATCTTCTTGTCCTGCTCATATAATAAGAGAATCGTGCAGATCCTCCGCAGATTTAATTTATAAAATACCGGCATGTAAATAATGGCTGTCCCAACAACGGAATGTAATTAATTATCGTGAATTTGTGTATTTGCAAACGACGAAAATAATAAAACCCATTCTTTTCATTCTGCTGTTTTCATTAAAAGCCAGTAATGACAAATTTGAAGCGACGTAACTTCGGTTATCATAAATACGTACAACATCGATGAATCACCGATTCTCAACATTTTATCCTTACCACCGCCTTTTAGGCCTCCCTGCCCACCTGATACACAGTTGATCCGTGGGTTATTTTAAAACGCTCATTTTTTTCATTCTCTCCTCCCCTTCCTTCTTGTATTCCTCATTCATTCGATTTATTTCCGTTCTCCGAGACAGAATTATTTTGAAACTGTGACCTCCTGCTCTCTTCCGACATCAACCAGTTATGCTTTGTAAGTAAACACTCCTCCACTTCAGTGCCCGAATGGACCGCTTCGATATTTATATTTTTTGATTCATAGTCTTAAATCATTAATCAAATTATTTCTGTATTAGTTCTGTAACTATTCCAACACTAATAGTTTTATGTGCCTAACAGTTGTTCGAATCGTTAGATAATACGAACCGAAGCCAACATACTCAACTCATTAAATTTAGCTAGACTTGATATTTATTCGTGATTCGTACATTCAACGTATTTTTCAATATCTACTTTGCTAAACTTGAATAAGAGCTCACTATTTGAGTTGGTTATTTTTTCTATCACATAACGTCCTGTTATTGGATTCAGCATGAAATAGAGAGCAGTTATTGGAATCGCCGGGTAAGGCCCTTTGTAGTAGGAATACATTGCTAGGATTTTTGTGGATACGCTCGCGTGCCCTGCCACCGACAACGATCGTTCTGACGTTCTATCTCAGTGAGCCCAGCGCCTATTTACCTACTGTCACTCAACCCTGCGGATCCATCTTCACTTTCACCTATACGAAATTCTGATGACATGTTCGGATAATAAAACCCAACAGAAGAATTGCAACCAAACTTTTGCAAAACCTGAAACGGTGAGTGAAATGTAATTACCTTTTTGTCTTATTGTTGTGTAGGTCATAAAATACTTTTCTACCCAAGTTCTCACAGTTTCGCGGGTTTGTTACGGTATTTTATTATTAGTTGCTGATGTTTGAACCAAATGGAACAGTTGAAAGTTGTGGTCTTACCGGGTATGAAGTGAGAAATACGAACAGAATGTTCTAACAACTTTGCTTGCACAACTTTTTTCTCCGTCCTCAACACGATCAAAAGACACCAAGAAAAAACGTATTGTCATTTTAAATGAATAATCTTTACGCTAAGCAACGCAGCACAAATTGTTGCACCAACGTCGACTTTATATTCTACCAAGTACGTAAGGTCATACCTACTGGACACCATTCACACTCAGCCGTTATAGGGCAGCAGGGTAGGCAAAAAACACGTTTTTTTAATAAGAATTTTAAAAAACAGCTGTATTTGTTTAAAACAGTTTTTTTTTAACAAACACCATTAGTTTTTAATATTTGAATGTTTAAAACAGTTTTTTTTGTTATACCTAACACTGTCATCTTGCTGAGCAGACCCGAACTAGAGAATACGTACATACCCGTTTCGAACCGACCGGTCCGGTCACGAGTAGACGTTTTAGTGCTATAAATAAAAACTACTACAACCACGTTTCTTCAATCCCTTCCTGATGACTGACAGTTACTACAAGTTTCAAGGACCATCTCGGGCTCAAACGGGACGCCAAATCCCCAACCTCGTAAATGTATGAAAATTGTAATTGGTCAAAACGGTGTACACGGGGGACCTACGTTTTAATTAGATTTTTGGATTTCATGTGTTTTCATACAGGAGTGAACCCGATTATCAGAGGATTACGTGAGTCGTTCTGGAATCCGGATTATTTCGAGTGTTTATTGTTATATTGAATTCAATTACCGGACTATAATATTGTCAGATTCACGACCACTGTAATCAATATAATGGTGTATAATCCATGTTTATCAGTAATCTAAGAATGAATTTATGACGGAGAATAACAATTATGAAGACGAGGGAAAAACGTATTATGAGCCACATTTTATTGTATAGAAAGACTGAACTGATTTCAATGTCTCGGAAATTAGGCCTACAGCCTGTTATCTCGCTTTCTAGCAGTGAAGTTCGAACACTCCACTCTCTCCTTCTTGCTCCGGGCTTCGTTATATTTTGACGGGAGTCATTCGTCATTTTGACAGTTCTGGCTTTCAGAATCAGCATTGGCGATAAATGCGGCGATGATCAGTCGTGAGAGGGAATAATTTTTCGATGGTTCTTCCCAGGTCTCTCATTTAAGTCGCATTTACATCTTTAAGCTCTAGACAAAGTCAAAGATGAGATGTTTTCCTTTTGTAAACTGATCCTAGTATCAGAGCATATTGCAGTATGATTTCTTCTGTCCCATTGAATCTGCACTGAATCCAGGTGAGTTGTTGAATACTGTATTGATATATCAGAAAATGTTAGCCACGAAGCATGTTGACGACTCTCTGACCCAGCGGTTTTAGGGTTGTGTTCCTCAAAACTAGAAGTTAAGAACAGGCAAGGGTTTCCTTCAATGCCAATGAAGCGTTTACAAGTCAAAAATTGTATCTGCTATCTGGATGAGTGAAAACCTTCTGGCCCAATCTTGAAAAATATTCTGGAATTGATGGTGTGACGTTGATGGTCTGTTGTGCCATGAATGCCGTCACTAAAAGTCACAAGTATAACTTTGTATTACCCCTTACACGAACCTACAAATTCAAAATGAGGTGTTTCAGTATCAACTTCTAAAGAACAACTTTCCTCTTGATTGCTTGGCAGAGGCACGGCCAATCAGCGACCAATCCATTTTCAACCAAAAGGGTAGTAAAGGGTGCTTCACAACAACCTCCTGGGGAAGGAGACGAACATAGGAGTTTAGCTGTTGACCACCTCCTTCATCATTCACCCGTTTCACGCCTGTACAGTCACCGGAAATGAAACCCATCACACTCCTCCGGAAACCAAAAGAAAAAGCTTTGCGGGGAAATCTTGAAAAGGAGGGTCGGAAGTGTGCTTGAGAAAGCAAAGATGGAACTCAGCGGGTTAAGCTTACGACTATCCGGGTTCCCGCGGACGTCTTGTAAACGAAGGCTTTGTTGTGTTTGAAATGGTCCAAGTTACAAACGTGTAACAGCTTTTGATTATGTCATCTTGTTTTTACTTTCCTTACTACTCGAAGGGTATTTAACTTGTACCCTTGTCGTTACCCATCGGGGCTCGTTCTCTTTTCTTTATTTACTTTTTGAGGCTCGGAAGTCTAACGAACCCTCATTCAAGTTGCGAATTTCAGCGAAGCTCCAACCACCGTCGGCAGCTCCAGTCGTTAATTGAAAGAAAAATTATATAAACATTTCTTTTCATGTAGCTCTATCTCATCTTCGTACTAAGGATCTTTAATCATGGAAAATCTGTTCCTTTACGCTGTTATATTTTTAATAAAATCTTTTGGTTTATTATCTTCAATAATGAACCTTTGGAATCGTCCAAGAACCCCCCCCCCCCCCCCACATCACCAACAAATTTACTAGTTTACGTTTCAGATTCAGAAAATCGAATTTTTAAAAAAAACCAGTTAGCGTTGTGCTAAAATTACGAAATTTGGTTTACGGGTTCGTTGGGTTCTAAAGTCCATTCATCAGTTCGCATTTAAATAGAGTTTAATTTGTAGCATTTTTCAAGACCAGCTCAAAGAGCAGATCAAAAGTGAATCATGCGGCAGCCTGTCGGGTCAATTTTCATACTGGCCCAGCTGATTCGAACAGCTCATGGTTTTCAGATATCGAGTTAATTAATAGTCATTATTATTAATGATTCATAATAAAAAAATAAATAATAGCTAAGAATAATTAACAAAAATTAATAAATATTGACACTACTTGATAATAATTACCTATTAATATAATAAATAAATATAATAAACCGTTTAGTCAAGAATTTGCCGAGTTTTTATAACTTGAAATAAATTAGAAGAGTTGATTTCCAAGTGTGAATTTAATTCCCTCAGGATTGAGCAAATAAATTGCAATTTTAAAGCCGCGTTTCTATTTGTGATTGTACGTTAAGCTCGAGTGATTTTTGTTTTTCTTGATTGAAAATCATAATTTGCAAGATTTTTTTTTTTTTTTTTAAATATAAGGCTGACTATTAAGCGTCTGCTGAAAAAATCATGTGTGAAATTCTACGATCTTAACTTTACAATTTTGAGAGTGATTTCATTAATAATCTTCCCTGAAACATTATTCAAGTAATATCAGTGTAAAATGTAATATTTAATATTGTAACATATTAATATTGCATGTCAAATCTAAAACGTGGCCTCAAGAGAAAATGAAATAATATTATTGTTATTATGAATATTATTGTTACGTATTGTCACGTATTACATCATCACTACTATGAGCATAGAAGGAAATCCAGCTTTCCCCATCGTTAAATGCGCGTCGTATTGTTAATTTTCAACTTCATTGTCAGTAAACCTCCGCCGAAGCATTCAACGTTCATATCCATCAAATATCAAGTGCCTTAACGGTTGATACCGGAGACTGAGTAATAAAAGGTCAAGTCAAAATCATCCCATCTCAGTTGTCCATCCCCTTGTAAGACCGATAAATTCCAGTTTATCGACGCTATAACGCATAATCAGAACGTTTAAGGGACCAGAGTTCATCCATAATCCATCACGAACTATTCTAAACCCTTCACTATTCTCTTGTGAAATTTAGTTTCATTCGAAACTATAAGGTGAATTCTTTTTCACCTGCCTATCGATTAATTACGAATAGTGCGCCAATGAAACATCGTTTCATCGTTTATTTTACACGACTACTTGAGCTTTTCATTCATGTGAAAAACTTGAGTAGATGACCTGCATACTTGAGCTATGCAATCTTTCAAGTATTCATAACATCTAGACCAAGTAAACGAAGTAGAAGTGAAAGAGTATAAAAGTGATAAACAAGAAGAACAGTGTCCTTTCAATAATAATTATAATTTGTTCTAGTTTTGTAGGGATTCGAACTTGTTAGTGTGGTAGCCTTCGACTGAACAACTGCGTTAGACTTCGTTATGTAGACAAAACGAAATATGGAGTTGAAATCCTATCTGTGTCACAGATGTCCTCAACTACCGAGCTGCTCCGTCAGAGGCGTTGTGTATGGACTCGCCAAGCCTCTACGGTCCAGACATCGAACATTGGGCGGTGGAGTAACAGGATCCGTAAAAAAGATTATCAGTGCCTAAATGAGTAACGACCACTGCGATTCACAGATGGCGATTCCATCCCTGACCGTCTCGAACCAATCCGCCTTTCTGTTTGTGGCTGCAAATCGATGTTAAGTCAAATGAGATCAACCGGTACCAATAACCGAACGTTTTTGAATTTTTCTTCTCATTATGCCTTCTAGAGACCTGCAACCAATGGCATTTGACTCAGCGCCACATGCCCATAACACCATAAATTTGGCCCTTTTTGGATCACTAGATTGTGAATTTGGACATCTATTGCGGGAATTATCGGGCACATACTCGTAGTTTATTGAAAGACTGTTAGAGTAAGTTAACAGTCACTTTCTCTTATCAAACTACGGCTGTTCTGCCGTGAAATTATTTGCCCGCCCGGTATAACACAGTGGCGCCTCACGAAACTTTGTGTGATTGTCTTTTACAACGAAAACTTGGGACGGTCTCAGATTCATTCTTTGCATGCTCGCTTCGAACCTAAAGATGGCAACCAGACCTGTCACTTGTGTCATGCTCAAAGAAAAATAAATTACGCTTATTATTTAAATCTCCTCGTCCTTATCTGACGTGAAAGAAGGATTAGAAATAGAACTTCAAACTTCAAAATTCCTTGATTTTTATCGTCGGTGAAAGAAGTATTGAACTGAATCACCCCGTAAGGGGTCCCATTACGGATGTTTCGAATATGGTTAATCGAATGCAAAAGAAAATGTTTGTTCTCATTTGTAATGAGGAAAGAGTGACTATCGGCCGTTTTTCATGGTAGGGAAGACTACGATGTAATTTACTATTGCAGGTGGAAATTATGAAAGAAATAGTTTAAAACAAACTTTTCGTGTGAGAAATTGCCCAGATGAAATATGATGGAATATTCAGTCATGTATTCGTTTTTAATCCAATTAATATTGTGAGCGTGAAATATGTTGATTTATAAAATTTATTCATTTATAAAATATGTCTTAAAAAACCTTGGACGAGTGACCAAACCGGATATAATACATATGCTCATACTCCAGTGATATGAGTACGTCATAGATATGGATTGAGGGTAGCTGGTTTAATTATCAACTACTAAGCACAGTCCGCGAATCTCATATGACTTTTTGCCTTTTACCAACCTCTGCCAGCTTTGTCGACTAGGAACGGACCACCAGCTCTTAGCGGTCTGAGTAATGACAAAGGCCCGTTATATCTCTCCAAGTTCTCGCGTTGAAAGGTTTTTTCTTTTGTGAAGCCTCCAAATGACGCCACTGATTGTCATGCCTTGTATTTTACCTCCATTCAGAGAGAACCTTGATTCGAATCATTCCAATTCTCCATTAAATCAAGCTCCCGCTGGAAAACAGATTTACAGAAGTTAAAATTCAAACTAAATAGTAGAACGTCAATAATCAGGACGTCAAAAATCCGGACTGTCGCTAATTCAGATTAACGTCCGGAAAAAAATAAAAATGCCAAAATGTACAAAAATCAATAAAAGACTTTTTCAAGAGCACTGCCAGTGTCTACTTTTCTTTAACTTCGTACTGTACCTACAGTTTTTTTTTACTGCATTGTACCGTACGTTTTGACCAAAAATGGAAGTACCACATGTGGTATGATACACCCTGCAGTGTGATTGTAAATTTGGGTGGTTACAAATATTGTGAAAATACCAGCAACTCCCATCACAATATCGCATTTCTATTCACATCCCGGAGAGGGGTAATAACAATTCTCTTTTGAACGAATCCTCTATTCATGGGGAACTAGGATGAAGATTTGAGGTAATTGAGGGGACTTTCCCGCTAAAAGCAGTCCTCTGGTGGCTCGTTTGGAGCATTCAACATCCAACTCAAACCCTCGTTTCCCAAGATGAGTTAAACGATGACAATCACAAAGTCGGCTGGTAAAAATTCATTAATAACCCAAATGAATTCTACGCAACAGTTAATCTTCAGTCCTGCCTAAACTTCTTGTTGGTAATAACGGAACATCCAACACAATGTACGCCCTCAGGAGTGAAAAGTTCCCTTCACATTTTGCGGCAAGAAAAACGTTTGGTTTCGTGCAAGAGGGAAAGTGGAAAGTCCATTGTGTACAATATTTTGTATACACCTCGTCGCATTTCTTTCTACTTGGTGCTGGTTAATTTAGGTATAATTATACCACTTGGTTGATGATACATCTTAGACACACCAACTAATCACTTATAATGACACCGCCCTCCCAATTAGCAGACGGCTTATCTTGCAGATAAAGAATTCATTCATTAACTGTATAGTTTATAACTGAATCTAGAAAACTTGATAATAATGATCTTTCATTAAAATTTAATAATCTAACTTTAAAATACCTCTTCAAATCACACTGGTGGAAGATTTTGAAGCATGATGTTTAGTGAATTTCTCAATTTAGTCAATCTCTTCTTTATCCATAGTTGAAGAATAGATGACTCAGACATGCTGAATTCATGCACTAGATGCTGTAATATTGGATACGAGTATTATTTCACATAAATACTTATTAACTGGATTGCACATAAGAGGATTTAATTTTGTACAGAGATCGATAAAGTTGTATCATAATAGCTCTTTCCAAAGGAAACCTCGCTGCAACGCGTCCTTTGTACACGCAAACTGCCTTTCACGCTCGCTCGAGTTCAACCTCAAGTGAGCAAAATGGCTCGCTTCGTTCCGTGAAGTGTTCATAATATGCACAGCGTTAGTTTTTGATATTAGATAAAACTATCAAAATCTTCGTTAGTCCAATTATTATTTTCCAGCTGGTATGACTTTCAGGCTTTACCAGACTGATTACTACAGTATTGTGATTATGTGCTTTGTTGGCTTTCCAGAGGGGCGGACTTCATGGAGGAAGGGGAAGACACGGCACTAAAGAAAGAGGAAGTGACATCATCACTAGCCCATTACAACTTGGACGACGGATATGGCTCCTCCATCAGCTCGCCCCACAGTGAGCAGATTCATTATAATAACTTTATTTTTTTAATACATCATTCTATCGAAAAAATTAGCAAAAGAAGCTGATTTGCAAGGTCAGACGATTATTTGAATTCACGCTTACTTGCATAAATTTACGTTAGAAATTCAAGAGCCAAAATATATTCAAGAGAAATATACCTGTCGATATTTTTTCATTAAAGTGCCGTGTAGTAAGCCAATTTGTTGGGTGCTTTGGAATATTTGGAATATATTGGAGGCCTTGGTATATTTTTTTCAACTGCAAAGGTCATGTTGTCCAAGCAAAAGCAAACCATATGGATCTTCATATAAACCAGTCTATCATGACTATCCAACAGGACAAATCAATGTGTGGGGACTATGGGTCCTACATCTCAATGTGCACACTACTAACGTCGAAATCATGCAAAATGCATGGTAACATGAAATAAACGGTGTACTTGTAATTTACACCAGCATTTCAGTTGTTTAAGCATGATTGGGCCGAACGCAGTTTACTAATCCAAGTTCCCAACTAACTAGCCTATGATCGTGCTTCCAACAATTTCCATAAATTAGCATTGATAGCCTCAGATATCGTATGTGTGTCCCTATTTTGTCAAGCGTTTGTGGGATGCGGTCGCGTGCCAACCGCGATTAGTTGGATCCTGCTTGGATATGTTGGAACACCCAAACACCGTTATACCTAACAGCGTATCAGTCAAGACGATGTTCACTGTTGAATTTACGTAGAAATAAGTATTTTAATGAAGTTATAGAAAACAGTTGAAAGCATTTAAGTAATTTGGATGGTTAATGAACACAGTTGATACCACTTAAATAAATGTCTCCTAATGATTTGACGCGTTTGATTGAAGAGGAAAACACAGTGTACGAAGATGAAGCCAACTTTTTCATGGGAATATACTATACTTTTTTGGATATACTATACTTTCTCCTTCACGCTAAAGACTACAAAATATCAGTCTTCATCCACAATTCACTAGGAGTCCGTCATTATTTACTGAAATTTAATACTATATTTATAATGGCGGTTCACCTTGTTCCGCTAAACTGTGCTTGAATTCCGAGTGTTTACGTGACACCTATTAAAAATAATGAGGTCTTTTAAAAAGAGATCTCTCCACACAATGCATATAAATCAGAACTAATGTAAATACGATCACAAGACACTGCGAATCACAAACCATTACAGGGCCTCTTTTGGAATTCTTTGAGTCTTTTAATTGTTTCATCAACCTGATTGATTCTTGTTACATCCTCATCAAAATAGGTTACTAGAGCGTGAATGAGAAGGGTGGATAGTCCCCGAGAATTAAGTTCGTGGATTAATGAGGAATCGTTAAGGCCCCTAGCCGTCTTTGCCGAGAATTATGAAGAGTGGTGTCACCACCAGTTCATTAGTTATTATTGATGTTCTTTGTCAAATGGGTTGATCCCCCGGCAAAATATCAATGACGACACATTCCGACGATAGTTGCGTATTTCATCAGTCTAATGGACTCAGGATAATATCATCTGCACTTAACGAAAGATAATGTAACAACACACCCTCGTCAAACTTTATATTTACAGATACCTAGTGTAGAAGCTCTGGGTGTCGAGTTATCTTTCCAATTGGTATTCCAACGTTAGAAGTTTATAAAACTAACGTTTTAGCGATTCCGTTCACAAACTGGAGCACAAAGACATGTGGTATTTACTTGAGATGTTCTTCACGGTTCATCTGCTCTAATCTGATAACGGAATGAGGTATCATGTTCAGCGTTGAAAAGTCTGTATACTGAGGTGTTGCAAGGCAAAAAGTTATAAAACCAGTAAATCAATTACAAAAATCAATTATTTCTTCGAAAATTCGCCCTTATGGCCATACTGCATGACCGGCACTTTTCATATGCGAATGATTTTTATTAAATCCTGTCAGATATTTTCTTCAGTCCTGCACGATGACCAAATGAGCGACTTTTCGACTTATTAGCGACAGGCTTGAAAAGTCCGCTAAAAATAATCATCCTACTTATTTTAATAACAATAAATGACAAACAGATGATGAATGGTGTAATCCCATGACTGCACTTTGCTCCACTTGTCAAAATCAAAATGAAGCCTTCATACTATCATATATTATAATATCCTTACTTTACTTTAGCAGCATCTCGCTTGCTTGACGTGAGGAATGGGAAGCCATACGTATCTATTACGACCAGGGCTCTTTCAAAAAAACCTATTAGGTTTTTGTTCCCTTACCAAATCCGTGTGACAGAAATATTTCTTTTTTCTTCAATAACATACTAGTATGTTAGTTAACATGACTCAAATAACATTTCTTGTCTATCAGGGTTCTATAAACAAAAGTATGGTGAAGCCTGAAAAAACCTAATTCCGCTGGAATAACTGTACTTACTTAGTTAAAAATTATGTTTCAATTGCTTATGCTCATCTGATGCTCGTTAGCGTAAATAGCACAAAGCCTCGTGGGGAAAATTCAAGTTAATTATAAATTTTCTTAAGGGGACTCAAAATATTGATGTCATATAAATTAAGCTCCACGATCAATTTTTACAGCTCTTGATTTTTCTGGTATACCATGGACCTGTAATTTTCACAGTTTCTACCATGACTTTCACTCATTGTTCTTGCCTTATTCATAACCTTGGTTCAATTTTAAGGGCCATGTTATTTTGACCTGTAGTAACCTTATGGCGAGATTTTACCCCGCAGTTGCTATCTTGGTGCTGACGAAAATCCATCTCAGCTAACAAGAAACAATAAGGGTAGAGAGATAATCATCGAAAAAGCTATAAAATTCGCAGGCTATTTTGACGGTGTTGGCACCCAGGGTGGAAAAATCCATTATGAAAAAATGAATAAATACGACAACAGAGGGTTTTGGTAAGACATCGTTAAAAGTCGATAAAGCTTGTTACAGCCTCGAAGACAATGATGTCGATATCCTTGATGTAAACTGCCAGTTTGTCGACAGACACACTCGTAATTCAAATCGTCCGAATATTTACACACTTTTTATATGAATTCAGCGTTCACTGGAGGTACATTTCATTTTTTAAATGCACCTGCAACTATCCTTTTAGAATTTAGATATATTGTTCGAATCGATCGTTGAATGGACTGTTGTAGTTTCAAATGTTTCATGTTTACCTCTTTAATCGCTCTTTATAGTGAAACAGGGGTTGATGGTTAGACTCAAATGATCAATTCCCCTGACTAATCTCCGAACCTTCACGACTACACCTAGAATCAAAAAGAAGAAACACTAATTAGGGATCGGTGAATTGTTACAAGCCATGAAATATAAATCGTGTCTCATGTCATCCTCACATTTTATCAACTCACGGGTCAAATTTCAGTGTAAAATGCATTTTCTGTCCTTTAGGGGCCTGAATGATCACCTATTTTTTCTAATCGAGTAGCCCGCACCATCTGTGATTACCACAACCTACAGTGTATCACCGTTATTTCATACGAGCAGATATAAGTAACCGAAGAATTTTGAAATAGAAGCGTATTCAGTATTTCATGAGGTTATTGATGAGGTTTGAGTTCATCTGCGAGAATCAGCGAGGAGTAAAAGTATTTTCTGGGTTCATTGTTTAAAAATTCGGCCGGCAGGATCGATTTGAAAACCTCGTCTCTCCCACTACTTCAAAATAATCAGTTTTTTGGCTCCCCTGAAAAATGACCCTTTTTTGACTCTCTCTCTACTCCTCCCCACCCACCCACCCATAACCAATTATCATCCGAACCACCCTCATATAGAATCCCTCTTAGCATAAAAGCTTTATACATACGAACGAGAAACCGTCTCAAAATCACACAAAGTAGGAAGTTGGGATTTTAAGAGAATCCCATCGTGCTCAGAATCGTCAGCCTAGCATACCTCAGGCCCGATAAAGCTGAAAAAGCAATTTCTAGCAGTGATGAACATCTGAAACCTTCTACTGGATTAATTCCACTGAGCCTAATGATTCTCAGTAAGTAATAATCTTAAAGGGAGACGCTAATCACGAATACGCTTCCTTTACCGTTTCGCTTCCATTCCCTTTTCATTCAAATGTAATTGAATTTCTCCGAGTGCCGGTTCACTTTTTATTATCTGAGCTAATGGGAGTTATGAATTTAATTGAGAAATTCCTAGGATTTAAAATAGGAGGTCTAAAATACTAGGAAAACCGATATGAGTGCAGAGAATGTTTTGCGTCTTTCATGTTTAGACCTTCAGCACCGTACGAATAATACAAGTTTTTCGATTTCTGAGTGCTGCGGTAAGAATTAGTTTGCTGACTGAATAAAATAAACCGTGGAGCTCCCAATCGAAGAAGAGTTTTTTTTTCATTTTTGTTTGTTTTGAAATGCCCAGAATAAGGAATAAACGTCGACTCCATAAAATCGATGGAAATTAGACTTCTACCTTACCTATATAATATATAAGGTATTATATATTATATTGAAACCTTTCAAAATCAAATATGATTATAATAATTATAATGATGGAAATTATACAGCTGTCACAACATGACAGGTTGCCTGACGGGATACCCATGAAAACCCCGGAGCTGGACGATTGCTGGGTGGGTGCCACTAATTCGAATTTGCTCCAGTCATCCGATGCAGCTGAACCTCCTAAATCTGTCACTCCCTTAACAAGGTCTGCCCCTCTGAATCCGGCTCACTGACGCTGCATAGAGCTTTTGCCATCTTTGAATATTAAAGTCAGCCTTCCGTTAAATATCCAACTCCGTTCTCCCCCACGAATGCTAGGACCTCGAAAATCTTTCCTCCTATACGGATAAAAAAGAACGGAGGGGAGGACGTTCCCAGCCCGAAAGGGAAGGAAGCGATGTTCAGGCCAAACGGCCCGTGAAACGAACGAATTAAAACTGGACCAAAGGACGTTGCATGAGGAATCACCCACACCCATGCAGGGTAGGAGAAAATGGTTTTGCCAGGAAAATGAGGTGGTGGTATGAAGACGTGAAAGGGCTTAGCGTTGGCAAAGGGAGTAAATTAAAATATTTCATTACGGTGAAAAATAGTAAGAGGCAAGGATTAGTAAAGTTACACCCTAGTTTTTTTCGTAGGCCGGTGAGGAAATCTTTAAGAACCATAGGTGGCATTTGGATCTCGTAAGATACATTGAGAGGACCGCACCTCTCAAGTTTGGATGAGAGGAGTGTAATTAAAAATGTAAAAAAATGCAATATTTGCAAAAACTCCAAGTGTAGTTTTAGCGAAGTGGAATAAAAATCACGTTCAAAACTAGCGGAGACCGTTGTTCTATTATCATATTAGTAAACGTAGTATATCCCTGCACCTCTAAGTCTTTCGGAGCTTGAAGTTATTTCAAAATTCCATTATTCAAAAAACCAAAGGAAACTCTCTAATTTCAAGGTCTAGCTCTCCAAATCCCTCACCATCCCCTGAACATTCTTCATAATTAAGAAACGAAAAGACTCTCGACTTGGTTCATTTACATTGCTGAACAAGAAGCAACTTTCTATTCAACCTGAATTGTTGCCTTAAATCCAACAACGTCGTCTGATCGTGCCTTTTTTTCTGGCGAACTTGAAACAAGCCGTTTAATTATGACAGGAAGAGTTATAAGGTGGCTTTGAGAGAAAAACATCGTCTCGAGATAAGAATTTCAAAAGGAAGGTTCATTGAGTTTGAATTAGGAACAGCTTTTGGTTTGATTGTGTTGATTCAAAACCCAAGTTATAAATGAAGGCCGACAAAAAAAATTGAATAAAATAAATAAATGAATATTGGGAAGTAAAATTTAATTAACAATGCCATTTTTATTGATGGGCTAGGTACCTACGTGTGGGTTACAGGAGAGCCCTTAAATAAAAATAACGACTGAAATTAGCAATCTAGTCTCGTTCCGTATATAACTGCAGCTTTCCGGTATGTAGGATTTTGAAGAAGAATAACAAGGGACCGGGAGGAAAGGGGAATTCATGACATGCATAGCATTTTCCGCTGTGTAGCACATCCAGCTTCAAAAGCGTTCTCAGGCAGCATCCAAATCCCAATCGATGGGAACCTATACTCCATTTTTTCCCCCTCTCGATTTCGTATTTTCCACCGGTCAAGTTCGTCTTATACAATTTAGCTCTTTAATTGCCTTCCGGGCTCCCCAGTCCGATTCACCTTTTGTTCAGTATAAACAAACCACACCTTCAGTCTCATATTGTTTCGATGTTACCGCGATATACCCACTACCCGGACCCCCACGAATGGGAGAATTCTGCAACTTTATTGGCCAGGGGGCACGTGAGCACAAAAGCACCCCCTCCCTCACCGCAGGCTGAATGGGACCTTAAGGGCGCGGAAGGGATGGTGAGTGGGGTCGTGACGTTGAAATGCCTATTGTTAGTTTTCCGAACGCTCAAGTCGAAAACAAAACGTCGGTTGAAACGTGAAAAATAAAACAGAACGAGAAACTGAACCGGAAAAATAAACAAAACTCAGGAGAGTCGAAGTTTTTCGAGTTTTCACTCACCTCAAGTTAATGTATGAAGAATGCGTTTGAGTCCGGTTGTGGAATAGGTCTGTGGGGGTCCAGTTGTTCACTCTTCAACTGTTTCCACATAGGTAAATCAGCATCAGATTCTGGTGTTTCAGACGCCACGTTCCGAATTTGGTGACATCCTTGTGACCACGACCCACTATTCCGATTCATCCATGTACCTTTGGGTGCATTGGCGTAGGTAGAATTCTGATTTTAATTTGGCAAAACCTCATTCACACCGGTGTTCTACCTAGCTGCCTACTAAAAGCGATATAATAATTATTATTAAATCACACCCAGTACATGCTATTGTCATGGCGATACAGTCCAATGTCACTGCGATAGTCGTAAGGAATGCTGAAGAATCTGGTGGCTTTGGATGAAAGTGATAATTAAATGATATATATATAAATGATATATACATCATAAGTAATAACGAACAAAACTTTATTTGATCATCGAAATTATCTTACGTCCTCAATAACTGAAATAACAGTCATTAAAATGGCCTATGTCTGCATTTAACGGGAGTTTGCCTGGATTTGACGTAGGCCCTCATAGGCCTGGCAGGGACGACCGTTCTTTTCTTCCTTTCAACATCGTCCGGCTCGACTTCCACTGGAATCGGTTTCAGTGGCGGACCTTTAGCCCCAGGGACACCGTTGAGTTTGAGGTAAGGGTCCCTTCCGGGTGGAAGTAGTATATTTTTCCAGTTCAAGCCTATCAAACATCACATCGGGTAGAGTTAATTCAATTAATTGTATTTAAATACGTATGAGGGTGGTGAGTTCCACAGGTCTGCTGCGAAACAACCAGAAGTGGAGAAGGTGGGGGAATACGTTAACAGCGTGAACAGGTAACCTCGGTCTTGATACATGTGTCATTTTTCATGTACCATTTCTCGTTATTTCGAATTACCATCTGCCATCTGCTCATTTCATTAGCATTGAGCTAACTAAGTCCGTAGGGTTAGATTCCCTTGGTATATCTCTAAACAATAATGAGATTGGATTATTCGGTGCTGCGTTCAAACGTGTGAGATCATGGCTCATTTCATTATTTACCCAAATTGGAGTTAGAGACTTAAGTAAGCAGAGATTATTCGAAAATATTGGTTTTGTTGGTGCTTGGTATAGGTTTCACTAAGTAAGCGATTCTGGAAATGCACCAACGAACTTGATGTTCCCTATACATTCACAGGCTTGTCTCAGAAAAAGTAACAATCGTACCCTATACCTTCCATTTAGGGCGCGAACCTAAATATATGCGATACGCGGTAAGGGCTGCATAATGCCAGTATTAGGACGTTTGCAAAACCTCATTTGCAGGTATTTAATTTTATACTCTCAACGCTCACTCACCTTGGAAACTCTGCACTTTGAAGATGGTTGGAGGATTCGGTTCCAACTTAGCAGATTCAATAATTTGGTTTTCCTGTAAAAAAAATGTTCAAATTAATATTAGTCTATTCGCCATGAAGCCGTAATCTACATAATACTGGCTAAGTTCTGGATCACACTACTTACTGGGAACGGAGGGGGAGTATCGGTTCCAATTAGTGCAATAAGCCCTGAAATCAGCAGCGTGACTGTAATAACAGGGTGCATCTTGATTTGTTGAAAATACGCGTACCTTCCTTCAAAACAATCTTTCGTACAGAACGAACCAATTGAATTGTTGATTTGAATCAAAAATTAGTTTTTCCGTTGTGGTTGCATATGCAATCATCTGATATCACTTCAGCAATAATTGAAAAGCTTGATTAAGAAACCATCCTCTATCTTCTTGGGTTGAAAAATTGGTTCATGATTTCTTTAAATAACATGTTATTTAATGTGATGCTAAATGTTAAAATTTTTAGATCTACCTCATGACACGAAAGTAATAAAGTTACCTACCTCGACTATTAATAACATATTGACGAATTATGTTGTTAAATAACTTGACTATGTTATTAATCATTATGTTATTATGTTATTGACTATTAAATTTTAATAATCGAGGTAACTTTATTGTAAGGTAAAAAATCATAACCCGACCCTTCAGTTCACTTAATTAATCAGTAGAGGATAGAAGTATGTCCTCATATCTCGTAACGTCGACCGTGAACTTATTCATTTGTTTCGTAGACTGAGAATAAACTCGCCCTAATTCGCGGCTGAAGATTCCGCCACGTCTGGTGCCGCCTTTGAATCATTTCATGGCTACGCGGAATTAGAACGGCGCAGTTCGGTTGTTGTGCCCTACAAATATTGTTTTGGATCAATTCCGCCCATCTTTCGGTCCTAGGATTCAGATGAAGTGGCAATCAGAAATGCACCTGTGTAAATATTCGTACATGATTTTTTTTTTCCCTTTAATTTTATTAGAAACGGAGTGTGGGTAAGGTATCTTCGGATCTATAATATAGACCAGTATATTATACTGGTTGTGATTATAAAAAGGCAGTGGGTCATTTTGGTTCATTCGGAATCATGATTGCCCGTGTGCTAAATCATTCTAAATTGAGCCAACAAATAAAAACTTGAAATGAATAAATAGCAACATTAAATTCAGTCATTAAAAGGGTAGTCCTTGAGGTAAGCATGCCCTGTTAAAAACTGTTAGCATTCGGAAAGATCTTCCAGTTTTTCTCATCCGTTTTAATTTCTCTTTTCTCTCCACCTGCATCAAAAGTGAGGGTTCTCGAATATTGCGGAAGTTCGAAAAAATCCGCTGGCCCAATAGAAGGGTTGAGTCTTTAGGGCAACTACAAAGTGTTCGAAAGTCAATTTCCTGAGGGAACATAAAATCGAGTTTTCCAATATAATCCCTTCCCAATAAAAGTCATTTGTTTGCTTGAGCATTCCACTGCCCTCTCCATCTTGTGATTTTGAATTCCTTTCATATTTTCCATAATTCCATTACGTTCATTAACTTGTATCGGTTTTCTTATATTATAAAGTAACGAAAATTATACTAGGGCATTATTTTTTAATTTATTCAAATAGATAGATTTTATTTTCCTTGATCGAAAGGTTTTTCCAAGGCGCAGCACGTCCTATACCTACTTACTTTGATCTGCTTTCTCGTGGAAAATTAGATAACACACACCTACTCGTATGTCGATATTTCAGATCCTTACACCCATTCTTCACAGCGAGCCTTTTTTTCTGTTAAATGTTGTTGAAGCTGAGGCGTAGATGAAGAAAGTGTACTACATACTATGGAACCGAAAAATAACGAAAGGCACCGGTCCCGTCGGAATGTTTTAAATGTGCATTTGAAACGGAATGTTTGGAATCATTAGGTGGCTGGAAAATTTAATTTTCAAGGGAAAACGTAATTTGAGCTAAAGAACACTGAGTGCAAATTAGCAACTCGGAGCGGTGTCATCTTCTCCGGAGAGGCAACGGGACGTTTCAGTTAGTTATACAGATTATGATGGTGACCGGGGGGGGGGGGGGGGGAGGTTAGGAGCAAAATATGTGGTTTAGGCAAATGGTTTTACTAATTGAGTCGCTCAAGTTGACAAGACCTCAAAAAGCAGCTCAAGCTGATAACCAGAACACTTTCGGAAGAGGGAGAGAGAAAATATATCCAGGTAGGTATGTTAACTGTGGCTTATGGTCTCAAGTTGAATTTCAGACTTTCACCCTCATTTTCGCCATGTGTTACGGATGATGCAATATGGTATTACACGTATGAAAGGTGAGGGACATCATATCTTTCTTGTATCCAAACAAAGATACCTCGCAGTGAATCGAAGATCCAAACGGCGATAGGCTCTCTGAGAATGGTTTTTATTTTTTAACCAGAAATATTTGACATTTTGGTTCTACTGAAATGCGAGCGATTAGTACAAACATTCATACGCCATAAGTCTATTAGATAAAATAATTGATTAAACACTTTGGAGTAAAAATTCTAGAATGGAAGCTTTAATTAAACTTGAACTTAATAAGAAGCAGGATAAATTATTCATTACAAAAATGATACTTCAGAAAAGATATGAATTGAATAAGTTTAGTCCTGTTTAGGGGTTGTTGATGTGCAACTGTACATTGGGATTTGATATGCAACTATATTTGAGAACACTAGAGGCGATTTTTGCCGGGTGTGTTCGAGATTATGTGTTATTTCCATCTGATCTAGTGGTGGGGCTTGTAAGAGGTTTCAAGAGTCTTCTAGCCCCAGTATGAAGTGCTGAATTTAGTAGGTAGCAACCGACTGACCAGTTGCTGAAAATGAAGGTGTTTTCATCTGCCTTACAAGCCAATAGGGAGTTTGAAGGAGAGTCAAGTAGTGCAGGAGAGCTACCGATTACCGTTGGACCGGAATTCACTCCTCATGTTGGGGCCTCGCAAAGTAATGAAATTGGAAAGCAATAAAACGGCCAGAGGTCGAACAATTAGGGAAGACGCGGGAAGAGGAAAGAGGCGCAAACTGCCGAAGGTATTGAAGCGACCACCTCAACACATGAGCCCAACATGCCATTCCTCACCTCTCCTAGAGAGAAAAAGGTCCCTTACTTTAATTTCAAATCCTCCAGGGATAAGGCGTTGGACGGTTCCCTATAAAGACTTAAGGACTTTGTAATTTGCCCTCGAAGTCTGGGGGACCCCCGTAACCCATCACATTCTTGGGCCCACAGCTATTGCTCTGAAGCTGACTGTGGGATGGGGCTATTGGCGCGAATTCCCGTCATTGCATTCCTCTCCGTTCGTCCTTCCCTGCCCCCCACTCCCCCTCTCTTTCCTCGGGCATGAGGTAAAATGAAGAGAGGTGCCTCGCCGTATGAAGCGATGATGAAGTTGTTGGTAACGCGTTTCGGAGAATGAGGCTCAATTATTGGATTCCAGTTTCTTCCTTAGCAGATCACCCTTGCATTGCATAAACTGGATGCAATAGTCTCCTCGGCAATCCCTAGATTTAATTTTGATCCTTTCGAATTCGAAAAATGCCAATGAATGTAGAATAGATGCCGATTACCACTGCATAGGATATCGATTGTAGTATCAATAAAGGATACTTAAGAAGAAGATAGAAGCAGAAGAGAAGAAGATAGAAGCTGAGCAAGATTAGGGTTTTTAGGGAGCACAACAACGAGCATTTAGATCTCAGTTACTTGGAATGGGTATGCTCACCTTCATCAATGTCAGAACCACAAAATAACCGGTGTAGAAGAATTTGAGCGTTTTCTTTCGTTTATTAGTATAACCTTTTGGGTTATTTGGCTGAATACTGTGACTTGTTGAGGGAGTAGTTTCTGTACCGCAAAGCGCGTTGGTAGCTACGACTTTTCAACCAGCCTGTCACTCGACTTGTCTCCAAACAATAAAACCCTTCAAGCTGAATTGGTTTCGGACTTGGGAGTTTGCGGTTACCAGCGGACGACTCTGAACCACCGATCTACCCCCACCCCTTTTTGACTGCTGACTGCCTTCTTGAGGTCATCATCGATTCGAGTCTCGGTTTGCCCCTGAGGGCACGGTAGGAAGACAGCAATGACTGACCTTGAGAGGGGTGAAATTCGCGGAAACTCGTGTCAAACTGATTGTAATCAATTCGTTAGAGCCACTCCATTAAAATCATGATACTAACTGTTCGTCTCTGTTAAATACAAAAAAAAAAGGTTTGTGGTGGTTTGCTGACTACACCCCGATGATTTTCACAGAAGTGCTGAGACTGAAATGTTAGCAAATGTGACCAATCCCCCACTGAGTGCGCTACCTAACCTATTCATCAGCAACAGTTTACTCAACAGAACTCATGATCGGTGCCGAATTTGGAAGCTGAGAGCATTGATAGCTCAATCAACGTCAAAGGGTCATCATCCTCAAATCGTACCGTTTTCTATGACGACGGTTCCGTGCTGCAAACATCAACTTCAAAAACTCTTAAATTCGTTTTCCCACATAAGCAGTAGGTGGACATACCGTGGTGAACACACATTTTAATTATTAGGTACCGAATTGGTGTTTGATTATTTTGTATTCCTGAAGATACGCAAACGTGTTTGAGAAACCATACAATGTATGTCATATTCCAGCATTCATACTAATATTTCTCATCGATTTGACAGCATCCACTTCCAAGATTTTGCGTGTAATTTCTAACTTAACGATTGCCAATTTCAGGTTTCGTGCAGGCCCAATACTGCGGCCCAGGGAAGAAAGGAAAAAAAGACTATTCTTCCCTGGCGCTTGAAGATGATGCCGATAGACGTGAGGAAATTATCTCTATAACTTTCGTTCTGTGGTATTCAATCAAAACTGGTGTTATATGAGGCACCAGTAATCATTCACTTGATTATGTTGAGTTTCAAGGATGGCCGTTTTCTCAGAACGTACTCGTATACAGTATTTAATCAATACTGATCTACACTACATATTAATAAGATTCACTATTGGATTCTAGGATCCTTGGAGATGCGGTTGATTGATGGA
Source organism: Stenodema calcarata (assembly GCA_963920205.1). Taxonomy (NCBI): domain Eukaryota; kingdom Metazoa; phylum Arthropoda; class Insecta; order Hemiptera; family Miridae; genus Stenodema; species Stenodema calcarata. The sequence goes on along the minus strand of OY986053.1, from coordinate 14,260,565 downwards.
GTTCTTACAGCTCAAGTAAGTAAGAACTAAGTAGGAGTTGTCTAGCTCTTTCAGCTGGTACCTTATTGACTCTCAATCATTTCCAGTATTAAGTAATTTCCCGTATGCGGAATTTCCTCTCAATTTTCCGACTCTGTAGGTTGTGTGTCCGGATGAAGACGATGAACTTCCCGTCCGTGAGACCTGGGGGAGGAACGCCGACTTCCTCCTGTCCATCATCGGGTTCGCAGTCGACCTGGCCAACGTCTGGAGGTTCCCCTACCTCTGCTACAAGAACGGCGGAGGTATTTTTGTTATTTTAATTTTTGAGCTCGTATAGTGAATTCTACATAACTCCCGACAGGTGTAAAAATGAAGTAACTGTCTCGGAGCAACAGGTGTTTTTCAAAGTACCTCGGATTTTCCCTGTATTTTTGAGTAGAAATTGGGTGAGCTCACGACTGCTGGGTGGTTAATATTAGAATAGAACCACGATTTCCTTTCATAATTGAAACGAAGATCCCTGTGCTTCTAAATACACCACTTAATGTCAATACCTTCTGCTTGAAATTTTCACTATCCTCGTCCCGTTTTCGGACTAAGATGTGAATACAAATTTGGACAAATTACGTTCCGCCGTTGGAAATATAAAATCCATAGTGTTTTTCTATCCTATTGTTCAGGTGCTTTCTTGGTTCCGTACACTCTGATGCTTGTCTTTGGTGCCGTTCCGCTCTTCTACATGGAACTCGTTCTCGGCCAGTACAACAAACTCGGTCCCATTTCAGTTTGGAAAATTTGCCCTATATTCAAAGGTAAGTCTTCCTGCACTTCTTATAACCAATTATACTCGTAGCACCATACGTTGACAAACAAAGTATCATTCCAGCAACAGATGTATTTTAATTTATATTCTGGGTATCCCAAATCACTTTGTTTTATGGTAAGCGAGTTTTCGAAGCGAAGGAAGCTATTGTTCTTGGTCCAAAACTTTTAAAACTCGAATTATCGACAAAAATCCGTTTCAGATCATCCTGAATTCACTGCCAAAAGACGATAACTCTCGATAGAATTGAGATAAATAGTTCAAATTTGCTCGAAAAATCTGTCTTGGCAATCGAAAGGCTAAGTTCGTATACATAATATGGTATATACAGAGTATAATATGGTACCTATATATAATATGGACAGAATCGGGTCACTCTAAGGGGGTTCGGGGAAGTTTTAAAAGGCGTTGAAAGGGGGGTAAAAGTGCGTTGAAAGGGGGTAAAAATAACCCGTAAATTGCAAAAATGAAAAAGTGCGACAAGTTACACCTGACTTTAAAGAATTTTTTATAACCTGATTACAATGGTGAAGTCAGAATTGCGATATCTTATTCCGTCCTCAAACTAGAGTAGGTACTTCGAAGATGAAGAAACGTGGTTGTTACTTGGGATGTTCTTCACTTTTCACCTGCTCTACTCTGATAACGGAATGAGATACCGCAATTCTGACATTACCATCGTGTTCAGCGTTGAAAAATCTATGAACTGTGGTATACTGCATGACTGTGGATTTTTTCAAAGTTCCTCTTGAACCGATGGAACCTATTTTATACATCCAATCGCATCAAAGATTTCTCATCTTCAATTATTTAAACTACTAATAATTATTAATACAATTATTTCATTATTCTATAACGCATTTTCCCCTATCATTGTTCTATTGTTTGAAAATCGGAGTGATTTGGACTTCACCAGTAATCAGCCCTGTGCTTCGTATTTATTGTTCTCGACCCCATGGAATCTCATATTTTGTGTAGGTGTTGGAGTTTGTGCGGTGGTTGTTGCCTTTTTCGTTTCATTCTACTACAACGTTATCATCGGTAAGTAAAATTTACGTGGTGAAACACCAAATATTTTATGTGCACAATTTATCTATCAGAAATTCGCCGAGCTGGAGTATCTACTCATTGAAATACCTGTTCAAAATGTAATGTTGAGAACGTACTTGATTATGTCGCTGGTTGCTGATGTGGAAAATATCTCTTGAAACCCAAGATGAAACGCTCCATGTACCTACTACCTCCAGTTGTTCACATATTTGCGATCCTGCTTCCGAAGTCCTGTTTACATTCCGGTGCCAAAGTAATCAAGACGCTACGCACTTCCACAATTCACCACCTTTGAAGCAGGATAGAGCATAAGTTTACTCATTTTTGGTAATAATCAACATTAAGTTAGTAACTACTTTAGCAATAATTAATTGTTATTGTGATAATGTTAAATAATAGCGGCTGATGTACTGGATAACTGATTTTGGCAACTAAGTTATTTTTTATGCCATAATCATTCATCATTTATGTGTCAATAAAATTCGCCCAATCGAGTTGGTCAACATCTGGATTCAAGAGCTGATGACAGGTGAACCATAAATTCGACTTTCCTTAATTTTCAACGGTATTGCTCGTATAGCAGAAACAAAGGACAGATAGTATTTACACTTCAAGTCTGATATTCAATAGTTCTTTTTACTACTAACATTCAATATATTAGGCTGCATGATGAGCATCAGGTGATTGGGCAGATGTATTCACAATATAATACGTCTCAGGCCTGTCTTCTACATATGACGATGAACTCAGTATTTGTCAACTTCACACGAATTTCAATCAGGATAATATTCCCCTTATCGCATCATGGTTTAGCCACAGTTATGTTTACTTTTTAATGCCAACTTTGTGGAGTAGTTTTTCATCTAACTAGTCCCAGGAAGTTCCTAATATTCGCTTTCGATATCTCCTCGTGCCAACTTATACAATAGCAACCCCTTTTGGCGAATCCTGAAGAAATACCGTCGTTTCAAGTCCCTTAAGGGGTTAAAGAGATTCTCCATCAGCTAACGAACTTCATTTTTCAGCAGATCAATCTGACTTCAGATTGGGATCTATGCCTCGGTATTTTTCCAGTAACTTTTAATTGGATTCCGACGAAGATAGATGCAACGGATGAGACGGAATCCCTTAATAGGGAAATTAAGTTTTATCATTAGCTCCGTCTCCATCTGTCATGGCATCCCTCTTTACCTTCTGTTTATAGTTGTTTCACTCTGATTTCAAATGTCTTATGAACCGTTTCGGCAATCGTTTTGCTTTGTTAACTGACTAATTATCGTTCTAAAGCTTGGGCATTGTACTTCCTGGCCGAGAGCTTGGTGCCACAACTTCCCTGGATGTTCTGCAACAACACTTGGAACTCTATGGACTGTAGAGCGAACCCGTGGATCACACTCAACGCATCTGACGGAATGAACATCACCAGGAGAGGAGAAGAGACTCCTGCCGCTGAATACTTCAAGTAAGTAGATGATCACTTGATATCAAATTCGTGTTTCATCGTATTGAATTGGTTTGTTCACCGAGTGTTGTTCCATGACGAGGTTCCCTCCAAACTATTTATCAAATTAGACCGACTCATCAAGGGTTTTAACTAGTGATCAATTCCAGTGGTTTACCGGTGGTTTTTAACCCGAAGCAACCTGCTGTCTCTCTTACAAACGGGTTATCTTCAGTTGATCATTCAATTTCTGGATAATATCCAGATATGACATTATCATATTCACACCACCTAAATGTTTTCCCTTATCAAAACCGATGGGGACCGAGGGGTTTTCCCTCTCTGAGGTTTTGGTCTGTTTTTATTGTTCTCGGTCCAAAATGTTTGAAACTCGCATTTAGGGCCACTCTAAGGGGGGTTTTGGGGATTTTTAGGGGGGGGGGGGAAATTACCGATAAATTCCCAAAATGAAACAGTCTGACAAGTGACACCTATTTTGACATGTACTTTTTTCGCTGATCATGATGGTGAAGTCAGAATTGCGATATCCTATTTCGTTCTCAAACTGGAACACTTTGAAGATGAAGAAAACTGGTTGATACTTGAGATATTCTTCATGTACATCAAGTTCTTCAATGGAGACATTTTACGTAAAACCAGTTATTTCTTGGAAATACCCTTTTATAGCCAGGCTGCATGACTGTGAATTTTTAAAGGTTGTTTTTACGTTGTATTCGATGATGAAGTCAGAATTGCGGTATCTTGTTCTATTCTCAAACTGGAGCACTTTGAAGATGAAGAAACACGGTTGATACTTGAGATATTCTTCATTGACATCATGTTCTTCAATGGAGATATTTGACATAAAACCAGTTATTTATTCGAAAATTCGCTCTTATAGCCATGTATTTTATATTTTGTTGTTGACTTACTATTTCAATGGAACTACATGATGTTCCAGTCGAGGTGTCTTGGAGCTGAATAGATCCGAAGGACTTCACGATCTTGGTATCCCGAAGTGGCAACTCGTCATCTGCGTATTCATAGTTTACGTCATGCTGTACCTGTCACTTTTCAAAGGCGTCAAATCCACCGGTAAATTAAATCTACTCTACTTTGGTCGAGATATTCAAGGAGTACTGATTTTGAAAAATTCTGGAAAATAATGATGGTGATGGCTCATGTTAAGTTGGACGGCTCCATTTTGTAGGTAACTGGTAATTGTTTGTACCTAGCGAAGTTTGAGTTTCGTTTCAATATTGCAGGTAAGGTGGTCTGGCTAACTGCAACTATGCCGTATTTGGTGCTGGCCATTCTCCTGGTAAGAGGTGCGTAAATTGATTTGTAATCTTCAATCTTCTTTTTGAACTCATTCCCTTAGTATGACACTGCACTAGAGGATTTTGTTTGATATTGTTAGAATGTTCAATCCGTTCGTCTTAATTTTGTTTTTACTTGTTCAAGGTTTGATGCTTCCTGGTGCTCTTTCCGGCATCAAGTACTACCTTCAACCCGAAATGTCCAAGCTGAAAGAGACTGGGGTTCGTAATATACCATAATATACGTACCTTCGTAATAAGGTGCTGTGCATAAGTGATCTGAGGAGGGAGAGATGAAAGGTAATGAGATTGGTACTTCTACCCTTCTAACTTCTTGAAACTGCAAATTCAAGGGTATCTGGCATCCAATGCTGTTGAGACGGTTATATTACAAATCAATCTCATTACAGATAGCAGTGCCTTTGTAAGATGATCACAGTATAGTAGTCAGCAGGAATACGATGTGCATTTTCAACTGTTTTTACATCTTTTCTTTCTGTGTTCCAGGTATGGGTTGACGCTGCAGTTCAGATTTTCTTCTCGGTTGGCGCCGGTTTCGGGGTTCATCTCAGTTACGCCAGCTACAACAACTTCAACAACAATTGCTTCAAGTAAGTTACTCAAACAGCCCACTAATCTTGGAGGTACATTTCTAGGACTCACCTAAAGAAATAAAGAAGTGCTCATTTATAGTAGTTAGAATAACATCGTCTCACTAATAGAAAATCGGGTCTCCTTCAAGTTTCATCATGATTGGAAACGCAAATTTAAAATCCCCCCCCCCCCCCCCAATTTTGAGGGTTTACGTTCCAAGATACGCATATTCAGAAAATCAAATTTGAAAAAAAATCCATCCGTCCGCCTTCGGCGGCACATTGCCCTGTTAACCAACCAACCCCACAATGACCCAAGGTCAACCCAATTCACAACGAATTTAAAATTTTGAAAAATACGTATCTCAAATGGCACGGTATAGTTTTTAGTCCTGATTTGAATCGAGTTTAATAATTAGAATTTAATAAGGCCGTAAGGAGCTTTGTACGACCAGCCGTTCGTTCACAATGAGGGCTCAAAGTTGGGGCAGGTCAAAAGTCGTCAAAATGAGGATGAATCATGCGGCAGCCTGTCGGGTCAAAGTTCATAATGGCCGAGCTGATTCGAACAGCACATGGTTTTCTGATATCGAGTTAATTAACAGTTATTAATAATAACTAATACAAATTATTATAATAAAAGAACTTATAATTAAAAACTTAGCAAATTCTTGACACAACGGTTATTATGAAAATACTAAGAGCATAAACCACCATTGTACCTTCTTACGTTTTTAAGCAAGATTTTACATTTTAAATAATTGAATATCGCCAAGAACCATTTTGATTGGTTTGATATCGAGGAATAATGAACATAATATTGGCATCTCAAACTCTACATCTGGAAGTGGATACGCTTGAATAATAATCGTCAAATGATACAGATTCATGATAATGATTAACCATTACTACTGTTGTTTTTGTATCTTTTACATTACCTATTTAACGACTATTGTTGTTATACAGCGACTGTATCATCACCTCCTGCGTCAATAGTTTCACGAGTTTTTTTTCCGGCTTCGTGATTTTCACCTACCTCGGCTTCATGTCTCACAAACAAGGAATACCGATCGATGAAGTCGCAGCTGAAGGTGAGACATCTGAACGAATGTGTCTTGACTATGTGCGTTATAGTGCGAGTACATTTACCTACTGTAAGTGACTTTACTGACATTACATGCATACGATTTTGTGGATTTCAGGTCCTGGTTTAGTGTTTCAAGTATACCCAGAGGCCGTCGCCACTCTGCCAGGCTCTCATTTCTGGTCCGTCCTTTTCTTTTTCATGCTGATTATGCTCGGTCTTGACAGCGGGGTACGTATGCTTTGCGATCTAGTTTTGTTCTTGTGCAGCTCATTGTTAATTGCATGTGGATTGATATTCTGCAGCAGAGGTGCAATTAGATTATAAGACTGTCGGACTAGGACACGTAACTGTAGACTCCATCATAATTTCAAATTCATTTAATTTGCCTGATTTACATCAAGATAATATCTTGATGTAAATCAGGCAAATATTATGCAGGCAAATATTATTATTGAACACCCTAAATCTCAATCCCATCTACATCTCCAGAAATCTGATCTGTTAATTATAATAAATATAATAAGTTCCTTCCATTAAGTTCGATAATTAAGTTCCTTCACTTTTACCTCAAATGGCTCCAACTATGAACCGGGTCCACAACAAGCAAGAGTGGGAATTTAATGAAAAATGTAATAAGTTAGAAATATTAATGAATAAATTTAATTAAAAATTCAGCTGCGTGAGTAATTATTCCTTTGAAGACAACACAAGATTCTATTGACGCCCTATCAAGTTCTATTACTTCCCTAGGTTCCTGGATCGTGTGCAGCAAAACTAAATCTTTTTAACTCTTTTCGTCACATTGTTGCAAAACTAGCTGGTTCCCGACTTCATTCTTGATTTTCTGGGTTGTTCATCAATCAATTTTATTCATTTTTTTACCTCCTTGATCCAGGTTGGAGTACTTTTACAAAGGGCAGAAGATCACGTATTTATCTTGTCACCATAGGGAAGTAGGCGTTTTTTGCTATTTCTGGCAACCGCATTCGGGTGGAACAAGCAAGTTTTGCACCATGTCCTCACATAATATGTATATTATACTATTAACCCAAATTATATCGATTTATCACTATTCAATCGAAATGTATATTTTTAGATGGGTGGCCTAGAATGCATTATCACTGGAGTCATCGATGAGTACGGAGGATATTTGAGACGGACTAAGTATCATAAGTACACTCGAGAGATTTTCACGGCTGTTCTGGTCGGCACTTCGTTTTCCGTTTCTCTACTCAACGTCACACCTGTAAGTAGTGTGATACTAATACGTGACTGTGATACTAATACGTGACTGTGATTCTAATATCACCTGTGACCTCACTGTGATACTAATACGCATAACCGTTTGGTCTTAAAGGCTTACTATACTCATGTGTACAGCGCGAAAAATACGGAACATCGGGGAAAATCTTAGCTCTAGTAGGTATGTTTAGTTTTGTGGTTCTTTTCAATTTGGACCAAAACTTGATGTTAGAATTCAACGCGTAGGAAATGCAGGGTTAATCACGGAATACGACTTTACTACAGCTATATACAACATCCCAAAGGTCAAGTATTCAAAAGTTGATGTACCTTGTAAAATATAAATAGGTATTCATGAAATTCGCCATAAATTTGTTGTTTTCACATAATATTCGTGCAATTTAAATAGTCTCTCGTTCGATGAAACCAGCGTACTATTTTAAACGATAAAGTTTATTGAGTATCTCAACACTTTCATGTTACTAATGGTCATTACCTATTTTCTAGGGTGGTATGTACTTCTTCCATTTAATGGATACCTATGCTGGTGGTCTTTCGCTCCTGTGTTCAGCCCTCTTCGAGGCTATTGCCGTTGCTTGGTTCTATGGTTAGTATTTCGCATAGTACCTAGTTGGTATCTACTCAACTATTAGTGTTACAGCTTTTCACTGTCACAGTGGGGATAGCAAAGGGACCAGTCAATCACACGAATCATACGTTCTCGAGAACCTTGTGAATGCCTACCATGCATATTATGCTGCTTATAACAACTTTTTATTTCTTATTGATTATTGATGGCTGTCTCCTATCTGATTTATCTGAAGGGGTAATACGTGTAATAATTGTTTACCAATATTTTTCGTACTGCTCAACAGGGATGGAGAGGTTTTGTGAAGACGTCCATGAGATGCTGGGATGGCGTCCTGGAATAATTTGGAGGATTCTGTGGAAATTCGTGTCTCCGCTCCTCTTATCGGTGAGACTTGAATATAAATCCCAAAATGTGTTGCGAAAAGACTTGCACTTATACTTGCAATTTCATGTAAATATAATAGCGTGGATCTTATGTTACTGTGGTGTTGGTGTGATTGCTTGTATTTTCCTTACTTGCAGTCTGTGATTCTCGCCTCACTTTTCGATTCGGATGTGCTCAGCTACAAAGAGTATGTGTATCCGCCGTGGGCAGTTGGAGTCGGTAGAGCTCTGGGTCTAACGTCATTCCTCATGATTCCTGGACTTGCCATAGTACTTCTTATCCGAACGCCAGGAACACTGAGAGAAGTACGATGAGCTAAAACCAAGTTTGAAATTATTTTCTATTTGACATTTTATATTTTAATGTTCAATATGAACTTCATGAAATTTTGAAAATTGACAGAACTTTCACCTTCCTAAGCTGATTTTACAACTCACCTTCATATTTGTACACAAGCGTAATCAAGTGTGTTGAAGGAGCTTACGTTGGCACATAATTTTTAACATGTTTGTATTCCGTAATTACGATGGCACTCAACTTTGCAGCCCAACAGTAGTTAATTTCTAGTTGAGTTAAACCGTTTTAAGCCTACTCGAACTTTTGGGTTAGGGTGAATTAAAGGGGTGGCTCTCGCCCTTCATCATCACAAATTAACGGGCAAAGTTCAATTAATTTCGATAGACTCAAGAGATCGGGACGAATCGCCCAAGTCTATAATTGGATGTCACAGTGGGGAAACATCGACATTGTTGCGGCATTGAGTGAGAATCTATTTTTATCTTATTGTCGTGACTTATATTTAATTTATCCCCGTTGTTAAGTTCATCACCGCATTGTGGTTCTGTAACTGTATTCAGTGTGTGACGAAATAAATAGTTTGCGTTTCAGAGTTGAGACATCAAGGAATAAACTTGGTTCCATCTGGGTCTATCTGAACCTCTAAGGACAGCTTCTCCAAACAAGCTGAAATGTGGAGATCTGATATTTTTTAGGAAAATAGATAGTTTCATACGGAAAGTCCGTGATTTCCTGGAGAGCAAAAATACCACTTTTCAGTTATTCACTCAGCGAATAATTGTATGAGCTGGTCAGCAGATGATTGCAGCCACCGCATATATAGCACGCTCTTGAGACAAAGTGGTATACTGCAAGCCCAAATCTGGAGGAGCAGGAAACAGGCATTCCCAAGTTTTGAAAGGACGAGACGTATATCATCCTCTCCGTCCCAACCAAAGTCTATTGGGTGTTGATTTACAGTTAGTTCGCTTTGCAGTAGTCCTCAAAAACTCTCATCTTCCTCTGCAAATCAACACCACTGTCAGCAAAGATGGCTAAGTCATCAGAAAATGCCAAATATAGGAGCTCTTTTCCGCCAAGCCGGAGGCCGGAGCATCCCATTTCTTCCACAGTTCTGCAACCAGGCCTCTGGAAGCAACTGAAATAACTCATTTAGAATTCCATCCTCACCTAGAGGTTTGGAACGCTTGAGAGATTATGGCACTCAAGGAGAGCTCAATCCTTGGGGCAGCTGCGTTGCCATAGAAATGAAGAACAGTAACAGAATGTTTATTAATTATACAGAAAATACTTTGGTACTCGTAGATTCTCCGCAGTAAGAAACACTTGCCTAGTCATTAATAATTAATAATCATGCAATAATTAATCATTATTACATTAGGTATTACTTATTAGCTACCGATTAGAAACATTTGCCCACCCTGGAATGATGTTAATGATAATCCCGATTTTTCTTCCTTTCCAGAAATTCGCCATAGGAATTTCACCTGTCGACGAACACGCTGAGATACGAGCGACGGGAGAAGCTTCTCGCCTCAAGCTTCGACATTGGCTGTACGTGTAAAGTCCAAACGGTGGCAATTTTCACGAAATTCCTTGTTTTTTTTTTCAAATTTTTACAGGTCACCAAACTTGAGTATGTTGGGTGAGCCTTGTCTATTGTTTTCCGATGAAATGCCAGGATAGTTGTTTTATATAATGATGCAGATTCAATTCGATTTCAAAGAGAACTTGATTCGATGAACGATCTCCTTCCAAAATTAGCGCTATTAAACCCAAAAATTGCTCTTAGGTGTTGAGCAAGCTTAGTAGAGAGTGAGGAATTTAATTCCCAGGAAAGGTTACCTGCCTACCTAGTCACTAATTGCTACTTGAAAAATCGTTAATGAATGTATATTGCTACTTACAAAATAGTTCCTCGATTCGTTTTAAGGATTTATCTTCAAGAATTGGTACAGCTTTATATGAATTTCACTTGTAAATATTAGAAGTGGGGGTCAGGATTATCGTTATGAATACTCAGTGATTCATTTCAAAATCTGTCAAGAAAATGTATCGACCCATTGGATTATTTGAATCCATCGTAGTTTTCAGTGAGTTGTTGTGACTGTTTTAGATTAGCTCAATGTAGGTAATTCATGGAGTGGATAATAAATTGGTAGGATTGGATGTTGTATGCTTAAGTAAATTCTACGGTTAAAACAATATTGTTTAGTCGTTTTGTACTTTCTAGCGTTTCCGTAAATTAAGTATACGTAACATGTTCGCCAACCGATACGTCGATCAACTTATGTAAACAGCTGAACAATAGATCGTTGTTAATATTTTCGTTTCAAAAACCAATTTTGACTTTTGTAGTTTATCGTGTATGAAAACATGTAAGTACACTTCTCAATAAAGCGAAGCCAGTGTCCGAAACGTGACCGATTAGAACAGGTGGAACCCTCTTTTTTTCTGTCATTTTCAAGAGGTTGCCATTAGTTCTCAGACTCCGTTCACGGCTTCCCAATAAGTTCAATCATGGCTCGCTAATTGTTTCCAACTTTTGTGTTAATTTTGTTTAAATTGATGTAAATTTTAGAAAATCTAGAAATTGTTGAAATTATATTAGTAACTAATCATGAAATAAGTAGGCAAAGAACTATTTGATTCAAATTCGTGAGTATGTAGTACTTATTGATATTTATGTATGTTGAATGTATAGATCTTTATTAGTCAATCCGCCAAATTTGCGCTTACGAATTCTCCTTAATTAATGTATGTTGACAGCGGAAAACATAGGTATGTAAGTAAGAATACTATATCTATAATATAATCATTACTTGGATGGGTACCTACATACTTACTGTACCTTGCATAATCTAACGTTGCCTAATCAGTACAAAATTAATGTATTTAGAAGGGTTCATCTTCTTCATTTGTTTAGGTATTTCTGTGAAAATCCCGAGAGGAAACTACCGGTCTCAGCCATGGCCGGTAGTTTCCAATGTAAAGTACCTAGAATAGTTAGAAAGACTACATAATGGGTGACATTTATAGATACAGATTATCAAACTTGATGTATATATATCGCTCATTAATATTATATTTGAATAATAATGAAGAGCTTTATTTAATTAATTTTGTAAATGTGGTTTGGGCACAGTCAAAGCAGCCATTTTGACCGTGTTCTAAACCTAAAATAAACTCTGTATTAAAAACTAATTCGTGTTGTATCCTAATCCTAATCATCTCATACGTAGGGGAAATCAAAGCTTACTCGTGCAGCTTGAAGCTGTGTTCACACGGCGATCGAACAAAACGCAGCTCTGTGCGTTCAGCACCATCGTGTTTCATTTCAACTTTATCTCTAAATTAGAGATAATGACATTAAATTACATTAGATTAATGACATTAAATTGTTCGACATTTCATCGATGTTATCCATTATAGTTATCCAGTAAATTCAATTTACTAAATTGTAACATAGTCGTATAGCTAACTTCAATAAGACACCAAACATAAACAAATAATACCAAACGTCAACAACAATACGGCGGGACATCATGGATATTACCTCGTTTATAACATCCATGATTTTAAATACCTACCCATGGAAGAAGGAATTCTTCCATGATACCTACCATAGATGTCCATCCACCTTTGGGGGCCCCCTCCCTACATTTCTCCTCAAAAGAATGTTCAAGTCGACTTGGTTTTTCAAGAAATGATCGAAATGCAAGCCGTGGGAGCTGCGTACCTGCCATGCATTCATACCTTCTGGATGCAATCACACACCTACCTACTAAATTAGTAGGTTAAATGGATTTGGATTAAATGGATTTGCCTATCTGAAGGAACATTTGTGGGAACATCTTAACCCGTCATTAAATATTATTTTCTGATATATAAATTTGGCCTTCACCATGGAAGAAAGGAAGAAGAAAGCCTTCTCCTTTCTTCCATGGGCCTTCACATAAGGTTTCTTTTTTACTTCTTCGCATGGATCATACACGATTGATACCGTGTGAGGGAATTGTTATAAGGATAACACTCATGTACACATATTAGTGTCATTGACCAACCACCTGTTGTCAAACTCTGATGTTACCTTTTTTACATGGTAAATTTTTGTTTTCATTCTTAGCTGTTCGACTTTTTGTACACCGGATGACTAGAAATTCGATCTTTTAATCTCTTTCAACGGTAAATTCTCGAAGAAAACCCTCGTATTGCGGAGTTCAGTGGCTTTGGTTCAGTAATTTAGATACTAGGCGCTGAATTATGTTCGCGATGGGGCCTCAAAGGACTTTCAAGAATCACCTAGACCGCGAAGTATGACCACATGAAACTTGATGTTGAAACATTATCTATTCAAATTGCTCATTTCCCGTACGGATCTCATTCAGTATCTCGAGTAGTTCACTTACCTCAGTTTTCATCCTAGAATGACAACATCCAATGATGTCCAGAAGAATACTGAAGAGACTATGCTTGCTCTCGACTTTGGCTGTAATCATATTTATTGTCACCCTCGTCCATCTGAGCTCTCTACCTCTACCAGACACTTTGCGAGATGATTGGGTCTCCGTCAGGTAAGTTCACTCAGCTTATTTTCTAGTTATTTCTAGTCTATTAATTAAATAAAATTTAATATTTAATATATTGTTCTTGCGCCGAGCATAATTTATTTCTGGTAAGGTGACTATGATGATTTGTTGAGGATAGAGGGGAGGCACTGTAAGGTTATTCATAAGGTTTGTTCGCTGAGACCATCAAACATATATAATAGATATATGTTCAATTATGGTAGAAAATGTCACAAGGCAATTTAGTGGGTAGGTACTAGTTATTTAGGGGCTATTTCAGTTGCGTAGGTACTTGACCTTCAATTATTTTGACTTTTGTAGGCTTGGAGCAGACCAGAAAGAGTACATTGATGCCAAAGGTGTTCATGTTGTGGTCGGCCACTACATGGGAGATGGAACAAATTTAAATCAACCTAATTTGACTGATGGTTTGTAACAATAGTTTTTAAAAGGTATTTGTAGTAAGATAACTGGTTGTGCCTCGTACATTTATATCATAAAACAAGGTACCTAGTTTATGGTATCTCATTCACGAATCTCGAAATTCTTTACAACCACTATGTGTATACACTCTGTACAGGGTGTATACTGTGTGAGTATACAGGTACCTACCTACTCTACTTCGACGACCAATTTTTCTTTATTTATTTTTTTTAATTTTTTATTATTGGCTTCGACATAGCAATCGGTTTACAATATTCAAAATCTGTGTAAAAAATCATCTCTCAAATATCATTCTACAGCGGCCGGAATATGTTATGATATCCACTTTCCGCGCCCGCCTTGAAGCGATGTCCTAACCACTTCACAAGCACCGCATCCGTTTCGAAATTTCCTCTTGGCCCTAATACGTAGATGTGTAGTAATATAAACGTCTCGCCACGGCGCCAGGGGGAGATTTCGAAAGGGGTACGGTGCTTGTGAAGTGGTTGAAGTTTATCGGTCAAAAAGGAGCCGAGATATGGATATCTACCTGAAAAACGCTTTTTATGACGTCTGGTGGAAAACATACTCGTACACTTGGCACCGTTCCTTTTCCTCAACTTCTTTGCTTGGCGGGGCGAAACGCTACTGCGATCCGCAATTTCAGTCCCTAGGATCCCATTATGTGATTATACCCAAATGAATTTTTCAGAATATTCAGTCTTGATCATCTTCTCTCCAAAACAAAATTAGCCAAAATGTTTTCCATTTTACAGAAATCATCAACTCAAACAATTTCGCGCCGTTGCCTGGTGAAGGTAAAGATGGCATGCCTGTGGTTATACCGCCGCATTTATCCGGGAAAATGCACTCCCTCTACCTCATCAACAGGTTCAACCTCATGGCTAGTGATAGAATCCCATTGAACCGGTCGCTTCCAGACGTTAGAAAGAAAAAGTATGTTTCAACCGTTGGATGGTTTCCATGTATTTTAATATTGGGAGGGAGAGAGAGATGATTTATTTTGTAGTCATCTAAATAGGAACTTATTACGACGTTCAATTCATTTAGACAGACGAGAGAAAATTAACAGCAGTGCTCGTTAAATTACCTGAGGCTGTACAGCAGCTGTTGGTGTTCTAATTGTACTGTGATAAAAAGAAGTTTTCCACTACCTATCCAGTAACCAGAAATCTGTCTGGATAGAGAGATCCTATAAAGTGTGTTGGTATTGAACATCTAAGAGATATTGCACTTGAGGAAAATTCAGTTGATGTGAATCATACCTAAAGGTTTACTGGCGATTTTACAGATACGACATAGTATGTTAACTCTATCGACGAAACGTCATGGCCAAATTGTGCAGTTTGCATCTTCTGGTATGATTGGAGTGTCGCATCCAATCAACCGGATATCCTAGGAACTCTAAATATACTTCAACAATGAACCCGCTGTGTGATCTTGAGCTGAATCTTGTATTAAATGCAAGAAATTTTCCAACTGAGCGTGAATTACCTATAATACAATGATTTTCTTTTGTGCATTTCAGATGTTTGGGTAAATACGACAATGTAGATGGCCTCCCTAAAACATCGATCATTATAGTCTTCCATAACGAGGCCTGGTCAACTCTTCTAAGGACAGTTTGGTCAGTAATTGTGAGATCCCCTCCATCTCTTCTCGAAGAAATTATTTTAGTCGATGACGCAAGCTCTAGAAGTGAGTTACAAGTGGTTGTTTACAATTTTAATCAACCCAACTGTACAGTTTATACATAGGCGATTTCCTTTCCTTCAGAGTTCCTGGGCAAGGAGCTGGACGATTATATCAAAACGCTGCCTGTGACAATTAAACTTCTTCGCAGTAAAGAGAGGATTGGTCTGATAAAAGCTAGATTGATAGGAGCTCGTGAGGCCAAAGGGCATATTTTGACGTTTCTTGACGCCCACTGTGAATGTACTAAAGGTGAGTTTCTATTATGGATCTATTCATCCTCCCGTGTGCTCTCCATGAAAATGCCGTTGGCAGTTGTAAACCCCCACTTTGATAGAGGGTTTGTAAAAACGTAGTATGTTTTCAAAAAAATAACGTGTACACTTCTTTCATTAATGGAAATAAGGATTAAAGGTATTTATTTACATTCTTAGTTATTTGGATTTTTCCAATTGTTTAATAATTACCTACCTACTTTTTTTATTCGATAGGTTGGCTCGAGGCTCTGGTGACTCGCGTTGCGGAAGACCGAACTCGCATCGTGTGCCCAGTAATTGACATTATATCCGACCAAACTTTTGCCTACGTCAGAAGTTTTGAACTGCACTGGGGTGCTTTCAACTGGGACTTGCATTTCCGATGGTACTCAATGTCAGGAGATGAGTTGGAGAAACGAAAGTTGGATCGTACCCAACCTTTCCGGTAAGCTTTACTTGAGGTACATTGAAAATAATTCTTGGAGCTGTCTGATATATTCTCTATGAACTAGATCAACGGAATGATGTGTTATTTCAGGACTCCCGCCATGGCTGGAGGGTTATTTGCTGTGGACAAGAACTACTTCTTTGAAATTGGTGCCTATGATGATAAAATGGAAGTTTGGGGTGGCGAAAACCTGGAGCTTTCATTTCGAGTACGTTTACGGGAAAGTGTTCATTGTGACAAAGATGTAGACGT
This sequence comes from Stenodema calcarata, assembly GCA_963920205.1. Taxonomy (NCBI): domain Eukaryota; kingdom Metazoa; phylum Arthropoda; class Insecta; order Hemiptera; family Miridae; genus Stenodema; species Stenodema calcarata. Next base: position 14,244,094 of record OY986053.1, on the reverse strand, counting down.
TTCCTTGTGTTCATCAGCCAGAAAAACATTGATAATCATTGCCGCAAATGTAGTTTTCCATGAGCTCCTCCTACTTGTACTAAACTCACTCTTCCTTCCTGTATGCTTCTACGCTGATCTAAACGAATGTTTCACTTTTACAGGTTTGGCAGTGCGGAGGAAGCGTTGAAATATCCCCATGTTCCCATGTAGGACACCTTTTCCGCAAATCATCTCCTTATTCGTTTCCTGGTGGTGTTACCGAAGTACTGTATGGCAATTTGGCAAGGGTAGCATTGGTGTGGATGGACGAGTGGAAAGAGTTTTTCTTCAAATATAGCCCAGGTTTGTCATTCGTTATAGACGACATGCACATTGAATGATGAAGATAAGGCAATTTGATATAGGGAGCCCCTTGGCACATTAGAGCAGGCCCAAAATAAATTTTGTTTTGGGCCTGCTCTAATGTCTCAAGGGACTCCCTATATCAAATTGCCTCATCTTCATCAAGTACTTATAAGTAACATTCCTTCATGAAACAGGCCCTAACTATGGTTATCTATAGATCGTGTAAGCTCAGTAAACTGAGTTATTTGATCTTATGAATTGAGTAGTTGGATTTATAGTCAAAATAACGTATTGCATTGCAGAAGCTGATCGATTGAGAGACAAGCAGCAAGTTAGATCTCGTATTGAACTCCGCAAAAGACTCAACTGTAAAAGTTTCAAGTGGTATTTGGATCATGTGTGGCCCCAACATTTCTTTCCCATGCCAAATAAGTTTTTCGGAATGGTAAGTTGTAGCCTCGTGCAACCCCCAACAGTTTTCCAAATCATATGTAGGATTTCATTTGCAGAGTCGATCATTTGAAGGTACCTACATTTTGTCTACTTCAGGTGAGGTCGGTTGTTAAAAACGAATGTCTCGAAAAACCAACTGGAAAGGGCTCATTGAATCAGCCCATGGGAGTCGCCACGCTCACTCCATGCTCACGCTCAAACCCTCCACCGCTATCCCAGATGTTTGTGATACCGTTGATGAAAGGTCTCGACGCTGAAGTTGGCAGCGTGAAAGGCCCGCTGATGACTGATGAGGCAGTTTGTGTGGATGCGCCTGACAGAGATGATCAACATCTGACGCCCAGGGTGAAAATTATGGCATGCTCTGGTCAAAAACGTCAGTTGTGGAGATACAAGCCTCAGGTATACACCTAATATGTCCTATTGCAGGGTAAACGGTCATGGAAATTGTGTTGTTTTTTTTTCTATTCCAAACAACTCGAAAGTTGAATTACCAGAATAAGTCTGTATCAATTTTCAGCTCAAACCGTTGTCCCATTTTACAGAAAATCTATCAGGAAAATATGCAGCCTTGCATAACACTCTGAATCAATGCCAGTATTGAATCAGCTTCCTCTGGTTCGGGCAGACCAAGCCAAGACTACCATGTCCTAGAATGTCAAATGCTCTCAATATTAACGTTACATGTTCTCAGATGTATCATTTATTTATAAAACCCTAGTATTTTATCTAATCCATTTCATTCAAGGTAACGACTAAGCCTTTGTATTCACCTTCTTTAGAGAAAATGGATCGAACACGTTTCGACCGGCCTCTGCTTGGACCTTCCCAAAGACGGTTCTGACGAAAATGGACTCACTCTCAACGAATGTGATAACAGCAGTGCAACGCAATCGTGGTCTTTTGAAGAGGTGCCTTGGAGGTGATAATATATTATCATGTCTTCTTCATGACTAGACATTCCTCTTCAATTCCGAAGGCCAGTCAAAAGAGTAGAGAACCTACTCAATTTTCGCTCATCTTAGTACTGTATTATCTTGAATAGCCTTGTTACTTCCATAAATGTTTAATAGTACGGTACTCATCACTACTATTAAGTCCCATTTCTTGACCACAAATGGATTACATCATCTACAAACCTAGTTGTTGACAGACGAGACGTTTTTAGGAATTTATGGATCATCAAATCGACCACACATATGTGCTACTGCGGTTTTCGATTAGGTATTCATACACCATGCCGTACATCTCTGAATAACAGACGAATTTTAGATATTTTCCAGCCTGTTCTAAAATAATTATGGAAGTAACACGCTCGACTCAATCAAGGAGTGTCAGTGCAATCAACTCTACGCATCCTAATTGGCCTGATGGGTCAACGAATTTGTCATTATTGAGATATTTTGTACTGCTTTGATGTCACAGGGTTGGCAGCAAAGACTGATAGGAAAATTCACGCACTTTTCCCAGTCTTTTGAATTTGACTAATTTTAAACACTTTAACCGCATACAAGTAAAAACTCTGCAAATTCTTGACACAACGGTTCATTATCTTCTTTGTACAGATCACCCTTCTGTCTAGATCACTAGGTCTAAATGTCTAGATCCTAAATGTTAGATTAATTATTATTATCAATTATCACTAATTATTAACAATTTTATCAAGTACCTAGTGAAAATTATTATAATTTATTGTTAGGTATTAATAATTCGTATTTATTATTAATAATAATTATTATTAATTATGATTAATATAATTATGATTAATACGATATAATTCTGGGGTTTTTAATACTACGTCGGTAATAATGTTTCTATAAAAGAAGTACCTACCAACAAACATTCGAAATTACCTTCATTTCCGTAGCACGAAACGCACCTCAGAACAACAAACTCGACATCACTTAAGCCATATGATGTTCCAAAGAGCTTGTTAGTATGAAAATGGACCTGTATTTCAACAGTTTGATACACGATCGTGTTGTGAGGCACAATCTTTGAGCCCTCATTGTGAACGAACGGCTGGTCGTACACAGCTGCGGATGGTCTTAAAAAATTCTACGGAACAAACTCTATCTAAATATGAAATGAAAAACATACCGTTCTACATGAATTTTTCGAGATATGAGATTTTCAAATTTTCAAAATTCGTTTTGAACCCCTTCCCCTTGACCTAGGGTTATGAAAAGTTTCGAGGACCATTGTGGGGTTGGTCGAAACCCATAAAAAAAATTTCGTAATTTTAACTCAACGCTAACTGGGCAAAGTGGCGCGGACGGCGTACGGCGGACGGACGGATTTTTTTTTATTCGATTTTCTGAATCTACGTATCTTGAAACGTAAACCAACAAATTTTGAGGGGGGGTTAAAATTTTTTTTTCTTTGGGCGATTCCAATGGTTCATTATCGAAGATAATAAACCAAAAACGCTGGCGAATCCTACGCCATTCCGGAATTTTTGTATTTTTATAGGCAAGAAGAAGTGTTGAACTATTTCAAATTAAAAAAATGAAAAACAAGTTTAAATAACGAAAATGTGAAATTATCTCGTAAGGAAGCCGCTAATCGTAAAAATGTATGGAAAATAAATTGAAGCAAATTAGCTTCTGAATCAAATAGCGTAATCTGTTTCAGAATCGGGTCAAAAAATTGTGTGTTGTGAGAAACATTAATTTTTTTCCTCGTTTTCCCACTTCAACAGCAATAATATTGCTGTTGAAGTGGGAAAGTTTTTTTATAAATTATATTATGTTATAAATCATTAGAAAGCAAAATGACGATATGTGCAAAATTAAAAAAAAACTTTCGCGTAAATACGAGTAGTTATAGCCTGTGAAAGTCGATAACAGATATCGCCTGGCCTCATGATTACAATCGAAGTTGGTGACTTAAATCGTACCCGTAAGTAGCCATAAATCGTTGCCGGAAGACGTAGTAAAAGCTGAAAATCATAGTTCGTATGTTTTTTTTATTGGTTTAGTATGGTGTCATTATGAAAAACTCAATGATAGGTCAGTTTAGCCATTTACATATTTAGCCAGTGAGTCGAAATGGGCAAATTTTAGTTGGAGGTAGAATGATAAATACAAAAAAAATTTCTTTGGGCGATTCCAATGGTTCATTATCGAAGATAATAAACCAAAATTGTACTGTAAGCTGTACACAATAATTAGCCGGTAATCGAAAATTGGCTCTTATAGTCATGCTGCATGTCTGATTTTTAACTGCCTACTTCCATAACCAACAACATAAATCAACTGTGTCATTACTGCTACAGTCTATTGAGATTAAACACAAAATATGGCAAATCTACTGTGATGATGAAAAATGAAGCAGAAATAAATATTTTGAAATTCCCGGTAGAATCACGAAATCTCGCAGAATTCACGGACCTTAAAATCCACGCATACTTGCCGATCGCTGCCAACCCTGTGTCACGAGCCCTTAGATACGCTCATGTCATGTCAACAATTCTTTACTGTGATATTTTTGGAACGTACACTCAACGAATCAATTGTAATATCCATTATGTGTAATTAGCTAACATAGTGAAAATAGTTTAACAAGCAGGAACATTCCTGCTATAGGATAAATTAGATTTTCAAAATCTAGATCTATCATTTAAGCTGTTCTGTGTGTGAAGTCGATACTCCCATATAACAAATTGGTTGTGTTAGTTTAACCTTTCATGTTGATTTATCAAAATACCTCAACTGTATAATATACAGTGTATAATATAACACTGTATATAATATACACTGTATTATGTTGTCCTTGTAATTCTTCTTCTTTATGTGCCTTATCCGGCTAACCGGACTATGCAGATACTGTATTATCTATTCCGTCCTACCATGGTTGTGACCTCCTTATATTAGACTCGAGCTTGGTTCTCATGGAATTCGGTCCTTTTTACTAAGTACATCAAAATCTACAGGTATTTGAAGCTTATAGGGTAAAGACACACGACTCTGGCACACCCGGCTAGCTGTCTAGTTGCCAAGCACTGGTCGCATCTCAAAAATTAAAAAAAAAAAAAAACATCCCCCAAAACCAAAGCTCACATACGTACCAATAGATTAGTTGGTCAGACACAAAACCACTACGTATAGATTAGTAGGTCGTCTTGTTCTCTCTGACCAACTAATCTACACGTATGTGATCCAAGGTTTGGGGGATTTTTTCTTATTTCGGAGATGCGGGCATCCAGGGTGCTTGGCATCTAGACAATTAGCCTGGTGGCTGCTTGTCAAAGAGGAGTGGGCCTCTTTGACATACAGCGGCGCATGTTAGACTGTTGACTAGATCTGCAACGTTGATGGTTGATTTAGGTATTTCTCTAGACGAAAGAAGTTAGCTACTCTAGAATTGTCTGGTGAATGGAAAACGGATTATCACTGTTATGTTCAAAGTCCATGTGAACCTAGCTTCACTTATATGTTTACAACATTAGGTATATGAGGAATTAGCTGATAAATAACTTGATGTATTAGATGATTTAGATTTACCGACGTTCTGCTAACATTGTGATTGTAATTTTTATATGAAAATTGAAGATTCTCAATAAATTAACAAACAGATTTTTCATACATTTATTCTATCAACATATTTACAATTTTCCTTCATTGGCCTGGATAATCACATATAATAATATTACATGATGTGACATTGAGTTATTATATTTTTTAGACATTATTCAAGACTTAGGCATCTCCATCTTCAGGCTTTTTTTTAAGCCATTTTCTTCTACTTGTCATATCCACAAACATCTCATACCATCCATTCAAGTATTAAATTTTGGAAAATAGAGAGAGATGGCGCTTTTTCGGGGAACGACAGCAGTCAGTGGGTACACTTTTCAACACTACATTCCCATCAAAACGAAGGTGGAGGCATAGGTGATGGATTTGGTTGAGGTGGTGCCAGAAGGTCCTTGATCTTGATTTTGGGAGGTGGCAACTTGACTGGGAGAAGGTAAGGGCTATCGATCTCAACTTCTTTTTGTGCTTCCTCAAGTTCTTTGCCTGCTGGAGGTCTCTTACGTTGAGGGCTAGAGCGCACGTCTTCTTCATCTTCCTGTTCGAAGACTTGATCTTTTGGGAGGAGAGCAATCAGGTAAGGAGGAGTGTTCAGCTGAGGTTTATAGGCTATGAGTGGAAACAGATTGTCTTTGTCCTGACAAAGAAATAAACTGTCAGTTTCGCTTGTTCGAGCGGAAAATTTGTTCAGGGCCCGTTCAATGTCTCTCTTCTGAATAGCGGACTTCTCTCGTATGGCTTCATACTCCGTGACAGGTTGCTTATGCGTAGGCGTGCGTATGTACGCATGTGGATCGGGAAACACTGGTAAGTGCGTAGGGATGTACTGAGGATGAGGAGCTTTGGTGCCCGCTTGCAAAATCGACAGTTGCTTAGGCTGAACTGAAGGAACAGGAGGGGAAATCACGGTTTTACCAGCCCTCCTTGCATAAGATTCAAGTTCGTTTGTTTTCAGCCCCATGTTGATCAAAGTCAGGATAACGTCACCAGCAAGAGGTTCAGAACGCCCAGCAAGCTCTGAATAAGATCGACTGCTCTTCCCCACTTCTAATAAAACTGTAAAACAAAAATAAAAATTCAATTATTGTACAGCACTCGAATCCCGTTAAAGGGGTTTGCATGGGGGACGAGGTTCGCTGAGGATGGTATGTTCTAGAAGATGCATAATGGAGAGAGTGGCTCCTACAGCAGCCAGAAGATTAGATGTTCAACCGTCCAGAATTCTAATCGATAACTCCCTTTATTTTTTAGAGGGCCTCCAGTAAGGTAAAAGCACACTGTAGGGGAGACATCTCTCTTCAATTCCTTGCTTTACCCAAGAGTTCAAGAAAATAGAACTTTCAGGTAGTTATTATAATGATAAAGAGACATAACGTGCATGCATAGTAACAAAGAAATCAGAAGCCCGTGAGAAACGGGAAACCTACCTAGTCACAATTATCTAACTTCAACAAACAGACTCGAATTACTGTATATCGAAATCAGTCTGTCGATAGAATCATCAGTGAGCGAACTTGACACTGACGATCGTAAAATCATTCTGAATGAAAATGAATGAGAGAACTTACAAGCGCTAAGCATTTCTGTCAACGTTTCTAAAACAAGGGGCTCTGCTGTGTCGAATCCATGTTCGAGCAAAATGCTCGATATTGCGTTCATGAGAACCTTGCGGTACATTTTCTTACACTTGGTTTATTCAAGCCGTTAAAAATGTATCACTATAAACAAATGAATAAAACAAGTAAAGAAAGTCAGCCAAATTAATCTATAATAACAAACGAACACAACTGTGATCTCATGTGGATACTACACAGTATTTCTAGTATCCAAGTTTGAGTAGTTGTATTTATCTTTTTTGTCCAGAGATAGACATAAGTTATGTTATGAACCTGTACACAACCACGGCGAACATCAGTTATGTCACATAACTGATGTTCGCCGTGGTAGTGTACAGGTTCATAACATAGAATAAACGAACCGTTCTCTAATGGACTGATAAGTAGTGAAGCATCTATTTTAAAGTTGTGTATTTCTTGGGTTTATGTGTGAATTTACCAATTTCTTAGTTTTATGGTCTTATTAATTTCCAAAATATGTGAAATCTATTTTACGAGTAGTAGTAGTCAGTCCGTTTGCTCTTTACAGTGTTCGAGTGATTCCTAAGCTATGGCTAACAGGACAGTGAAAGACGCCAAATCGGTGAGAGGCACAAACCCTCAATTTTTGATTGAAAAGATCATTCGATCTCGTATTTACGAGTGCAAATATTGGAAAGAAGAATGTTTCGCTCTGTCAGCCGAGCTGATTGTTGATAAAGCTATGGAGCTCAGATTCTTAGGCGGCGTGTACGGCGGAAACATCAAGCCGACACCTTTCCTTTGCCTGACTTTGAAGATGCTACAGATCCAGCCGGAGAAGGACATTATCGTCGAATTTATTAAGAACGAAGAGTTCAAATACGTGAGAGCGCTAGGTGCTATGTATATGAGGTTGGTGGGTACGTCTATTGAATGTTACAAATATTTGGAGCCGCTTCTCAACGACGGACGTAAACTTCGGTATCAGACGAGAGATGGAGCTTTCATGTTGATTCACATGGACGACTACATTGACCAACTGCTGCACGAAGAGAGGATGTACGACATCATTCTGCCTAGGATACAGAAGAGGCACGTCCTCGAAGAGGCGAACGAGGTAATTATTTGTATTATCATAGCTACCACTTCACTCATTGCCAGTTGCGATAAAAGTGAATTAAATAGTGGAAAATACCCCATTTATCAGTCCCTTGCAAATTTCAGGGTGGCTCCTGACAATTTCGGACCTGTAACCTTTCATAAAGACCTACCTATTTCTCCTTCATCAAACTAAATAGGTTCGTTTCTGAAATAAGTTCAGGCACTTATTACAGTGGTGTAGAATTACTTTGGAAAGATCAAGATGAATATTGCCTACGTCATTAATTTTTTGGAGCACGATTTCATTAACTCGACATGTTGTTCAGTATTGCTGACTCTGTGCTCAACATACAGAAAAATACACTTGATTAGAATTTATCACACCACTGCAACTAGGCTGTTGAATTTCATTAAGTTGCGTTATTCAAATTTCGTGACAAGTCCGTTAAGAACACTAAGGTATACAATTTTAGGGAAGTAAACCTTTGCCATAGATAGTCAATCTTCGAAGTGACATGCGATCCCGCAGATGACACTACAGGCAAAAAAAAAACGCCAAGGAGTTCTGGGGTCTTTGTCTACTGGTCCTAGTGGGTGGGGTGGTCCTTCAATCCTCAAAAAATTAGAATCCACCGAGAGAGAGGTCACCTACTTGACAAATGAAAGCTAACTCGTTCAAGATTAAATTAAACTTGGTTAAGCCTGATTGAACTGAATTAAAATTAATCAGTCTGTACTTACTGGTATTCCGCCCTCTCAACGTTAACTCTCTTGTCATCGATGTTCATACCCGCCTTGTCTTGTATTTATAACACCTGATGCTGTAGTCTTATATACTTAGTGGTATATAAGTAGACCTATCATATCAAGTACTATCATAACAATGTCCGATCGACTTGGCACCAGGTGGAGCCTCGGATATCTGCCCTGGACGACGATGCTGACGACAACGTGGACTCTTCGGGCGACGAGGAAGATCTACCACCTGAAAAACCTCCAAGAAGAGATGAAAGGAAAAGACCATCTTCTCCTGTTGCCGTCAGAGCTAAAGAGCGCGACAGAAGCAAGGAGAGGGACCGCAAACACAGAGAAAGGTATTTTTCACTTAACAACTCCATAAGCGAGGGTAACTTCAAAAGCATGCATTGGTGGCCTAATGTCACATGCCTCAGGTACAGTTAATTTGACATATTAATGTGACCATCAAGTGTTACAAAACGTCCATGAGCATCCTTTAGCGGAAACTGAGTTTCCATGATGGTCGCAGGCTCGCGTTTGGTGAGTCACCTCACTAAATTGTTTCTCTTCCCGTTTGATCCCCACATTGATGAAAGCCTACTATCGGTAGGGAGATCTCGTGTGGACGGGAGGATGCTGTCTCAAAATGATGAGAACTTGCATGGCGGTAAATAGGCATGGATAAGAACGGGCATCATATTTACAAACATTTTAGGGACTTGAATGTAAATGAACCATTGATGTGTACACGTACACATGGACGGTAGTTACCGTCCAAAGTAGAAAAGCGGCAAGGAAAACCTAATTTTGAGAAAAACGCAGGTAAACTTTCCAAAATGCATGTCTTCGACTGTTCTACTTTATTCGGCTGTATAACCCTATAAATGACCCTAAGTTCCTATGGTTTATGGATTTTAAACGCTGAATTGAACTATATACTTAGAATACGTTGGTTTTGTAGTGGTCATGACTAATGACTCATTAGGATCTTCGGACCTGGTATCAGATGTCTTCTCTAAACCGACGATTTGGAGATTTTCTGCATGCAATACTTCGGTTGGAGGAGTGGTGTTCACTGAATCAACAAAATGTTCAGTTGTTACCTTTCATCGCAGGGCCGAACCGCTCATTTTTTTAATACATTCTTGGCGATTCTCCCCTGCGAAGGTCGAGTGAAATGGTGGATCCGGGTGTTCATTTCGACGAGCAGATTTCTGAAAAGGAACATAAGGGAGAATACCAGCTATCGTGACGGTTTACAAGGCCCCAGTTCTTCCAATCTTGAGTCCATTGAATTACGTGATTAAGTAATTAAGATTACGTAATTAAATAACGTGATCGACAGTCCCACACTTCTCTCGAAGATCAGCGTTCTTGCACCATGCACCTCTGCCCGCTCGCCAATGCGGTTCTTCGTCCCTTTTTCAGCCACAAACTACCAGAAAAGCCAATCCTTACGCAATGCGAACCTCTTCCTAATCATGAATCCGGACTTATTCTCCCCTCCCCCAATCATTAACACCTAGGAATAGATTTTTTCCCCTGTTATTGCTTTTCACTTGTTTCAAAGATTTCGTTACTTTGTAAAGTGTTTTTTGTTTTTGTACTTTTTCTCGTGAGACATCATTTTTCTCTTGTGCATTTTTCTCCCCCGATTAAAATAATATATTCCGATTTTTTTTCTGTATAATATTATTTATTTAATGGGACAAGCCAAATATTATTTGGCTTGTCCCATTAAATAAATAAATAAGAAATGATGGTCTAAAATATAAAAAATTCCAGAGGCTTATTAAAACCCGATCACCTAGTCAGCCAGCCCTCTGACGTCATAGGCTCTTACGGCATAGGCTGTGACGTACTAGTTGGCCTCCTGCCAGCCGTCTGACGTCATACGCTCGTGCGTCATATAATCTGACGTACTAGTTGGCCTCCGGCCAGCCGTCTGACGTCATAGGCTCTTACAGCATAGGCTTTGACGTACTAGTTTGCCTCCTGCCAGCCGCCTGACGTCATACGCTTGTGCGTCATAGGTGCGTCTGACGTAGTGGCCCGCCTGTCGCTTGTGTTCTGACGTGATCTGAGGGAAAGGGTGAATAAAGGAAACACATTTTTCCCGTTTCAGTTTATGTGCCAAAGCAAAGACATGAAAATGTCAAAAGAATGTCAACTCCATCCTGTTGTTGATACAGTCGAGAATTAAATCCTTGCATACGAGTCTGCAACACATTGGGACATTTTATGTCTTTAAAGAAGTGATTCAAGAACCTTCGAACAATGCTACATCACCTATCCCAGTAGCGTAGTTGTTATACTTAATTGTAGGGTTCATCATAAATTATGAAGCTTGCATTCGTATAGACAATATAAATTATTGAGAATGATCACCTGTGTGTAAACAATTATTTAAAAAATCACGCTCATACCGCAGCTTGTCGGCCACGCACTCCGCAGTGGTTAACGTAATATGGTTAGGTAAATCGAGAGCTATCCAACGAGTGGTGAACGATTTTTGTACGATGATAAAGTTCCGTAGCAACGAATCGGTTGTAAGCGAAAATCATCAGAAATTTTCGTGACGATTTCGTGTAACGCTTTTGTGTAACGTTTTTCGAGTTGTGTGCCAGAGTAAAGACATAAAATGTCAAATTGTAATCGTTTTCTACAGTTGTTGGGTCGACCTTTACGTGATCACTTTGCTTCAATGGAATAATTAGTTGACGCGTCAAAATGTCGTAAACCTTTGTGGCCGGTTTACTCTGTATTTTTTGTATTCTAAATAAGAATAATTGTTTTTTTTATTTTAGGGACCGAGAACGAGAACCCAGAGACAAAGGGCGGGAAAGAGACCGTGAAAGGGAAAAAGGCCGCCCAAGGAGTCGAAGCAGAGATCGGCGCCACCGCTCCCGGTCGCAAGAGCGCCGCCCTGAGCGGGAGCGTCCTCGAGAACGCCCGCGCGATGACCGAGAACGACTTCGCGATGAACGGGAGCGACCCAAAGACGACAGGAATAGACCTGATCGACGAGAGGACAAGAGGAGGGAACACGATCGGTATGATAGGGAATATGAGAAGTATGACAGGGAACATGATAAGTACGATCGTGAATATGACAAGTACGAGCGTGAACATGAGAAGTATGAACGGGACTACGAAAGACGACGGGACAGGGATCGTGGCGTTAACAATTTCTACGGTTAACATTTTACGTTTGTACAAATTATGTTTTTGTAATAACTAGATTAAGGATATAATATTATTATCTGCACCGTATAATAAATTGATGCCTCAATATTACCTTAGTTATTTAATTAAGTATGATTCAGAAAGTCAGATACCTACCTACACATTTCAGTATGTTAAACTCCCGATTGTATGGATTGTATCATTCCAAAAAACATAACGAAAACGAACTCACCAAGTTCTTCACAACAGCTTACAAATTCAAAGTCTTGCTCAATATGTACAAGTGTAAATCTCTATGTACAATATCCTTAATAATTATTAGTTCTGTGAGGGGACACAAGGATAATATTATTGTAATATTACAATATTATTGTAATTATAATTAGTGACGAAGTGAAAAATTGAGTGTTCGATCGAGCAGGTGAACAGATGGTCCTCTCCTAGTGGGGGTAGCAGTAACTAGCTCACATTTAATTCGTGGGTGATTACTTGTACTACATCATTGAAATTACTTCCTTACCGCAGGCACGCAACACAAAAAAGCATTTTTGTTATTGTTAGCAATGGTGAAAACAGAAAGAAAATGAAGAGCAGAATTGCAAATTTCTTTATAATGGGGAAAGTTTTCAAATGGTGACTTGTCATGAGAATTAAGAACTGGAATGCTGAAATGTTACATTGTTTTCAACACTTTTGTATAGGATGGAGACTTGGGCCTCCAGAAAGGTGATATGCATAAGATCCAAACATTCGAATTGTGTGTTGGTGCTATCGTAGAATGCTGATCCTTCTTTGGGCTGAAAAAGTTACAAAATTGACGTTTTGAGAAGAGTGGGAGGAAATACTGAAATTATTGAAACAATAAAGATACAATATTTTGGACGTATTATCAGAGGGAAGAAGTACGAGATCTTGCAGCTTATTTTAGAAGGGAAAGAGAGGAATATGGACAATCTCAAAGAATTAGAACCTCTGCAACTATAAGCAGGGACTGTTCAGAGCTGCAGGGGACAAAGACAGACTGGCCACGATGATTTCCAAACTCCGATAGGAGGGGAGCAATAAGGAGAAGACTAAAAAACTGCACCCGTTTTGTTTGAGGGATAAGAATCACACCCTTTCTTCATCATCAAGATCATCCTCGTCCAAATCAGGGCAGATGCCGATATGTTGAGCTCTCTGTTCTAGGCGGGAGGATTCGCTTTTAAATCCGGATTCTAGTTTCTCGAATCAACAATTTTGAGAGTTTATTACTGCCAATAGAAAGGCTTTCAAGTTCTAATACTTAAAAGTACAGTTAAAAATCACCAAACCTTATTTAGGGTGGTGATTGTCTTATGACCTACTACTCCAATACGCTATCGATCAAGTTTGAGTACCTATTATAATCAAACGGAAACTTTGAAGAATGACATCAACCATTGGATGTCAAGGTTTGATTTCGTTCAAAAATTGCTCGACGGCACGTTTTTTGTAGATAAATTTGATTTGCCTTCTTTAGAGTGGGTTTCTTTAGTTCGAATCTGTAAACCAAGTCTTTGGTCGTGTTTTGTCATCAAAACCGTTATCTGTTCATTGTTCCGTTGGGACGTTAATGATTCATTGCGAACTGGCATGTTCTGACTCTTCTAACGTGGAGATTGGACAGCTTTTTTGTTTTATTACCTTCGATAATGAACCTTTGGAATCGCTCAAAATTTGCTGGTTTACGTTTCAAGTTACGTAAATTCAGAAAATCGAATAAAACTCGGCCTGGCGGGCAAAACGATTTTGCTATAAGGAGACAAATTTAAGCCTATGTCCTCAGCATCAACACACTCATGCTGTCTGTACAATGAGCAGAGTCCCAAAATAATTCAAGTCTCACTATTTATACAGTAAAGACATGTAAGTGATCATTCTACAGCAACCGGGTACCCCCTGGGAAAATTTTCCGACAAACAGGGTACTAAATAGAGGGTTTTAACACTTTTCGTAATCGAAAAAACTTCACTTTTCAAAGAAATCTTTTTTTAAATTCATGATTTTTCAATATGTCTCCTTATTTTGGGGGTGATCCGGACCCCTCCTGGCTGCACCACTGTTCCTAACCCAAGGACAGTGGCTTTAACCTCAAACAGCCACCAACTAGGCACAAATTACACATTTACAGAGATTGAGTGGAGTCGAGGTTCAAAACCAATATTATAGGCACGCTTAACAATAGGTAAATTGAGTGTATTTCAAAAATCAAAATATTTAACCAAACATTACAACAACTCAATAATAAACATTACATGAGAAAATTGTATGAGTAAAACAAGATTTATTATCTACATAGGCGCCGACTTATGAAAATTATAGGGGGGGGGGGGGGGCATATTGTTTGGAATATATGCCCATCCGCCTGTATTGCAATACATATCTATATGAAAAATTTAATAAATTAATAAGCCCTTCCTGATAATAGAAAAGTGTTTTCATACAAAATACTGCCAACTATAACAGTACAGAATTTTAATAGGGTTCCTTTCACGGTTTAGTAGAGTTTATGAATTAATCGAACATAACTGTACTTTTCTTGTAAACTATTACTTTTGCTAAATTATTGGATAGATCGTTACCAGTGACTTAATCTTTATTTTTTCAATTCTAAGTTTTGTCAACACAAAACATTTTGTAAATTGACAAATAATTAATTTTTATCTCAGAAAAAAGATGGTCTGATGGTAAATTTATACGCAGTGATCACAAGGACCTTTCTAACCTAATTGAAAAGTTAAATTGAAATCAAGACTTTGAAATGATTAAAAAGAAAAAAATAGACGAAAAATCCGAGGTCATGACGTCACAGCCGAGCTGTTTTTGCAAAATATATGAATTACAAAAATATTAATAAAAAATAAATTTTGACATTTCACACTTAGTTTTATTAATTAAAAAAAATGTAGTGCAAGTTCCTCAGTCATTATACACGACCGATATGTTTATGAAGTTCATACTATAGCACTTTGCCGGTGGGGGGGGGGGGGGGGCTGAGCCCCCACCACGACAGCATTGGGTGTGGGGCTCAAGCCCTACGAGCCCCTAATAGTCGGCGCTTATGATTATCTACTATACTTTTGAATAGTACATGGCCCTTTTCTAACAGCGAACTTGAAAAGTTAGCTCAAGAACTCAAAACAGGCTGTCCACGATTTAGAGACGAACTCGATCATTTTCAAAAATTGCGAATATTTGGAAATAACTCGTGTAGTAAGTAATTTTTTGAAAAAGCACACAAGTAATGCACCTCAACATGTTTTCCGGGTGTTCCACCTACGGATTCTAAGCAACTTTTCGTGTAGAACTTTTCGTGTTTGATATTTTTTTCAGATGACTGTTACGCGTGATATTTTAGCAGACACGAGGCGAATCGCATGGAGTTCCTCAGTATCAGCACTACCTCAGCAAGATACAGAAATGTTGGACGGCCTGATGAAAACCAAAACGAGATTGAATCTCTGAAAATACTACAAGGTTGAGGTATCGCGTACCTTAAAGGATCGACGTCGAAATTTGTACACTGAAATAATCGAGTAATGAATCATTTCTGCGTGAAATTTCGAGTAGAACCTGCAATGAGAGGTTTTCGTTTGAGAAAAAAAAAAACAAACCTACATAATTTCGTCAGGGCTGGAATGTAGATGAATGGGGCACTAAATCGTAGACTCCCTGTACAGTGGAATTCGGTCGTTATCAAATCCCAACTCGAATATTAGAATGATTAAACTTATAATAGTAGGTACGATTACATCCAACATACTATAGGTAACCGAAAGAATCTTGATACGAATACAACAGCCAATTTCGAGTTTGGATAACGGTTCTTCCAAAAGGATGAAGGCGGGTTCACATGGAGCGGAAAGTCCGGATTGCGTATTGCTCTGTGATTGGTCAGCGTCGAAGGTTGGGAGTGTACTTCCA
Organism: Stenodema calcarata; assembly: GCA_963920205.1. Lineage (NCBI taxonomy): Eukaryota > Metazoa > Arthropoda > Insecta > Hemiptera > Miridae > Stenodema > Stenodema calcarata. The sequence goes on along the minus strand of OY986053.1, from coordinate 14,228,232 downwards.
TGGCTTTGACCAATCACAGAGCAATACGCAATCCGGACACATGTGAACCCAGCTTAATACCATACGACTCCTAATTGGCGCAGGCGCAGTATCAACATGCAGTAGGTTTGTTCGTGCTGCTCTCACAGAATAAGTTTGATGTAACAACAACTTGTGCCAGCCCGTTCGGTAGAGCAATGAAGTATGGGACATCAATATGATCAAATCATGTAAATTTTGAAAGCGGTTTATGATTTTTTGAATAAATTCCAGAGTCTTCAGGATCTGGTATGAATTTTCCTCAACTAGTTGAATCAAGACCACAGCGAAGCATGGAAAATACAATGAGTCGAGTAACGCACAAGGCAAATTCATTAAATCCTTCCATCGCCATTATAACAAGTCAGCATCAAATCCTATATCCGTCCAACTAAGAAGTCTACAGAGAATGATGCAGCCATCCAGACGATTGGAAACTACAGCTTGAGAAGTAGTCGAGCATTTGACTCAATTGAGTATGTGACACTCTTGTTTCGGATCCTATCAACCAAAACTCAAGGCGGGTTCACATTGGAGCGGAAAGTCCGGATTGCCTAATGCTCTGTGATTGGTCGAGGCCATGGAAGTACGCAATCCGGACTTTCCACTCCATGTGAACCCGCCTTCAGCGTTTAAGAGGATGTCACATCAGGCATCAATTTGCACTAGTTTTCCAACCCAATTGTGAAGATTTGTAATATTTTAGTTCTACTATTAATTAGATTTCGCATGTTTGGTTCAATTCTCACTTTTTTACAAATCTACTTTGAGTATGTCCCGTAGATTTCTCGTTTTAATTAATTTTAAGTTAATTAGTTTGAAGTAACAGCACGAACACACCAAGTAACTACATCTGGCACTTTCACCAGCGACATAAGGAAGATACACATACATAACTTATACGAACTAAATTATCAAAAATAAATAATAGGATGGCCTGAATATAATATATAAGACACGCCACATACATAGTAAGGGTACAAGTAAACTGAATAGATCCACTCTTGACCCGACTTTACCTAGTTTTATTGTGAGTTCGTTGAAAAGAAAACACACGCTTAAAGCAAAAACAAGCAGAACGAGTCGTTTCTTGAAACCATATCCTCCAAAACAATGAATACGACTGAACTCTGTAAGTGCTCATTACTATAAATCCTTGAATCCTGAGAATTCGAAATGCTTCCGATGTGGGAGGTGTTTCTAAGGGCAAAGCGAGGGCTGCCATACGTACCTCATGCTAAGTCAATGTCCTACATTCATCAAGCAGGAAGCAATGTAGTACGGATATGCACTATATCTGGAGGGGAATGTAAAATTGCTCACATCTTCGATTATGATGTGTACATTTAATACGATCAAGTGAAACTAAAAACCTAAAATGATAAACACCGTGATACTCTCATATTTGATTTCTGTGCTTTGCCTGCCAAGAAATAAGCAGTGTCAGCATTTGATAGCCAAATCAGATTTAGCATTGCACATTTATGTAGTACCGCTTTTCTGCCTTTTATCATCTTTACTTTTCCATACTACTAGCTCACAACGGTTTCCCCTCAGACTGAACACTGCTAATAACTTCCGAAGAGAACCTACTAAATTTGAGTGCCAATCGAATTGAGTGGAGATCGATTTGTCCTTGATTAAGTGGATACGTTCACGATACAAAATTATCAATGAGACCTCCACTCAAAACTACACATTCGCACGCATCTCTCAACGAATGTTCAACAACCGATCACTCGTATTCAATTCAAAACTAGCACCTATCAGTACTTATATTACCTGTAGTACATCACTTCCTGACGAGCTATTAAGAAAAGAAGTTATTATTTTAATGAGATGAATTCTTCAATTGGTGAACGATACAACATACTGTTGCCAAAGAGCACCGAGGATGGATAAATAGTAATGAGCAAGATACGTCACAACAATGGTAGACAACTAATTATATTCCTCAAGCAACTCCAAGCAATCTTGGGTAAGTCAACAGAACTTTTCTCAGTCAGATCGGATTTTCACCGTTCGAACGCGACATGTTACAAAGATAATCGTGACCCGCAGGCCTGTTACAGTTATCGTACATTCTTGGATGAACAAATAAGCGTAATTTCATCACAATTTGTCAAAATTGCCCCTCACACCATAGCGCATTGTTAACACTTCTGACCATACGGCAGCCAAATGAGTACGTTCAAGGTCGAGCCTCATAAAATACGTAGTACATACAATCCAAAGCTCGTTTGATTCATTACAAGTCATTTCTATGAATACAATCTGTCTCTCTTAGCGATAACTGTGTTGACAAGGTGATGATTGATTGAGAGGTCGTAGAAAGTCGGCCACACTCGGTTAAAAAATATTTTAAAAACTCCGGTGACCTTCATATTCAAGATTTCTTGGGTTTAGGAATTCGGGTTGAAAATTAGGGCTGAAAAGGCAAAAAGTAGGAAAACAACGCCGCCGATGAGCGTTACGGTTCGAACTGAGATTTTCTGAGCTATAAATCGACCGCCTAGAACGGCCATCCCGGTGCAGATGGCGTGGCCAATGATGCCGCCCAGGGTGACGCCGTAGACGTCTTCTCGAGCCGCCAGGATAATCGTGGCCAGCTGCGAACGGTCGCCCCATTCTGCGAGGAACGTCAGCGTAAACGCTTGGATTATGATGCGAGAGACGGCCAAAAACAGAACCTGTCTAGGGGGAGAGCGTTTAGAACCAGATTCTACATCGGACATGAGGATTTCCTTTTCGAACTCTTCGTCCTTCTTCCGCAGATCCGCCTGTACCTCGTCAAACTCTTCCTGACCCTCGTTCGGCGACATTTTGTAGCCTTCTCGCAGCATTTTCAGTCCGAATATCGCGAATAAAGCCGTGGATATGTAGTAAGTATAAGCTCTAGGAATAATGGTGGCGGCCCATCCGAAGAACACGGACAGAATGGTCATAAACGCCAGAGCAGCGATGGCTCCGGAAAACACGGTCATTCGCGAATGTTTCATAGCCATGATGGCTGCGATGAAGAAAGTTTTATCTCCTATTTCGGAGACTATGATTACGGAGAACGAAGCGATGAAGCCATGGGTGAACCCAAGCCCTGCCCCAGGGTCGTGCTTCGTTTGAGCAGTGCTATCATTGTCTTCTCCTGCCAGCAAACTTGGCTTGGCGCTGCTCGATGACAGCTGTTCATTCCTTATAGCTTTTATGACATCTTCATCCACGGGTTCTTTCTCGCAGAATACCGTCGGCACTAAAAGTATCAACGCGCACACAACATACAAATTCATCTTGCAAAACCAACGATAACCGGGAGAATGTACGAGACGAGAAGATTCTCAACGTGAAAATAGTGAATTTCACGAGCTAACTGCCGACATTTCAATCGTAAAGCTTTTATACGGCACTTACTCGGATAACAACTACGTGAAGTTCTGACATCCGAAGAGCCACGCGAAGGATAAAGAATAATTCGATAACACCTCCTAATTCAACATCAACTACAAGAAATGGGTACAATGGAAAGAGATTAGGCAAATGAGTGCCAACAAATATTGATATGGTTGGTTCTTCTTCTTCTCCTACTTCAATTTTCCGACTGAACCGTCGTTAGGTCACATGATCCATGGAAGAAGGAACGTTCCTTTTCTTCTTCCATGGAGTTTTAGGGGGAGAAAAAGACCCAGTCTGACAAGTGACCCATCAAGGAGTTCTTATGCTGAACACGATGGTGAAATCGAAATTGCGATATCTCATTCCGTTCTCAAACTAGAGTACTTTGAAAATGAAGAAACGTGGTTGATACTGGAATCTCTCGATTCAGAAGTAGTGAAGAGCTGAGGCTCCTGTATGGTGAGTCAGATTTATGAGCACTCAATAGCGAGCCCGATTGAGGTGGTTAGTTCACATTGAGCAAATGCCTCCAGAGAAGTGTTCACGACGAGAATTGTATAAGCCAGGGAAGCCGTCGCTAGGCTGGCTCAAGAATAATGAGGACCTGATCCGGAACCATTGACAGAAATGAGTGGCAGTCTATTGTTGAGGTCACAGCAATGGACAATAGCGCCAATAGACAAAGAAAAGGAAAGGGTATTATAAAAAAAAGATAATACATGTCTGTCATTTTATCCGTAATAAAAAAGCGCTGAACCCAATTCTTACTGCTAAAATTACGAATTCTACCCAAAACACTGGATTGAGAGATGAATAAAACTAAAAGGAACCAAAATTATTAATAGCACATAATTACCAAGCCTTTATTTGGACACGGAATTACAAAAGTTTCATAGAAAAAAGACTGTTACATAACAATGGGACAGTAGCACTTGACACGATTCTTTAAAAAAATATTCACTTGCTGAAGGAACCAGAAAAGGAAGTTCCCAATTTTGGTTTATTAGTTCCTTCAAATTTGCGGTCCTTAGACAACGATTCTTCATAATGCCTCATTACCATTTCGGGGTCTATTCTCACGAAAGCATCTTCAGTGTCCACCAAGTCGTCTTCAATGCTTTTGGGTTTGGCCGTTGTGTAGTCTTCTGCAGGGTCATCTTCATCATCGGAACCTTTTTGAGTGGGTATGGCGTTGTAGGGGAGGAGCTCAGATAGATCAACGTGCCAGGCCTGTGAGGCCAGACGAACGTATTTTAGACTGAAGTTCTCTCGAGATGGCCAATACTGATTAGAATCTTCCTCGTCTTCTGTATGAGCGATGGAGAACTGGTGGTGGGAGCTATCGTCGTCTTCGCGCTCTCCAAATAGGTTACCTTCAAGTTTCAAAAGGACATGAGAGGTCTCCATCATTTTGGACGTCAAGTCTTTTAGCTGCTGTCGGCTGAATACCTGGAATAAACATAACATTCGTCGAAACTATAATACAAGTTCAAATTATGATCACTTGAAAGATTTATTATATATTACGTTATCTATAAAGGATGCCGACATACTGCTTAGGCAATGGTTTATGATTTTTCAATATATAATTTATAACCCAGATAAACTAATATTGAACAAAGCAAATTATTTACGGTCATCCCAGGGACAATTTCCAATGCCCCCTGTAAACAGGGGAAACATTACTCCAATGAAGTATTTCAACGAATTTCAAGTTTTACTTCATAATACTTGAGGAGCAAAGCTTACTTTGTAGTAACTTGATGACTCATCCATTAGAAGATTCATTAGGTTCATGATGTCAGTGTACATTTCCATACTCTGGAGAGCGTTGATCAGAAGCATACAGATCTAAAATTCAATTTGAAAGAAAATATAGGTATTTAGTTTTCAGTACAAAATAAGAAAAACGGTATTTCAAAGAGGTGAAATTCGAACAGCTGTGAATCAGTTCCAGCTACCTATAACATTAGAACTAATTCAGCAACTTGAAAGGGTGTAGGATCAATATAAGTACATATATAATCAGGGATTTTTATTTCGCCTTTTATATTTCATTTGTGACGGGAGGATATTTCCACAATGTTTAGCATCCTTCTCCAATCAGTGGATCAGAGGATTTGGTTTAGTTGAAGAGGTGAGCTGTGGCCACGCAAGCGTCGGCTCCACTAACGTCCTAAGTTGTGAACAGGTTTCCACAAAAGTGGACTTTTCGTAAGTGTGAATAGTATGGTCTTATCCGCCTGATATTAAATTGTTGGATTTAAAGTATCATGGAAAATATTGAAATGTCATCATTTACTTAAAGTATCAAGTATCATGGAAAATATTGAAATGTCATCATTTACTTCTGGAATGCAGAGAGATCTTAGCCGCTCAAGGTGGGACTTCCTCGGTTCCTCATCAAGATCGTCGACCAGCCAGCCACTGGGAAACACTATGATGTTATTAAACTGCTTTTGAAGACGCTAGAAAGAGAACAAATCAATGAATCTTTGAAATTAATACGAGGCATTCGAACAAATTATTGACGTGTCAAGGTGTAGGTAAATATGATAACATTCAAACAATAAACTTCCAAGAACCAAATAAAATGTTTGGTATTTGTAAGATAGTCTCAGAACTGATCAAGATGAATGTACAGTTACTGTATATCCAATCAAGTTGCTCCCAAACCCGCGCAAATTCATTCATCCCTACAATTTAGCCAATTTAAAATTAATATCCATGTTTGAGGCTGTGCATAAGTAAAAAAAGTTGAAAAATCACGTAGGTCTTGATATTGTCAAAAGTCAACTTTTGACCACCTTGAAATTAGTGACACTTCTGTTTCTTTCAGCAGTTCATCTTTTACCATTTGAACATTCTGTCCTCTACCTGTAGCACAATACATACCTACCGACTCGCTAATTTTACAACCATTCCAGGTGCTGACACCTCATGGTTTGCTGATCTCCTCCTGGTGCTCGAGTTTTTTGTTCGACCACTCATGGGATGGACAGCTGTGGAAATACAGCCCACCGGGTGGGCATATTGCCTAACCCCCCGAAAAGGAAAACAGGAAAACTCAGCAAACTATACATTGCATGGTAGCAGAGCGTGGTTGGTAGGTACGTGCTGGCTTTGCACACCGCTGCTTGCACAAGATTGCTAAAGGTTCCTACACAAACTTATAGTTGCAGATTGCTAACCTGTGTTTGATGAGCCATAGTACTCCTCCATCTCTCAAGGTCATCATTGTGCCTCTTCAACCGATGTTCATAAGCTACGTTTTCAGTGAAGTCTTTGCTGTTTGGTGGTTTTGTTGGCGGAGTGGGTTTCGTGTTGTGGAACTGGTGGAACCACAACGAAAAGCTCTCATGAGCATCCACATAGGCCTTGAGGCAAAGGTACTCTTTGATTGCAGCGTTGGCTTTAGGAGGTAGATTAGCGGTGCGGACAGCCTCATCTTCATGTACAGTGCAGTTGTAGTGGAGCAATACGACTTCAGGTGAATCAGAGGGAACTTTCTGCAATGCAAGCCTAGAAATGGATACAGTAAAATAGTTATCAACTAGGTAAATAGTGAAACACGGTATCACAGCTTTGACAATGCAGCAAATAACATATAACCTGCTGTGAGTAGTTCACAATACATCAACAATAGAAGCTCACAAACCTAGCTGCAGAGAGTTTTTTATGGGCAATAAATTGCCGAACTATCGCATTGGTTTCCCACATGGCTTCTGCTCTTTGGTGGGTGTAGAACATCATCCATTCTAAGGCAGATATTTTCTTAGCGTCGTCTTCTGATATCTCTTGAACCAATTCTGCGCCAGTCTCTTCAATATTTTGACTTTCCTTGTTACGGATTTTCTGAACAACACGTTCCGTTATCTGTGAGACTTTCAAGTCGAACTTTTCAGCGGAACGGAGGCAGTTTTGTCTTTCGTAGGGTTCAGAAACGGTTTCCAGGTATTCAGAGTATAGTTCAACTTGATCATCAGCAGGAAGTTTGGTACAATAGAAGGCAATAAGATCTGGATCGGAATCATCGAACATGGACTGGAATCATGGAAACAGAATCATAAGAGCAACCACAAAATAGAGTAATTTTCCAATACTGATAAAATTCAATCAATAATGTCCACATTCAACGCTGGTGATGCTTATTCCTAATGAATAAATGAGACGGAAAGATCACAGTAATGAGTTTTTTCTGATGCAGTGATTGTATTAAAATGGCTGAGTGAAGAAAATAGTATTGAAGACGAACAGGAGTACCTTGATATAAGCTTTGATGATATCATCACCCAAGTTCACTGGCTCGCTATAACCAGCTATCCTAAGTACCAGGACCACGTGAGCAAGAAACCTCAAGAACTGGGGCTGGCACAGACCTTCGACCCAGACTGCGCACCTCGACAGAAATTCAGAACTTTGCCCGTTGATAAGAAGCTCTTGTATGACTCGGATAGGGGTCTTGCCTTCTTCTAAGCTACCGATTTCTCGCAGAATGTCCTCTATTTTTCTTCTGTAAGAAACAATGAAGATATCCGCATGATTCAAGAGCCCATTGTCAACCAAATGTCAGTTAATTAAATCCTTTTCGGCACACTTACTCGTTACTCCAATAATGAGGAGGCATTGGTGGAAAATCTTTCAGGGAATTATCCCTTATGTTTTGTTCGACAGCAACATCGACGGACACTTTGGTTTTGGCCCAGAGGAGATCTTCCCAGCTTGTACAGTAAGGAAGAATGGAAGGTAAGTGACCGCAGAGGGCACCCATCACAGCTCTATCTTCAGGTGGGGCACGCAGGTCTTCACACATTTTCCAGGCACACATCTTCCAAATAGCTCTGCGAAACGACCAAATGAACACGGAACGAATGGTAGTGATATGTGAATGGTAAGTGACAAAGTGTAATCAAATGCAGCATACCTGTGAGGGTTTCCTTCAATAGGTAATTTCGATGTGTTATCCTTGTACGCATAGTTTGGGTCATGGAAAAGCCTCCACCCTTCTAGGGTAGCTGCTCTCCAAGCCTGACCACAGTGAATGCAGATTTCTTGAGCTTTATCAATGTTCCCCTTACGTATTTCAGCAAAAACCTGAGAAGCAATAGATCGTTAAACAAAAGTATTGGGACACCTTAATTAGTTTTGTACAAAATTTGGTCCAATGTTCGTTGAACTGGATGATTCGGGTGCAGATCAACTGTACCACGGAATTTCGTTTTATTAAATCCTTTTTTTTTTTTCTTCAAAAATAAGGCTTTTTGGAAAATTAAGTGTACAAATGAAGGAAATACCTGTTTGAGAAGTCGTTTTTCATCTTCGGCATCCAAGTCGTGCAATGGGCGGCCCTCCCTACTCGGAGCATCAGGATCCAAGCTTTTAACGATTTCTCGGGTACTTCCATATGGGATACGGCTGTTCTGAAGTTGGAACAAAGTGTTTTCCCAAGCAACCGTTTTATCGGTGAAGAAAGCGATTTCTTCCCTCTGCAAAAGCTTCCATTCGTCCCGGGCGTTGCGCTCGAGCCAATCAACCACAATCTGTGCCTACTCATGAAATGTACTTCGTTAGTTACCTACATTTGAGAAGCGCTGATACTTCCATGAATATTCCATATTGAAAGTAACTTGGTTAACTCACCTCCCTGACTGATCGTTCCATACGATAGAAATTTTCCATAATTTCTTTTTCGCTCAGTGGATGCGGATCTTCTTCAGGAGCTTCAGAATCAACATTTTCTTCAAAAAAAGCTCTATCCCTGTATAACGCGTATATCAACCTCCAGGTATTTTTCTCGTTTACAAGCCATGATAGATCCTAAAAGTTACACGCAGAATTTTGTTACAAACAGTTTGCAATACAATATCCTGAAATACTTTCAATTAGCACAACTGTCATATTGAACTAACGTTTCCTTGCTTGTCAAATAAGCTTCCACTTTTGCAAGACATTTCGATGACCGTTTCACATTCATTGATGAATGACTGAACAGCGTCAAAAATACTGAACGTTGAACTGAAAGTAGTGCAAATCCTTTGGAATTCCTTGTGAAGACCTTGTATAGCTGGAACGTACATAATTATAAACACACTATAAATAAAATACAGGACACTCGTAATTTAAGTATGTGGGGGTCCCATCAACAGAACACTTACTAGACGTCCCCCACGCTGAGGTCATGGCTGTAGCTGAAGTGTCGATGAGGCATGACAACTCGTCGGGGCCAATAGTGAATGAAAGGTCTTCAACATATGATTTCCTGATTTTGGACTTTCGGGCGTCACTCCTGAACTGCTCAACTGTCGGTGAGGTATAGTCGCCATAATCTATAGCGACCAACAAAATATTTTACTAGTATTTGTTAGAAGTTTAGCCGTAGGCTCAAAGCAGAAAGCATTCGGGGAGGGGGGGGGGGTAATCCCAAGCATTTTTGCGCAGAAGAAAAATTTAGAAGATTTTATAATTTCAATATATACCTAAAGGAGAGGTGTTCGAAACCCCACTGGTGTATATAGATAAGATGTTGGGAAGCTTGCTATAAGTAAAGCACCTCGAACTAATTAGATTTATTGTGCCCTCCCTGTAAGTAGAGCTCCAGTTGTTTTGCCAACTTCCAGACGCTATTGAGATTCCCCATGTAGATTTCTGAGTCAGGGTTTATATTGCCCAAGCACAGAAACCGGGGCCTTCCCACAGTGGTGTAAATCAGACAGAACAACCAGTGGGGTGTTCTAGGGCTAGCTTTTAAGTAGTAACAGAACAACGACAACATAGCCCACAGACGTAATGTGAGTTGTGCCTCCCTATTGCTCGCTAGCAATAGCAACCCTCACACACAAGTTGTGTGACATAACGTCTGTGGGCTATGTTGTCGTTGTTATGTTACTGTGCTTGTTACAACTTCTTGAAAAGCTAGCTCTGGAACACATCACTGGTTTTCGGTCTGATTTAACCACTGGGGTGTCGAACACATGTGATCTTCCTCTTTTTGTATCAAGCTACAAAAAATACCAGTACCAAACTTGAGAGAAATGAATGATTCAAGTAGTTAGTTGATGTACGTACATCTGTTTCCATTTAGGTATATGTTACGATTCTGGGGAAAGTAATCAATACCAGTAGTAGTATCGGGAGGCAATTCGATACCAAAAGTACCCATATCGATGAGTATCGCACACCCCCAAGTGCAACCATGCTACCTTCTTTTCTGAAGTCGTTAGCAGTTCGTTCCATTTGAAGGTTGCTATACCAAAATGTTAGCCGATAACAAACTTACATCTACTACTGAACTGCCCTTATACCTCTTTATCATTAATACATACCCACGGTAGTTGAATTTGCCAAAGGGAGCGTCCCTTTCAGGTGAGAAGATTGCGGATACATTTTCCCGGTAAACTGAGCCTGTTGGATGGTCACATGAACATAAATTCAGAACGATGCGCCGTGAAATACTCAGTTATACGACAAATCACTCCATAGATCTTCAAACTAAACAACACAAGTTCATAACATTTCGAGTCTCGAAATGTTATATCAAAAAATAAGCTTTTCAATATAAAGGCGATCGGTGAGTTACAAATTATAGAAAAACCACCAAACTCAAGTAAGCGGTTAAGATGGATACTAGACAGTTATGCATGGAAGAAGGAACGATTCATGGAAGAATACCTTCTTCCATGGGAATGATGGATTCTTCTATTATGATCCATGAGAATAACGGGTGGATGCTACCAACGTACCTGGTGGTTGTATGGACTTCAGTTATCACTAGTGATTATATCCTCACCATACATAAATTGATTACATTGGATTTTCCGCACTCACACATATCTTTGTTTTCACCTACTCATTCATACACATCTACGTTTTTTCTAAACATAAATGCTATGTCCGGAAAGGATTACGAAATTCCCACAAACGAAGAATTAGTGGACGGTTTGGTGAATGAGTTGAAAACCTCTTGTGATTTGGGCAACAATAACTCGGACACAACCGACGTCGAAGGATCGTCTCTGGTGGAGGAACTCGAAGGGTCGGGAGAACAATCCACAGAAGAGGGGAAGAGTTTGGCTGACGATTACGTCGATGAAGATGTTCTCAAAGACAAAGAATTGACATACTCCGATGAAGACAGAGAGGTAATCAATGACTGGACAAAATAGTAGATAACAGCTTAAAGAGGTCTTGAAGCCTGATGTGGTAGTGTTTTCCAATTTTGTACCACTGTCGGCCTTTAGTCGGCATTGGACCACCTGTCAAAGTCGTTTGACGTATCTTGTGATGACTGGATTCGTTCAGTTGATCGTTGAGATTTCTCACTACCTATTTTGATTGTTGCAGAAACTGAAACAAGAATGCGAAACTCTGAAAGTTGAAGGGAATATTCTTTTTAAGAACGAATCTTATTTGGAATCCATCGACAAATATACATTGGCGTTGCGGACGTGCTCATTAGCACATGATAAATTACGCGCTGTTCTTTATGCTAATCGAGCAGCAGCCAAAGTTCATTTGGTAATTCACCCAACTCAATTACCTCTATCTTGTCTATTCTACTATTCTAAAATCATTCAACTGTCGTTCGTTTATTAAAGGGAAGAACAGCGTTAGCAATAGAAGATTGCACCAAAGCCATCGAATTGGATGAAACATACATAAAAGCTTACCTGAGACGTGCAGCCCTTTATGAGGAGACGGAAAAGTACGATGAGGCTTTGGGCGACTTCAACAAAGTATTGGAATTCGATAGAACAAATGCAGACGCACTGAAGGCCTCTATAGTAAGTCGCTTGTCAACTTCTCCAATGTAGTTGGGCGTCATGCCAGAAAAAACGACAGACCGTGTGTAGATCAGATGTCTAACTACGTTTTTTTTCGTCTTGCAGAGACTTCCACCACTCATAGAAGAGAGGAACGAAAAATTGAAAACTGAAATGTTGGGTGAGTTATTTTTCTAATATTCCTATAATTTTTTTGAATATTCCTTATTCACTCATAAACATAACATTATTTGATTGTTTATTTTTAGGGAAATATCCAATCGTCAACTTGATATCGTGAGTTTAATTAGTTTCTTCTTCGTTTGACAGGGAAACTGAAAGATTTGGGCAACACCATTCTCAAGCCCTTTGGTCTCTCCACCGATAGATTTCAAATGGTTCAAGACCCTAACAGCGGAGGTTATTCTATCAGTTTCAAGTCTTAATTTCACTACAATTGTCGTGTTATTTTCAGAATGTGTTTCGTCGTAATGGAGTTGTTTGTACATTTTATTTGATATTTTTCCCAGCTTCTCACACATTTTTCAGACATCATCTAAATTCTTTGGTTACGCATACTTTTAATTTACCTATTCACCATTCCAGCGAATAAAATGTCGAGGCTTACTCATGTTTATTTTCCCGAGTGTTTCTCGTACCAGCTGCCTTCTCATCCAAGTGATTTTTCGTTGATGAATATTTAAATATTGATACATACCTATTAAATATAAATGTTATTTAACGATCTTATTCGGACATCGTGATGCCGTCACTCGAGTTAATTGTATTAATAACACAGGTCAAAACTGATTTCGTAACATATAAGTGAATGACCATTTTGGGGGTTTTCAAGGTATAGGACTCAGGATTTTTTTATAATGCTGGAGCTTGAAATTTTCTGTGCCAACAGAAATGTTTTCGGAGTTCTGGGTTCTATAATTTTTAATGCTTTTTGGGGTGGAGGATACATATGTGAAGTTGGATTTGTGAAAATTTGCTTCTTTTTTTAAAGAATAGGTACCTACACTTTTAGCCCAAAAATTCTGTAAAATACCGGTTTCACCAATTTTAAATGAATTTTGTACAAAATATAAAAGTGATAGAAAAACTAATTGCAAATTCGGGTACTCCATTAAATTTCGTTTAAGAGACAGAGATTGTAATTTTTAAATTACAAAAATGAGTTGGTAAAAAATGATAACCTGTATTAGGATTATTATACAATATTAAACTTATTATATATTATTAAATTATCTCTCATATGAGCGAATATGAACTTTTTGTCAAAACATTCACTTACACACCCCCCCACTCCTGATATGGCATCTTGAATGGGGGGGGGGGGGGGGGCGATTGGAATGAATGTAGAATAGACCTAGCTGAAGATTTAAAAAAAAGAGTTAGGAATGGTAGACATAACAAGAAGAAAAGGCGGGTTCAGCAAGCATCACATGAAGCTGGGTCTCAATGTAGGCGGAAACCTCCCGTATAGGATACAATTTTTTTTACAAAATCATTTTTGTAATTTTAAAAATTACAATGGTTGGGTTTTAAACGAAATTCAATGGAGAATCCGAATTTGCAATTAGATTTTATCGTATCAATTTTATATTTTGTACAAAATTAATTTAAACTTGTGAAACATGAAAACCAGAACGCCTAAAAGCATTAAAAAAAGTGCCCAGCCCTATATCTTGAAAACTAGACGTGTCAGTGGAAAACTGATGTCAGATTCGGAATCAGTGCATCCGAAAACCCCCAAAATGTTGTTCACTTCCGTGTTACTTCCAAAAAGTTTAAATTGGTTGACCTGTGCAAGGCTTACGAACAACCTAAACAATCAAATCCGTCCTATTTTGATACCACGAGAATTCCTATTAAAAATGACGAATTTGATGAGGTCTAAGTGTGTAAAATAATTATATGGTATACAAATATAAACAATAGCAGATAGCCTTGAATTATCAAATAATTCAAGGATATCTGCTATTGTTTATAATTAACAAATTTTGTTAATTATAGAAACTAGGTACCTAGCGCAAGTGTATTTTTCTTGTAACTCAACTTACTTAACTTGGGGAGAAAAAACCCAGATTTTGTGATTATATAGAAATAGGATGCCTGTACATGAGTAACACTATTTGAAAGCGTCGCTGTTGCCTATAATAGAGCTGGGATCATAAGATTATAACTGTGCATAGATAAATTAGTTGTATTTACAAATATTACCAACAGCAATATCAATTCTATTCATCACAAATCGACAATAACTATGTCATAACACATAATGGATGCGACAAGAATCTCTTGATGATTACATACTTTGTGAGGCCAATGATTCAGGTCGCAAGAGTAGCCAATGTAGGCAACAATTTTCTCAAAGAACAAGTTTCAGTGAATTCAGGTAAGTTGACCTATTAGGTGAGATATTTATCGTTCTCGGCAATGCTCATGTAGAGCCACGTTCTTACTTTACTTTACACAGAAATGAAGAACAAGTGTGTTGAACCCCTTTACTCATCTTTTAAGCGGACTTTGGTCCGATAACGCAAGTTCCAATAATGGGCGAATCGAGTAGCTGGGATACTTTTCGTATGTCATCTTTAGATACCCGCATAATCTGTCTTCTATGTTTCATTAGAACGTCGTCGGAAACTCCGTACAAGAAACTTTGCAGCCCCTTGTCACCAGGTGAAATCGGTGCATCGATGGCTTGGAACACTCCCAGTTTCGCCTCTTCAATGTCTCTATCACTGTAGTTATTACCGGATTCCAACCAATCTTTGCAGGATTCAAAAGTCTTCAACGTGTTTTGAGGTTGTGGATCGCGGTAAGAGTAAAAACTGAGAGTACCGCTGGGCGCCAGAGTGGCGCCGGCACCGTAAGCTCCTCCTTTTTCTCTGACTGTTGGAAGGAGGTACTGAGAACTGAGCAACTTGGCAGCAACACGGAGAGCCGGATGGTCATTAGAAACGTAAGGTATCGTGGGCAGACTCTTGCCAACGTAACTAACCTGGAAAGGCATTTCATAGAAAAAATCTTGACTTTTAAAGGATCCACTCTCCTCGCTCTTTTCCATGCCTTTCACACATTCGCCGCTGATCGATTGCAAAAAATGTCCAACATGGCCCAGAGCGTCATCACTATCTGTGTTCACAGCTATTCTCAAGTAATTTTTGTTCAGCACACTGTCACCTATTGTTTTGAGGGCATCCAACACTTGGCTTAAATCTGTTGAAGAAGACAATTCCTTCATTGTTTCGACATACTCCAATCCTCCGTGCAGCTCCTGCCTCGCGCTCCTCCGGGATGTGAAAGATGCGGCCTTCGACATAGCGTAATGGTGACCAGACGAAGCTATGCTTTGGATGGCATTGTCCGCAATCATCTTGATCAGCGTTTCAAATCTACGCGTATCTTTATAATTAACTTCGTTAAATATTTGACTCCACAAAACCATCATTTCATTGACATTACGATTGAGTGCCCTAGAAGAGAAAATAATGGCATCCTCGTACAACTTATTGTCGAAGATGTTACCAGATATGTGTGAGGAAATTGACAGCCCTCCTGTTTTCAGTTGGATTTTCTTGTCGAATTCTTTATAGTCGAACTTTTCCGTACCCATCCTCGTTATGACTGAACAAAAAATAGGCAAATACTTTTTTATTTCTTCAGGAAGAGTGGATGTGTTGATAACACCCCTAACGTAAGTAACTCCATTAGTTGGTACATTGCACAACTGAATAGGAACTTTTTTCAACATGACGGTATTCAGAGGAGTTCTTTCAACGTCTTTACTCAGATCTGATACTTTCAACGTGGGTAGTACATCGACATTCTGCTTAGTGTCCTGATCTTTCTTGAGTTTCAAACCAAACTCATACACGTCTTTCTTACTTTCAGGGGCCAGCTCTTTCAATTTCTTCGCCAATATTTCTTTTTCTTTCTCCGCCAATTTCTCAGTGTACTTTTCGTCAGGGCTCATCGTGATGATCAAACGGTGATTCGTATCCAGCAAATTCCGTTTAACTAGATCCTGTAGGTACCTTGGGTTCGACGCCATATTTTTCTTCAACGTTTCCACTTTTGGGTTGACCTGGAGCGCTTTTGCGATATCCGCGTTGTGATTCCAAACCGATGAGAGGTTGAAAAGGAGGTTCAGGCCAAAGCTGGAGCTCTGATGCTTGGTGTTCAGTTCGATGTTATGGAGGATCCCATTGATGTTGTCTTCTTCAAACCCCTCATCAATGACCTAGAATCAATTTAAAATAGTTCCAATTAACTCCTTGTACGAAAATCATTTATTTAAAACTAACAAAGCTGAGTTGTTTAGTCCGACGATATCGGGTCTTCGGCGACTGTCATTTCTTTTTCAACTCCTGTTTACATGACTATCCAAAGCAAAAGAAAAAAAAAAAAAAGGTTTACTATTTTCAAACCTAAGACTCAGAGCTCAAAAGGCTAAATACCCCCAAATGACTGCCTAATGTCCCAATACTTGGCACAAAATGTTAGGGGGAATACCACGTTTTAGTCAAACCAACGGTCCAGATACCTTATTAATACTAATACCACGGAAAGTTCAAATGTTACAGATTTGGGTGGTTTGCAGTAGACTGAATTCAACTGCGTTGTCTTCCTTTCCAACATGATAAGTAAGTAAATCGCGATACTAAACTACGTAGTTACGTACCTTTTTTAGAGTTGAGTGGTATATTTCCACAACCCTATCGAAATCTTCAGGTTTAACCGAAGATAATCCAACAGCGAATACGGTATCTCGGGTTGAAGAGTCGTACCCAGTGGCAGGGGAGTAACCAGCCCCGATGTTGGGCTCTACGAGGGTTTTGTAAAATGACGAATTAGGCCCGCCGACCAAAAGCTCGCCGACGACCTGCATCTCGAAGGTTTCTTGAATGTCACAAATGTCATTACAGAGAGTGGCAACAGTGATGGTAGACTGCTTTGCTGGATCTGGAGCCATGGGGTCAGGACGGCAGGTTACGTGTTTCCTCTTTTCAGACGTCCACCTCGGCTCTGAAGGGACCTAGAAGAAGATCTAAGATAGAATTCATATTGAAAGGGGGGGGGGGGGGGGCTTCACGCCAACAGCTACAGAACTCTGAAGGAGGAGGTTCACAGGTAATTAAACCAACAATTTCTTCTTTGAAAAAAAAAAAAAAAAAGAAGTGATGATCCAGAATCTGGACGAAAATAACAGATTTTGCTGAAAAGCATGACACGTCCTTGGAGAACGTTAGGAGTTCTGAGAGAAATGAGTGTGCTTTCGAGAGACAGCCCAGTAATGTCAACCGTCGGACCAGGAGAGGATGTCAGTCAGGATGAAGGTCAAGACGGAGTGAAAAGATATTGGAGAACTCAAGATCATTGAATGAATGATTCAATGAAGAATCGCTAAAGGTAGCTAAAGCAGTCAATGCCAGATGTTGCCCAGAACTGACAACTTTTTATCATAGTCCTAATTTTGTCGTCAACTCTGGACAAGTCTACGTTGTCTCCTTGCAAATCTACATTCACAGATTCACAGTACTTGAATATTCAGAGGTTACGACAAAATTAGGGCTATTTTCAAACACGTCAGCTAAGTAGGCAGTTGAACAAAGCCCAGGAAATTCAGTAAGATGATTAGCGTACTGGGTATCAGGAAGGAAGATACGGACCTTATCTTCAAGTTCAAAAAACCGTGTCAAGATTGTAAAAACTATAGTCACGTCTTTTCACCTCTTCATTTTCGTCTCCCACAGGTAAGCCCTGATGACACTGATTTTGACTTGCCTACAAACGGTAAGACCAATTCCTGACGAAACCTTTTTCAATGACAGCTCGCGGACCCCTGAGTCATGCCCGCGGACCACCAGTTGGGAACCACTGCCATACATCAACACTTAATGGAATTCTACCCCACGGCCGGTAGTTTCAAGAGGGCTTGCTTGCTGAACTAACCTTTGAACCTTGCGAATAATCAGTAACATCAGGATATTTTGCCAAATATTCGGAATTTATGAAACCAAGAGTGTCAGCCAAGGGGAAGTTTCCGTAACTGTAAATGGTACAGTTGCTCGGATGGTAGTACTTTTGGTGAAATGCTTTGAAGTTCTTGTACGTCAAACTGGGTATGTCCTGGAACATTGGAAAACCTTTAGTTTGACTGGGGACTATAATTAATTCAAGTGCCAAATACATTCAAAAGGGATGACAACGTACTAGGGGGTCCCCTCCAGAAACCACACCGTACGTATGGGAAGGCATCAGGCTGTTGAGCAACGCTTCCTGAAAAACGTAACGGTTGTCAGAAAACACTCCTTTCATTTCGTTGTAGACGACTCCTTTGAGGATTATTGGAGATTTAGGGTCCTCCACATTATCATGCTCCAATCGCCAGCCCTCCTGCCGGAAATCCATTTCTCTGAGCAGAGGTCGGTACACAGCATCCATGTACACTGACATTAGATTCATAAAATCGGTTCTGGAAAACCAGGAGACATGTATAAATGTTATAGACTATTTTACAGGCAGCTGTTTACATGCAATAACATGGGAACTGTTTACCAACCTATTTTGTGTGGAAAATGGGTAGAACGTAAAGTCAGGGGCAGTCATGGCGTTCATAAACGTAGCCATAGATCTGGAAATATAAGATATGTAGAGGACCAAAGCCTTAGACAAAGTGTATAATCAAATCATTACTTATGTTCTATTTATATTCTGCAACTAATTACATTCAAGTATTCACCTGACGTGCTTCTGGTGTACAGAAAGAACCTATTAGGGTAGAAGCATCAGCTACAGATAGGTTACCCAGTGATAGACAGTTTTGACTAGCTACCCCCAGTTTTCCTCAGACTCCAAAGGAAAGGTTTCTTGTAACAACCATGAAGAAGAAGAAGGGAAGGGTTTAGTGTGATTTGAAGCTTTGCCGAAAGTGCCTCGCCGGTTAGTGTGAGTCAATTTTATGTTCATTGTAAGGATATTTCACTATTCAAATTTACACGGTAAACTGCTATTTTCGTGTTCAATTATAACGTTTTGACATTTCCTTATACCTACGTATCTATCACTGGTCTTCAAACCTGTCTAATTGGCAATTTCGATTTTCAGGTCACTGAGTCAAAAAGGGCCTTTTGAAAAACTCGAATTACTATTAAAACGAAGCTGATTTTTAAGAAATTCAAGATTCGGGCAATCAACAGGAGATCCAGGAGTAGCTACAAGTCCATGGGAAAAGTTTCTAACTACTAATAATAGGGCAACATCTTGAGAAAATAGAAAAATTCCTTGGACCTGTCTGTAACTGATGCCTTTACTATAGCGCTCTTACACCAAGTATAATATAAGTATACGCCGACAGCTTGAGACTTAGCATATCTCAGCTGGGCTCATAGTCACCGGGTTTGACACATTGTGACTTCTTCCAGTGGGGCTTTGTTAAAGGCAACGTTAATGTACCACCATTCCATGTTGTCTTCCAAGACACTCCACAGGAAGAAGACACAGGGTGTCAAACCCTGTGACTGTGGATCCCAGCAGAGACATGCTAAGTCAGCAGCTGTCGGAGAAGCCATTTTAAACATATCGCACCCGTCGCGGAATAAGGGAACAATCAAGAAAAGCTGATTTTCGGGAAAACGCGTTTGAAGTTTTGCTCTTTCGCCAATGGCCATTCCCAATCCCCTTGGCAACAAGTGGCTAGACGAGGCAACTCGAGGAGCAGGAATGAACTAGCCTCGTTCCGACCATCTACGGACAAAATAGACCCCTTCCATAATACAATTCCAGTGCTAACTCAAAAATGGCGTTTTTTGAGTTGTTCCCTTATTCCACGACGGATGCGATATGACGGTAACCAAGCAAAATAGAAGACAACTGCCCTCTAGCGGCTATTACTATAAACTAGACTATGTACCTATTCGTTTCTCCAATAGCCGATCAATAGTTTGGACAAAATAATGCTTTGTCATTAGCCAACAGGGGAGGTTAAGGCTTTGCCCTCTTCCACCTCCCCTACAGTCATGTCAGATTTACAAAGAAGGGCATGCAGCAAGTATAACACGCATCCACTACGACAGATAATATGCGAGACGTACACAAACAGGCACTTCACACTGATGGACCTAAACACCGCCAGTGTACTCTAGAGATTCCTAACAAGAGACCTGCTGAGTCACAAACAGGGATAATCATAATAAGCGCTTGAATGGGCTCTCCTCACATTGTTTTACACTCACCTATTCAACATTTTGAAGAACGGATCACGGCATGGGTACTTCTTAGAGCCGCAGAGCACCGAGTGCTCAAGAATATGAGGAACGCCAGTTGAGTCGGTGGGTGTCGTGCGAAATCCAACTGAGAAAACATTATTGGGATCATCTCGAGCAAGATGGAGATACTCACAGCTAGTCCTCTCATGTTTGAGCCTCAACAGCGTTATATTGAAATCTGGTATATTTTCAACTTGTTTCACTAAGAACCTGAAAATATGGAATTTACACGGTGTCAACTGATGCCATTCTGAAGACCATTTCTATATGGTCTTTATACAGGTAATGTAATTTTAGAGGAACGTGTCCCTCGGGAGCTAAGGGAGATACGCTTCACATGAACAGACTAGCTCGCAAAATGGTCATTAAGGGGACCTCAACTTCGATTATGACATTAAATTTCAAAATCGATTACAGTAGCTGGCACATCTACTGTAGATGTATAGTAACTATACGTTTTATAGTAGGTGTGCCAGCTACGACCCCTTTCCCACCATCTTGCAATATGTTGAAAAATTTAGCCATTTAGGTTTTCCAGATGAAAACCACCATTTTGGCTAATTACGTCAATAATCAACCTTTGTAATTAATCTCCAATAATAAATTGCTCTCACAACAACAAAAATTGCCACGAAAATTCATGTAGGTAAGATATTGAGAAAGCTTCAGAGATATTCAGCTGAGCTGAATTAATCTGATGTATTCTGTCCAAGTGATTGTGACTGAGTGTCATAGCGGTAGTAGCGCACCCAGGAGGCCTGGGCCACAATACACTAACCTAGTTTGGGTCGTCTCTAGCTGGTCGATTTATAAAGAAATTTATATTGGATACCTAAGGGGAAGGACTGGGTTGAAACTCCTGAATCCTTGACAGTCGAGAAAGGGGCTGCAAGCGAGGTGATCCTTCAGCTGATTCACCGGCTTTCCGCCTATTTGTAATTTAATATTGATCACGTTTTACGTACCCTTCAATTTCGGACCCTTCTTTGAATTCCTGGACATCTAGTTTGGGCTTCTGTTTCAACTGGTTACTGAGGTGTCG
This sequence comes from Stenodema calcarata, assembly GCA_963920205.1. Classification (NCBI taxonomy): domain Eukaryota; kingdom Metazoa; phylum Arthropoda; class Insecta; order Hemiptera; family Miridae; genus Stenodema; species Stenodema calcarata. The sequence continues at coordinate 14,206,744 of OY986053.1, read as the reverse complement.
TTGAGCGATCGCTCTCCGCACACCAAGTGCTTTGAGCGTTTTCCACATGCTGAAAACTACAAAATCAAGGTACCTATAGTAGAATCAATCGATGAGTAGACTTCATAGAATTTGAAGCAAACTAGACCCAAGATTGCGAGCAATTGTATAATATTTTCATCTGAAACACAGAAGGGACAAAGAAATTGAAAGTTTTCGCGTCTAGTCCTTTAGCCTTCAACAGTTGGATAATCATTAATCATTTTGAAAGAATGGAATGTGGTTACAATGGTACTTACCCTACAATGATTTATAACTTGACGTTGAAGTGAGGTATGTGTAACTTGCAGTTGTCCCTGCAAGGTTAGATAGAAAGAATTGTTTTCAGCTTCTGATTAAGTCAGCGAGTTTGTCACTACGAATTTGTCACAGAAGCCAAAATGCCACTGAATTTGTGTGCAACAAGATCGACAAGCAGAATGTTACATCATCCAAAATCTAACTTCTCATATGAAGTAGGAAATTACGTTCCGGCTAAGAAAAATCCAAAATGAAACAGTGACTGATAAGAGTGATAAGGTATTAATTCTTCCTCCACGCCTTCTCTTCTCTGTGTTTACCTTCCAACAAGCTCCAAAACACGCCGCACATCAACAACTGGGAGGATGGACACATCCAGGGAATTCAGGAACAAACTTTTATTTTTAAATTTTTATATTGGCCGGAGTATCAATAAGTACAGTGATAATGGAAATCCCTTACGATTGTTTGACTGTGGGACGCATATTGTATTGTTCGTAACAACATTAGATTTTGATATAGGTACTTAGCAGTATTTGTGTAGTGTCATGATCTGTAGTACCTAGGTACGTAGTCAACAAGCTGATTGCCCAATGAATTTTGAAACATAAAACACAAGGTAACACTAACATTTTATTCTGTCAATAATAAGGCTGTACAAATGAACAAGGAAGATTCACACATATGCACTGACTAATATTAGTCAGTAGGTATAGGTATTACTCGTATACTAATTTTCTGATGGAATATGAAAATTAAAGGTACACAGTATTAAATACTACCTCTAATTTCAGAAACAAAGTAGGGTATGTAGATACCTACATCATAGTACGTAGTAGGTATCATCGGTATTTGAAAAAAGTACCTATGTTCTTTATTTACAAGTAGGTACCTTCAATGCCCGATTTCTCTGAATTATTTGAAGTTTTTCTTAACCAGCTCACCTAATTATCAGATGAATTACAAGTATTTATTAGGGAGTTATAACCTACAAATACTTCAACAGTAAATTTTCAGGATATGAAGGAGGATATGAAAGCGTAATCGTAGTTATCATTGCAGTCTTCGAATGTCGATTCTTGTGGGTTAGAGAACGCGATCCTCAACGCCTTCCTCTTGTGAACTTTACTGTAAATACAAAACAACATCCATTAATAATTAATATTATTACCTATCATTTTGGTGTCGTGTTGAACATTTTCAGAACACGAATGTAGAACTTGTCGCTTTGAGTCCTGTGACCTCCGGGTCATTATTAAATAATAACCCGGAGGTCACGGATTAAATAATAACCCGGATGGTGATAAATTGTATCACCATCCACTTTCAAGCGAATTACTTATGCGCGTGTTACCTGTGCTTCCCAAGGTGATCGGACCTGGCGAACCTCTTGAAACAGAATGTGCACACGTAGGGCTTCATACCTGAATGGGACCTGATAACAAAATTTGTCAAAAGGTAAATTTCTGTGTTATAACTTTCTATAAGCTCAAGCTAGTCATAGTTTCAAAATCCAGTAGAACCTTGACCAACCGGTGGGGGGAGGGGGCATGGATAAGATTAATCGACGTTCTACTGTACTGGCACCGATATACCGAGTGATTTACGTCCCCCGAACCAAACTTTTATTAAGAGCACTGGGATGACAATTGGTATCGAAATTGTTAAAAATGCGTAGGTAACTTGGAAACTTTTATTTATCAAAAGCTCTCCCAGTCATTTCAATAAATCTCTGTCTCCCGGAACTTTATGATCAGCCGTGCGTTCACACTGCAGGCCTGATGTTCATGAAAATGAGTTTCAACAGTTAATACTCAGTTACTAATAATAGTGAACCTATTAGTTACCTACTAATAATAGTGAAACTTCAATTGACCTTCCTGGTGACTCACGTTTCGAGTATATTGCGTACAGATCACTGATCCATAGCCGATGGCTCGTTTATAATATTTAGGACCGACAGTAACGGAAATTCCTATTGCTTGCGTACATCATTATGGCATTTAATGTTAATTTAATGTCGTGTGGTGAATTTTCACGAAGAACTCAAATGCCAAACCAAACCTTTCAACGTGTTTGGTTACATAATATACATAATAAAACAAATATTATTTGTTTTTTAAAGTGACATACGCACCTCATGTGTCTGGCAAGTTCGTCTGAGCGGGAGAACTTCCAGGGGCAGCCGATCCACGAGCAGGTGAATGGTTTTTCGCCCGTGTGACGTCTGAGGTGAGCGCGGAGGTGGGAAGCCTTGGCATACCGTTTCCCGCATTCTCCATAGGGACACTCGTACTCCTTCTCCTGAAGAAAACCTCACAGTCATAAGGAGGTATGGATATCTCACAATATATATATGTTAACTTAATTCCACACAAATATTGTTGAGTAGGTGTTGGTGGAGTAAGTATTATTGCCATTGGTTGTCAATTATACCCAGAAGTTGGTGTGAGGAATAATATTGCTGTTACCTTCACTATTCTTCGGAGGAGTAACAATTATTGGAGCATTAGGAGGCTGATGCTACTACACACGTCAATACAATGCAAGTCACTCAGAACAGGGTGCTTCGGTTAATCATGTCAGTACCCTGCATGCTGACCAAAACATTTCCTGTGTAGCCGACGTCATCCAATACAATTATAAAAACCTTCACAACATTATGAAACATCACACAAACCAGCTAATAACCCGCCTAGTGAGCCACGGGAACCAAGCCCTAGAAGACGGCTCAAGAGACGAAGGGGAGGCTTAAGATTCCGCCCCGTGTTGTCATTATAAAGGGTTGGAGCAGCTATATGTCCAACTAATATATATGGTACTAATCAGTTGATTGGAGGATGTTTTTATTCCGCAACCCCGTCGATGAGGGATCAGCTTTCTTCGTGCATTGTACAAGCGATACCCGAGCCTCAACATGGGAGGTAAACAAACACGGAGGTGCGGAATCATAAGGTTCGGGTTCACCTGGCCACTGATAGACCGGGCGGAGTCTTAAGGTCACTCTAAGCCAATGGGATTAGTGAGGTGCTCAAGTCCGTCGAGCTAGTGACAACACGGGGCGGAATCTTAAGGCTCCCAGACGAAGACCCCAAGATTCCTTATCACCACCTAGCGTAACATGACTACGTAGCACAGTAAACACTTCTTTCTGACACCATCGCCACACCGTCATCACGTCTCATGCCAATTAGAGGACTACTTTGGCCTTCCCAGCCATAATGTTCATAGCAAAACAATAAAGTTTTTACTTACTAAGAAAAAAGAAGCGGTCTCGTTTTCTTTGATACAAACTAATCATAGCGTGTTTTAGGGAAACCACTTGGAGAAAACAATGTCTTCTGTTTCTGCTCACCTGGAGACTTGGCTTTGAACCAATCCGAGGAGAACGGTGCGTAGGTGGTATCCCTGGTAATGATACTCGTGACGTCACCAGTTGTGATCCTATGGGAACCCCTCGGTGTGGATCCTGCGTCTCCCGGAGCAACCTGGAGAGTCGGGACGTCTCTACGACGACGTCGTGGGAACAGGAGTCGTCGCAGAAAACGGTGAGTTCTGGGGGAGGCCCTCGCACCAACTCCCAGTCCATCTCTAACGCCTGAACCTCTTCGAGTAGCCGCTCGTCTTCTGCCCTTCTTACCTCGCTGTCCACCTTGATAGTATTAGAGTGTCCTTGTAATTTAAGCAAATGATTTGTTTGTTTCATTCCAAAATACTCAAGAGTTCATACGGAATGAACTTGCGAAAAAATAACGTTCCAGTTATTGCATCACTTATGCATCACTAGTTCTCAAAAATCTCATAATATGATATTATCATCCCAACTGACGTTCGTGTGATCGCCTGAGCTCTAGCTAGCATCTGAATTCAGTGTGGTCATGTCTATCTAAGCTTCCCTCTGCCTTTCGGGTTTGACTTGGCAGAGAATCGAACTCAAAATCTCTTGAAGTGACGGATAAGCTCTGCACCAGTATTTTACACCACTCTGGCCAGACAGTCATGGTTTTACTGGTTTCAGAATTGTGAACATATCCAATGAATACAGTACGAATAGTGCAGTTGAATCTCAATGGAGAGCGTCCCTTCAAAACTATCCTAACCGAGGTTAATTAAGATTAGTAGTTGTCTGATTAAAGATTAAGTCGTTCTGCAATGGTCTCATAAGTTCTAGAGGAATAATCATAACTATTTTTCATAACCACGCACCTTTCAGTTGTTTCAACACATAGAGCAAATTAAGGATTTAATTATGAAGCATGACATGGGATCCCATGATACTTATTTTTAGGGAACTAGTTTGAAGTTACTTGAATTTTGCGACGAGTTATACAAATTTTAGGAATGGAAACATTTTCTGAGCAAAATAAATGAGAGTGAGTCGTGGACTTACCATGTGGAGCCGTGTCAGGGGAATGATGGCACGGACTCATCTCGAGGCTGATGGGTCACAACTTATCTTACTACCAAGTCCCATGGGGACTCCCTTCGTCGCGATCGTCAGCAAGTCGCGATATTGCCTGGCAGTCGGTTAGCGTTAAGGATAAACACGTCGATGGACAAAAAAAATCCTTGTCGGATACGATGGTCTGTAACGTGTCAACCTCTCCCTAATCATTCCGAGTATTATGAACGTGGAAAAAACACTTGTGGGACTATCGGAATGGTAAAGGTCTCTGTCGATGTGTCTAAGAATGAGGAACCTGCGCGCTTGTTTAGCTCAATGTTCAAAATGTGGCACTTAATGCACTTAGCGGTGTTTTTCTGCTTCCTAAACAAATTCAGTTCTGTGTCTGTCCATCGCTAATTCCTTGATGCGGGCCAAACTCTGAAAATATTTTGTTCTGATTTTGATGGGTTCGTCTCTTGATGGTCTCATAAACGCGACTCATCACTAAAGAAATACGTACCAATTAATCAAATAACTATAAATCAAACGTATAAAATCAAACGTAATACTATAAACTATCAAACGTTATACTATAAACTATCAAACTACGTATAAATCAAATAACTCCAGAGGTATTCCGGTAAAGGTAACCCTACAAGTATTTAGACTGTTACTCGTTGCGGGTCGAACAGGGAATCTGCAGGAGCACAGTGTCTACATCACGTAATATATTGGGAAAAAAAAAACTATAATATATTTTTCTATACTCGGAGAATTTGCTATTGTAATGTAACACGTTCAAAAATGACTTATCGAAAATTGCCGTTTATTAACATACTAGTAGTATAGCAAAATTACAACAGTTGACACTAGTCCATACTATATCGAATCCTTGTGTACACCAATAGGGAAGAAATACGAAGAAGAAGAAAAAGAAAACGCATTTGATTAAAACATAAAATATTTACATGCAGATAAGTAAATAATGCAATACTACTTGTCCTGTCGGGGAAGGAGCTAGACAACGAGTGTAGAGTGATTACACTGCATTGGGACATTAAAACAAAACAAAAAATATATATGTATTAATTAGATAACCTGTTGAACTCTGCCACCAACGTCGCCCTATACTTCTATACTCGCAGCCCAAAATCTGCCAGCCCCAACCAGTCTCCACTGTCCAACAGCCGAACCATCTCGTCCTGCTCCAACACTCCCCTCTGTAGGTATCGCACCCTGAACTGAGGACAGACGCCGAGGAATGTAACGTATCCTTCAGCACCCCCAAGTTGTAGAGCGAGCCAGAGTCATCCTCCCAATCATAGGGTTTGCAGTTTAGATCAAGAAGGGACAAACGGAAACCAGCCAGCGTATGACCCATATTGGTTTTTTTTTTATTTCTTTAGAGAATTCTGCGAGCATGACATGATTCAGGAGGCGATAAAGCCTGGTGGACTCCTGCGTCCTCCGAAACAAAATCCTCCCGCCACCACGATCCCACACTGCAAACAAGGCTCCCTAGTTGCTGCTCCCACATTGCCAGGTCCTCCAAGCGTCCATCGAACTCTGTATCGTAGCGCTGCACCACACATCCATCAATCAGGAGAACTTTCCATTCCATTACATTCGCCTATAAAGCCTAGTCCACACCAGTAGAAAAGGTTGCGCGATTTTGGTTTCAGAGACTTGTCTCAGGATGTCTCGGTAGACGTCTAAAGCCTCCCGATCGGATTGGGAGACTTGATGCAGCGTTTGGACGAAATTGCCTGCTTATTCTGAAAGTGTACATGAGGCTCGTGAATGTGTCTCCACTCGCTAGGATACGCAGTGTGACTGTCAGTCGAAGAGAAGCCGTGATGGTTTCTCTAAATTTTGTATACTACTGCGTTATTTTCCCTCCAACCATCTGAAGCAATTCTTCCTACTTCAGCCGGGTGAAATTCCGAAAACCCACTCTTCGTGTGCTAACAAAGTGAACCACAAATTAATAGGTTTTACTGCTTACTATATGATGCAAATTGATAGAATTGAGAGGTTTGCAGCAAGAACGAGTTAAAGCAAGAAAATTTTGAGCAAAATTAGCTAACTGACGTTTCAATTCTTCCGCTATCGCTTTCCACGCTGCTGCCTACGACGACTGCGTGGGTGTTCCGGCGACCATCAATTGAATTTTCTTAATGGGTGATGACTGATTATTAAAGTCTCTTCGACTGAGAACGCGGGCATCCTCACGCGCTTTTCCATTTTAAGAAAAATATAAACTCAAAACTAATCAAACAAAAACAAGACTAGGAACAACGTTTCGGCGTACACTATCTACAGCGAACTCTTAAGGGTCGAAACAAACAATCAAAGATGAAGGAAGGGCGAATAATGGGAATAATTGGAAGTGTGGAACCTACAAGCAAAATTGAATATGATTGAACAAGAAATTGAATGGCAACATGGGTGCCAATAGTAGTATTGCCATCTATGAAGGGGTAAAAAACTAAAAAATAAGTCATTCCTAAGGACACGGTTGAGGCTTGGTTTAGTCGAGCTAAGAGGGAACGGAAGAAGGTATTAGGTACCAAGTTTGGATGAAGAGGTAATAATCTAATTTTACAAGGGTTAATTACTCGTATTATGGACGGTCTTTCAAGATTTTTGCCAAGGATTTCCAGGTTACTGATATTGATTTGGACTCAGCATATGCATTGAGAATCCCGTTTGATGGCTAGTTCAATGAACAAGGATGACATGTACAAGATTTTGAGTAGTGTAAGAAAGGTACTGGTTGCGCCATTTTTCGACAACTGTCAGTCACATGAAGATCAAGGCCGTGGAAATGTTAATTTCCATGTTAATCTTTAGTTTTTGCAAGAAGTCTTAAAAGAGATGATAAAATCACGGATGAGTTTATATATTATATTGCGACATCCAGCCTCAGTACAAAATATTGGTGTTTCCTCAGCCACTTCATTTAAAACACTCAAGATACCTCCACGTAGACGTTTTAACAACCCGAAAGTTGCCCGGTCGTGTGGGTGTTGGGTTTAAAATTTATTTGCAACGGCGCTATTAAAAACAACGTGTTTGTTTGCGCCTAGTCACGTTATTTGGTTGGCGAATAATTTTTTTCGCTCATCATCAGCGTTATCAAGGTTTAAATTTATAGAAGGGCCATTGTTTCTCGGGGGTAATACCGTCGCGTCATTCTATATAAACTAGGAGTCGAGAACCGAGTTCGGTGTTACGTCCTATAGCGTTTTGCCCCAGCGGCAAAATACCCAAGTTTTTTTCGTACAACCAACCATCCTATTGGGCTAACACCAGCGCGTACCAGCCTGACTTGTACCGATCAATCAGTTCGTCACCACTTGCCAAAAATCTGTTAACTCACGGAAGTTCGGTCTTCCGATATAGTCGAAGTTCGACAGGCATTTATGATGGGGTACTTCACAGCGCTTTTCATACCTCTACTTATCACCGTCCAGTTCATCCCGGACACGGATTCTGTAGTTATACAGGGTGAGTTGCAATCAATATATTTGAATGATTTAATCTATCTCCTTAATCGAAATCAGTAAATAAGTGCTACAAAATTGTCATAACTAACTTTCAAAATTCGAAACAAATCATAAGAGTTTCCAATAACAAACTTGTTCCCTTACAACCGGCCCATCGCATTTTCCGTTTCAAACTCAAGGAATAAATTTATTTCCGTCCGTATTTCGTGTTGTCCATACCCAATTTCTTGTAATCATGATGAGAAAAAACCTCAGTCATACAGCATGGCTATAAGAGCGAATTTTCGAAGAAATAACTGGTTTGATGTACGAGTAGAATGTGTATTCTAACATAATTCTGTCATAATGACATTGAGATGTTTGGAACATCTCATTCAACCATTTTTTACCTAGTAAAACCTCAGCTTATAGATTTTTCAACGCTGACCACGATAATTGCGATATCTCATTCCGTTATCAGATTAGAGCAGATGAACCGTGAAGAACACCTCAAATGGCAATACGATTCTTCATCTTCAAACTGCTCCAGTTCGAGAACGGAATAAGATATCGCAATTTTGACTTCATTATCGTGTTTAGCTTTGAAAGATCTTTAAAATGATGTGTCACTTGTCAGACTGTTTCATTTTTAGAATTCATGATTAATTTTTCCTTCTTGAAACTCCCCCAAAACCCCATTAAAGTGCTTAAATCACTTGTCACTGTAGAAGGTGCATTTTGTGTAGGTATTCGTTTACTTCGTTTTGCCAGTTTTCTGGGATGTTGAAAAAAAAATCATCATCTTCATCAGGGCTAAACCTTGTGTGAAATAGGGGTTAATGGTGGTTGTCTGGGTTCTTTGGTTGAGGGAATCATAAAAACTGTTCATTTCTCTTTGATAGCCATCCTCGACCTGGACAATGACTCGGAGGACCTCATTGGTGACCTTATTAACAAAGTCGACTCTTTGATTGATCCCAAAGTTATGGACTCTGCCAATGTTGGTACAATTTTTATGACCGTTATCTTTTTTATATGTACTATTAAGCTCTCTGCTAGGGTTTGATATGAATTTTACGCTACTTGCCAGTTTTTCGGTGGCCAATTGTGAGTAAACGTCCATACTGATGTTATGAGAGAATTTATAACTTGGCAGAAAACAACGTTAATCAGTTTGACGGGACAAAATATTATATGCTTGAAATTATTGGCCAGTGTGATTCAGTAAATCATTCTACTCTTGCTTAAGCCCTACACGATTAACCTTTGGGTCTTATCCTTGTTCTTCGGCAGCGTACGCTTACCACTTCTCACACATTTTCTCAATTCATCTTCATACCTCCCTAGCAACAAAGAGCATATATCATCCAAAGCTGGAATTACTTCCGTTGATATACTGGACGGAATGAAATATATTCTGTTTCGGGCAACTGTCATTCAGACTATTTGCTGAGCTCAGCGTTTGTGAATTCTGTAAACTAATCTAAACCTCAAGTTTTAGGGTATTTTGTTAAGATTTGATAGTTATCTATTGGTAATTTTGCAATTTCCTCACACTCAGTGGTGTAGAATTAAGTTCTATGGGGGAAAAATTTACCTAAATCTATATTTTAGCGTAATTAGCCAGTAAAATTTAATGAGCATTTAATGGACTTGTTTATTGACGGATGTTTGTTCTTGAAGGCGACTCAAGAGCTGGCATACGCCCTCCTTAGGATCGGACCTTTAATCTCCATCACTGGAAATATCACCAATTCAAAGCACGCCATCAGCCTCAGCTTCAGCTTTAATGCAAGAGCGGGAATGCAAGGAATCGCAAGTGAGACGTGAGTATTGTTGTGATTTCCTAGGATTTACTAAGTGCAATTCTCAGAATGGAGACTTTGATGGAGTGTCGCGCTTCGACAGACGAAGACACGAGATTGCAGTTATCATAAATTAGTGTGGTTACATCATGTACCGGTCCACTGAAAATTAACCAATGATTGTTGGTTACTTTGCAGAGACGATGACAAGGAAAGCGACAAGGCTGATGAAGGGGTGGTAGGGATGCTGGGAACGGCCGTGTGGGCAGCAGAGCTGTGGGCTGTGTCTGTCATCTCGCTCGTCTTCAACAACGTCGTGTCGCTGATGGTGAACAACATCATGGGCGAGACGGCGCTTCTAGCTGGCACGAGCCATTTCGACTGACACGGGTCGACATCCACGCAGCCGACATCAGGCGGAGAGCTACTGAACTTTGTTTATCCCAGCTATTCCACCACCTAGAAAAAAAAAGAAAAAAAAATCCTATAGTTTATTTCATAACAAACATCCTCTCTCCTCATTCTGTGGTAAAAGTTTCGTATCTTTCCTTATCTCTCATACGAGAAGAGACATCTGCACACAATATAATTTACATCCTACTAAACTCGTTATGAATACATCTGTCCGGCCAGGTACATCAGTCACGACCAAACCACTGGTGCAATTTCGTTATCAGACCACTGAAAAATTTCGCATAGAATAGAGAATAGACCGATCAAATCATTCTAACAAAATTATAGCTCGGAATAGGTCTCTGCGTAGATAGAATAATTATGTATATTTGGTGACGGATAGATGGAATAATTACATATATTGAGCCGTTCTGGGAGTCCTGGGTATAATTTCCGATTTTGTATCCAGTTATAGGTTAGTTATTTATAGGATAATATCCTAAGTCTACATTACAGACTTAGTGAGAAGTCAATCAAAATAATTTAATCACAAATAAATTGTACATTCTAAGTTGGTGATGGGAACACAATACATTTTGAAACTTTCTTGCTGAAAAATCCCTTGATTCGCTCGAGTCTTTCTGGACCCATCTCAGCGAACGCTCAAGAACTCTGCTATGCTGGTCCCTATTCTGACGTAGACATGAGGGGTGTTGTTTTGTATGGTATTATATATTTGGTATGGTAAAGTAGGGTTGTGCTGCCTCAAGCAACTTGGTATAAGCGTAGGGCCTAGAGCTCACCAGGATTGAAAAGTCGTTCCTGAGTTGTCCATGACCTGTTCTTCGACGCAACCGAAGTCTTATGGATTTGCTATATATTATATATAATGCTGTAGGTTGCACCCAGAAAGAGACGTGATGGTGAAAAGTGGACGTTCCAGTAAGATCTGTGGTGATGGTGGACTTTCTGTGTTAACCCTAGGAAGAAAGGTGGGGTGTTGGAGGGAGGGGGTACTAAGAAATAGAAAGTAAGTAAATTTATACGGTCTTAGTTTTATTTAATATTATCAATATTCCAAGGAATAATAAGTTCGTGCGTCATCAAGTCAAAAATAGTAAGGGGAATTGAAGGTTTGGTGGAGAGGAGTGGGGGTTTGGTAATTAGGTTTACGTAGACACCCATGGGGGGGTGGTAAGGCTCGGATATTGATGTTGTGCCGGGGGGGATACCGTACAAAGTCCCTTCTGATCATGAAGCCCCACGAGGACTTGAGCTTGTGCCTGTGGTGTAACTTATAGTCTGTTGTGCTCGTGTCCTCGTGTGACGGATAAACAAAACATTACACGTATAGTTGAAGAAAAGGAACCTCGTTACGGAGATGCAAAGCCACTTGAAATAAAAACCCAAATGAATACCGTGGAGTATCCCAGTCGGTCTGTAAATGCCAAATTCTCCAAGTCTTCGTGTTTAGTGTAGTTGGAAATGATTGTGTGCCAATTTTGAGGTCGAAATTCCGGCTAGTTGATGATCCATGAAATGGATGAGAGCGCTCGTATAGTATTACCAACGTACGGTAGAGTGCAATAGGTTTGTTAATGACACATTTCAACAATTATTGTTGTATATAATCACATGAATGATAGATTCTATTCGCGCTCACCATTGTAGGCTCGACCACAAGCTACGCCCTTGTCATCGAACGGTACATCCTATAATATTATAACTACTTGCCAACAAAACCACGCATTATCGGCTTATGACGGGTACAGACGTAGATGCAACAGCACCAACCCACTAACTACTGCTAATCCTTTAATAGTTGTCGCTTTTTACACTCCAAGGACCACTTACTTGACGGTATGTCAAACATGAGAGAAACAATCTTTGTTGTTATTCATTCCCCCGTAAGCATCGTGCTGCGAGGCTAAAACCCAAACGCCACCCGCCGTCATGTTATTGAGATTGAAAGACTTTTGAGTCAGAATCGACCCTGCACCGTGGGAACACGGAGCCTTTCTAAAAATCACAAACTATCTAGGACCTTATTAAATACTTGGTTATCCAACTTTGGAAAATAATAAAAAGGTCCTGAAATGCCTCAAGAATTAGGTACCTACCTACCTAAACAGAGGGATAAAATAGTGAGGTTAACTCGTTATGCAAAGGACAGACCATTTTGTTAAAATAGGTAATTATATGGGAACGCGGTAGCAAGCGTATGTTTACCGGACTTTTGGAATATAGTGTGGATAACACCAAACCGACTGAAATGAAATTCTGCAGAGAGCTTCAGCTTGAGACAGCGCCTTTTGAACGATTTTACCCAATTACCTCAACAAAAAAACTCTTTAAAAACAACAAACAGAATTTTAGCCTAATATTGTCCAATTTGACGAGTCTACAGCCTGAGTTACTGGACCAATCGACTTGAAATTTCGTACAGACCTTCTTTATAACATGACCCAGTGCCATTTGAAAGATTTAACCCATTATCTCAACCCAAGAAAATTTTAGGAACAAAAAACTTGAAATGTAGGCTAATTCAGGATTTTGTTTATTTTGACGGGTCCACAGCTGATTAACTTGAAATTTGGTATGGATGTTCTTGGTGTTGATACTAGAATAAAGCCATGAAAGTTTCAAGTCAGTAGGTCTAAAGGAAGTAAGTAGGAGTTATATAACTTCAAAAACCAATTACTATATTTTCCTTCTTATTCAGTTAGGCAAGGCTACAGCCTCTCGTTTATTCTTGCGTTATTTATTTACTTCATTAATTTATAATTTTATCAATAAATGAATACCTACATAATTCATAAATTTATTAATAATTAATTTATAATGTTATTAATTTGCTTAATTTATTCTTGCATAATATGCAATATTATTGCCTATTCAGGTCTTTTCAACTTCAACAACAAACATATGTGATATCCCCCCAAAAAACACTCCGTGTAAAAATCGCCTACAGCAGCGGGAAAAAGTTATGATATCTACTCTTTAGTTGGAAGGGAATAGGCGGACGGGGAAAGTGGATAATAAGCGGATATTATCATAACTTTTTCCCGCTGCCGTAGAATGATTTTTTCACAGTGTTTTTCGGGGGGATTCAGTCTACCGACCCTCAAAATTATTCAAAGGTATAAAAAGTCAGTCATGAAGGAAATCTCTAAGCTAGTTAGCTATAATTAGTAAGAAATCTAAAGGGGCTAGTTTTGCTTGTACATAGGTATTACACTAACTTCCATGGAAAGTCATCATCAGTATAATAGGAGGAGGCCTACTTTGTCGTTTGGAAGACTTCTGAGTTTAAGGAAGTGCTTGAGCAACACGCCAATACACTCCTGCCACCTCTCCTGGGTTATGTTTCATGGACATAGCTCAACTAGTTATAGCTCAACTAAATAAATAATTAATCAAAGATCCTATGGCATATGGACGAATCAATTGGTGGGAAATAGACGTCCCTCAAAAGTGACTTAAATTCGGTGAACCGCAAAAAAAAGGTTGGGGGACTCGAAGTGTCAACACCCTAATCCCGAGGGGTTGATTCGTGAAAAGGCTTTCTTTATTATTCAAATATCAGGTCGTCCTCCCTTCTGCACACGAATGGTTTAGCTTTGGGTCTTGAGGATGATGCGATACCAGTGTTTACATTCGGAATAACACTAGTCACCTGTGTTTAAACACGTGTTTCGCTGCCTTGAAATTTGTGGGGACGTTGAATGAGTCGCGGAAATACCTACAGTGAATGCGTGCGGTCACCTGATAAGAATCTTTTCCCAGACCTGCAGGTCCCTTTGAACCAGGGAGGGGGCAGTATAATAGACCTATAACATAATGAAAGACGTAACATTCCCCCTCGTGGGATGATGGGGTCCATACGGTCCATTCACTCGACTTGTACAGTTTCAATGAAATCAAATAGATTAATATCGGGAGAGGGCTCTAATGATATCAAGGTTCTCCCGCAAGGATACGGTTACATCGCACGCGCCTCCTCATACTTAAGGTGGAGGCCCCACTGGTAATTTCAATAAATTGGTCCAGGCTTATCAGATTAGTTTTGTGTCACATGGTTAAATCACTGATGGTATAATTGATGCGTGCTATATTGAATCGCAGGAGCAATAATCTGAGAGGTCATGGGAACTGTGGCTATCCAAGCAATGTAATTGATGAGCCATCGAACTCATCAAACTTCTTCATTTAGTTTCCGTAATTTACCTCCAATTCGTTGAGTAGAATAAATTTACAGATACACCAAGCAGAAATAATGGAGATGAACAGACAATTTTACCTAGAACTCCTCCTGGATGTATCTCTTGGCAACCATCACTCATACCTGATATTGGACAAATCACATGCCACCAGTCCAACTTATGGGGCACTGACTGTGACTGCCCTGCAATAAAACAGGCGCATGAAACCACATATTTAGGGGTGATAATTGATCAGTGCTTAGGATGGAAACCCCATATCGTAGCCTTGACAAAGAAACTTAGGAGGCTCACGCTGTTGTGCCGCGAGATGAGATCGTTTGGGTCTCGCTATCGGCCAATAGTCGGACTTTAATCGGCGATCAAATGCAATTGATAAACCGGCCCTAAAAGTGAAGAAAATCTTCTACAACGCCATGATTCAATCGCTCCTCATATACGCACTACCGGCATGGGGCACAGCATGCAAAACCAAATTAGAAGCTCTCCTCATTACACAGAAATCCTTAATAAAAATACTCCTTAGGAAACCGATCAGATATTCAACTGAGAAATAATGATTATTTACAGAACTGGGCGTGATGGATTTCTATAGATTAATAGAGACACTGTGGTATATATATATAAACTCTTTCTGGAAAATAAAATTGAACGTGTAAACATAGGAACTAGAAGTGCCGAAAGAATTACATTAAAACAAAGGAAAATGAACTCTTCTGCAGCTCAACGATTGTATGCTTATAGAGGTGCAACTCTCTTCAATAACCTGCAATCTAAATACTGTACATTTGCGATACCGTTGAACTCGTTCAAATATTGTATGAAGCAGCATTTTACGGAAAAATCAAATAGTGTAGATAGTGTTGTGGCAGAAGCACTTAGGACCTGTGTAATATTGGGGTTCTTGTAAAAGAAGAATACTTCAGTTTCTGTTCGTCAACGTGACACGGCCTCGGGTCCCTACAGTACATTCAATGAGCTGATAACAGCCATGGGTGGGGGACAGCCACCTCAGGGATAAGGACATCAACTCGAGGTAACTCGATCTAGATCCCAACCCGGAGGCTGCCATCATGGAGGAAGACTGTCATCATCACATGCTCCCCCTTACAAAAAAAAACATTAAAAAAAAATAAACTAAGGGAGTGGAGGAAATGCGATGGGACAGTCCCCCGTCTCGGAGATGGAGATTTGAAGTGGACCCAGTCACCGTGGCATGCTGGCCATTTATTTAAAAGGCACATTGAGTATTTAAAAGGGAAAACAAGGCACATTGAGTAGTTAAAAGGGAAAACAAGTAATGAGATAAGTAAAAATAATGTCAAAAGTGAGTACTTAAAATGACAACAGTATTATAATGACAAACGAAATGTGGAATACAAAGTTTGGGCACAGTGAGATAAAAGGGTTAGTGAACTTGGTTATCGTACAACAACTGAATAATACTCACAAATTTTGAGATAATAACAAAAAAATGTGGCTTGGATTACATGGGTAAAGCGGCATCTCCTACCTGCAATCAAAATTTTGCAGATTTGAATCATTGCTATGATTAAACCACACATAAGAGTCAAGCTTCTTAGGTGGGTTAATTGACCTACCAAAGGAGGACTGGCGTGGAGTATAGACTGAAGGTAGGACCCCATCAAAGTCTGTGCTAGAAGGAGGAGGTAAGGCATTAGGATTGCCTGTACTAGCATTGTCAGTCAGGGGAGGATAGGGATCATACCGAGGACAATGGTATTGAGTAGTGGGGCCTGGTTCATCGTGGGGTTCAGGAAAAGGGTTTGGAGATGTGTCAGGGGACTCGACAGCTCTCAAAGTTGGGTCGAGTGCTGTGCGTTTTCTAAGTTGAGAGAGATGGACCCTATGAGTGGCCTCTGTGGGGAGTTTGACAGTTCTGAGGGAGTGAGACAGGGAATTTAATATGGTCCCAGGTTCCCATTGAGGATGTTTCTCAGACGGGTTTTTCATAACCCAAACTAGGGAACCAGGTGGGAATTGGGTTAGATGCTCGCCAGAAAAAGCTTTAGTTACAGGGAGAAGGGATAGGTGAGTGCGAGGGGTATAGCCCAAAACCTTGCTCATAGGTGAGGATCCATTAGTAGAAGGGGTAGCATGTTGGGTGGCCATGAATATGGCCAGCCTGTCTTGCCAACTAGCACTGGGATAATCAATAGCAGTTTTGCGTAATCCTTGCTTAGCCCAATGTACGCTTGCCTCAGCTCTGCCATTGCTGGCTGGGTTATATGGAGCTGTTGGTAAGTGAGTGATGGAACGGGAGGCAAGGTAAGATTTAAACATCTGTGAGGAAAACGGAGGCCCATTATCAGTGATAACCTCCTTGAATAAACCAAAAGAACACATTATTGATCTGATTGCAAAAATGACGTTCTGAGCAGTGGCGGAGGGCATCATTCGAACGTCAACCCAGTTGGACCATGCATCAACAATGGTCAAAAACTGATGGCCATCCAGTTCGAATAAATCGAGATGTACTCTTTCCCATGGTGTAGTGGGGTTAGGTCGGTCACATCTACTAGGAGCGTCAGGGGATCGAGATGCATGGACATTACAGGGAATGCAAGCGTTAGCCAGATCAACTAACTGTTTATCCAAACCTGGCCACCATGCAAACGGCTTCACAGCCTCCCTCATCCTGGATATACCCACATGGCCGCTATGAATAGTTTTAAGCACTTTCTCACGTAGACGTGCAGGTATCACGGCTCTTCCTCCAAGGAAGATTACTCCATCATCAACCTCCAACTGATCTCGTACATGAAAGTAAGGTTGTAGATCGGGATCCGCTGGTTTTGAGCCCCACTTTGATTGTAAGAGACAGATTAGTTTCTGAGATACAGGGTCAGTGGATGTGGCTTCCTTGACCTCAGATAGGGATAACAATGGGGACTCAAAGGCAACAAATGCTACATGAGGAACGCCGTTGTCTGAGGCTACAGGCAATCTTGAAAGGGCGTCTGCATGGGGAATCAAGTTCCCAGGTCGGTATACAAAGTCATACTCATAGGCTCCAAGAATTTCAGCCCATCGGATGAGTCGAGATGCAGCAACTGCAGGTATCCCTTTGTCGGGGGCCAAAAGAGACTTGAGGGGTTGATGGTCACATTCTATGGTGAACTTCCTGCCATATAGATACTTGTGGAACCGTTTCAGACCAAATATTACAGCCAGTGCCTCCTTGTGAAGCTGAGAATACCGCCGCTGTGCTGGGTTCAACGTGCCAGACTCAAAAGCAACAGGGCGCAAAACTCCGTTCTCCCTTTGGCTAAGAACAGCCCCTACGCCATAAGCTGACGAATCAGTGGTTAAAACCAAATCACATTTAGGATTGTAGAGGACTAACCCAGCGGCTGAGCAAAGACTTCGTGTTACAAAGTCAAAGGACTTCTGGCAGGGGGTAGACCATGACCAGGGTACGCCCTTACGAAGTAGTTCGTGGAGGGGCTCAAGATGGTGGGAGATGCCGGGACAAAAGATCTATAGAAGTTTATAAGACCTAGGAATGATTTCAGTTTGGGTTGGGAATCAGGGGGTGGCATGTGACGGATGGCATCCACTTTTTGTGGGTCAGGTTGCCTGCCATTTTTTGATAGCATGAAACCTAGAAAAGGAACTTGCTCTACATACCATAGCGATTTAGCACAATTAATTTTAATGTTATGGTCTTCCAAACGTTGCAGGACGATGTGAAGGCGAGCCTCACAATCATTTCTAGATAAGCCCCCAACGAGGATATCATCCTGGTAAGCCCGACACATGGGGATGCCTGCTAAAATACGGTCCATTACCGCCTGAAAGATAGCAGGGGCAGAACTGATCCCAAAAACGAGTCTACGATACCGGAAAAGTCCCAAGTGGGTGTTGACTGTAAGAAATTGCCTGCTAAAAGGATGAACCTCCATCTGGAGGTAGGCATCGGTCAGATCAATCTTACAAAAAACACTGCAGCCCTGGAAGTCATTCATGAGTTCATCTGGGAGTGGAGGGGGATAAATGTCAGTACGTAAAGCAGGATTGACAGATCTTTTGAAATCCACACATATGCGGAGGTTGCCATTCTTCTTTTTGACGACAACCAGAGGACTAGCCCATTCTGAATCAGACACTGGATAAATTACACCCTTCTGCTGAAGGTCCCCCAAATGTTCCTCCACCTGAGAGCGTAGGGCAAGAGGAATAGGGCGGGCTTTTTGAAATACAGGGACGGAATGTTTCTTCAGGTTGATATGAGCTGTGAACCCCTGGATTGGGAGTTCGTTCTCCTTAGTGCCAAAAGCTTTAGGATATTTTATGGCAAGTTGAGGCGGACTAGGTTGTAAGAAAGGGGTGGGTTTGGCTTCATCATTGGGTGAGGTAGGGCTCATGGAAGTCACAGTATCATAATTTGAGTACTCCTCTATTCCGCAGGTGGAAGATGAGGGGTTCAGTAGTGATCGCCAAGAGGGTGATAGTAGTTGAAGCACGTCGCGACCAAGGATTGCAACAGGCTGTAAACCCCTTGTTATAAGAATGGAACCCTTGAAGGATTTTTCTTGAAATGTCAAAGAGGTATCCCATGATCCTATGATGTCTAGAGAGCCCCCATTAGCTGCGCTCACCGACCCATGGAATCTTTTTACAACAGAAGCAGGGAAAGTTTTAGGCAAAATGGACCTATCCACGAGGGTAACTCCAGACCCACTGTCACCTAAAAAGGGAATAGGGAGAGGACAAAAAGGTATTTTGAGTTTTGCAAAACAGGGAGGGTGACAGGAAGCAACCATGATAATATTTTTGTTGTGTGAAACAGCAGGCACAATGTGTTTGAAAGATAGGTCCTTTGGACTAAGAATGTCATCATGTTGGCAACTCCTATTAATAGTAGTAATGGTTGTTACCATGTCATTGGTGTTCCGTAGAGGGACTGTGTCATGTGGGGGGTGATTGTTGTCTTCAACAGCATGCACCTTGACAGTAGAGGCGCGGCAAACGGCAGCGGTATGGCCCTTGATACCACAACGATGGCAGACAGAGTCCTTGTAGGGGCACTGTGGTGGTTGATGCTTCGAAAAACATTCCTTGCACCTCGGGAGGACGCGCTGACGACGAGAAGTTGACATGGATGACAATTTGCGAGGTGCATTTTTGTAGTTCTTCTGTGCATTGGGCGATGAGATAGGTGCGATAGGCTCAGGTGGCAAGGTCAGCAAATGCTTGTTCTCATGGCGAACTTCGGCATCAGTCGCAGCAGCAACCATGGCTTCAAATTTCCCAGCTGGTTCGAGTTGGAGCAGGGAGTCAATGATATGTGATTCGGGGAAAGCACCAACGAATTTGAGTTGTTGGGCAACCTCAAGCCCATCCAACTTTTCCCAACCACATGTAAGGGCGGCGGCCTTGACAGAATTCGCAAATTGTCGGACAGATTGCGATGGCTGGCGAACCATCTTGGCGAAATTTATTCGATTACGGGTAATGTTAGACGTCTCGAGGTCAGAAATTACCTTCGACATATCAGTGGTCCAACTTGCTGTAGATAATGTTTTGGGGAGAAGGGCTTGTAACACAGCGTGATAGTCATCAGGTTGCAAGCCTGTAACAAAATCGTAAACCTTAAACTGGTTTTCGGTAATTTCATACCTCGCAAAATGAAGTTCGGCTCGGACGTAATATGCTGAGAGCGATTCGTTGGGGATGCGGGTCAAGCGTGGTGTTGACATGATGCCTGAGAATGGTCACCGATATTGAAAAAGGGACGACACGAAACGTGAAGACGATGTAGACGACTAAACACAAACTAAACACAAACTCGTCGCCACTGTAATATTGGGGTTCTTGTAAAAGAAGAATACTTCAGTTTCTGTTCGTCAACGTGACACGGCCTCGGGTCCCTACAGTACATTCAATGAGCTGATAACAGCCATGGGTGGGGGACAGCCACCTCAGGGATAAGGACATCAACTCGAGGTAACTCGATCTAGATCCCAACCCGGAGGCTGCCATCATGGAGGAAGACTGTCATCATCACAACCTGTTCTTTGAAAATGTTTAGATAGCCACATAAATATAACATAATTGTAAATCCTTAGAAAATAGCTGAGAACAATAATTATAAATATATAAACAACTCCTCCCCTCAGCACAAGCAATGCTTAAAGAGGGGAGAAGCATTGTAACTTACTTTTTAAGAATTATTGTAAAATAAAGATTGAAATAAATGCATATTTAAAAAAAAAAAATTTAGAATGTGAGATAGAAAGTGAAGGTTGTACTGTATTCGATAGTGAACAAGAAGAGAAATAAAAGAAATAATTATTTAGCTGGGAGGAATACTTACGGAAAATTCAACCTATTTAAGGAAGTTCCTGATAGGATTTTAAAAATAGTTTTTGGCTCACACGCAGTTCAGAAAGTACATGAGTACGTACTTCTGCGAGTTTTGTCAAATGGACTTCAAATTATAACCCTACGATACTAAGCAATTAGGGTTTGGATATACATTTACACTTCTGAGACATGAATGACAGGCAGTCGAGTAGAAGTGGTAATCAGAACCCCTAAATATTGTTGAAGCTGCCGTCGAGTGTCGGCCGTGTTTGGACAGCGGACTCTCCCTGGGAACCCCGAGTTGGCTGGATACAACCAGATGGCTTTTTTGTCGGTTTTTATTTTTTAACAAACCTGACCCTCGTCATACCTGGTGGACGTCAAACGTTCGACGTCAGAGCGTTTCCACGCACTCACATGAGCGCATGCCCGTCTTGGGAATCGCCGCTCGGGTTATCCGATATTCCGGAAGGGTCAGAAAAGTCTTTTGTTTATTTATTTCTTCATTTTTTTTCTTTTCAATTTCTTTAACGGAAGACCTTAACGGCTAGAAACGTTTTCACGTCGTCAATGAGGAAGTCATAACCAGGGTGAAGGGCCCAGTAATTGACGCTTTAAGAAATATTTTGCCTTTGCCAAGCCTCAACTCTGATCCTCTTCTTCACAGCATTATGAATCTCTCTAAACACTTGGGAATTGAAAATAAACGAGAAAAACGAAAGAAGTTGACTTCATATCGAATCGAGGTGTTTGATTGAGATCGAATGGACCTTCAAGAAGAGCAATTGCCAACTTAAATCCATCGAGAAAAACGAATGAAGTCGACTTCATATCGAATCGAGGTGTTTGATTGATATCGAATGGGCCTTCAAGATGAGTAATTGTCAACTCAAATACATCGAGAAAAACTAAAGAAATCGACTTCATATCAAATCGAGGTGTTTGATTGAGATCGAATGGACCTTCAAGAAGAGCAATTGTAAACTCAAATACATCTCCTTAACTCACCTCATCCACGGGCCTCTCAGATAATATGACGTAGCAACACAAGCGACCAACTACGTCAAAAGATATGACGTCAAACAGGTGCCACCAAGAACACCTCACAGGATATGACGTACGTGGACCGGCAGGGGGTGGATGACGTCAGACAAATAGCCGGCAAGAACACCTCAAAGGATATGACGTACGTGGACCGGCAGGGAGTGGATGACGTCAGACAAGTGGCTGGTAAGAACACCTCACAGGATATGACGTACGTCGACCGGCAGGGGGGTGGATGACGTCAGACAAGTGGCCGGCATGAACACCTCAAAGGATATGACGTACGTGGACCTGCAGGGGGTGGATGACGTCAGACAAGTTGCCGGCAAGAACACCTCACAGGATATGACGTACGTGGACCGGCAGGGGGGTGGATGACGTCAGACAAGTGGCTGGTAAGAACACCTCACAGGATATGACGTACGTCGACCGACAGGGGGGGTGGATGACGTCAGACAAGTGGCCGGCAAGAACACCTCACAGGATATGACGTACGTAGACCGGCAGGAATGGATGACCTACGTGGACCGGCAGGAATGGATGACGTCAGAGGGGTCAAGGGGAGATAAATATTTTAAACCTCCATTTCTTCCTTACTAATATTAATAAGCATTATGTAAATACGGATCGTAATCTTGAATCTATAGATACAAGTATACTTGTACTCTCAACAGTTCCATTATATAAAATATCAAATTACCGACGAGTTAAGTATTTTTTAACAATTCCTACTTCCATCATAAAAAAATTGTTTCTTCATACGAAAGTTGCTTAACTCAACACTTCCTTCGTTAAATACATTTAAAGTATATCGCTCCAATGCTGCTATAGTGTCATATATGACACGTTGAAATGGTTTTTTTCGATTACCCCGAAGCATCTAATTTTGAGATATATCTGAAAAGAAACTAAATGCTTGCATACGAGTCTGCAACACATTGGGACATTTTATGTCTTTGCAGAAACTTATATGAAGCTTGCATTCGTGTTGACAATATAAATTATTGAGAATGATCACCTCAGCTTGTCGGCCATGCACTCCGCAGTGGTTAACGTAATATGGTTAGGTAAATCGAGAGCTATCCAACGAGTGGTGAACGATTTTTGTACGATGATAACTGGCGAAGATAATGTTCCGTAGCAACGAATCGGTTGTAAGCGAAAATCATCAGAAACTCCGTTACATGTCCTGCGTTACATTCCCGCGTTTCATTTTCGAGTTTATGTAGCAAATTAAAGACATAAAATGTCAAAAATGTAAAATTCAAACTGGAGCACTTTGAAGGTGAAGAAACGTGGTTGTTTCTTGAGGTGTTCTTCTGCTTTAATGTGATAACGGAATGAGGTATCGCAAGTCTGACTCCTCCATCATGTTCAGCGTTGAAAAATCTATAAACTGAGGTGTTATTCGGCGAAAATAGGGAGACAAATTTGTTAGATAACCAGTAAATGGAGTTATTTCTTCGAAAATTCGCTCTTATAGTCATGTTTCTAATTACTCTCCATCCTTTCTTCTCCTTCCCAATAAGCCCTTTGCCAGTTTCGGCGGGATGTGGACTTCAAGCGAAAGTCCCATCTCCTGACCTGAACACTTGAATATTTAAGTGCATGAGGCAAACGGAAGGGTTCCCCACCATAAGCCGAATCCCCACCGGTAATCCGACGCCCCAGGAAACAGGCAGGTGGGAACCGGTAGGGCACCCTGACTGAAGGTAAGTCGAGGAAGTCGGGACACGGGATCCCAAGTTCGTATCGAGGGACAGGGCGAGTACAAGATGAGCGGTCATCAGAGCGGACATCCTTTCCCGCTTTCGGTCATCGTCATATCCGCTAGGGTACACAGCCCTTCGTGGATGAAGGGCATCGGATTGCACCGAAAGTTAATACAGTACGACAGCGAAAGTTATACGAGGTTGACCGTAAAATGAACCGATCGTATTGATTTAGTAATACGTGAAATAATTCAAACGTGAGCCCAACACTATAAATTAGGTCCATTTGGCACCAGTGGTCATACAGGGCCGCAGAGACGAGCTATGATTGAGGCCAGTCTCGAGGGACTGGTTCAATGAGTTTTCCCGGCGATCTTGATTAGACTCATCAAATACAAGCCTAATTCGAGTAGCATTGCTTCTTTGAGTACTGCACGGTTATGTCCATAGTGATCAATTTCAGAGTCAGGTACTCATTCAAATATAAGATATTATCTTGTTTTTCCCAATCTTGAATGACCACATTATACACTTCATACTTCCCCAGCAGCTATAATTCCTTGGTACTAGTCTAGGGCTGCCATGCGTCCCGATTTTCAAGGGTTCCAGAGCGTCCCGCCATGATTTTTGAATTATCCTGATTTTATCCTGAATTATCCTGATTATCCTAATTTTTTTGCCGTCCCGATCTTGTCCCGATTTTCTTGACGTCGCCTGCTCGAAATTCTTCACCTATATCAAGCAACACAGGGAAGCCCTTCGCTCCGTCGGTGGAAAAGATAAATACGTGCGATGACTATCAGAAAGGAATTAACATAATGGACCTCTTCCTATTTACCTACAATGTTTCTTCGATGGTTCATATTATGATACCTATTAAATATATTACCTATTTTCAAAAATATTGTATTTTGGTGAAGTGTTCGTTTAATTTCATCTTGTCCCAATTTTTTTTTTTTTTTTTTTTTTTGAGGCTATCCCGATAAGTCCCGATTTCTAGCCTACACTGTCCCAATTTACCTGGAACTAATATGGCAGCCCTATACTTGTCTGACCGCGCTATTGACTACCACCATCCTTGGTGGAAGAAGAAACTACGGTAACCTTCGGATAAAATACGTAATATCTTGACAAAGGCTGAAGAATCAAGGCAGATCGATAAGGATCTCTAAGGGTGAAGGGGGAGAAGACTTTTGGAAATTTGAAAATAAAAGATGGAAGGATCTAACGTAAAAATAATAATGATAAAAAATTTAAAAAAAAATGAAATAAACGTGTTAATGGTACATCCAACGCAGACGAGCCACTCTCAGCATCCGCGAGAACGGAGGACTTTTGAACAGTTCATGTAATTTTAAATTACATTACACCATCCATCCGTACCTACCTACTTATTTCACTGATTTCCAAATGTTGGTGGAAAAAAAGTATAAAAAATTATATTCTACATTGTAATTACTTTATACAATAGCTGATATTGTATGAAGTAATTACAATGGAGAATATAATTTTTCATACATTTTTTCCACCAACATTTGGAAATCAGTGAAATAAGTACGGATGGATGGTGTAATGTAATTTATTTATATACATTCAAATAATATCTTATAAGGACCAACTCGTTTTCCCTGTCTCTGGTTTACCCACTAGGGAGACTGTTACATTCATTTATGTACTGAGCATTTTTGTGTTTTTTTTTTTCTCAGAAATAAACTTTTCTTTCATATTTCCAAACATGCCGAACTCTACCAGAAATGTCCTCTACTGGCTTAAGCGTGTCTCATGTATCAGCAATCTGTCTGTCTGTATGTGAAAATCGGGTGTCTGTCAAGTGGAAATCCTGTATTTCATTTACGTTAGCAACATTCATCCCGTAACCAATAGGCGTAGGCGTAGTGCGTTACTTTGAACATCTAATTCCCTGAATTTTGCCCAGGAATCCTCATTCATAAGATGGGATGAATTGGGTTACGGCGAGCCTTTTATTATTTGCCAGTTTGTTATTAGTTGCTAGAAGATTTTACTTGATTGTCCCTCAGACCCTGTTAGCGTTTACTACACTTTGAACCGATTCTCCGTAGAGAATTGACAAACTCACGGCTCTGCCCTCGTATCAAAGAAAATTTAGCTCCACTCTACCGAGTATTTCCCGTTGAATGCTCAATGGAGCGCTGCTCTTGGAAATAAATAATTTTTGAATAGAATCCGAGGGTAAAAGAACAGAAACCCCGATTGGTGAACGGGAGTTGAAGCCTTTCCGAAAGTTGAAGCCCGACAGAACGGAGGTTGAGAAGCCTCGGATGAAGCATCGCAAGGTCCCGACACTTTCTCGGGGTTTCCACACAGCGAAAACGGCATCAGCCTTCCCTCAGGCACCGCATTCCGCGTTTAGCATTCCGGCAGTACCGAGGAGAAGTGGAGTTTCAGTGAAACGAAGATTGTCCGGAGTGAACGGTTAAATCTGTGTCTTGAAGGTGATGTTTGTTAGGTCCAGAGGTCCTCAAGTGACAATGGCCGAGATGACACTGTCAACCATTATTGCGGATACAGCACCGGTAAGTTTAAAACTATTATTTGATTATTTGGGAGGGAGCTGAAACTTCTTTCAAATCACAGTTAGATCACGCCGTCCAAACTACTGCAGCAGAATTCTTTTCCGTTGGAACCCATAACTTCGAGTGTATCCCAACACTTAGTGGTCAACTGGGCGAAATAGCCCAACTGGGTAAGGGAATTCTGACGAGGAACTGGGCAAAATCGCTGAACTGAAGATCAATTAAATTATATATATATAAGTACAAATCCACCGTCATGCAACATGGCTATAAGAGCGAATTTTCGAAGAAACAACTGGTTTTATGTAAAACGTCTTCATTTTACTGGTTTTAAAACCAATTTTGTCTCGAAAGGTTCTCGAATCGCCGGTGACGTATTACCAAAATAATCTAATACCACAAATTATTACCAGACGGTCGCTGTTACTCGACACTAACTCAATACTCACTTAAATAACTTGTCGACAGTTATGATCGCACACCTTAAACGCATTTTTTCGTTTTCCGTAATCTATTGCCTGTAATAGTCCCAGCCAACCTATTATCACGGAATCCCGAATGGCCGGCGAAAAAGGCCTTTTCCCCCAAGTTCTCAAAACAGTTAATCCAGTAATAAGGGTGTTCTGGTAATATGTTATTTGGTATTAGGTTACTGGACAGTATTAGGTTATTTGAAGTAGTTACGTTAAATATTCCCCGTAAATATTCCTAGTACCCAGTTGGGCTGCTCCTTTCTTGCCCAGTTGGGCGCCCACTTCCGTAGGCGTTGCGGTTCCGCTTTGCCCAATTGGGAACCGCCCATAACTTCTCCTGCTGAATTTTGGCTCTAGAACGTGCTAAAAATGCACCGTTACAACCGCTCAAAAGTTTAAAATTTTCCAAAAACGCTGCAATTCTTCCACAATTTAAAAAAATTATTTTCCGTGTAACTGACCTTTCTTTAATATGCGAGTAGAAAATTTCTGCTGGATAGTTTCTGAATACAAAAACTGTTGAGCATTTCCGTGACGTCACTTGATCCTTTGGAGTTTCGAGTAGGTTCAGTTGACACGTTACTCAGAGTTCTAAATGATAACTCTCTCATCACCCAGTTCCGCCGTGGAAGGCAAATATGAGCAACTAACGTACTAGAATCAATGTTGGTTGCCATTTTGGCGCCACAGGGGAATGTGGTATGCCCCAGTCTACGGGACCTTGAAAGTTTTACGAACGAATCACAATTTACCAACGTTTTACCTCATTACATCAGTTGATTCTTGTAAGGACGTTGATTCATAATCTGTTTGGGTATGCCCCAGAAAAGGAAGCTTCCCCAGATTCCATACAGAAAAGGAAGCTAGTGTTCTCGGCCCAAAACTTTTAAAACTAGAATTCCCGGAAATATTTTATACCGAAATCCGTTCTAGACCATCCTGAATTCACTGCCAAATATAGTAATACAATATACATATTAATTTATAACTTAACGATAGCAGTAGAATCACAAACATAAAAATTCGTTCTTCATAAAATTTCAGTAGATAAAAATTTAGTTAGAAAAAAGTCCTTAACACCTTTAATAAAGGTTTAATTAGGTGGGAAAATACTATGTACAGAAGGTAGGTATTCACTAAAATGATGGCTTTTGACATTTCGTGTGGTCACTAGGATCAAGCATTTCGAATGGTAGCAGATTTGAAGTTGCACTACCTTCGACAGAACTCATGGATCCGTCATGTGTGAACGAACAAACGAATGGACGGAGAAAAGTTGAGATAGGTTGATTTAAATGGCACATTGTTGGAAAGACCAAAGCTTGGTTGTGATGATGTGGTTAGTGTTTACAATAGGGAAGGCGTTGTATTTAAGATTATAATATAATACAGAAAATATCGGGTCCATCCACTGATCACCGCAAGGCTTATGATGGACAATTTCACAAGTTGTTCTAAAATTTAAAACAATATCCTTTCAAGTTTTTAAATTATTAGTAGGACCTCGGATAACCTACCAAGATACCCGTTAGAGTTTGGCTGTAGGACCAGAGGACACAGCTTATGAAACTATATTATATTACATGATCTTAAATATTAACCAGTAAGATCACTTTGGTCGTAGAGGTAGTTTGTGGTCCTTAGTGGAGACTAAGGGCCCCTGCGCACAGGCAACTTAATCACCGGCAATTTTTTAATAACCCGCGATGCTGACTATCAGCTCAGACTCACAATGGATTTTGTTGAAACTGCTTGTGTTAGTGGAAAAAATAAGCTGAAGAAGTTTTGGGTCCATCCATTCATAAGTTCCAGACTTCTTGCTGGGTAGTTTCTGGTCCTACAGCCAAACTCTAACGGGTATCTTGGTAGGTTATCCGAGGTCCTACTAATAATTTAAAAACTTGAAAGGATATTGTTTTAAATTTTAGAACAACTTGTGAAATTGTCCATCATAAGCCTTGCGGTGATCCATGGATGGACCCGATATTTTCTGTATTTTTCTCTCTTTCTCAGGACAAGAGCACAAACGCACGCAGTCTCAACGGAATCCATTCTGAAAATGATGTTGTGAAGTAAATATTTAGTTGCCAAAGGGCGCTTGGGAGCAGCAGAGGCAACATCAGCTTTCAGTTGCTTTGAAAAATTGGCCAGTGTGCGGGGGCCCTAAGCATTGCTACTCTCTAGCCATTTCAGACGATGAACGACTCTGTTCTTCAGGCCACTAAACTGTATCAGAGGGTCCCCACGTACAGGACCGTAGAGAAGATGGTGGGGGGTCTTTCTAATCGGCCAACCCCTAGAACAGAGGAGGATCCACCGATTGACGATGCCTCGACGAAGGGGTGGGAGTGTGTGGTTAACACGATACTGGGCGAGGGGTACGCAAGGGGTACGCCGAAGGGGTGCACCAGCCTCGTGTTTCCCAGTCGTTCTCCCGGTGTCCCTCCGCGTCCGTTTCTTGAATCTTAACACCGCAAGTGCCTTCGTAATTGTGGATCATCACTCGCCTAATCGGTCACAGCTGTCGGTAAGCTCGGCCAGTCTCATTTGAATTGTGTGTGAACACCTATATTGATAACAGGTAGATGTGGGACGTGGTGCAGTACAAACTGTCATCAAACCGGTAGTCCCTAAACATATATCAAGTAGGTGTGTTCGAAACTTAAGTCAACATCTAAACACTGAGCAGTGCCGCTGGACAAACAGTTGACTATGACAAATTTCTCCATTTGATTGAAGAGGCTCTCAATTATGACAGCTTTTGGATTTTGATTTTTTATCTTCGATATTGAACCTTTGGAATCGCCCAAGAGAAAAAAACTACCTCCCTTCAAAATTTGCTTGTTTACGTTTCAAGATAAGTAGATTCCGAAAATCGAATGAAAAAACGACACATCGCCCAGTCAGCGAACTTTGATTGACGAGTTCACAATGATCCTCTTAACTTTTCATACCTTAGGTCAATCGGAAGGGGTTCAAAACAAATTTTGAAATTTTGAAAAATTCATATCTCAAAAAATTCAAATGGAACGGTATAGTTTTTAGTTAACAAGAAGTGTTTAATTTTTAGATTTTTTTTTTTTAAAGAAAATCTGGAGCTTTGTACTCAAATTGAAAATTTGGAGCTCAAAGTAGGAGCATATCAAAAGTTGTCAACATGAGAGTGTGGCAGCGTATCGGTTCAATACTCATACTGGCCCAGCTGATTCGAACAGCACAGGTTTTTCAGATATCGAGTTAATAAATAGTAATTAATAACCATTGTTAATGATTATCAATAACTAACAATAATAATTAATCATCGATAATAATTAATAATAATAATTAAATTATTTACACTACTTGATAATAATTATTAATAATCAATGATAATTCAATCACATAGTGATCTATACAGAAGGCTGATCTGCAAAAAAAGGTATTAAACCGTTGTGTCAAGAATTTGCAGAGTTTTTTCTTTAGTGACATTTGTGGATGACAGGCGCTTGGTGACGTTAAATGCTTCTGATGTGCATCAGCAATAGAATTTTTATGTTGAGTTGGCATATCAGCTCTTTCCCTCTGGGAGTTCTTACGGCAACTCCCTTCAAAAATGGTTTTGGAACCAATACACTGCAGGGAAGATTTAATTCAGTAAAAACCAACGTGTTGTTGACATACCTATTATAAAGCCTAATCAAACTAAAAAGTAATTTACCGTGTCCTTACTCATTGTGAGCACATTTGAGTTCATGCCATCGAGTTCATGTACTCCGTCTGAAATTACTAAGACACAGAATGTGTTTTAGCGTTTTTATGTTTAATTTTATCTCATTGTATAAAAAGAATTCTACAACACGAATGGCCGATCCTTCAAATTAGCTGTAAGAGCCAATCAGGTGACCCGGGCCCTAAGCACTGTCAAGTAGGTGAACTCCATTAGGAATTAAAGAATCCCTTGGGAACTACAATCAATTGTAACATTAGTAGATACTACTAAAACTCGGATCATATGATGATAGTCACTAAGATAAAATGCTAAACAACTCAGCTTTATAAATATCCGCAACACTGCTGAAAAATGGATAGTTGTACCTCACCCGTAAAAGTCGTGAATCGAATGCCCAAAAAACCTCGACGTCCGGAGTGTATATAGGTATCGCGTGTCGTTTTTTCGTTACATAATTTCATGTCAATTTCTGTGTCAAAAATATAATATTATGGTGATCACTATACGATGTATCATAATATGATTTTTTTTTTTGGTAGTAGAAAACTTTATCGTAATGTATCATTTACATTATAGTTTTGAGGAACTATTTATCAAAGGAGGGATAATTCCCCTGGTGTAACATGTTGCGGGTTACTGTTCACTGACAACCCCAATAATAATAATAATATAATATATATAATAATATATATTATGCAACAATATAATATATTGTTAATACAATGTAACAATATAATCATATTATGATTTTTCATAATATGTATCTACATGTTATGTAGAGATTATAATTCAAGTTTCTTGGAAACTCCTGACAGTGTCGGCGACATTTCCACTCATCATTGATCGTTGAAACTAATATCCTACATTTCCTCTTTTCGGATACATCTATTTTGTAGGAGAAAACGTGAAAATGAATTAATTATCGAGCTACCAGTTAAATAGCGATTGTGGCGTAGAAATTCCGGAAAGTTGTGAAGAAGTAAAATTATAATTTTATCAAGCGATGAACTGTCGAGAGTGATGTTTTCTCATAACAGCGCTGCAATATTCAAGATTCACCACATGTCAGAGTATCTTCCGTTTTCCAACAACATCCCGGGCCAACCTAATAGTAATTTATTCATATAAATAATAATAAAGTAATCGTAAATAATTTATTGGTATTTATATAATTGAAGGGTTTTCTACTGGAATCCACCAATTTCCTCAATAATCTATTCAACCTAAATCTATTCAATTGATTCAACAATCTATTCTTACCTACCATCAAATATTCGAAATTCGAGTATTGTTTGAACCAGCTGTTCCCCATTATTGAAATTGGGCTGAAGTTTCACTGTTTAATTCTCGCGCATGTTTAAGTCCCCTTGTAATTTCTATTCTCTCAATCAAAATCTGTTCAAACTTGAAAAACGATACCGGTATTTGATGCTTACGAAAAATTTGTGAAAATACCTAACCCTAATTGGCACCCCTTCCTCTTGACCAAAGGGTTATTAAAAGTTTCAAGGATAATTTTCGGCCTGGTTCAAATCCGCTGGCCCAATTTCATAACTCTGGGTCTATTGTAAACGGACAAAGTGCCGTGGGCGGTGGTGTAACCGGACTCTGAAGGAGTCGGTTCGGAGAATTCTGAATATTTAAGATTAATATGGAAACTCAAATAGAAATAAGTTGTCTGCTGCCACCACCTACGATCTCGTAGGGCACCTTCCCAGGGAAGTGGGTTTTAGAAATAACAATGTAATGCAATTAACTCTTATAATGGACGAATTCTTTACAAGGGTAGCGCCGAAAGGCAGACTTCGGATATGGGGTTCTTTGAGGAAGGGTACGTGATACGAAGTATCGTAGGATTGAGAAGTGAAGCAAAAATTACGACAGTTGGTACAATTTAAGTAAATGAAAGAATGATACTGTTGATGCTACTACTAGATGGGTTAAAGATTTACTAGGCGAAATTACAATAGGTGAAAATGCTGAAGGCTTACGGGTGTCCGAAGAAAACTGTTGAGGGCTCTGGGTACTTGGGGTATTACTGCACACGCGCTCACTGCGCCACGACACCAACTCACGTACCGCGGCGGTACAAACTAAACAATGGTACGCGTACCAAGAGAGGAGTTCCCAAAGGACGAGTTGACACTGCTCGTGTAGGTGAGGACGAGGAACTGCCTCACGGAGGGGATGATGGCCGTTTATATACCAGGTGGAGGCTTACGCCTGCGCACCTGGCCCGGTCTTCAGGGTTGCCACCCTTCCGTGGCTCAGCCCTCCGTGAGGGAGCTCCTCGTCGTGTGGCGGCGTCAGCGGCGGAGGAATAGTGGACCGGTGGTGGAGGAACCGGTCACACTCCTCCCCTCCCCGGAAGCCGATGTCCTCATCGGCGATCCTTCCAGCAACTGGGGCAGCCGGAGGATCGCTCTACCTGCAACGTCCAAAAGCGCTGATTGGGGCGTCGGGGAGCGTTTCGCTGACGGTGAATGGATGGTCGGTGGTCCGGGTCTGGACTGAGCGGGTGATCCCTGGTCGTGCCGCAGGACGCTCGCTCTCACGAAGGGCAAGTTGGTGGAGGTCTTTTCCGTGGCGTCGTGGGGTGGACATGGTGTGAGCAGCTACTTTCAAGCAACAGGTGAAGAGGGATAATTATTATAGGGTTCGTTACAATAGAGGCAAATTAAACAAGGCAACTAAAAAAAAGGGGGGGATTAATAATTTTCAACTCTCCTACACTACTTAGACTTAGCTCTACTGGATATCTGACATGTATTGCCTATTCTTGCACGAACGCGAGGAACGTCAGGCCGTGCACCGAGGGGAGGGATTCCCGCGGTCGGAAAAGGACCATCAAGAAGGGCCTATCATCTCGTTGTAGGTAAAAAGGGAACCAAGGGGGAAGCCACCATCATACAAGAAATACAAAACGCAAAATAATACAAAACAAATACAGGGTATAAGAATACAATGTTAATAATGATTAAAAGAAAGAACAGCATACAACTGGCAAAAATTACTAAGTATCAAATATCAAATGCACAAGTTTTAAGTATTCATTATATAGAAGTATTTTTTTATTATTTTTTTTTTTTTTTTTATTATTATTTTTTTTTTTTTTTTTTTTTTTTTAGGTTTTTTTTTTTTTTATTTTTATTTTTTTTTTTTTTTTTTTTTTATTTTTTTTTTTTTTTATTTATTTATTTTTATATTTTTTTATTTTTATTTTTATATATATTTTTTTTTTTTTTTTCATGGGGGCCTGTGTCAATCCCGTGTTCAACAGCCAGGCCATCCGGGTCGGGTCGTTGGAACAAGTCCAGGTATGCATCAGCAATGTCCAACAGGTTGGTCACATCCGGCGCTGGCAGGTGCTGAATCTGCTCGCGGATAGTGGCTGTCAAATCCGGTGGTTGTGAGTCCCAGTCTTCGGTCTGAAATTCAGCGGCCTCGTCATAGAGTAGGCACTCATCAGTCATATCAATGGGGGTTGTTGTCAAATTCAGGGTAGGTTCTCGCGATTCGGCAGTACTCATCCGAATTGGCATCACCGGGTGTACCACTGGTCGCACTGGGGAGAACAATCCATCACTAAGTTCACTGACCATAATCTGTTTTCCATTGTTGGGGTCGGTTAGTCGAACTTCGCATTTGTCAAGGTGGATAGTGACGGGTAATCTGCTTAGTAAATCTAGACCTAGCAGATCCAACCCAGAGTGATCACGCGCGAAGATGTAGAAGGCATGGCGCAGCTTGATTGGTCCGATTCCTACTTCCACCGACTGCTGTCCCAAGAATGGAAGCAGTTGTCCGTCGGCACCATATGCAATTGTCTTGGTTGGTGTAATTGGGACGCCAGGAACTGGATTCGTCAGTACAGATATCTGCGCGCCCGTGTCCACAAGTAGGTTTTGTTCCTTTCCTTGTAATTTCACTTTTACGTGAATTGATTGTCTGAACGGGGCGTCAACAGCTGGCACACGAGCGGTGTTGTTGACTTGAGGCGGTTCATAAGGTTCTACGTGTGATGGCGTTGCGGGTTCACATGGTCCATCTGCAGGTGGCTCCTGGCACAATGCGGCGGGGGACTCACGGCGGTGTCTTTGTTGGAACTGTTGCTTCTTCTGGCAACTGGGTTCTGTGTGTCCATAGAATCCACAGAAGTCACACATATCCGGCTCAGTCTCTTGTGGACAGCTCACTGGAAAATGTGTCCAGCTTCCACAGAACACGCAGGGTTGTCGCGGGACGCCACGTGCAGGTCGATTTCTAGGCACTACTTGTAAGGTTCGGAAACCTCCTTTTGCTTGACGCGGACATCTGGCAACGAGATGGTCTGTATCACCACATGCAAAGCACTTTCTGGGTACGTCATTGGTTCTAACATGTGCCACATTCCAGGGGTCACTTGTAGAACGGTCAGAATCTAGGGCTTCCTCAGCTTCTTCTACCTTGAGGAGAGCCTCTTGTAACGTCGTCGGGGGATTGTTAATGAACAAACTCGAATACCTTGTAGGTATTCCTTTCATAAAGGCTTTTACTGAACGGGTTCCTACCCATGTGCGAGTTTGTTTGGGAGTGAGCTCTACACCTTCAACTCTGGCGGCTCGGAGTGCTGTGTGTCGCACTCGATCAGCAAAATGACGTAGGGATTCGCCTTCTCCTTTGGTCATTGTCCAAAGGCAGGCGGCGGCTTTCTCTGGGTCCTCACGCCCATACCACCGCAGTAGGGCTTCTCGGATAACGTCATAGGGATTTCCCCTTTCGGTGAGGTGTAAATGATCTTGGATGAACGATTTGGCTGTTCCCTTCAACTTCATTCGTAATATCTTGAGGCGAACCTCCTGAGGTAGTTCTTGGGTAACACTATCGAAGTGGTCCAAGAAATCTTCAATCGGGGCAATGTCATGGTCTTCTGGATCCCAATTATCTAGTTCTATTAAAATAGAACGTGGGATCTGGTCGGCTGGAACAGGAGCTCGGGTTTGCATGGCTTCCAGCATTTGCTTCATTGCAGCAGCCACTGCATTGAGCGCCTCCACGTTTGCATCCATCATGGTGATCCTCTTCCTGAATGCGGTACGCTTGGTACGCGTACCGGATCAAAAAAAAATCGGCGTGGACAGTAGGTTAGGGGTGACGTCAAAGGCTGGTACGCGTACCGGTTCTATTGGGCCAACTTCAGCAGTGGAGTCCCGCTTTGGTGTACGCGTACCGAAAGAGTTTTTCAGATTTCGCAAAGTGTTGTAATAAAAATATAAAAGATTTAATAATTATACACAGCCACTGGTACGCAGTGGTAGCCACGTACCGGAATGAGGCGGTACGCAAGTAAGTTTCAACAGGGAAGGGCAGATTTCTAAGTATTGTTTACTACAAAGGGTTCGAAGTGTGGCAAAAAGGTCGACTAAAAGCTGTACTTTGTTACTCGCACGTGGTTTATGTCTCAATGCGTACCGGTACTCGGTCAATGTTTTGGTACGCGATGGTACACGTACCGGAAAATTTCTAGATATGACTGGAATGTTCTAGAAAAAAAAAAGAAAGAGAGAAGAGAAAAAAAAATGACAAGGTCTTGGTACGCAATGGGACGCGTACCGCAAAAACTGGTTGAGTTGAATTGAATATTTAGAAATGAGGGACAAGGTTGGGACGGTTCCACACGCAAAAATCACCCCGCTCGGTACTTTGTTCCAGGCGGAACTCTCAAAATACGACTAACGGCGTGCAAGTCAGATATCTTTCGAGTTACAATCGATAGGACAATTCTTACAGCTAACATACACAATTGAAAGGAATAATATGACAAGAATAATAATAAAACAATAATAGTAGAATAATAATAAAGATAAGGGAAGACTGTCGTTCTACGCTTCAGAATCCTACTCCTATCCCACCGCTTGCCACCAAAAATGTAACCGGACTCTGAAGGAGTCGGTTCGGAGAATTCTGAATATTTAAGATTAATATGGAAACTCAAATAGAAATAAGTTGTCTGCTGCCACCACCTACGATCTCGTAGGGCACCTTCCCAGGGAAGTGGGTTTTAGAAATAACAATGTAATGCAATTAACTCTTATAATGGACGAATTCTTTACAAGGGTAGCGCCGAAAGGCAGACTTCGGATATGGGGTTCTTTGAGGAAGGGTACGTGATACGAAGTATCGTAGGATTGAGAAGTGAAGCAAAAATTACGACAGTTGGTACAATTTAAGTAAATGAAAGAATGATACTGTTGATGCTACTACTAGATGGGTTAAAGATTTACTAGGCGAAATTACAATAGGTGAAAATGCTGAAGGCTTACGGGTGTCCGAAGAAAACTGTTGAGGGCTCTGGGTACTTGGGGTATTACTGCACACGCGCTCACTGCGCCACGACACCAACTCACGTACCGCGGCGGTACAAACTAAACAATGGTACGCGTACCAAGAGAGGAGTTCCCAAAGGACGAGTTGACACTGCTCGTGTAGGTGAGGACGAGGAACTGCCTCACGGAGGGGATGATGGCCGTTTATATACCAGGTGGAGGCTTACGCCTGCGCACCTGGCCCGGTCTTCAGGGTTGCCACCCTTCCGTGGCTCAGCCCTCCGTGAGGGAGCTCCTCGTCGTGTGGCGGCGTCAGCGGCGGAGGAATAGTGGACCGGTGGTGGAGGAACCGGTCACAGTGGACTGACGAATTTTTTCCATTCGATTTTGGATCGTAGGTACGTTTTTTGAAACGTAATCCCACCAACTTTGAGGCAGGGGTACAATTTCTTCCCGGTCGATTCCAATGGTATATTATTGAAAAGGTTACATGAACCGAAAGTTGGAAAAAAATTCATTAAAAAATTATACCCATCTTGAATGAGTCTGTCCGGACACTCCGCTCATTATTGGGTTTCACAGTTGAGGGAAGCGGGGAGGGGGATATATCCTCCTGCAACATTGTGTTGGTATGTATATGTGTCTTCGTATGTGTAGATGTTGAACTAGTGATGTGGAAGGAAGGAAGAAGGTTTGTGGTCAAGAGATCGGGTTACATCGCGCCACCACCGCACAGCTGAGTCGGTCCCGTACTGGAAGACAACATCTTTGCTATACAGCTCTCGTACCTGTGATTAATCATTGGTCACCCGTTTCATCACTATAGAACATCGTATTGTATCAGTGGCCCTCTATGAGAATACTACAAAACATATTAATGCTTGACAATTGAATGACGGTGATATTATGGACAATTGGTCAGGTACGGCGATCCAAGATTCACACAATCAAAGATGCTCCAGGTCGAAAGAGAAAAAGTACTGGATGGTGAATCAAAAAGATGCACTTTTGTGAAAGGCACCGCTTCCTAGAAGATGGAGATCACCAAAGTGGGAAAAAAATATTTAAGGCCCACCTAGGAAGACAAAATGGAATCACTGATTTGTTCACTGGTGAATATGGCTAATCATATAACTAAAAATCACTAAATAACTAAAAAATCAAATAACTAAAAATCTAGTGCTGTTAGAAAGTCTCGTGCATAGTCGTTAAAATTATACACAATAAAATTTATTTAATGTTATCCCACACTTAATAATCTTTACGTACCTAATGTATGTAATTAACAAATACTCACTTAAGCATAACCTGACTCTGTATTTATACAGAGTCAGGTTATGCTTAAGTGTGTGGATTAATAAATCCATCCTAAACGGGTTACCCCTGCGAGGTTCCCTCCTGTTCAATTGGACATTTGGTTTAGTGGGAAACATCCACTTGAACCCCAAAAATTTCGCATAACTAAGTTTAGCTCTGATTAATTCAATCATCAATAATTCATGCACAATTCATCCTTGTACTTGATTAAATACAATTTTTTGGTTCATCATCGAAAATAACGAACCATATTGGAGTAGACCAGGAAAAAATGCAAGCCTCCCTCGAGATTTGTTGCATTTCAGATCAAGATGAGCAGATTCCGAATTTCACACATTTAAAAATCCGTACTTCGGGATTTCCCTTTTAAAACTAATCAAATACTTTATAATTTGTTTTCGATTAAGCCGGGGAGGGTCCATGATAATGTTCGTAACTCCAAGGCCTAAGTCAATATCAATAGGCAGTCAATTTTCATAACTGATGATTTCGTGATATCGATTTCTTGTTATCGAATATACTCGTTGTGAGGTTTTTGATACAAATTATTGCCTACGTAGACAGCAATAAGTACTAACACATATGAACAAAATTTGTTTATTTAATAAATTACCACCACAACACACAAACCACCATCACAAATAAATTGTAAATACTTAATAATTTGTTGAAATATTTTAAATTTAATTTATAGAAATCATTAATTATTAGGTGAGCCAGGAATTTAGTTGGAAACTGACGAGACCAGGATAGAAACATTGTCTTAAAATACAAACATTGAATCTTCTAGTATTTTCAGCGCTGATTACGGGGAAAATACTGAACAAATTCAGACACTCACAGTTTTGCCACAAAGAGAAAATGACTTTTTGCTATTTGATGTTTTTACGTCAAGAGCCCATTATAGTTTGACTAAAACTCAAAAAAATGCCAAACTAATATTATTGCAAATTAAGTGTGAGAGAGTTTGATTTTGCAATTAAATAGACATTAATATACTGGACAAGCTGGTGTTGTGGATCAGATCATGTTCCAGATGAATGGAAATTTTTTATTGATTCGTCCAAAAGAGGACTAGGTACAAGCAGTTTTTCTACATAATGGCATCAAGTATGTTTTGGTACCTGTTGAACATTCGGTTCATTAAAAAAAATGTTATGAGAATCTTGAACTGGTTTTAAACAAACTTTTTTACTCAGACCACAAAATTTAATTGAGAGTTTGTGGCGATTTGAATGTGAAATAATATTGCTTGGTCAGCAAGGTGACAGTACAGCAAATGTTAAACGGTGGGCATTTTGAAAACAGGCTCTCGGTTACCTACGCTTTTAGGTAATGTATTCCGGATCCATGTGTTGTGGTCGCACTATTTGTCGGCTGTTCGTGTGGCAAGAGAAATACGCGTTTGACAATTTGAAATTGAACAACCGGGTCAGTGATCTGCACAGGGTGATCCTTACAGAAAAATATTAACCCTTCATTTAAGTCAACCACCCAAGTGTCATTTGCATAATAATAACCTTGAACATGAACGTTCTCAATATATAGCATTTACAGATTTAATTCAACCTTTTACAGATTTATTTCAAGCTTTTATAAATTCTATTAAACCTTTTACAAATTCAATTCAACCTTTTACAAATCCTATTCAACTTTTTACGAATTCTATTCAACTCTTCGCCGGAGAGGGTAGATATGGGTAGTAGGTAGCTGATTGATTAGAAGGAAAGTTATAAGTAGTGGGCTACATGTAGGTGGGTAAGTAAATAGGTACGTACGAGTACATACTACCTACCTACGAGACCTCAGAGCCTTGCCAATTCAATTTCTACAATACAATCTACTGTAGAATCCCTTCTGTTTGCAATGCCGAAAATCTCTTATGGTTGCGTGATGGAGTTGAGTTGTTCTGCAGCTACAGGGCAACC
Organism: Stenodema calcarata; assembly: GCA_963920205.1. Taxonomy (NCBI): domain Eukaryota; kingdom Metazoa; phylum Arthropoda; class Insecta; order Hemiptera; family Miridae; genus Stenodema; species Stenodema calcarata. Next base: position 14,166,799 of record OY986053.1, on the reverse strand, counting down.
GTTACATTAGGTAGGTAAGCTAAAAGTGCTGTTCTTATTAGAATAGCAACCGTGTCAACTGAATACAGGTAAGGAAAGAAGTGTCAAGCGTCGCATGATATCAGTGAAAGAGTTGGGATGAGGTTAAATTTTCAAAAAGTTGAATTGAATTAGTAAAAAGTTGAATAGAATTTGTAAAAAATTGAATAATTCAATTATTGAATTCGTTAAAGGTTTAAATGAATTTGTAAAAAAAATTTCTTTGGGCGATTCCAATGGTTCATTATCGAAGATAATAAACCAAAAAATTGAAATAAATCTGTAAAAGGATGAATTAAATCTGTAAATGCTATAAACATAAGCGCTTGTCGGCATTGCAAACAGAAGCGATTCAGACCATACAGTAGACAATGAATTGGCAAGGCGTTGAGGTCACGTCGGTAGGTAGTATGTAGGTACCTATTTACTTACCCACCTACGTGTAGCCTACTACTTATAACTTTCCTCCTGATCAATCAGCTACTTCCCATATCCACCCACTCCGGTGGAAAGTTGAATGGAATTCGTAAAAGGTTTAAATGATTTTGTACAAGGTTGAAATAAATCTGTTAAAGGTTGAATTAAATCTGTAAATGCCATACCTTGGTGAATTTCTCTGAGACGAGATGTGTTCCTCTGTTCTCTGTTCCTTGATCCAAAACTGTCAACCGAACTCAGTGATTTCAGTGACTCAGTGGCTTCAACCAAAAATAAGATCATTGTTTCCAAGATTGGTTCAAATACCGCTTTTGCTAGTAAGTACTGGTTGCCAACTCACCCCTTCATTCCTTTCCTCTGCACAGTCGTTGTCGTAACGTGACACCATTGAACAGACACGTGCGCTTCAGCGATCCCAAAGCTTCGTTCATACCATTGTAATGAGCTTTTCAATATTATTTTACCTCCGGAGCTGTCGTCAATCTATCGATCCGATCTCCGACGTCTCAAGTGACCCGTCGTCGGACGTCGTGCGGCACGTCGGGGTTTTTGCGGTTTCATTCCGCATCAAATCGTTTCCAGACGAGTTCATTCGTGGAGGCTGAATTGATTGGCACCGGCTGACCGCAACCCACACACTCTTACTTCACATACAAACAAACTCTCACACACACGCCTACTGAGTGTCAATTAATCTTTTAGCGAATTTTCAAATACAGATTTTAAACATTTTGGACCGAGAACAATAACTTCCTTTTCTTCGGACATTCGCTATAACCACCCTACCACCTACTTTGCACTGAATTGGACGAAAAAGACACGAAGTATCTGATTTGACCGATTTCGCTACACTTCCTACTTCATCGACCGTTTTTTTCCAAGGACGTCCCGATCATTATTTATACGTGATTTCTTGTAACAGAAACTCGATACTCGCATCTAATAGCTAGGTAGTTTTCGAAATGTAGTCGTACTATGCAGTTATCTCACGTGTACCGACACTTCTCTGGCCATTATGGTAGGTACCTAATTTTGAGGCAGAAACTGTAGTTTTTAGAAATACGTGATTTTCCATTCATTTAGTCCATCCCAAGGTGTGATTACTGTAATGGAACATTCAAGCGTTGGTCGGGCATTATAATATTTTGATATAAATTATAGTATAATTTATATCAAAATATTATTAAGTATTCAAACCATGGTATAAGCCCAAACTAGAATCAAGTGCATAATGAGTACTACTCAATTTAACCACGTATGCAATGTCCCGACGAGACAACTTTTGAGGATCTGCACGGTGTTAACACCTCCTTTGTCGACACATTCACGCATTATCAACCAAATCTGAATATCCTACGACTACGTCTGCGTCTTTTTTGACATTATCTTTGCTTTGGCACATTAAAATAAAATAATTCTTCGTTCTGAGGTAGGTACTTCTATTATAGAAATACTAGCAAACCAAATTAGAAGCTCTCCTCATTACACAGAAATCCTTAATAAAAGGTGGTTATTTCGAATGTTGTATGTTGGTACATCTTTTATAGAAACTAAATGCTTGCATACGAGTCTGCAACACATTGGGACATTTTATGTCAATATTGTACTGCAGACGTCTATTTCCTCAAGTCCTGTTTTCTCTTTGTTTATACGAATCAAAGGACGGTATTCTGTGGCTGATGGCTAAATCAAAACAAACAATAACAAAACAACGAATCCCAGTTTCCTATACGACCCACTTTGTTTGGATGTAGTATTATTTTAACGAAAACAGAAATGTAGGTAACCTCAACCTCAAGCAATTGCTTAAGGTTGAGGTTACCTACATTTCTGTTTTCATTAAAATAATACTACATCCAAACGAAGTTGGTCGTATAGGAAACTGGGATTCGTTGTTTTGTCATTATTAGTTTTGATTTAGCCATCAACGTGAATACATGGGTCGTACCAACGGAGGTTATTAATATTGACATAAAATGTCCCAATGTGTTGCAGACTCGTATGCAAGCATTTTTGTTTAAATAGATTTTGAATTACAGCAAACGAAATATCAAGTAGGTGTGACACGACAGCACTGACGAACCAAGCTTGAAAATTGGGAGCAATTCTGACCAAATTTACAATATTCTTACCAAAAAATAATTACTCAAACGACTCAAATTCTGCATTGGATGTTTTTTTTTATCCGAGGGTAACAGTAGGGAAAATCGTACTCCGCAGCCGTGTGAGGTTTCACTCACTAAAAACCCACTAGACCTAATCCTTTTCACATAATCCACCCCGGAATAACTTATTCAGCATTACTTCGGAGTGGGGTCGATCACTGGGCGATGTCACACGCCCTTCTGGTGTCTGTGTAGGACACAATCCTCTCCCCAGTTTGCTGATTGGAGATCATCTTCCTGATCACGTTAGCAGGTGAGATTTCGCCCTCCTCATCTCCCAGGATTTCTCTTTCTCTCGTCCATATGGCGCAGTGGAAAAACGTGTGCTCGGCACCGTCATTTGGTTCATTGCAGTACCAGCACAATGTAGTGTAGAAGTCCACTTCCAGTTGCCTCCTGTCGAGCCATGGGCACACCTGTGGAATAAGCACTTGGGTCTAGGCCCTTCTGACGCCAGATTCCCACTCTTTCTGCCAATGCTGGAGTGATGTCTCTGTCTCCTCTTTCCTGACATGGGATAGTGACTCTTCTGAGGAATGCCAGAGGTAGATTCGTTTCCTCTACATTGCAAGAAGGTCGATCGGAATAATGGCAGCAATGACCTCTACAGCAGGGAAGGAGACCTTACAATAAGCACATGCTATTCGCAAGGCTCGTTTCCTCTGCACCGACCGCAGATGACCTCGATACTTTTGAATTTGGAGGGATTCAGTCCACACCTCCACTCAATACAGCATGATTGCTTCGGCTGTTCTCACGAGCATTTTCCTTTTCTTGGTTCCAGGGCCACCAATATTTGCCATTAGTCGGCTCAGGTTGGCTGTCACTGCCATCGCCTTTTCTCCTGCTCGCTTGATGTACTCCCAGAAGGTCAGCCTACAGTCGAGGGTCCCTCCTCCATACCGTACCGAATGAGGCGAGTCGATGGTTTGGTCGTCCACCTGAAATCGGGTGATGCGGTCAATATACTCAGTCAGCAGAACTATCTCGTTCTTTTGGACTGCAAGCTGCAACCCATGCTCCTCACTTAGTCGACATCTTCACGAGTTATCAACAAAATCTGAATATCCTACGATTAGGTCTGCGGTAGAATAACGTCGTATTTCCTATGAAAACGCAATGTATTCAAGTTATCATGTTCTCGTTAATATCTTTTTCTTTTTCTTTTCGATGTCAGTCAACGATGAAGTTAATTATTTGACTATTATCCATCCGTTTTCAACTTGAGCAGTAACGCCGCAAATAGTTTGTATAAATCATCTTTATGTCGAGTCATCTGTCTGTATAAAATATCCTCGTGATACTCATAACAGTTATGTACGATATTAATGACTGGAGAAAGTATCAGTCATATTGTGGGTTCGTTATAGTCTTACACGTCTTTCTCAGAAGTTATGCATACACTGGACAGAAATATTTCACTTTAGGGGAAGCGCCTAATGGAGGACCCGGTGGTTGAATACTACACGCCTTAGGAAGCCTGTGGTCGGATTGGAACAGGGGTTCCTCTGCCATTAGCCAATTGGAGAGCCCCTTCCCCAACCCCAATCGCTCTTTTGACAACGTTGGCCACAGGACCTTCCACTTCGACTGCTGCCACTTCAAGCTGAAATATTAAACAGAAAAATGTCAATTTATTGCAATAAAGTATTTAATACTTGATTGCAATAAATTGGTATGTATCCAGGGACGCGGTAGATTTACGGACGCTCCATCCAAAACTATCTCCATCCAAAACATAGTTTAGAAACAACTAACTGAAATTTAGGCTAATTTTGGCCACTTTGACTAATCTACGGAATGGAGAACAGGACCAATCGATCTTTATAAGGACCATCTTTATAACATGATCTATTGCTATTGCAATTTGAATGATTTAACCCATTATATTAAACAAAAAAACAATTTTTAGAAACCAAAACCGAAATTTTCCTGTAATTTTGGCCACTTACAGCCGGTCAACTTGAAATTTGGATCTTCTTGGTGTAGATTATAGAAAAAAGCCCTGAAAGATTCAAGTTGCTAGGTCTAATAAAGGGAGCTGAGTTATAAAACTTCAAAAACTCTGTTTTTCGCCCTTACCTTGTTCTCCTCCATCTTGTTCAGATAGGCATGGCTACAGCCCCTCCACCTTCACCGATTAACTTAAAATTTTCCACAGAGCTTCCTTTCAGCTTCAGGCAGTGCCTGTTAAAAGATTTAAGAAATTACTTCCACCCAAAAAAAATATTAGAAACAAAAATCGAAATTTTAGCCTAATTTTGGCCAATTTTCACCATTTGGTTCAGCGTAGAAAAATCTATAAACTGAGATGTTACACGGCAAAAAAAGAAACAGAATTTTAACCAATAATATTAAGACATTTTACATAAAGACCGTTTTTCCTTCGAACATTTGCTTTTATAGCTATCCTGCATGACAGTGGATTTCTTTTACATTCTTCCAAATTGAAAAAAAAGTGATTTGTTTATATTCTGTTGCAGGGATGCTGTGCAGCACCGGGGCCGGCGGGGAGGAGGCGGTGGGCGTGGCGTGCTCCCCAGAAGGGGGCGTGTCCTCAGGGGCGGACGCCTGGTGGGCGCTGGGGGCAGTGCCCCCAGTGTCGGCGGACCTCCCAGGGGCGCCAGGCCCGCCGTCCGTCCTAACATCGTCAGACTGGCGAGAAGACATGGCGTTCACGGCTTTCGAACTTGACCCCCTCCCACCACTTTTCAGCCCCCCACCGCTCCAGCCTTACAGGTTAGATCAAAATCTTAGTAGAGCAACATTTCAATTTAATTTGATTTTGATTTGTTCAAAATATACCTATAACTAAACAACGAAAATGGAAAAAGATTGAAAATCGGTTTTATGTTATTCCGCGGATAATTTAGGGGCAGGTACCTACATTCATGTAAGTATGTTTCAATTTTTGTGAACATTGATGTGCTCAAGGTTGCGTGTGGTGAGCTGGGAAAGAAACTTCCCCTGGGATTGTTTCATAGGGAATAAATTGATTATAGCGAGGCAGGAAAATGTAGGTTTACCTATACACTCACAGCTTGAAAAGGTCCAAAATCAGATTGGATACCTTGTGGATGGAAATAGTAACAAATCGAGGGTCTCACGGCAACTTCCCACATCGTCATTTGGGCGACTTTTCAGCAGAGCTAAAAAACCATCTGCCAATGACTATGTTTACTGAGTAATTGAGTAAAGTAAATCGTGAGATTTAGTGTTACCTAACTTATACTTAGTTAGATCGATCCACCGGGGGAAGACGCTTCGAATGGTATGCAAAACTCATTTTGGCCAAAAGTGACGATGTGGGGTGTTGCCGTGAGACCCTCGAAATGCTCATTTTTAAAGCGCCTAAGTAAACATATTTGTATTTTGTATTTATATATATTTACAAAATACATATATGTTATCTTAGGCGCTTTAAAAATTAGCATTCGTTAATTCTATTCCCATCCACAAGGTATTCAATCTGATTTTGGACCTTTTCAAGCTGTGAGTGTATAAACCTACATTTTCCTGCCTCCCTATAATCAATTTATTGCCTATGAAAAATCACAGGAGAAGTTTCTTTCCCAGCTCACCACACGCAACCTTTAGCACATAAAGATTCACAAAAATTGAAACATAGGTAGGTACTTACATTAATGTACCCCCAAATTATCCCCGGAATAACATGAACCGATTTTCAATCTTTTTCAATTTTCGTTGTTTAGTACTGTTTCACCTACTTGTCTACGATGTTTATTAATAAATTTGATTATCAATGATTAACTATATTGATGTTGAGGGATGTCGAGACCCTCGACATCCCTCAACATCATTCTTACTGACGGTCAAACTAAATCACACACACTCCGTAAGTGACGATATTCATGTCAACAGATGCGAAGGGCCTCCTGCAGAAGTGGCCGACGTCCTCCTGTCGCTCAAACACGCTGTCGTTCACCCTCCAACGCCTCCACCTTCGTTTGCCCCCTCGAATCTGCAGCAAGTGAGTATTTTACAAGACAAATCCGATTTCCACAAATGAAGAGTTTACTTTCAAAACGGCCTTTATCCACTTTTGCAATTTACCGTTTTTTGTGTGCATTTTCTGAATCTTCAGGATGAGCCCCATCGATTTTGCGTTGTGTTGTGGTCAAAAGTGTTTGTATCCTCAGTGATAAGAAAAGTCAGTATGTGACCAAAACGGCTTACATCCTCCCTATGTAAGAATTTGCTTCTTTATTTACACCAAAACGGACCTTATCCATCTGAACCGCAAAGCTTGAGATTTATTTTATTTCAAAGGGGTTCTCATCCAAATGCGTGGTCTCCCACACACCCCAAAAGCCTATTTAGAGCTGAGAGGGATTTTGGGAGGTAGTATATTCGCTTCCGACGACGGGGACTAAGAGGGACGAAAAGTATGCTGATACTGACCCGAACCTTCTCTTTCTGAAACGTGCTTCCAAACCTTGCGCCAATTTTACTGCCAATTTCAATTGTGCCTCATTGAAATGGAGTGACATCGCTGCAAGTGACTAACGGAAAGAAAAAGGATGTGCAGCATCTTCTTTAGTCTCACTTTGGTCAAAATTGGAAGGATGTTCTTGAACTTAGATGGTGCATCCCATTCTCTATGGAGAAGGTACAGGAAGTGCATTAAGATGTCGAGGAGGACACCCACAAGGATGTGACTGCTTGGAGCCAGAAACGTCTGAAATTAATTTCAAATGAAAATTCGGTGACCGATGAAACAATTACATCAATTACAACTACTATTCACGTTTCTAATCAAAATTAAATTTTGATTAGAAACGTGAATATTACTAAATTTTTGTGATCTCACGTTCATCAATCATTATTCTAATATTATTTTGGTCAAACATCGTTGAATTTATCCACGTGTGCAATAAAAAAAAAAAAGTACTGACTTTTAGATGTTCCATATTTCAGCATTTATATTAGGGTCATGCCACAGTGATGGTGAAGTGTCAATTTAGAGGTTTACGCGGTAATGTGTTATTATTATTAACTTTGAAATATACAGGGTGTTTCATTTCGTGACAATCACAGGCTACAAATCGATTCTACAGCTAATTTCAGGTCGACAATGTCCTGTAGCAATTTTTTTTACTCAGCTAAAAAATGGAGTTTTTCAATTTTAAGATTTTCTTTCGTGTTTTCGACTTTATCACACTAAAATGGCCATAACTACCTTAATTTGCATGACAATTTCAATCTAATTATGTCGTTAAAAAGAACACAATAATTCCTATCCCTCTATTGAAAAACTAAATTTTTTTGATTCGCCAAAACGGGCGAAAAATCTACTTGAAAAGGAAAATTTGTCAAATCGTAGAAATGGCCACTTTTTTCAAACGCTCATAGACCCCTATAATCCAGCACAATAATTTCAGCCTGTAGTCCTAAATTTTGCGCCTATATATCAGCTTTCCCATTGTATAAGCAAAATAATGTAATAATTTTAATTTAAATACGTCTAGAAATCCCGTGTTTTAGGAATTTTTTATTGATCGAAGACCAAAATAAGTTAGTACCTAGTTTTGAAAATTGGATCATTTTTATAATGCTAGTTAAACGTTCTTTGCGATTCCCCAGGAAAAAGCAAAAGTAGATATAGGCCGTTATGAAAATATTGTCAAATTCTCACGATTCGAATTTCCGCTGTCATTACGAATTGACCACCACACATTTTAGACTTATCAATAACTGAATTATTCGCCCGTGTCGCTGGAATAAATTTGCATTACATCCATTTAGTGTTGTTCCTTTGTTGTACAGAGCTGCGGCTACAGCACTGGGCCCCTAGAAGCCAACTATTTTCCTCCGAGTTACCACGAGGCCCCGCCTCACCAACAGCTCCAGCCAGTCTCACATCAGGTGAGAACAAGAAACAACAAGAAATTCTTAGATTTGACGATGACACGGCTCGATCGAACCTTCCAACCTCGCTACATGGAAATTTCACTTTATACACATTTTCGTTGAATTTTAGCGATTTACATACATGTTTCTGACCTCTGTCCCCGAACGAAATGCCAACAATAAGCACTATATTATAGGTAGTCGTAATAAATGTATAATAATTATTATATTTGAACTGACCGGCGATTAAGTTGTGAGTAGATATTAAGCAGGTGGAAAGCGGGGAGGGGGAGGTGGGGTCGCTATGACTACGACGAGGGTGATTGGCGGAGGCTGAAAATGGCTTCCCATTGTCAATCGATCAAGACTTGGGGAGACGGAGGCGAAAGCTAAACTAAACCGTTCAATGAACCACAAAATACAACCTGAAAATAGTCGAAGAAACATTTTTTCAATCAGCGAACATGAATGATGATAACCATCACAAATATTTAATTTATAGATCTTGTAGTTTTTTTTTTTTATTTACGAATTTTCGAAGAAAAGGAAGCTAGGTATTGTTCTCGGTCCAAAATGTTTAAAACTCCAATTTCATTCCTCAACTCCGTTTGAGACCATCCTGAATTCACTGAAAAAAGTGACCAAAAATCATATGTATATAATATATTTATTTAGGTATACAGACAGCATTTCCAAGTCAAATTCAAGATTTTCCAAGCCAAATTCAAGATTTTTCAAACCAAATTCAAGATTTTCCAAATCAAAGTCAAGATTTTCCAAACCTTATTCAAGATTTTCCAACCCAAATTCACAATTTATTACCAAATTCAAGATTTTCCAAACCACACTCAAGATTTTTTTTTCAAACCAATTCATTTACATTTTAATGAGCCATTACTATGGTTTGTACCATGGTTTGAAATGTGGTAAGTAAAAATAAAGCAGATGAATAAACCATATTTATATTTATTAGAAAAGAATAATTGAGATGCTCTTCCTGTAACTGATTGGATTGTTGGGGACCTAACGACTTTTGTTTCTTATCCACCAGGGAAATAAATAGCGAAAAAAATTATGAAACAAAGGGAGGTGAATGAAATATAGTGGACTGTTTATTATTTCTATACGACTGGGTCAGGAACTGACGCGAGGGAGAATGGCGTATAGAAAAGGATGAAATTGGTGTAATTTATAGAAACACTAGACTATAAATTTTGGTGAAAAGTAGGGCTCAAGGGGAATTTTAGGGGGGAGGGGAATTACCCATAAATTCCAATCGTGTTCAGCGGTGAACAATCTATAAACTGAGGTGTTACTCTGCAGATAATGGTTGAATGGGATGTTTCAAACATCACATTTCACATAAAACCAGTTATTCCTTTGAAAATTGTCTCTTATAGCCATGCTGCATGACTTTTTGTTAAACTATTCTATCAATATTTTATCAATTACAGAGAGGAGTGACACTCCTACAATCTACAAAAGCTTCTAAAGACTTAAGGGCATGCAAGACCTAGGTCGGGACGTTGTTGAAGGATATCTCGGGATGTGATTGACTTAAAGTTTTGAAATAAATTTCTAAATTCACTGTATTAGTAAGAAATTGCCCCTAAGTTGTCCGGGATTTTTGAAATTCATAAAATAAATTCTTTTAAATTGTGGCTAAATTTTTTATTGAAAAAACGAGACGAGGGGGCATTTTTGGAAGGCTAATAGACCGCAAAATGCAAACATCGCAGTTAAAATATGTAAAATGAGCGAGCAGGATCTCAAATAAATTTCGATTTTTTTCTCGATTTTTCGATAAATGCCTCGTAACCTTCTTCTTATTGGATCTCTTGGCACTTCTATAGTGGCGGAAAACTCCCCCCGAATTTCAAAACTGCTAGTCAATCACATGCTAAGATATCCTTCAAAAACCTTCCAACCCAGACCTGCAGGCCCTTAAGGGATTTTTTCACAATTACGAAGTTTCATTAAATCGACGCCGCCATTTTTTTTAATCCAACGGTTTCAAAACCCCAAAAAAGCTTCTTTTTTCACTTACGAGTTATCACTTTTTTTTTTTTTTTTTTTTTTTTTAAATATTTTATTGGCTTCTCAAAAAAAATACAGCCGTTGCAAGTATAGAAAATAAAAATCACTTACTTAGTAAACATAATATTTAAAGCAGAGAAGTAAAAATAAAAATATATAAACTTATATCACTAATTAACATTAATAGATTTCAGAAATTCAAATAATAGTTGATATACTTCGATGTTTGATGTTGCCAGTACGGTATCGAGGTTAAAAGGTTTCTACTCGTTTCGAAACTTCTCTCAGTAGTTCTTCTCTGGCGATTGAGTGTTGGTTGCATTCCAGGAGGATATGCTGGGCAGTTTCCAATTCCGCTCCACAGAATCTGCACTGTGGAGATTGGATTACATTTATTCTGTGGAGATGGGCATTCACACTGCAATGTCCGCTCCTTAGTCTCATAATAGTCTTATAAAATGCTCTGTGCACATAATTGTGAGTTTCCTTGAACCATGGTTTTGTACTGTTTATTGGGAACAATGACTTGTACCTGTTCCCTGAATGGTATGCCATTAACTCATTCCTCCATCTAAGGGAGAGACCTTTTGCCAGATGTCTTTTCAAGTCAGAGTGTGAGAAGTCTGGTTTGGGTTGTGTTTGGGGCAGTGAAGCGGCATAATTGGCCTCTCGATCCGCCGTCTCATTGCCATTGAGTTATCACTTATAGGCCGACGATATTCAACATACCTACAAACACTAATAAACCGCTAATGATGGAAATTATGCCTCATCGACTGTTGAAATTGTATTCAGATCTCATGGACAGGAGGAGCCTCGCCGCTCTACAGCCCCGCATCCTCTTTCCCGTCCGTCTTCCCCGACTTCACGACGGGGGCAGCGGGAGCCGATGATTTCTGCGGCGGCGGCGGCGACGGAGGCGGTGGGGGCGGCGTCTCTTGCAAGTCCCCGCCCTCGCCCCGCCCCAACCTCTGTCGGATCTGCGGGAAGACGTACGCCCGCCCCTCCACGCTCAAGACGCACCTACGCACGCACAGCGGGGAGAAACCCTACAGGTGATCAAACTCCCCCCCCCCCCTCCCTCAGATTTTCTTTATTCACAAACGCCGCTATTGATGCTCATTTTATGTTTCAAAACCTCATTCATTTTTTTTTTTTTTTTTTGCGGTTTTTGAAGAGTTGAAGAGCCTCAATTGGAATTTTGAACGTACGACGAAAAGTGTTTGGAATTGTCTATATCAGCGGTTCCCAACCTTTTTTCACATTCGCACCCCCCAGCAACTCAGTTTCAGCCGGCGTACCCCCGACTTACGTAAATACCAAATAGATAGGTATAGTAAAGGCGCTGTGTCAGATGTTAATTAATAACAGACAAAAAAAAAATTCAAAAAAAAAAGTTTGTAGGTAGTAAAAACAATGCACATGAGCATCAAGGTAAAAGTAACACAGGTAGGTACGTAGGTAACTAAAGAGATCGAAAGAGTGGGAGTTGAGTAGGAGTTACATAATATGTAACTATAATATGTTATATGAAGGGTACAGGGGAAGAAGGGTACGATTCCTAAATTGGAAAATGTTCAGGAGAGCACAAACTAACTTAACCATCTCATGATACGTTGCCAAGATATGAAAAAAAAATTATCAACTACCTACCTATTCCATTCCAAACAATCATGGAATGAAATAGTTTTTCACCAGTACCGACCTACCACGTGAAACTACTCCAGAAAGCCTCTAGACGGCATTGAACCCTCGAAATAGACAGTGGAATTATACCCTTCTTCCCCTGTAGCCTTCATATGTTTTAATATTACGTTGATGGTATTCCTCCAGAAAAGGAACTGAAATGTAGTAGTGTTCAGGTTCAAGCTTGGGAAAGTACTCCTCGAACGATTGACTGTAACCCTCCAAATGCTCCAAGATCCTGTCACCGTAAGATAGTGTAAGCTTCGATTCTGATAAAAAATCATGGAGGGTCTCAAAAACTTCAAGTTGGCCGTTTTTTACACATATGTAAGCAATGTTGCTTCCAAAATGTAAGTTTCTTTTTCATTGACTCTATTTTGTCATCGACAGGTTGAGGTTTAACTTTGTTGAAGATGTCACTTAAATAAGAGAGGATTTGCAGCCACTGAGCATCATGAAATTTTGACGACAATGTAAATGGATAGTCCTCTGAAAAAAGTGCTACTTCTTGCCGAATTTGAAATAGTCGTGTCAAAACGTTTCCGCGAGAAAGCCAGCGAACAGGTAACAGGTGTTATGGCAAAAGAACCGAAAATATTAATCAAAATTTTTCCCAAAAATGTCCGCCATTACTCTATTTTTTCCACGCACCCCCAAAGGGGCTCCCGCGCACCCCAGGTTGGGAATCGCTGGTCTATACGAATACATTTGAAATTAAGCTTTCATATTAGCGAAGTTTCGAAGAAAAGGAAGCTATTATTCGCTGTCCAACATTTTTTAAACTCGCATTTCCGAAAAACGACCAGTTGAGGTAATCGAGGGGGTAATATTAAAAAATCGTCTTATTTATTCGCGAGTATAATTTGGTTCTCCAATGTTGCTCTTGAAAAAAATAGTTTTTTTTCTTCAAATTTCCCATCTTGGGAAATGTAGTAGGAAGAGGTAAGAGAGGGTGTAATTATTATTATGTAAATGTAAATCGAGGGTCTCACGGCAACTTCCCACATCGTCATTTCGGCCACTTTCTAGCAGATCCAAAAAACCATCTGCCAATGACTATGTTTACTGAGTAATTCAGTTAAATAAATCGTGAGATTTAATGTTACCCAACTTATACTTATACTTAGGTCGATCCGCTGGGAGAAGACGCTTCGAATGATATGCATAACTCATTTAGGCCAAAAATGACGATGTGGGAAGTTGCCGTGAGACCCTCGAAATGCAAGAGAGGGTGTAATACGGGTAGCGATCAACTGCACCGTTCGGGGCTCATTAGTTGTTGGTAAACATATCGGCTGCACTCCTGCTTAACTCTCGAATTGATAACACGTGTTACTGGTTTACAAAAAAATTTGGTCGGACCATGGTCCGCGGGTATGAGTGGTCGGAGGTGGCGGGGGCGTTCATGGAAGCGCACATTTCAAAAGGCACTCAAAAGCAAACTAACGGTCTCATTTAAACGCCGGACCTCTTGTTTTGTTCAGAATGACCCCGCCCATAACGCAGGTGGTTCCACATTTGAAAACAAAAATTTTCCTGCTGCGCAAAACGTTTTGTATACTTACTTTTTGATCGTCCCTCGTAACCTCTGAAATTTAGAAAACCGAGATTTCAAGATCATTTAGAGTCTAAATGATCTTGAAATCTCGTTTTTCTGACGTGATGGGGCTCGTGTGACCTCGGAATCGGACTCAGGACGCAAAAATAGCTCGGAATACAACGGTCCAGTCAAATAGTCCGGATCTTTTTTTTTGTAAACCAGTGTAATCAACTAACTTCCAGAGATATCAACAATATCCAACAATGCACGACTGTGGGTTTTGGGACTTGAATGATTTTGCGCTGAAGCCAGTGGTGTTATTGCCGATTTCAAGTGTAAAAATGACCAATAGTTTAAGACCATCCCCTATTTAGCACAAGTTTCAAGGATCCTCCTCGGCCTGGTCCGAGTCCACTTGCCGAATCCCATAATTCTCAGTATATCTTGAGTGGACTATTCAATTGAACAAATCAAGAATCTTTCCATTCTTTCATTTATACCGGATTATTTCATCACAATTCGGCTGCTAAACTCGGATTAAGAAGAAATGTTCAATTATGGGAATACAACCCTGTCATCTATATCTTTCAGGGAAAAGCCACTTAGTATATTCAAAGGGTTAAATTGCTCAAGGACAGTTATTTATTTATTTATTTATTTTTTTTTTTTCAGATGCGATGACTGTAATAAAAGCTTCAGCCAGGCAGCAAACCTCACGGCTCACGTTCGGACGCATTCAGGAGAGAAACCATTCAGGTGACTGCTTATGTATTCACTATCCTCATGTATGCCAACTGCAGGAATTTGTTTAAAAGTAAAAATGTGAGGAAGGATAGAGGTAGAGACAGAAACTTTGTGTCCCTCGGGTTTTCAATTTTTTTTTCTTTTCATCCAACTTTATTCTCAACTACCTTGCTGCGCCAGTGGGTTATAGGATTATGGAGGACCCACTTCATTTAGCTAAAATTTAACATTGAATTCCGTATCTTCAAAGGTGTCCGATATGCGCGCGGAGATTCTCTCAAAGCAGCTCAGTGACGACCCACATGCGCACCCACAGCGGCGAACGGCCCTACAGATGCCGCCTGTGCAAAAAGGCCTTTTCCGACTCGAGCACGCTCACGAAACACCTGAGGATTCACAGCGGGGAAAAGCCCTACCAGTGTAAGCTCTGTCTCCTCAGATTCTCCCAGTCCGGCAACCTCAACCGTCATATGCGTGTGCACTCATCCGGCCCGTCCTGACACCTCATTGTCGGGTACCAGCCAAATATGTAATATTCAAGAAGTAGTGGGGAAAGCAATGTAACTATTGCTCGGGCATCATGTGCGGTTCTTGATACTATTTTGCAGCATAGAAATGAAAATATGGCAACGTTGTGTAAACATTTAAGGACCTCTGTGCAGTGGGTTTGTCACGGATGGGCAGAGGACAGTATCAAACAGATTTCTAAAATGACCAAGTTACCCAAACATACTCGGTCTAAACGACGAATTACTCGAATATTATAAGCTCTCGATTCGTGTGGTTGCAACATGTCAACCTGCCATTTTGGCTTGTAGCATAATATTGTAGATATCTATGTGTTAAAGTTCACAACAAAGGTCCAATAGATTGTAAATTACTAAGATACACCACAATGTCATATTTTCTCATCGTAGATTACCGCAGTTTGGGAATGACGTAGATCTACAATATCAACCAATCTGTCCATTGATCTCAATACACGTGAGAAATCTAGTCAACTGGTATGAGCAACATCACACTGAATGATACAATTGTAAATTCAAGTGGTCAATCGTGTGTGGTCAATTTAAATATTTCAAATAAATCACCAGCAAACAAAGAAGTGGTTCAATAATTTATGTTTAAATAATGAGACGGATGGTGGCAATCGTACCGCCAAAATTTTGAATGCCAATGAAAACCCTGAGTGTAACGGTGGAATTATATCAGCTACACCACCACTCCCCCTAGTTTATAATAAGTAACCTAGCAAAGGAACTAGCCTTGAGCATCAATGAGTTCTCTGTTAGGTACTTCACTTACATTTCTACTATTCAAATCTTTATGTAAATAATATGATTTCATCAATGTTTTGTAAATAATTAATTTAGTCGTAATACACAGGTTTTTCGCATCGCGATGCACACCCTCCATTTAGTCACGACTGGTAGGGGCTGTTAAAACCTACAGATGAAACGCGACAAGGACATTGTGGTCCCTGTTGACACGAAAATGGCTATAAATATATTTTCAAATGTATCGCTACATTCGAATCCTAGTAAATCTGACGTCGTGTACCCTACCAGCACTGGAGTGGGCGGTATCAAGGCAAAACGTTTTTGTTGAACTTGTACATTTAAATTTGTTGAGGATAGTACAAAAAAAGCTTTCACACCAAAGACACGTACGGCGCCGTTTCTAGTCAAGTTTTGATCACAAGAACTTTTTTGTGTGTGTATAAAACTGTGATAAACAAACTTTTTTTTAAAATGAGCAGCTGCTTTTCATGTTTATTTCATTTCCTTTCCCTTAAACTGTATCAAGTCTGTTTGTCTGCCACTCTTGCACAATATTTTTTGTCGCTGTGTGAATGAAGGACCTCTTTGCTGCAGGGGTTCAGATGACGCGAGGCTCGTCAGGGACATGAGTAAAGACTGGAAATACATGCAGCCGAAATGGGAAATATATAGAGGGTCTCACGGCAACACCCCACAACGTCACTTTTGGCCAAAATGAGTTATGCATACCATTCGAAGCGTCTTCCCCCGGCGGATCGATCTAACTAAGTATAACTAAGTTATAACACTAAATCTCACGATTTATTTTACTGAATTACTCAGTAAAGATGGTTTTTTGGCTCAGCTGAAAAGTTGCCCAAATGACGATGTGGGAAGTTGCTGAGAGACCCTCGATACGCAAAATATGCACCCCAAGCCAAGATACGTAAATATTTTTAAAAAATTTTTAAACTTCGATTTTGAACGCGGGATCGTCCCCGATCCTCACGTGAAGATTCTTGTGTGGCATGGAAGCACTAAATGTTTAACTCAACAAACACAAACGAAATTCTGAGACGATATAAACCCCACTAGGAAGGATCAGCTGTATTTATATGGTTTACAGGTTGGGGGTAGATCTACTTGGCTTTTGGGCGTTTTTAAATTTCGTTTCAAACTTGCAGTGGTGACACATGAAAACCTGGCTGCTTGGGCTGTGAAAGATATCGTCAATTAGCAAAGACTTTTGCTTATAGAACACTGATACCTACTACAGCGGCCACCCGGCTGTCTAGTTGCCAAGCACTCTGGATGCTCGCTGGAGTTCGCATCTCAAAAATAGAAAAACAGCCCCAAACCACAGATTACCTATGTATAGATTAGTTGGTCGTGTAGTTCTCTCCAGGTTTTTTCTTCGTATCGAATCCTTGGGAAAAGGCTCAGCCCGACCGAGCCTCATTCGCCCATTATTTCTGTCTCGCAATCTCCGTCTTGGAATTATAAAGAGCGCCTGTCGTCAAGGATGTGCAACCCGAACCTACTGTCTTGCTGTTGTAGTATGCCATTCTGCCAAAGATTCAGGGAAATATGAATATACGAGGTACAAATGTGTAGGTACGCGTTATGAGATGGACTTATAGCACTTCCCCTTTCTCTCTTCCCAAGTACATAAGGATCAGCGTCAGATGCTTCATTTGAAAACTGCCCCCGCTTTGCAGGAGTGTGCAATAGAAAAGGCTCGCGGCAAGGTCCTGATTTTATAAACTAGAATTTAGTTATGCTTATATGACCGGTATATTGAACTCAGCCTAAGCCCTTGGATTTGGAAGCTCGTAATTTTTGCCATCTAACAAACGTTTAAAATATTAAAAAGCCCCCTACACAGGTTTTTAAAATATTTTCACGTTGTTATAAAATCCGAGGTGCTCCATAACCGCAAAAGGTGGTGAAAATTAAAATGAGTGTACAATTTAATGAGAAGAAGAAGAAGGACAACCATAGCAACTCACTGTAAATTAATTTTGATCGCGTTCTCTAATCGAATTTGTGTCATCACAATGGACCGAATGAAGACATGTACTTTTATTCTTATACTCGGTGGCCTGATTGTTCAAGTAAGGATTCACTTATAGCCGCCAATTATAAATGAATAAAATAGAGAACAAGATAATATATTATAGTTTAATGCATACGGTCTAGTCTGTAGATTTCCGTTGACGACAATCCTATCACAGGTAATACAGTTATAACTATATAAATTATCCATTTCCCATACGAATTCGGATAAGTTAGTGCCAGCTTTAATTCGTAGGTTGTGTCAAGTACTCGTATATACCATTTGACGTTGATGAACAAAACCTTTTTGCACCGCGACAATAGCATTTTGAATTTTCCTTCAAGAACGTGGAAATGGCATCGGAAAAACCTATAGGGCAAGCAGATACGGAAGACGGAGGGCCTGACGACGCTCCTCGCATCATCAAGTTCATCGAGAAGAAGCCCCGTACAAAAATCAAACGGGTGACCAACCTCAAAGCCATTCGAGTCCCCAAAGATGAACGCTCGTGGAACATAAACATCATCGCTCCTCGGTGGCTCATCGCCCGAATGAGTGAACTACAGGCGGCGGTCGTTCAGCTCAGACGGTCTTACGAGAAGATCATGAGAGGTAAGTAGATCTGGGCTTGTCCCAAGAGGGCTTTGTAATCTTATGTCTAATTTCAGGACACAAATCAATGACGCGAGGCATTAGACAACTTTCCTTCAACCATAACAAGTGTATATGGTGGCTCATATTCTCGAAGAGTTCAGCTGTCCGAGATATTGAGTGGTTTTAAAAATATTAATCAGGAGTCAAAAAACAGCGGTAGGTCCATATAAATTTCTTATAAAGATTTCGGTATGCATAATTTTTCGGAAATTGGAGTTCTACAAATTTGGGACCGAGAACAATAGCTTCCATTTCTTCGAAAATTCGCTAAGATTACGGTTGTCTAGCACCTGGCCTCGGTCCCGTATCTTCGATAATGAACAATTGGAATCGACCAAAGAAAACAAATTTTTTCAGATGTACCTACCCAAACAAGAAAACTCTGCAAATCATTGACACAAGGTTCATTATCTTCTTTGTGCAGATCACCTTTCTGTCTAAATCAAGAAGTGATAGATGCAACGTTTATAGGGATGATGAATTAATAACAAATAATTTGTACCAATATGATTCTGAGGTTCCACCTACCTACCAACGCAGACATCAAGACCGATCGGTATTGCGGGTTCTTGCCTATCGATCCGTCTCTACTGACCATCCTGTACACTAGGATGGATAAAAAAAACGAATTTTGGATTTTCGGAAATGGTTAGGTACCTACCATTCAATGAATGTTTTTTTAATTCGATTTTCTGAATCTGCGTATCTTGAAATGTAAACCAACAAATTTTGATGGGGGGGATGTTTGTTTGGTCGATTTCAATGGTTCATTATTGAAGATAAAAAAGCCAAAAGGAACTAGTGATAAGTTAAAGCTAAAACTATTGTGACCACTAGTCAAACATTTAGTCAATTTTCCGAGGACCATTCTTGAAAATCTATCGATAATAAGAACAATTTGGTTTATAGATCTGAAAAAATTGCAATTTACCAGTGTAACTAACCAAGGCTAACGGTTTTAAACGTTTATCCACTATTAAGCTTTTTGCTTCTCCTGAAAAGTGAGGTTACGAGGTATCACATCTAGGCCGACGATATTCTCTAAATAACATGCGCTATCAACTGAGGTACGTGTCGGTACTATTCACAAGTTGCACGGTACAACTGACATTACAGGGTGTACGAGTACATCTACAATCATCCAATGTGACGCAGTATTTTTTCATTGGTAGACCATGCAGCTTGGTCGTGCAATTGGATGGAGGTTCATTTTCCGGAGTACTTCGCTTGCGTTACGAAACACTACGTCGATCTTGTGGTTGACGACTGCAAAGACTACCCCAAAGGTCTTCTCATCACTATCCAACGGTTGAAAGAGCTGTTCATCTTTTCCCGAGTGAGGAAGATTCCCATCTACAAATTGAACCCTGGCGTATGGAAAAGAATTGAGTTCAGCGTCAATGGCCTCTTACCCGCCATCGAACAGCACAGGCTGGTGCTGGAAGACTTGGTCGTTGATCAGCTGAGGACTCAATCCAGCAGCGTTAAGATCGTATGTCGACTTCCTTCAGGTACTGCTAGAATTTAAGTGTGGTAATGGAAAACGTTGACATTATAAGTACCTACTCCATAATTGGACAATTCGGATTTGGTAGATAAGTGGTAGGATTTTTTTTTTTGCACCAGTGAAAGTGCCCCAACTAGTGAAGGAAAAAAATTGAAATTTAAACAAAAGAACCAATTCAGATAATCAAAAGTGTAAAGCAGTCTCATTGCCTGAGTTGATAACCAAAACTTGACAATCGGATGTGCCGTTCCAGTGATTAACTGAAATTAATTTTAGAAATAAACGAAGAGTTTTAAGAACTAAAAGACCTATTTCCACAAAAATAAATTATACGCTGTAGACCAGTTTCTATACGTTGTGCAATTAATTTACCCACGATAGGGCACTGACGGTGGCTGTCCAAGCCATCTACCTCCGGCTTCTGGAAAACTTCCACCGCAGTCCGTGATTAGAAGGTGTAAGTTCAATTTGTCCCTAACCTTTATAAATTGAGCAACTGTCTGTCAAAGGCCCATGGACTACAATCCACACTTCGACAAAAATGAAGAATCCGACACAATATTGAGTCTGTTGCACTAGTTATTATAATTCCGAATTCATACATTGTATTTTCTCTAAATTGGTACCCCGTGAGCCAATCAAAACTGGGTATGTGGGTAGTGACTAAAATAACTACATAGTAACAGATGTCCAACTCTGTAATTCAATATTTCGTTATTTGACTGCTGAATTTCATGCTCTAGCTGATCGGCATCCACTTGACCCCAAAACTGAGCCTGACCCGGATTACGTATTTGATGAAGACTATGAGCCCGTGGCATACAACAGGCTCTGATATCGCAATTTGTTTCAATAATAAAATAGTATTTTGAAAATATTAAGTTTTTCATTACTTACCTACTTTTTTTACTACACGTCCCAAATTACTTGAACAAATTATATATGTACTTATGTCATCTTTAACCCAAGCCTCATTTCGATTATTGCAACAAAGTACGTAAACAAAGCAAAATTTGTTCATTTTCAATATTTGCCGAAGTCCAGGGGCGGCCAACATCAAGAATCTTAGCCTTTATCTTTAACTGACAAACGGGAGTAGTTGAGTCTGATGAACTCTACTGAATTATTTCTCGTCGGAAAACAGAAAAAGGAGGATGACTAGACAAGAAAACAACGGAATACCACCGGATGATCCGAGATGGCAGATGATAAAGCATGAATGCATTGCAGCGCCCCTGGCAGCAGAGCAACCAGTTATTCGTGCTCCTATTGACAATTTTCGCGATTTGTGATTGGACAATCTTACTGGCCCGAAAATTGACAGACAGAAGTCATGAGGAGATATGAGGCAATGGAGGGGGACAAGAGTAGTTGTAAAAATAGTAAAATCCTGTTTTCTGCCAATAGCCAACTTACTCTCCAAGTGGGATGGGAGAATTGGTCATTATTTAGTGGGATGGGAGAATTTGGTCATTATTACACACTCCTGTACATACTGGCGTTGAGCACGTTGTTCATAGTAAACCCGACACACTTTCTAGGAAAGTACTACTATCAACAAGTGAACATTTGAACTGATGATTTGATACCTGGTTCTAAGAATATTGATGGGCAGTCTTGCCTAGACGTTCTTTGGGTGGATGCAAAAGATAATCAAATCAACGACCAGTGATTTACTCTGTAAATAAAAACTTGAGTTCAAATAGCGAACAAATAACATCATGAGATAATCAACAGCGTATAGGCAGAAACAGGGCGCATATCTTCGATTGTCATTCGTCGGACAACAACACTGCACTAGATTGTGAAAACGTATTTAGGCAAGAACTGGGATTCCAAAGAAGGATACGATTCATCGTCGTTGTTGACTGGTGAAATGTACTCCAGGATGAGAGAGTCTCCATCGACGAGGTGACCAGATGCTATGAGGGATGCGAGTGTGGGGTCCATAGTCGGTGAGACGAGCCGACCATCCAACGTGAAGAATGTGAGCTGAGGCTCGTCTGGTCGGTCGTTCTTGTTGTCGACTTTAAGCCGTTTGGCGGCGCTGTCCAGCACTTTGCCTATAAACCAAGTGTTGGTATGTTAGAGGGATAATATGGGAAATACCAAGTCAACATGAAAAAGTGTGTGATTCATGTATTTGAAGGCCATAATCAGAGCTTTACAAAAGCCTGATAATATTGGCGCACATGCCTCCAAAATTTAGGTCAATTTCACATAGTTATGAGCGTTACAAGGAAAACAAGGTTGGGTTAAGTGAGAGAAAAATTAAGACGGATTGGATTTTCTGTATAATATGTTAATGATTGATGGATCGTTCGGACGCGAATGTGTAATGGTTTGCTGAGTTTCCCTTGCTTCCCGTGTTTTTGCTTCGACCACTCTGGAGATAGGTAGGTCTGTAAAAGCAGACCAGGCTATCCCTCTGGGTGGGCGAAATTGCCTAACCTCCCCATCGTTACATAGGAACCTCAGCAAACCATTCATCACAAATGTTCGTCAAAGTTGTGCCAAGAACGTTGGAAGGAGGTGCTGATCATATTCCTATCAACGTTCGTCCCTTGAATTTTTTTTTCTTTCAAATACTCGTAACTTCCTTTCGCTTTCGACTTTAAAAGTACCTACACTTGTACCTATCAGGTAGTACCCATCATTTAAAAGATACTGGAAGAAGTTAGTCTTGTCTGAGAAGTATTTTTTTTTTTTTTTTTTTTCATAAAAAAACATTAAATACTGCGATGATGCCTTATCTCCTACTTTCATCTTTCAAGTCACAAAGTGTGCTCCTGTATTGAGAAAAACGCAAGCGCTAAAGACTATTAACAGATGAAATTTACCCAACGTCCAGTCCTTGCTGAAGAAAATGCACCTCGCGGTAGACTTCTCTTTGCCCATTAGCGGTGGTGCTATGGCAAGAAATATCCTATCCACAGTTGGGACGTGGTTATCCCCAAATGCAGCGCCCTTCATCTTCATCAATTTGATTTTGTTGGCCAGAACACGGTTCTTAGCCTTTTTCAATCTCTCCTGTACCTGAAATCATCAGAAGAGGAAAAACTCAGAAACAATTGAGGCTGATTAAGAACCTGTAAGTTGTCCAATTTTTGCATGAGCTCTCCTCTTGTCACCAGGAATATCCTCTCCAACACTTATTTTTTGTGGATCGTAATGTTTCCGTGAATTTTGTTCCGGGAGCTGCCCCCCCCACTCGAGCTACCAACTTTTGAAACAGACCAATGCCCGGTCGCCAGTCCAGCCTGATGTTTGGAAGCTAGCTAAAACCTACTTAATTGAACCTGCTAGAACATGTTTACCTGTATGTCTGTTTCTTCCTTTATTCTTCTGAACTCCTTCCGAACAGCACTAGCCTGAGCGCTTTTGGAGAGCCGAGGGGCGTCCGTACATCCGTGATGGCGATGTGCGGGGCAGAAATGGCGCGAACAGACATCACAACGGAGTTCCAGCGGCGAGCCGTCTTTGCAATCTTTGTGGCTGCACTGGAAGGATTCCGCAGCCTGTGGGGAAATAGCAGAAATGTATCTCATCTTCAAACTTATCGCAAAAATCTAGCACTACCCACGGGCGCTATGGGATAACGGTTTGAAACCTGTGAGCTGGCACTTATTCAAACGTATAAGTCAATATCCAAAGGAATTTCCTGTTTCAAGAAGCTCTATTAGGTTTGTTGTCATCATATTATTAGCTCATTTCCACCATGGGCGTACGGTGATTCGCAACCTGCTATTGTACTCAGTGGTTTGACTGACCCGGTGTTTCGCAACCCGAGTAAACAAGAAGCCGTACGGTGATTCTCAACCTAGAGAAAGTATAGAAGGTAGGTAAACATAAATGCAACGCTTATCTGCTTTTCACACAACGTGATCCTCAGTTTTCACCATGTCGTCTCCAATCGTGTACTTATGTGAAGAGCAAACGATCAACGGCAATACACGTGGAAAAGTGTCGCTTTTAAAAACAAAAAACTTACTTTTTACTTGGTAACGTATTGTGGATGTGTGCGAGTCGTACAAAAGAAC
Organism: Stenodema calcarata; assembly: GCA_963920205.1. Taxonomy (NCBI): domain Eukaryota; kingdom Metazoa; phylum Arthropoda; class Insecta; order Hemiptera; family Miridae; genus Stenodema; species Stenodema calcarata. The sequence continues at coordinate 14,142,784 of OY986053.1, read as the reverse complement.
CACATGCCTTAATATTCCGGTACATACTTGGCATTAGGTATAGGGAGGCCACTAGTTTCCACCGGGCTATGGCTGTGTAATTAGGAACAGAACACATCCATTAGTTGGACAGAGAGAACTCTTCATAATATGAATTTAAGCGTCCACTAAACAGTATATTATACTGTTTAGTGGACACATACCTATATTAAGCGGGGGCATAATTCACTTAGGTAATAGGAACTCTAATGATGATAAGCTCAATCCGCGCGGTTGAAACTAGTGGCCTCCGTGTAATGCATAAGTACCAAATACCTAAGTGAATATTCTTATGAGGTGTATCTAATTTATTCAAGACTCACTTTCTTTTCGGTGACTCGATTATCGGGGAGTTGCGTGCAATTGTGAGAAATCGGGCTGAAGTGGTTTTTACAGAAAATGCTAGAGCAATGAGCACATTGAACCGGCAAGAAGTCGAGATCATTGCAGTCCGACACTGAGCAGTGCTCACCAGCTTCGGGAAACTCCATACTCGGAACAGTCAGATGAATGTTATAATAATACCAACATTGACTAATGTCAATTTCAAATGCAACAACTTTATACAAGATCAAAACACTTGGTATTTCCTACTTCGTATTTTGAAACGAATGATGAAAAACAATTTCGTCTTCTTCTTCTTTGTCTTTAACAATTTCTGTCCAGCCCGTTGTCATGCTGGACGTGTGACATACGTTGTATTGTTTACTTCAAATTTTACTCATATTTCACGACACTACGTACTTGGAAATAATACTTATTCCATGGTTTTTTTCCTACCTCTTCAGAGGAAATTTCACTTCGTTGGTGACGTCACGCAACACCGCGAAGAGATTCGTCGTGGAATCGAAAACGTACGTTTCGTTCATTCTTTGAGCAATACTAGGAGGTTATCGAAATTTATTTGAGAATCTCAAATTGAGATACTGCTTGCTCATTTTACAATGTAAAATTTACATGTTTTAACTGCATAAAGGCCCACATAAAAACATTTAGCCACAATTTAAAAATTCATTTCATGAATTTCAAAAATCGGTCGACGCCTTCTTTCATGAATATAGTGAATTTAGAAATGTATTAAGACAATTTCCTAATGTATTAACTCAGTCAATCACAGCCTGAGATATCCTTCAAACACCTTCCAACCTAGGTCCTGCAGGCCCTCAACTATTTCCTTATGTATTAACTCAGTCAATCACAGCCTGAGATATTCTTCAAACACCTTCCAACCTAGGTCCTGCAGGCCCTCAACTATTCTCCTTCATGTACAAATATAACGACTTCAAATATAATTCCAAATTTTTTATCGATTTGATAACACATGAGATCTGACGCCATTGCCAGAATCTATTATCAATGAGTTGAATCTGGTAATCAAAGTAATAGGTACCAACTATTACCTAGGTGCAGCTGAAGTTTCAGTTGTACATCAAGATGTGTATTCGGCAGAATTATTTTTCTGCACTATTATTCTGCATGTATTGGACGAGTTTGGAAGTAAGTAGACAAGAACTTGAATGTTAAATAATAGTTTATTTAAATTTAACCAAATGATGTGGTTATAAATTTACAATCGGGGGATTTCCGACAGCCGATATATGTAATTATTTAAAATATATATTTTACAGGAACACATAGTGGTTCAAATTAATAAGTTGACTCATATTAATATTACACCAGATTTGATACATAAAAGTACCAATATATGTACACAAGCGTTCAATTCCTCCTACGCCTGATTCGAGATATTCGCCAGGCGTTGGGCTCTTCGTACTTATTGTACAGAGGCTCCAGCCGCTGAGTCTTCTTGAACTTGCTGAGTTTCGTAGGGTCGGAGAATCTGAAGAAGGCTGGCGCGAATTCGACGAGCCACTTAGGGTCGATTGTTGTTACTTCCCGCATATATTCTTTGGTTGTCTGTACCAATTCGTGATATATCACCCTACAAAAATCGAAATGGCGCATGAGCAGGTATAAATATATTGCAAGTAGCTGATATGTATAAAGCACCGTCACAGATCCTGACCAGAGCCACCGGACCGCCACTGGTTTGAGTAACCAGTGGCTGGCGTGACTGGCGGACTCCAACAAACCAATTTGTTCTTTGTAGCCACAGATGTACGATGTCCTCCGAAATTAAAGCCATTCGTTGTTGTTTAAAATCAGATTCTGATGAAGAAATAGTGAGTTGGGTTCTTTCTGTACAAAAGTCGTCGATCACACCATATTGTTGCCGAACGTGCTCAATACGGTGAATTTCACACCCCGTTCACCAAATTGAACGATGTTCAATTTCAAAATTATTTTCGGATGAGATGAGAGCAGTTATTTCACTCGGCAAATCAGAATTAGAACTAGGGACTGCATTGTATGAATCGAGGGGTGTGAGGGGAGCATTAAAATGAGGTAGAGGGGGAACCATCAGCGACGGATTCAAAACGGAGTCCGGTGGCCGACGCAAGTCAAGTCAGGTCAGCTCCGGTCGCGGTGTCGCCGCTCCCATTGAAATACACAAGATGAGTTCGAACCGTCGCGTCGGTCAAGTCAAGTCTGGTCATGATCTGTGGCGGTGTCGCCTCAGGTTTATACGTGAAAAAGATTTTCCTAAGGAAACTATGGCAGGTAGGTAACATACCATTCTGGTTGGCGGTTGAAGAGTGCACTGCTGGGGTGTATGTAGACAACTTGGCTGTCAACGAGTGTCCTGTAACCTTCTTGAGGATCTTTCTTGGCAGCATTCCTGAAGAATCCCGAGCAAACGGCTTTTTGAACCCTGACCGTATTTTTACCAGCAGAGACCACATCCAGCTTGTGTCTGCAAATACAATAGGTTTGTTGAAAATATTGAGTAAGCACGTGGTTAATCCACAACCATTATCTTAACAACAAATGTTGAGAAAATGTAGGCCCACTAGGAAACTAATTAAATTCATTTGGTCGGATCCAAATTCATTTAGAACACCGATCAAATGTAAGCTCATTGCGACTATTACGCACCCCATAATATACTTTGTATTGTGATGATACTGACACTGCGGAGGACAAGTGTATATCTAGTGCCATTACTGGGCCCCACATAACCCTAGATTTGGTTTCACATCAGTGGTTTTCGGAGCACGTATCACGCTTTTGGAGGGACCTAAAGTAGGAGGAAGGAAAGGCACGCCCAAAGTGACTAATTTGTACTAACCTGTCCATAATGCCAAGGAGCTGTTTCCGAACGTCCTGCGCTCTTTTTAACGTTCTAATTTGGACGAAATTCTCATAACACCAAGCGTTGCTGAATTTATTGTTCTTCCAGGAGTTGTAGACGGCTAGTAGAGTCAAATGGTCGCCCTCTGCCTGGTTAAACTTGGCTTTCTTCTGGTCAGCAAGTGCTTGTTTGTCTTTAGGCCTGAACAAATTTTACGAACATGAAAAGATCTTGAGATTGGATGAACAGTTAATTATTATAACGTTCTAAAAAGAGCGTTATTTATGGAAGTACTGCATGTTAAAATTGACAACAAAGAAATGATAGAAGGTAAAAAACAATCGTACCGGTAGAATACGTTTTGTACGGACAGCATAGACACAACCGTTAAAATCTCGTCGGAGCATTGCAGATGTACGGACATGATTAACATTTTGGAGAGATTCGGCTCCAACGGGAACTCCGCCATCTGAAAAAGAACAAATCGCATGAGAAAAATAACAATCGTTAACACGTTTTAGTTTTTAAAGCCTGGGCGAATGAAGAATTGAATGAATTCGTTTTCGTTCAAATGGGTTGCCATAGAAGACTGGCAGATTGATTGATTGATTGTTTTATTTATTAAACAGGGAAGGTTGAGAACCTCTCTTCCACCATCCCTGGATGAAAGATAACAAAATTCCTCTTACAGTCATAATTCTATGATATACCTACTTGATGCATAAATCTTAAAAAGAAAACAACAAAAAAAAAAAAAAAAGAAGTAGAGGTAGAAACAGAGAAATTTTAAAACATTTACAACTACAAGTATCCAGGTTAGGGTGATTTTTGAGTGCCGAAGTGTAACTTAATCAATAAAACAAGCAACAGTTCGTGAGCATTACCAAGTTCCAATTTTTCTTCAACTACACATCATGACAAGGAACATGGTAAATTTTATACCGCCAGACGTCAAGTTTGGTAAGTCCCTGGTTGTTGGTGGCGTCTCACTATCAGTATAACGACATACTATGCGCACGAGTGGTCAATTCCATTTCTATGTGGCAAGGTAAATGAGTAAATACTTGCCCTTCGCCCAAGTCTAGTCAGGAGTCCTTCGTCATCCAAAGCACTAAGGGAATGAAGCTGCTCTAATGCCATTATCAAGCTTTCAACAGGTGGTGCATCCATGAAGTCGAAGTGAAGAAGATCGTTGATTCCCATGGTTTTCAGTTGAAGCACCTGAGAATCATTTTGAATTCACATTTAGTTCTGAATCCACGATAGACCAAAATTAGTCACTTATTTACAAATTATTTTATTATTTTCAAAGTAGGTAATTGATCAAACAATTCAGGAAAATAAGGAAACTCACCGTTGTAGCAAGATTTGTCCTTTGAATTTCGGGAACTGGCGTTGGCAACATCTCGTCTCTGTAAGCCCTTTCTGTGTACAACCTGTAGCACTTCCCTGGGCCTGTCCTTCCAGCTCGCCCTGCACGTTGTTTTGCTTGAGCCTAAAGAATACAGGTTATCTGTTAGGTAACGGCCTGAGCTTCATGGAGTTTGTTGCAGTTGCACATGATGATAAGAGGTGTTTTTGTTTGAAACGATTGATTTTTTAGACCAAATGAAATTGTGATATTACGGATCCCGAACTTGATTCCTCTTGGTGATAACTTTAGTTTTCTCAAAACTGACCAAGATGACAAATTTCCGTGAAACAAATCTATCTTCAATCTACAGATGAAATTCGAAGAATGTGCGTGGTTATGCACTATGTCTCATCACCACGGAAGGTTTTTCGGATTCCATCTAATCGATATACGTTGTCAAAAGTCAATAGTACATAGATTAATAACATTAAATTAATAAATTATGGCCTTGATTGGTTCTGTATGACATCGTTGGACATTGATGAAGCAAACTGTGAATAAATCCCCGATTCCCACAATTGACATTCTCTTGGTCAATATAACGTATACATCATTAAAATGACTAACAATCGATAGCCAAAATTCCTATAATCAAAAGCAGAAGCTTACCTGAGATATGGGAGTAACGACTAAAGAGTCCATCCCTGTTTTAGAGTTGTAGACTTTCTGTTTCACGAAACCAGGGTCCACAACGTAGAAAATTCCATGGATCGTTAAGGAAGTTTCGGCAATGTTTGTGGCGATAACAACCTAGAAAGAAGAAAGTACAGGATAACCAAATATATATAGTTAGTCTAATGTGTACTGCATGTAGGATGACAACATTGAAGAGCTGAAAGTTTATTTAAATGTTCCCTTGATTCACCCTTTCCCTCGGATCACGTCAGAACACAAGCGACCGGCGGGCCACTACGTCAGAGCCTATGACGCACGAGCGAGCGTATGACGTCAGACGGCAGGCAGGAGGCCAACTAGTACGTTAAAGCCTACGACGCACGAGCGTATGACGTCAGACGGCTAGCAGGATGCCAACTAGTACGTCAAAACATATGACGCACGAGCGTATGACGTCAGACGGCTGGCAGGAGACCAACTAGTACGTCAAAGCCTATAGACCGGCGCGCCACTACGTCAGAGCCTATGACGCACAAGCGTATGACGTCAGACGGCTGGCAGGAGATCAACTAGTACGTCAGAGCCTATGACGCACGAGCGAGCGTATGACGTCAGACGGCTGGCAGGAGGCCAACTAGTACGTCAAAACCTATGACGCACGAGCGTATGACGTCAGCCTCCTGCCAGCCGTAAAAGCCTATGACTGGCATAGATGCCGTAGGAGCCTATGACGTCAGACTCTCGTGCGTCATAGCCTATAACGTCAGAGGGATTTAAAAAAAAAATTGTATAAATTATTGAGAATGATCACCTGTGTGTAAACAATTATTTAAACAATCACGCTCATACCGCAGCTTGTCGGCCACGCACTCCGCAGAGGTTAACGTAATATGGTTAGGTAAATCGAGAGCTATCCAACGAGTGGTGAACGATTTTTGTACGATGATAACTGGCGAAGTTAAAGTTCTGTAGCAACGAATCGGTTGTACGTGAAAATCATTAGAAAGTTTTCATAACGCTTTCTTCGTCACACTGTAATGTGACACTTTTTGAGTTATGTGCCATAGTAAAGACATAAAATGTCAATATAGGTAGGTACTCGACTAGTGGGAAGCGGTCTAGTGCAAAAACCACAAAATTAACCTGCTTTGTTCATCTAGGCTTCACAGTCTGCAACCCCTGTGGGATCACCTGTGTGTAAACAATAATTATTATTTAAACAATCACGCTCATACCGCAGCTTGTCGGCCACGCACTCCGCAGTGGTTAACGTAATATGGTTAGGTAAATCGAGAGCTATCCAACGAGTGGTGAACGATTTTTGTACGATGATAACTGGCGAAGATAAAGTTCCGTAGCAACGAATCGGTTGTAAGCGAAAATCATCAGAAATTTTCGTGACGATTTCGTGTGACGTTTTTCGAGTTATGTGCCAGAGTAAAGACATAAAATGTCAAAAGTGTCGCACCTTTCTAGAACCAGGAGGGGCTGCTTCAAAGATTCTGGTTTGCATTTCACTAGGCAGGGCCGAATACACGGGGAGGATGATAAGCTCTGGCACGTCCGGGCCCAACGATTTCATTCTCTCATAAAGGATTTCACAAGCTGTGTCGATCTCCTCTTGACCTAAACAAAAAGTCATAAATTCATATCGAGCTCTACAGGCGCAGGTCACAAATTTGATTAACATACTCAATACTCATATTATACTGGTTTTATTGCAGTAGAAAATAATGAGTACCAAGCCAGAACAAACCTGTGAGAAAGAGGAGGATGTCTCCAGGAGGTTCCCTCAAATGGATCTGCATGACAGTAATAAGAGAGGCGTCCAAGTAATCGGTTTCGGGCTCCTTTGTGTACAGAACTTCAACGGGGAAAGTACGTCCAGGTATTGTGAAGATGGGAGCTTCAAAGAAATACTGTGAGAACTTAACAGCGTCCAACGTTGCTGACGTAACGATCAATTTAAGTTCTGCTCTCTTTTGGACCGCTTGTTTCAAGAGTCCTAAACATAAACAAGTTACACTACCTTGTAGATGGTAAATATCAAGGTTTAATTCAGGTGTAATACCAGATTCCTACTCACCAAATAAGACATCAGTGTGAATGGTGCGCTCGTGAGCCTCATCCAGCATAATAACGGAATAATTTTTCAAGTCAAGATCCACAAGACATTCACGAAGCAACATTCCATCTGTCATGTACCTGTCAACGTAACAATTGTTTCATACTGTACAATTCGAAATATTAAAATTCAACAACGAATACAGTTATGGGGTCAATAGTTCGTCACTCACTTGATAACAGTCTCATTGCTAGTGCAATCCTCGAAACGTATCGTGTATCCAACTTCTTGTCCCAGGCGACAACCGAATTCTTCAGCGACACGCTTGGCAACTGACATGGCGGCCACTCTCCTCGGCTGTGTGCAACCAATTTTTCCACGGGATGTGAATCCCGCTTCTGCAAGATACTGAGTCATTTGCGTCGTCTTACCAGACCCCGTTTCACCAATTACTATAAGTATTTGGTTGTCGGTAACAGCCTGAAATGCGATAATATTATATTATAACAATTGGAAATTAAACCACGAGTTTTGCTAAGGGTCCGTATAAACACAGTATATTTTTTTTTATTTGATCTCTTAGGCTTCTATTGTAACTTTTGTCTGAGCAAACTCGAGATTCCTGAACAGCTCGTAGTTTCAACATTACTAAATCCACAAGGTAGAAGATTGAGGCTAATAAGAAACCGGAAGCTTTGTGATCACTTGTTCGACTGAAAACCAAGTATTTTCATCCTGACTAAGAAAATTACTGATATTTTCAATCTTGACGATGATTTTTGGAATTAAACATTTACATTAACCTGTGAAGAGACCATATTTGCAGTAAGCAATAAATTATGTGATACAATAGCTATGTACCTTGATTAGTTCATCCTTGAGTTTGTATATCGGCAAACTTTGACGCTGTTCCAAGAGTGACATGTTTGTTTTCATACCAAAAGAGCTTTTCTTCCCGCCAATCACGTGTTTCTTCCACTCAGGTAGGTCTTGGTTGGCTAAGCCTATGCCTCTCATGTTGGCAGCGAACGATCTGGTATCATCTGCAAAGTCATTTTGTTCATTAGATGGACTGTAAGTCTCGAGGGGAGCATGCAGCAGTAGGGTATCTCTAATGCAAGACTAATACATTGATGAGATTCTCAAGCGTAGATTTTCAATTTTCTGTTAACTCACTTTCAGGAAGAGGGTCTATCCAGTTTTTGCTGAGGCCGGTAGGAGCTTCAACTTCTTGTTCCCTATTCAACATTTTCTGCTCACGCCTTTCCTTGGCCAGAGCACTCTGCATCATAGCAGCCTGTGCCAAAGTACCATCTGGATTCTTGACAATTCTCACCTGAAAAGGGAATAAGAAGAGTAGGTATATGAAGAGTTTCAATTTAGCGCTATGGCAGTTAGTAAGTTCATCAAAAATTGTTCAAACAAGAGTTAGGCTTGATAAAACTATTTTATGGCTGGAAGGTGGGTGAACCAGTATAATGTCGAATCTTTGAATATTCTGGGGTATTGGAAGTACCCCTACAGAAAGGCGACAAATGGAGTGAAGCTAAAGCTGCCATAACATAAAATTGGCCCATACAGTATTCTGAAAAAATCTACAATGTTTAATAAATCTAACAGAGAAAGGAGATTGGTAAATACCGGACTGAGATCATGAAGATTTCGTCCATGGCCTGTGAGGAAAGGCGGCTCTTCTTCAACAATTTCAATTTCAATGTCCTCTTCTTCGGCAACTTCCTTCGGCAATAATCCAGTCTCGTCATCAAAGTCCGGTAGCTCCGACTTGTCTATACAACCAGCAACCAACATCTGCACAGATGACGTCACATATTGAAGTTATTAAGAGTTACCTTGAAGGTACAAGCAAGTGTAGAGGACGTGAACAAACCTGTTTAATCTCCCATTTTTCGGGTGATGAGATCCTGTTCACCCTTTTTCGACTTTGAAAGTCGTCATTGTCATCGAAGGAGCCCAGATCCAAAAGAGTAGTCGGCCTGTCCGGATTCCTCATCATAGATATCTCTTCTTCCCTGGAAGCCAAAGCCCCAAATTAATTTGCAGTTTATAGTCCGCTGCCACCCTCTAAGAACAAGTATCTCAATAGGGTAAGTGGAAAGTTACAAGGGAGTCAAGTTTAACAGCCGTCATTGGGTACAGTACAGTTCCCAGCCAAATAAAAATTTGGCCCACCAATTTAGGGTTAAAACGTAGTTTAAATCTAGAAGTGGATTCAAAATACTATAAAACCAATTTGTCTTGAAGAGAATTTCACAAATTAAGCGACTTGTACAACTTTCAAAAGAACTTTTGTGACAGATCACAGAAAGAAACACGATATAGATAAGGTAGAAATTAACTGTGTACAAATGACATTTAATTAATTATCAGATTGCATGAATGAATAAATCATCATAAACAGTACCTCTTAATGTCAGAAGCATTAACGCTAGGGTTCAAATCTCTACCACTGTCTTGATCTACATCTTTCATCGAAAGTGACACCTTCTGACCCGCCACGGAAAGCACTTTCACCTGAAACGATAAAGAAAAAATATGTAAAATAATTTTACTCTCAAGCAGTTTTTTTAATTGAACAAAAATAACCATACAAACACTGACCATAACTTTCATACCCCGATTGACAACATCGGAGACGCTGGTGACGCGGCCTTCTCTGCGCAGTTGGGATATGTGGACGAGGCCTTCCCACCGCCTCTTCAACCCTTCGAGCTGCACAAAACATCCGAAATTGACCATGTTGGCCACCTTCCCGCTGTAGATCTTGCCGACCTCAGGCTCTTCTGGAAGCTCCACTTTTGGCCTTTGGAAATATACCATTACATTTTATCACCATCACATATTGAAATACATTCAGCGTCAAGGCAAGCGCATGAATTGGGTGTGGGACCCCCATGTCCAGAGCCACGCTACGCTCCCGATTCAATAAAATTACACTAAGATCAACTATTTTTGTGGATTATACTCGTAACAACTCACTTCTCTTCAGCAGCGGCAGGTCTTTTTTTATCTCCATTATCCCGCCTGCTACGGTCATGGCTCCTACTCCGACTCCTTCTTCTGTCTCTGTCCCGGCTCCTGCTCCGCTTCTTATCGCGGCTCCTTCGTCTTTCCCGACTTCTCTTCCTGTCTCTGTCCCGACTTCGCCTCCTCTCCCTGCTCCGACTCCTTTTTCGTTCTCTGTCCCGACTATGGCTTCTACGCTTTTTCCTATCGTGGCTGTCACTTCGATGGTCTCTACTTCTCTTTTTAAGGCCCGGTGAGGGGCTGCTCTTGGATCTGTTCCTACAAAACCAATTTTGCATTATTTCATGGCTATTTCAGAGACTGGACAATACAATTTTCCAATAAGTTAAGCGTGCATTTCAAGCAAGGGCTTTTCATGAACTTCTATACTAGAGATGCTCTAGTTTTCATGCAGGAGCATTACCTGAAACATGGAAAATATTAACAAAATGTAAATCTGTTTCAGACCATTCCCTACCCAAATGTGCGGAAAATTATAGGTGTAAGTACGTGCATGCCAAGTTCGTGTGATGCCCACTAACTTTCAACTTTCATGGTTTTATTATTAATTGAATCAGTTATGATACTAATTGTGCAACAATCTCTAGGCGCTCAAATTAAATATTAAACAATTAATTTTGTATTTAATGTAGTCTCACTTATCACCCGAAGGCGCTAGTGCTTCAAGCTCCGCCATGGCAGCATCAACATCTTCATCGACCTCCTCTTTGATTGAGGACAACGCCTTCATGTCGTCTTCATCTTTGAACTTGGGACGAACGTCGTTGGGTATGGCGAGCCCAGGAAACTTGTTGGTGAGAGCGTCAGCCTTAGTTGGCGGCTTTGAGGAAGGTTTAGCTGTTTTGGGTCGCATGAGCTGAATGATCCGAAGTAAATTGGAAATGAAAGAGTCCTGAGAAACGACAGTTCATTAATAAAGGTAATGCCATCACATTGAAATGAATATAAGTTGAAAGACATATTCTATACAGCACTCATTCATTGACTGATTATCTCGTGGCGAGTCATTGCAAAATAACTACTTAGCTCTACTTGATAACTGTTGATATTAATTTTCAATGAATTGGTATCAAAGAAAAATTACCGAGAATTCTGCATCATTGTCCAAGAGTGCCTTTTTGAAAGAATCGAAATTGTTATTCTGGTCTGCTAGGTCAATGATGAATTCAGCTGCAACAGAATAAAACAAGCGGTCCTTGAGAATAGGTAAAGCTCGACAGATATTAGCATTGTGAGGCCTAAGGTTAACAACATTTTCTGGTAGAAGTTGATATTAATCATAAACATTCCTAATACAAATATTAATTTGTTTAAAACTTAATAAGTAGATATAAAGTTAATTGTAGATAAGTACATACGCTATATATGGTCACAAGGAACTACATTCTAATCTATAATGTAGATATTATCTATTCTAATCCTTTCTTCAGCCGATGAAGAACTACAAGGAAGAAGCAAAAGAAAAATAAAGCCTCAGATCAAACCAAGATGAAAGACTCCGGTTGTAGGGGGTCAAGAACACCCCAATTTTCTTTATCTCACCAGAGATCCCTACTTAAGAGGTTCATTGAATTTATTTCTTAAAGGGATTGAAAATGACCCGCTCACAGTTATCATCGGGAAATACAAAGCTGGTAGCTCACGTGAGTTGGCCTGACCAAAATGAAACAGCTAGCTTGACGTTATGTTTATTGGGCATTAAGAAGTGATATCGAGCTCCTTGTCAAAACCTGTCCTGTCTGTGCACTGCAACGAAAGAATCCTCCCAGGCTTCTGTGGAACGTCCCGTCCTTCAATAGGGAATGAATCCACTTCGATTATGCGGGACCCTTTGAGGGGCGCCATTTCCTCATTTGTCTAAATGGCTTGATGTAAGAAGACATCAGGCTATTAGAAGTCATATTCGCCTTTCACCGGTACCCTAATGCCACAATATTCGCAAGTACCGAATTCCCGCACAATTTCACACAAATTATCGCACCAGCGGATCCCGCTACCAATGACTTAGCCAGGCGAAGCGTACAAATCTTCAAACAGAAATTTAAGCTATGAGTAAGGAAGCAGGGACACAGACTGAAAATGTCAAGAGTGTTTTGCTATCGAGCCACTCCTACAGCTACTAGAATGTCCTCAGCTGAGCGATACTTTGGCAGAAAACTGGGAATAGAGCTGGATGCGATCTTTCCTCTTAATTCTTCACAGTCACACCATTGCGCCCATCATCCGTGGAGGAGAGGGTCCAGGTGCGACTGTACCAGAGCAACTCTGAAGTAAGGGAATTCGGTATGGTTACTGAACGCCTCAGTCCACTCCTGGCTACCTCAAAAGTTACGTTACCTATTTAATATAGGCATGTAAAATGATTCATGAACGCATTTGACCCTCATTTACTTAGTTCAATTTTCCAATTTCATCTTCGTCCATAAACTTTCATACAAGTCGGGGAAGACTGTTGTATCCCGCAATGTGGTATCATAGGAACAGAACTACTGTGGTCATAAGGCACTGCAAGCTGTCTGATCTCAGTATCTCATTGTTTGAATTCAATTCTATTCTTTTTTCCTGTGACGAATAAATCGTATATTTGTCTATTCTTTGTATTCTTGTCCATTAAGTGCCACAACAGCCACTTTTGACATAGTTGTACATTCGAGTATTCAAAGCGTGTGACTCGCTTGAGTCTACGGCCCAATGAATATCACTCGTAACTATAGAGGCATTATTGAAAACACTATGAAATTAACTTAATAAGGTAATTAGAACCAGATAGTAGTACACTTACCAAGATCTTTGTCGTTGAGACCTAAATGATTTTCAAGTTCACTGCACACTTTCGATACCAACGAAAGATGCTCGAGTTTGTAGACATCTTCCATGCTAAGATCCGTTCAATGCACTTTATATTACAGAATCTAATAAGTAATTGAAGATGCTAGCAATAATATACTGAGCATAATTTCAATTGAGAAAGGCTAATTTCGTTCAATACAAAACATTGTGCAAAAGAGTTTGAAAATGCAAACAATATGGATACTACAAACACAGTTTCTACGATCCATGTGGTTATTGAACTTCTTCTTCCCTTATCAGAACTTGTATCTTTGGGTGTCGTGACTGATAACAATTATTGTTGGTGATTAGGAGGATGATGAGATTTCTGTATTCAGGTGGAACTTTTAAATTCAATTCAACTTCCTGTCAGAAGGAAAAACTCCCAAAACTCCTTCTTTACGCCAACCTCAGTAACTGTGATTTGCAACTCCAATTTGCTCATTCATAAATGTTCCCTTAGAAACTAATACCTAGTACTTGTTGGTGTGTTCTTGCAAGTGTACTTACTGAAACTTTCGAAAGTTTCCACACTATTAGGACCTATTTTCATTTGCGACATGATATTAAGAATGGGTTAGAGGATCAATATTAGGTTCTTGTAAAAAAGTTATCAGTGATCTGTCAGTGTATTCAACAATGTTTCGTAAAAAACAAAAGCGAAAAATGGAAAAATCCCGTAAGTGTTGATTTATAAGCTCTTTAAATAATATTATGTACAACAGCTTCCTTCACTATGAACGAATAAGTGGTGTTCCAGTTGAATATTCGAGTTTAGAGATCGTCTCAACTTTCCTTAGTACTTAGGTCCAAAGGGACGACTATATCACAAATGAGCCACACTCAGAGACCTGTTCCTCGAAACTGTCAACATATTCCAAATATAATTGGACATTAGGACGAGGCTAATATAATTTATTGCTATTAACCATCAAGAAGGGTCCCATTAATTTCCCTAAACCTCCGTTAAGAGATGGATTTGATTGCAGGTTCTACCGCCAGTTCAGCGGTTCAAACAGAAGACCAAGTCACATACACGTGGAAAGCAGTCAATGTAACGTCATTTCCGAGAAGCCGTTTGATACACATGTGTTATTCCAAACAGAAATACGAGGAAACCGTCAAACACATTATTGTGAACGGTAAAACTTCAAGATTATAAATGATTGTTGTACCATTAGTAGGTACTTATTACTTCTTGGACTATTGATGTGCATAAATCAATAGGTACGTATGGAATTAACAGGTTTGGTAAAACTAATATTTTTCACAGTTAATGGTATAGCAAAACCAGGAGAGCTGTTGGCACTGATGGGAGCTAGTGGAGCAGGGAAAAGCACCCTCCTGAATTGTCTTACATCCAGATCAAGTAGGAAGCTCTTGGTGACTGGTCAATTCCACGTGAATGGTCTTCCAGTTGACAATCGGATGCTCTCATTCATTTCAGCCTATGTCGAGCAGGAAGATATATTTCTAGGAAACTTGACTGTCATGGAACACTTGCAGTTTGCTGTAAGCGTGCACTTAACTTACAGTATCTCCTGAAAATCTCCACAGTTGGCGTAAGGGGTCCTAGGGTAGAGAAAGGTGGATAGACCACCTAACGTAAGAGCCCAACTGTCACATTACGTCAATTTCTAATAATCCAATATTCCAAGCCACCAAGTCTCCGGTGATTGGTTCTACCAAGTACAACATTCTTTCAATGACTAAATACTCCCTGTAGAGATATTGTACGTATGTGTCAAATCTCACGCATAAACACCTAGAACACCATCAGTACGCAACACGAACGGAGCCTTTCGAGGAGTAGGTATACCCCTTCCAATTTGTACATACAAGAGCCGTACAAGGTACTCGAACAGGCCAAATGGATCAATGGTGTACAGAAGGAAACTAAATAATCCCTAAAAAATTGAAATAACACGATTAACAAAGTACCTATGAGGGGATTAAGAATTATTCATTGATTACCGATTGTGTCAAACATGCAGGCTAAAGTTGTGATGTCCAGAGGAATAAGGGAGAAAACTAGAAAGGACCGAGTTGAAGATTTATTGGATGACGTAAGTTTTCTTAATTTTGATGATGATTAGATTAAACTTCTGCAATGTTAACAAAGGTGCTCCACGTATTCAATGTATTAGGTAATAAATTAACTTGAAGCTGAACCAAAATATAAGATTTCAAAATTTATAAGTTCTCGATTCTTGAAGTAGTGACTGACTTATGCATGGGAAGCTCATAGGTTTGCCTGTATTGTCAACTAAATATCCATTATGAGTCTCACAGCCCACGACCAGCGGTGGTAAGGGTTACAAATTATCAATGATGAGGGTATACAACTGATGTATACTGATGAGTAACGTTTGTTTTTACAGTTGAATTTAACAAAATGTCAAGATACAAGGATTGGAATAACAGGAAAGAAAAAAGGGATTTCCGGTGGGGAAAAGAAGAGATTGGCGTTTGCCACCGGAGTAAGTTGACGAAATAAGATAGAAAAAAGTGTGTTAATACGAAATCCACCATGAACACCTATAGAATAACTTTCAATTAATAGTTGCTCAATAACCCGGCCCTGATGTTTTGCGACGAACCGACTTCAGGACTAGATTCGTTCATGTCAAAAAACGTGGTAACCATATTGAAGAGATTGGCGAACCAGGGAAGAACTATCATAACCACGATACACCAACCGTCTTCAGAAATCTATTACCTATTTGACAAGGTCATGTTTCTGTCTGAAGGCAGAGTTGCTTTCCTGGGGACTCCTCAGGACGCTCAACAGTTTTTTGCAAGGTAAAGAACTAAAGGTAATTTCACTTTCTATCCCTCCACTAACAATTAATTAAATATAATATATTATTATTTCAATTCGCGTTGGATGGAGTGGGGACAGTGGAGTTCTACAATCAAGAATTGGATTAACAGCAGGATCTGACCGGATATTGTTTCCCCAACAATTCATATAACAACAATTATAATTCATTTATAGTGTTGGAGCCCCATGCCCTGCCAACTTCAATCCTGCAGATTATTTCATCACACGTCTCGCAACCAAGTATGAAGACCAAGCTCCTGATGCTCAACCGCAAGAGCAATTCATACAGTCAGTGAAAGACAATTTTGAAAAATCCAAATATTTTAAGCAAGTACTGGAAGAAATAGAAGAGTCAAAAAAATCGTTGGAACAAGTGAGCTAAAAAAAAATCAATTCAAGTCTTACTTTTAGCGAATTTTCGAAGAAAAGGAAGCTATCTACTGTTCACGGTCCAGACCATCCTGAATTCACTGACAAAAGACACAAAACATTATTTATATACATATAAATATATTGGGAGTTATCGTCTGGAATGACACATACATACAATGTCATGTATGTATGTGTCCTTCCAGACGCTAACTCCCAATAGGATTGAGTTCAAATTTGCACAAAAAATCTGTCTTTGCAATCGAAAAGCGAGGTTCGTAGATGGGCAGAATCGGGCCACTCTAAGATTTTTTTTGGGGAGTTTTAGGGCGATGGGGGGAGATACCCACAAATTCCAAAAATGAAACAGTCTGACGGGTGACACCCCATTTTAAAGTTTTTTTTTTTTTTTTTTTTACGCTGAACACGAAAAATCCATAAACTGAGGTGTTACTCGGCAAAAACCAGTAAAATGGAGTGAGTCATTTTACGTAAAACCAGTTACTCGCATTTCACCAAAAATTAGCTCTCATGGCCATGCTGCATAACCGTGGATTTTTTTTTATTTTTTATTTAGAAAAGTCTGGAACAACTAAAAAGAACGTATAGGTATTGGTGGTGTCAAATTACATTTTTTGTTTTTTTCAGAGAAAATTGAGACTTTCTTTTCGGATGGATATGACGAAATATCTCCGATACCAGGAAAGCTGGTGGGGACAATTCAAAGCACTTCTTAAACGATCTTTCCAAGATACTATAAAGAGCAGGGAGCTCGTAACTTGGAAGTTTGTTCAAACTATTGTGCGTGGTACAAATTTTTCAACAACATTCTATTACGGTGAAACTTGTGGTTAACAGGTTATATCGTGGGGTGATTGGTAAAAGTGACCGAGTGACGTTTTTGAGAAAATGATGTTTTGAGTGAATATGGTGCAGAATTTGTTGATTTATAACCTGGAACCGAGTTTATAATGATATTTTACTTCAATTTGGAGAAAAAATGCAAAATAATTTTTTCCAGCCCGATATTGTGACCTTCATAAATATGAATACCATCTTACCAATATTATACCATCTGGCACATGATCATAATATTATTCTGTTTGGACAATATTCCGCTGGTAAAGTAAATGCGCTCATTTAGTTTCCATGAAAATTCATCAAGTGGCAAAATTTAATGGTCAGTTTTTCTTCAATTCATTATTACGGGTTATACAGAAGTTTGTTTGGTAAAACTGACCATGTGCCAGGTAGACATATTTTGCGGATTCTAATACTCTCGAAGGATAATATTATTATGTGGGCCGGTAATAATGACCCGAGTCCGATTTCTCGATTCAGAAAGACGAAGAAACTTTGGAAGGCTCTCCTGTAAAATTTTACTTGGTCACTTTTACCAATTACCCCACGATATTCAACTAGGCAAAACTGAAATCATGATTCATTAACTCACTAGTTTGCAGCATACATAATTCAGAAACGAGTTTTCTTTGCTCATCTAGGTTGTGGCACTCCTGTTTGGGATTCTTTACTGGAATCAGGACAATGATCAAGACTCTGTGATGAATATAAATGGGGCAATATTTATATCAGTGGTCAACTTGTGCCTGCAAAATGTTTTTAGTGTCATTCATGTAAGTTGAATAACAATACAAAATATTAAACTGAAACTAGTAACGGATAATGACCCCTGATCATGGATTTCAGGTGTTCATAGATGAGCTTCCAGTGTTTTTGAGGGAACACTACAATGGGATGTACAGGGTTGATGCTTACTACTTGTCCAAGACGATAGTAGAGTTTCCCCTTCAGATAATACTTCCAGTTGTTTACATCTGCATTATGTACTACATGGTAAAATTTAATGAGGATTGGAGGAGATTCCTATGGCACGCCTTGGTCCTAATTCTATTATCCAACATTGGCACGTCTTTTGGTCAGTAGTGGCGTCATAATATTTGAGGTGTCTAAGTTAATAGGTTCAAGCTGTTATTCGATTGTCTGTTTTAGGATATTTCATTGGTATGTGCACCAATGACTTGGCTTTTGCTTTGAATATGGCTACACCAATCATCATTCCACTCTTGATGTTTAGTGGCTACATGCTCAATTTGGAGTGAGTTATGTACACCGTAACCAATTAGTTTGTAGATTGGAGCAAGATGGGTTAATAAGTTAATTGATAATGGTGGGTAATGTCCAAGTCCCAATTATAATTGGTAAAGGGGTGGGGGGATATGTTCCTAGTTTTGATTGGGGCCTCACAATGCACAGAGCTACTACAGACATCCGCTTGACTCGCTCAGCCCATTATCAATATCGATCAGCTTGTTATTAGGCAGTATACACAGAACAGAGGTTGGTACATGGAGAAAGTGCTTCCTTCCAAAACGACAATTCTATAACCATGGAAGTGAATAGCTGGTGGAGTGCCATTAGGGGCACTTTCAAGTTCCATCCAATAATAAGACAAGGACTAGAAATGGGCAAACTTGCCTTTATTGAAACACACCAGAAAGACTGGTCAGAAACTATAGAATGAGTATCAATACATGAATAAAACGTCCTCAACATTTGAAATACCTATCCATAATTTACAGGACCATGTCAAGTTGGTTTTCATGGCTGCGTTACGTTTCTTGGTTTTATTACACTATTGAAGCCATCTTGATTATACAATGGCAAGGCGTCAACAATATCAAATGCACTCGACCATTCACAACTTGTCCATCGAATGGAACAGTAGTATTGGGAATGTTTTCATACAAAGAAGTAAGAAATTATTGCCGTACCCAATACCACTTTGATCAGCCATCCGACCCATGTGCTGTGGTGTTCCTAGTTCTCAATCTATTTTCAGGGCTCCTTTCACTGCATCTCATTAGCGATGGCATTTCACAACTGGCTAGCATACGTACCTATTGCATATGTAAACCCATTTTCGTACATTTTATAATTTTGTTTCAGGAAAACTTTTTCTTCGATCTGTACATGATGATTGTGATTGTAATATTCTTTCGGATTTGTGCCCTTGGGCTCCTACACCTAAGAGTGCTTCTTAAAGACTGATCCCGAACTCCAACCCCTTTGTAATATACACATCTTAAAGTAAAGGCAAAAGCATGGTACGACTTGTCCAATTTGTCAGTATTAAGCTTAAATAATTTGGCTATACTTACTGAATATGGGGCAAACTTAGGACACCAGTTTTCTAAAGATGCAACCTGACTGGAAATAGGTACTCGGAAATATTCGGTGAATGGGATTTGTGTAGGCCTATCGAAGTAATAGGGAGAACACCTATTACTCCATTCCACTTTCAACGCACTGATTTTTTCACTCAATCGCTTAAATTGGATAATAGTAATGAAATGAATTGGTTGACGAGTAAGCTTGTTTTATTCACTGTATGTTCAGTAAAATGCCTGTATGCCCAGACGGTTGTAAAATACTTATTCCAAGAGCCAGTTTCTATTCAAGTTTCTGAAGTAATGATAATTGTAGCTCTACTTTTTCAGCCACTCTATAATTAGTTTCTGATGAGTATCTCTTATAAATCGAGTTATGGTGACCACCACCAGTAATGGCTACACCAGCTATTCGGGAGACGACAGGCTGGATGTCCTCAAAAGTGAATGATGTGTAATGACACAGCACGGAGTTCCAGTGTTGAGAGCTAACCTCACTCTTTGTAATGCACATGCCAACGTAGACAGCGGCAGCTGCAAGGCATGACGGTCTTTCGAATGCCAGAGCTCTATCCAATTGGGCTAGATCAATCAAGTACTTCCCGTAAGTATGTTGGACTCTATCACATCTTGCTGCCAAGTTGTATCTGAAAATGAAGTTGAAATTAGTGTGAGTGAAGTATGGGAACTTAAGTTACATGATCCTCAAACGCACAAGTGCTTCAGAGAAGCCCAATGCTCGTGAGTTGATCACAAATGCAGGTTGCCCAACACAAGCTGGACTCTGGAACCAACCTTCTCAAGAATGTGATGGACACCGGTCGACAAATTTGGAAATCTAAAACTTGAATTACATCGGCCTCCATCTTGAGAAATTGTTCCTTTGTGTAAGCTTCCTTTGTAAGTTTCAGCATCTCTTTTACAGAACCTGGAATAGCTTCCTCAAACTTGATGCCAAGAGATAAACATATTAAAGCAACAAGCTGTAGTTTGTCCTTCTCAATGGTCTCTGCGCCCACCAAGTATCTGGAAGTAAAAATTGAACTGGTCAATCAATTTCAACAACTGAGGTTATGAATCACCTATAGTCTTGATAGTACAGGCATTTGAAAACTTCACGATCCAGGGATATCCAAAGCTTACTCATAAGGAAAGGAGACACTCACCTGTCCAAGAGTGAAACACTAAGCAGGTACGTTTCTTGCAGAAGCCGCAACTCTTGATAAAGGTGTGCCAACCATGCGACCAATGTTGCTCTTATTTCGTCAGTGACTGCTGGTCCTCTGGCTGAAGGTATTCCAATGATAAGTTTGAACTCCAATTTCTGCAGATATGAGTAAATATGTTTTGCATACGCTGATACCATCCATGGACACCCTCGGTGCATCAGGTCAATGTCATGTTTCACATTCAACGGTTTCTTCTTTTTTGTGAGAGTTTTTCGTGATGAAGGCCTTATGCTTTTCGGCTAGAAGATGAAAGAAGCATAATGACCAACCAATGGGCCAATGTTATGGACTGAATTCAATTATGGTTGGTTAAGATAAATTAAATTTGGGTGGTACATACATCTTAGAAGACAATATAGTGCAAACTTACTTTGCACCCAAGCAGTCCAGGGTTAGAGATTGTATTGGCTTCAACAGCTTGTGGTGGCTTCAGGGTCAAGCGGTGGTGAGTTTGATAACATGAACTTTGTCGCTTTTTGGAATCAATTCCGTTGTTTTCAGGTGGACTGCAAGGCGGTTTCATAGTTAGCCGAGGAGCTCGCTTTACCGTCGTGCCGGCCGAGCTTTTCCTTTTGGTCTCCAAGACTGAAGGAGGCGGTGCCAAGGAATTCATTAACTGTTTCGCAATAGATTCAGCAGGTTTGCTCTTGGTTGATTCAATTGTCGATCTGCTGTTTGGTGGGACTAAAGTTGCGAGATAAATTCTTGTACTTTTTCTGAGTTGCTTAGCGTCGGGTGCCAAACGCTCAGGAGGAGCTATAACTGACATCCTTTGACGGGCAGTTGACACAGGTGCAATTGATTTTCTCGATGGTAGAATAGGTTTGGATTCGCCAATAATAGTTTTCTCGCTATCTTTCAAGAAATCTACGGATATTGATGCTCTTGCGTCGTATCGTCGAACTACATTTCCGATTTCATTTAGCGCCTTCCTCTGAGTTGTGGGAGGGAGAACACCTAAGCAGCACAAATGACACTCACATAAATCCACTAATTTTACTCCAGGTTAGGATTTAGACAAAAACCCTGAAAGCAGCTGAGGCCAATGCTGAGAAAAGGATTGAAGCTAAGCAATAGTGCAATAGTCCTATTCATTTTTACCTACACATTATAAAACTTCCTTACACCTACATAATGTAGACGAATGTAAGCCAACAATACAAACCTGCACAGGCCTAGACAAACTACCAAAAATCAACAAAATTGAACCACTACAACAAAACCACTCACTAGACTGGCGATGTTTTCGAAGAACCATACCATGGTTTTCAACTCCAATCACTTTCGATTTTCTCGTGTTTGCTGGCATGGTAATCAATTGGGTAGAAAATTAGTTTAAATTATTTCTCCTCGTGAATTCGCTTAGGCTTGAAGTCAACAGCTTCATAAACACGCAATCGGTCGCTTCTTTTAAAAACCAAAATATTGAGTCCAAATAAGTTTCGGTGGTTGGTAAAATCTTTTGTGACATAATATCAAAGAATCACACATGTGGGAAAAGTGTGGTAATAATAATTATTAGGTATAATGTAGGTAGGTTGCTACAATTTACACTGATAATAAAAAATTGTTCTTATGAAAGAACCGATTTTTTAAATAATTATTGTAATAATTAAAACATTGTAGCAACCTAACCAACTAAGTTTAATTTGATATTGTGGGGTAAATATACGAGGGAGTTTGATTTGAGATCCTCCCGTACGAGCAGGACTGATATTATCATCACCACATAACTACTCTGACTTCCTTATATGTGTATTTTTTGATGTTGAGGGATGTCGAGGGTCAGTCAAATGACCGACCCTCGACATCCCTCATCATTCTTACTGACGGTCAAACTAAATCACACACATCATTTGACCGACCCTCGACATCCCTCAACATCATTCTTACTGACGGTCAAACTAAATCACACACACTGTGTATTTTTTCTGCAACAATAACCTAGCATTCAAGTTTAAAAATCAAACAACTCTGTTGTGCCTGATTTCATGCAAGAAATCCTGAATATGAGGTTAATGAGAACTCCGGTTTAATATCAAAACAATATTTATATTTTACAAGGACTTTTGTGGTTTGGTTGGAGATATTTTAAGTTTACTCATGACGTCTGGGAGCTCACTCAGAAGTTCTTCAAGGGTTTTTTGGTAATCCGAGTCTACCCAAATTTCCTTGAGGGCAGTCAGAACTCTACCCAAAGGTTTCCCGCTTGGAACGTTGTTTTCTTTCAGGATGTTACCGTTGATGGGGAATTTAGGTGGTTCCCAACTCTCAAACTCCTGTAGGAGCGCAAGTTTCGTTGTGTACTTGAACAGCTCCATGATGAACAGCCGAGTGTCGGAAAGCTTGCCATCTTTCTTCAACATCATCCCCTACAGTGGCATGAACAAGATTTGTGTAGTGGTAATTGGAAAACGGAAGATACACTGAGAACACACTGGTTTTAGTTTCTACGAAGAACAGAATGAGTGAGAATTTCTTACTTGAAACTTTTTCAATTCGAAAGGTTCTTCAGAACGGTACTCAACAATAAATCGACCAAGGTCTCTTTCAAACGCCGATAACTTGAGTCGAGCATGAACATTAGTCATTTCTTCATCTGACTTCAAAAGTCCCACAAGGAGAGTAATAGGGTGGGGGTTAAGACCTTCAGTGCGCTTACAAACGGCATGGAACTCACCCAAGTTGGGGTTTTCTGGTAGCCCTATATATTTACCGGCTCCTAAAACATAGATTTTGATTGCACAGAGTAGACTTCACCAATCACCACGAAAAGCAAGCACATTCCATTTAAAATTCTAGAAATCTTTCGTTTCTAAATATCGTAATTGAACGTACGATTATGACATACCCACTTCAATAAGTTTGCTAACAATTTGCGCAACAAAGTTCCCAGAGAGGATTTTTGAAAGTTCCATCCATATTCGCTCCCCCGTAATTTTTTCCAGACCTCCGATGTTGCTAGTGATGGCATTTATGGTTTCTGCTTCATGTTTGTCTGGATCGTCAACTATTCTAGAGTAAAATCGGAAGTACCTAGAATACAAGTGTTTTTTTGTGATCACAGAACGCAGCAATGTGAATATCGTTCTTCACGACACTCAACCGAAATTCACGTTTATTCTTAATTCACTTTTACAGAACTTCGCGTGTTTTAGCGAATTTTCGAAGATAAGGGAGCTGTGGTAATATTATTATGATTGTTCGTGTCTTCTGGCAGTGAATTCAGTATGGTCTAGAACGAATTTTCGTATAAAATATTTTTGGAAATTCGAGTTATATACAAATTTTGGACCGAGAACCATATTATGATTGTTGTCACTCGTCAGACAGTTTCATTTTTCGAATTTGAGGGTATCTTCCCCCGCCCCCTAAAACTCCCCAAAAAACCTCCTTTAGATTAGCCCCATTCTGCTCATCTACGAACTTAGCCTTTCGATTGCTAGGACAGATTTTTTGTGCAAATTTCACTTTTTATCTCTATTCTATCCAGAGTCATCGTCTGCAATGACGCATACGTAATTCGTGCCACTATGTAGACAATCTAAGGGGGGTTTTTGGGGAGTTTTAGGGAAGGTGGGGAAGGATGGTCCAGAGATCATTGGGTTGTGCTCGATTGAATTTCAATAAAATTCTCCAAATTCCCACTTTGGCCTACATGGGCAATAATTAATTCATCAAAATGAGTGCTGAACTATAAGCCAAATTAGAATTAAGTCAATCTTGGCCTTTGATTTTACTTGGGAGGTTTATAAAGGTTTCGATTTTGAGTAACAACTAAGGCATTCGCTCCTCTCCATGCATCTTATAAGGCACCCGCACAGCTGAGCATCTTCACTCTGAGCGAATCCTCCAATCAGGAAAAGAATCAAAATACATTAACTGACCTGAGTATCCGTAGATAATCCTCCTGGATTCTTTTATTGGGGTCCCCAACAAAAATAACCTTTTTCGACTTCAGGTCTTCATAACCTCCGAAGTAATCGTAGACAGTGCCATCCGTACCCAAGAACATCGAGTTGATAGTAAGATCCCTCCGATTAGCATCAAGCTCCCAATCTTTTGTGAACTGTACTTCAGCATGACGCCCGTCTGTAGTCACGTCCAAACGCAACGTAGTCACTTCAAAATTCTCGTTGTTAATCCTAGCAGTGATGGTTCCATGTTTTTCACCTGAAAACCACCGCAATAAATGTACGACGCACCTGCTTAAGTGATATGTTTATGAATGGCTTTTCGTCAAATGTAGGATCTGACAATAACGTTTATACTTTAGCAATTATTTGTTGTTGAGCAGTAGAAACAAAAATGTGGCATCACTCACCTTTTAAATTTATCATGCGTATCTTCTCTTGGTTGAGCATTTCTTTCATCTGTTCTGGAGTTGCAGTCGTAGCAAAGTCCACATCTTTGGGTACCTTTTCACTGAGAATGTCACGCACTGCACCTCCAGCTATTCTAATTTCGTACTCATGCTTAGCAAATATGTCGATCAGAGTTTTTAAAGAGGGTGTGAATAGTGAGTGAAATTCCGGAGAGTCCACTTTCATGATGAAGGGGTTTCTTCGCGAGAATTGTGACGAACAATATAGTCTTTGGCGAGGAAAACAGTTGATACTGAGAACTTGCAGAAGTTTGGTAACCGCCGTTGTCTTGTGGAATGTTAAAAACGATCTTTCCGTCAACTGGAGTAGCATTGCCTGTCTGAAAAAATAAACATAATTTTCACGTCTTAGCTGAATGTCACCTCAGTGATGCAGGCTGAACGCTTTCTCTACATTATAAAATTTTCATAAAACCATTCATCTATCTACAGATAGTGATTATCAACTGAAACTTCAACACGTGAATCTATTGGGATTCAATAATATTCAAATATAGGCCTTACCCCAATCACCTGCACATCACATAATTATGGACAGTTTGAAAATCAGACAAACTGCACCCCTTTCGAATGATTATCTAAAAATGGCTCTGTTGGTGAAAACCACCCACACAATTTTAACATGCAATTTTAATCAACTAGAATAATATTATGTGGTGTCTGCAATATCCTAGAATGGTAAACATAAAACAACCTACCACGTTAGCGTTTCGACTGCTATCAGTGGTGGAGGATCTCATCACAAAGAAGAGATGGGAAGACAAGTATGGATCCTAATGAGAAGTGTTAGGATCCATAATCGACAAGAAGTTTCACATTGAATCCGCTAGGTAGCTCTACGGAAGTCGCGATATTACTGAATGTTTCTTTCAATATAAAATATAATTATATCACATATTTATTATATTCAACAACCAACGTGAAGAAATAATAAATTGATGTAGAAACTAAATAGGTACCTACCTACTGATGATGATTTGAAATCGAGTACTTACTTAAACCTTTTTTATGGAAGCGTTTCCAACAACAACAAACAACTGTTGTCAGATGAAAGTGAAGTAATCTCAACGGTGTCCATTCACTAGTGTTCTTTATTTACTTTTCACTCAATTTCATCTGCAGTACACTTACCTTGAAATGTTGATGAGTGATATTAAACATTTATGTATTTGTCATAAGTTAGAAGTGTTTGAGAGTAGCAGCAATTTTGAAAAGCCGGGTCTTTCTGATGAAAGGAAGTTTTGATTTAAGCTGAATCAGAGACCGATCTACCCACCAAGATGTTATGTGAGTAATTCCTATCCAACATCAGTTTGACATTCATCATCGACTTGTTTACTGAACTTCTTTGATTTTGTATAGTCTGGTAGCTACCAATTATTTTTACATAATAGTTCATCCACCACCCCAACTGTTCTATCAATTTGAACAATAGATTTCATACTTATTTATACCTACTGGAAAACAAATTGATCATGAAACATTCAACGACTAGCAGTGTTCCCTATTAACTGCGGCATAAATAGATTCGGTTTTAAGTGGAGACAAAAATCACTTGAACTATTTTTTCTCACTTGAGAGCGACTTTGACCCCGCATTTATGTTTGTAAACAATATAATATTATTCAATATTATTTTAACTAGACAAGCAATGGAGGTACCAGTTTTGGTTGTGTGAAAATACTGGAATACCAAAATGTGTACGGTTTAAAATACCAGTTAAAATACCAAACGTGAAAAAAGGTTGTTCATGTAGGTTAGTAATGACCCCATCGTGCAATATTGTACTGCAGCATAATACCTCCTGGCACATCTCTACGGATAGGTAATCTCTCGTACTTATCCTTAGAGATGTGCCAGAGGTTTTATGCTGCAATACAAACTATGGATAACTTTGGGAATATGAATAGGTACAAATATTAGTCCGTTCAGGTTCACTGAGTGAATGGAAGAGAGCTAATTTTAAATTGGGAATATTGAAATTCATTAAAGATAAGGTGATGGTAGTATTTAAGTAAGTCAAAATACGTTGTAATTCCACAAGGTTGAATCGAGTAATTTTGAAATACTGTCAGAAATCAATGTACGCTCTGAGAAGAAATTTATGGGTACCATCACCATAGAATTTGCTTGTACGGCAGTAACTTGCTGTGAACCTCTAGTTCTGAGTGCATCCCCAGTAACCAGTACAACTTCATATAATAACATATATAACTTCATAATATGAAGTTATAAATATTATTTATATTATAAATATTATTTGACATTGAGCTCGGTTTTAAAAAAAATTTTGATGTCCTCTTTCCATTTTAGTTTGGCTTCTAGCGTCAATCCTAGATATTTAGCTGTTTTTGCTGCGGTAATGACTTAAGAGTTGATCATTTTTGGCCACGGTCTATCTTTCTTATACGTAAAATTCACGTATGCAGGTTTTGCTTCGTTGAGTTTGATTCTCCATTGTTGGGTCCATTTTATGACTTTATCGAGGTGATTTTGCAGTTTGTGAGCATCATCTGTGTCTCCCTCGGCCGTGAATCATCAGGGAAAGTTGCGATTGAATAAGCTGTTACTTTGTTCATTTTCCTCACATTCCTTCTATTGATGATGTTCCTGTTGTTCAAATTGTTGGAGGAAGTTGAAGTTGAAGCCACCTTGACGATGTAATTTTTAAAAATTTAAAAATGGTTTTATGGTAGGTTTTATGCAGACAATGATGGTGTAAACAAATTCTTTCTCAGGGTGTTCTTCGATTTTTGAGTCATTTAAAATCGCCCGATTTGCCGTCCCACTCTGTATTTGACAAAATCGTAAGTGCTTATGACGGTTATAGAAATGTGTAGGTTCCTAAAATTTACAATATTGGCTACTGTAGGTATAGCCAAAAATAAGCTACAGTTATTAGGTCCAGTAAAATATCCAGTAGGTAAGGTCCAGAACATACTTATTTTTTTTTTAAATAAATAGGTACCTAATGTCCTGATTGTTTGGTAAAGTCCTGAGTAGGGTTTGAGGTGTCGAAGTTACTGATAAGATACGAGTATAATCTATTTCGTCTTCCGGTTAGTTTAGAAAACCATTCACGCATTACCTCCGCCAGGAACGCTTAGGTATTTATAACAAAGTTTGATTGCCTTCGGTCTGGGGTTGTAGCCGATTGGGGTCTACTAACTGCAGAGGAACATGATATTGATGTAAGGAATCCCGATTCCCCACACCGAAACCCTCGGAAACAAACTCAGAAAGGGATAAACGCGCTGAAGAAACTCTTTAACCCTCGCTCTCCGGTAAGACTGATTGAGACATTACCCTCGAATCTGTTTCTCTCGGCTGATTGATTGGATAGGTGAACCGGAGGGGTTGAGAGGAGCCCATCGGTGGAAGTACGAGGGCAACCTCAAGCTCGCCCATCAGTAAGAGAAAGGTAATGAACTATTCTGACTCCGTATAGGGGGAGGTAGATGGTGGCCTGGCACGAGCTCTGACAGCTTGAGAATTCATTTGAATGCTCGTTCTCCTGTAGGCTCGAAGACATCATCAGCTATGGGTCTCTTCAAGGTAGGATTTTATTAAACTTGTTTTTCTGTTAGAATAACTTATAGCTAGATCACTTTTAGCCCTTTAGTTTAATTAATAAGCAATGCATATAATTTTAATCAACTCCATAAACTGTATTCGTAATTAATTAATTTGAGGTTGTTCTAATATTGGCTTTACAAGGGAAACCTTCTCGTGATTGGTATCACACACAGTTTCTGGGCCAGTATCTTCGATCAAATATAAAATTCAAAAACCGCTCATTAGGTTCCACTGTTCGACTGGAATTTTGTTTACACTCATACATGTACAACGCACACCAACCTTCAAAATTTCACCTTGTTACTACGATTTTTGCTTGCAGATTTGTGGTTGTCAGTACAGCACGAAAGTAGCCTTAAGATTTTCGAGTAGGAGCGCTTTTGGAGCGTGGTTTTATACAGAAATAATATACCACCAAGTACGTAACAGTTTTCGTGGGGTTTCGATGGTACCCCGATTGATCTGATTGAGTATAATTCTCAATAACAAAATGACTTGATTCCGTCTGGACGAATTATACGGACACCACGCGCTGAGACCGATTATAAAGCTCATCAGTCACGACGTTCGCAAGCAAATTCTGGATTGGCTTTCTTCAAATGGCGAGTAGTCGAGTAGAACTTTAATGAAAAAGTGAATCTCCTAAACGATAATAAAAAATTATTTTCAAGTACAAAGTAGGAATTTAGAAAAGTATAATAATATTATACTAAATAGGATAAAATTACTCGTCTTAATGAAAACCACGATGAAAAATAGCTACCTACTTACGATTGAAACAAATGATGTACTTATGTACTTCATCAGAGAAGTGAATTTTGTTGATTTTGTGAGTGAGTTGATTCAAAGGGTGTATGTAGACACAAAGCACTCAAGTATTCTATTAGTCGTATTGCTTGGTTCGTTCGAGGTTACAGGTGCCACGCCAGCCATTATTGATACAATGTAAGCTATGCATTGCCATAATTATTCAACAGGGCTGGGCAAACCAACCTTCGAACCTAGTCAGTATAAGATCACACGTACCTCTTATTCAGTTCTCATTGTCTTCTCTAAACAACATCTAAACAAGTCCTAATGCAGATTTTGATATTTCACTGACGTCAGGCAACTACTCGTATGTTGGATGCAAGTTTAGGGAGAAGAAGTTATTAATTTTAGTTAATAATTATTGTTAGTTAACTCGATATCTGAAAACTCTGTTTTGTTCGAATCAGCTGGCCCAGTATGAACATTGAACCGACAGGCTGCCTCACGATTCACCCTCATGTTGACGTCTTTTGATCTGCTTCAACTTTGAGCCCTAAAAATTTCAAAATTCGTTTTGAACCCTTTCCCCTTGTCCTAGGGTTATGAAAAGTTTCAAGGATCATTGTGGGACCGGTCCGAACCCGCAAACGAAATTTCGTAAATTTAGCATTTAGATTTTTTGATAAATTCGATTTTTGGAATCTACGTATGTACCTATATTGAAACGTAAACCAACCAATTTTTTTTTTCAACATAAGGGTAAATCATGTTGAGTAAAGAATTTTCAGAGTTTTGCTCTAGCGACTACCACAGTAGGTATCTGACTTTCAGACAGCTCTTCATCAGTGCTGATGAAGAGTTGTCTGAAAGTCAGAAATCATGGAACAAGTATATATTTGTCATGTCGTATTTATTATGCAAAAATATTGATTTTGGCACATGTTGCCAATATTGTTGCCACCACGCCAAATTTATTTGAATTTATTTTTATATGAATATGAATTAATTTATTTGAATTATTTTTAAAAAAATCCACTGCAAATACCATATCGGCTCTGGCCATGGTGGTATCGGTATACTCGTATTATACCTAGTGAATGCGGAGAGCTGTAACAGCTCTCGTCATGCAGCAAAATCTAATGAGCGAATTTTTCTATTAAGAAGTAATTTCAACAGTTTTTGACGAATAAAAAGTGGACTTTTAATTTTTGTTGTTAAGACTAAGGGTGTTGAAGCTACCTAGTTGTAGTCAGAAACCCCCAAAAGAATGGCGCTGTGTGGTATAGTCCTTGCGTTTGTTACGATCACAACTGGGACGCCCACCATTGCATCTTTTGTCTAGATCAGCTGTGTTGGAAACCGTAGCTAAACCATTCTGAAACAACTAATCCAAGCTTCGGACATGGCTTTAGCGACCCCTTTCAAAAACATCACCGGTTTAATACTTCCGCAGTTGTGTAGTAGTCGGCGCGGTAGTTGTAGGTGCCGCTGGTTTAATGAGTGGGAAGTGTCATGGGCTGGGAAACATTCAGAATGAACTCTACTGGGGCCGGTAGATCGGAAGTGAGGTACCCGCTCACGAATCCGGTGAGGTGGAGGAGCATTGTCCGGCCTGGAGACACCGGAAACCGGTTGAATCACCAGCGGAAGGTCCTCTCAGTTGGTACGTGATCGACAGACCAAGTGGTGTCGTGTTTACCGACAGATCAAGCGCTCGTATGGATTAAGCAGAGAATCACCGTTAATTTGCAAGTAAGGAACCGTCAAACGATTTTCACTATGCGCGAAAAACGATGCACGTAGTAGGTCGGGATTTAGGATGCTCAATGGATTGTAGTAGATTTCAACAGGCGCCCATTAGGAACTCAAAGGGGCTGTTAGAAGGGCGCGAATACCAGGATGATATAGAGGGAGATTGTGTTTCAAATCGATAACTCAATGGTCCGTGTCTCGAAACCCTCGTGACTTTTGTGATTAACATTAATCTGGTTCAATTTTTCAAGAACAGAATTCTTTCTTAAAACCAGATTTACTGTCCACCAGTACAAGTTTTGCAGACACTAACACAACCCGATGTGATTTGGTAAATATTTTAATAATTTTCCATGGGCATGTGTGGTGGCACTCGGACAGACCCTGCTCATTTCATGTCGACAATAGCACTGGTAACCACGCACCGATCATTAAATCCAATTCGAGAGCTATCAAGGTCCTTCATCCGCGTGGGCAAACGTAATAACCTACTAACACCAATTTCGTTCTATTATGCCAAGTCTATTATACCGAGTCCCTCATAAATAATAATTATTTCAAACTGGACGGGTGGAGTGGACGAGCATTCGGGAAAGCCTAGTTTCAGGGATTCGCCTAATCTTGTTTCAGAACTCCCTAATAAGTGATATGGCCCGTGGTATGTCATAACCGCTCAGGGACGATAAAGACCTACTATAACTTGTCTCTGGTATACAAAAATTGAATTCCAACTTTTTCATAATGTTGGGAAATTTGTGTTTTACTCATGCCTTGTTTAGCATCCATGCCGCTAAGAAAACACCTGGACCTGACCTCATATTTCAACCATTGATCCGTGCTCTACCCCGTAAAGGTCTGGTCATGTTAACACAAATATAAAATGGTGTTATGAGAACAGGATACTTCCCTCAACAATGTAAACACGCCAACATAATTCTCATTAAAAAAACCCAGGCAAAAATAGAACAGACCCAACCAGTTATCGACCAATAAGCTTATTGAATATTGTATCAAAAATATTTGAACGACTCATACTGCCAAAACTCCTCACATTTCTCGCTCCACATCTTCCAAATTCACAATTCGTCTTCCGGATACATCACACATGCCCTCAGCAGCTGCATCGAATAGTTGACACAATTCTGGACGCATACGAAAAAAATAAAGTTTGTCTTGGCGTGTTCCTGGACACAGAAAAACAGAAAAGGCATTCGATAAAGTATGGCACGACGGCCTCCTCGTCAAACTAAAACGTCACCTTCCAGACACCTACTACCTACTACTACAATCCTACCTAAACAAAAGAACATTTTCGGTCAAGTATGGCAACTTCAGCTCAACTTCTAAGCCTATTCTCCCGGGTGTCCCCCCAGGGGAGTGTGCTGGGCCCCTTTCTATACCTGGTCTACACGCCCAACTTCCCCTCATCAGAAGAAGTAGTAACGGCGC
Source organism: Stenodema calcarata (assembly GCA_963920205.1). NCBI lineage: Eukaryota > Metazoa > Arthropoda > Insecta > Hemiptera > Miridae > Stenodema > Stenodema calcarata. The sequence continues at coordinate 14,110,084 of OY986053.1, read as the reverse complement.
AGTTCGCTGACGATGTAGCCGTTCTTTCAGTCGCCAGAGGAACAGAAGGAGGACAAATCCCTCCACAAGACTTCATGGAGAGAGTAGACACCTGGACACAACACTGGAGATTGAATAGCAACACCAACAAATCTACATTACTCAAGTTTACATTATGAACATCAGCACAAACACCAAGTATACACCACAAAGGATACATCCTACCATCCTGTAACACTGACCGGTACCTCGGGCTACACCTGGACCAACGTCTGACTTGGGCAGTCCACATAAAATACCTGGTAGGCAAAGTGCGAGACAGAATTCGAACCCTCAGCCACCTCCTGGACCACAGCTCGACTCTTCCTCTCTCACACAAACGACAGATTTACCTAACACTCATTCGACCAATATGGGCCAATGCTTGCGGAATCTGGGGAGTCGCTGCTACGACACACATAAATAAGATACAGGTAACTCAGAACAGGGTGCTTCGGTTAATCACGTCAGCACCATGGTATGTGCGAGGCAGTACCCTACATACTTATCTGAACATTCCCCGTGTAGCCGATGTCATCCAACACAACTATAACAACCTTCACCACACTATGACACGTCACACAAATCCGCTAATTACCAGCCTGGTCAACAATCCACCGGAACCACGCCTCAGAAGACGACTCAAGAGAAAGAGACCCCAAGATTCCTTACCACCCAGCGTAACATGATCAAGTACCTAGCACAGCAAACACTTCTTCTGATTCGACACCTCTGCAACCCACACCCAACAGAGAGGCCAGTTGATGGACTGCACCCTCTCATCACGCCAATTAGAGGACTCCTCTACTATATTCCCCCCCCCCCCCCATCATCACAACTGAAATGTTCCCAACAGAACAACAAAGTTATTTACATACTGAGAAAAAATAAAATAAAAAAATAAACGAGTGAGTAAACAAGAGAGCATCTGAAACTACAAAAAATACAGTTGTTGTCCGTTGAATGACGCATTGAAGAATATAACGATTTTCTGATTGTGTAAGAATTGGAATCTTCACTTGATACGATATTACATTTATCTCTAAATCGATCTAATTGACTTAATTACCATTTCTTGTTACACCAAAGAGAGATTTGTTTGAACCTTTCTGTTTAGCTTTCCGGCAAAATGGGCTGCGGCCCCAGCAGCAGGGCGTCAGCAGCAAAAGGCCTCAAGCTCTCAGGCTCGAATCTCATCATCACCCAAGGACAGCTCCAAGCTCTCAACGCCTACTTCTCAGATGTTATTGACAACGCAGAATGTAAGTTCGCTATGTGATATTCATACAAATACGCACAAATGTATTACTGGCAGAACACTTGAACGACAGCTCGCAATCGGTCAATAGGACCACTCTTAAGAATCTCACATCAGTAACATACGGTTAATGAATAAATCGTTTAGAGTACAATATGGGTAACTATTAATTACTTACCTTACATGAATTCATTCATTAACTAATAATTACTTACCTTACCTTAGATTCATCTATAAGTGTATTAAGACATTTTTGTTGAGTAACCAAATCGTGAGCGGGATGCAAGAGTCCATATCTATCATTACTATAATATACTCAAAATATTACGTGGATATTCAAAATATATTTCGAATATCCGATGAATGTGGAACGTTGGCACTCATTTTCTAAGCTACGTAAAAATAAACTCATACTTCGACTGTTTCAGGTTTAACCAAAGATCCAGCCCAAGAGAAGAGCCTTGTACTAATAGAAAGGTTGATTCAACGACTGATGGTTGGCGTATCTATTCTAGATCCGAGATTCTCCTCAAAGTTTCTAATCAGTTTGGAACCTTTCAAATTGAACAATAAGGTAAATAAATATGTAACCCAAGAATCTTATTTTACATTGAGCCAATCTCTTTTCCTTTGAGGTAGAGAAGAAAAACGGCATTTACTATAGAAATAAATACATGCCAATCATCTTTAAATTGCTTAGAAACGAAATTACAGAAAATGTGATCATGAAAATGTGAAAATTCACAGATTTTGATCTATATTTTATGTTCTGAAACCACATTAATAATACCAACATCCATACGAACTAACTCGCTTCTGATGACATTGTAGAGGAACGAACAAGGAGTTAACGTGAATTTTCGTTGAATATTCATACCATCACTATGTAGCGAAATATTAGTATACCGAAGTGGTTGTCGGGGTATATTACTACGGCACAAGATTAACGATAAACGCGGTCAAAATAAGGAATTGATATGGACTCTGTACGTTGGATTCCACCCTCCCCACTAACCTATAACCGACACATTTATCCGCGTTGAGGCCATTATTTTTTGTCAAGAACTCCACCTCATGACAGGGCAAGGGACCTTGTCGTTCCCACACTGTATAATAAAAGGCGCTCCAGACAACCCATCGCCGTTTTTGCGTCAATAATGCATGATGTTACTCCACAGGAGGTTCACCTGGTGTTTCTAAAACAGGTCTCGCTTCAACTATGTTCCACTAGGTATAGATATTCATATGAGTAGTATTCAAAGTTACATAATATCCAAGTATATACCTAATACCTGTATACTTGGATATTACAGAAATACATTATTATAGAAATAAATAGAATTACAGCTAGCTAATATTATATATTAGGTAGCTATAATTGTATTTATTTCTAATGTAAATAAATGCAATAACTAATTCTCCATGTCATGATGTTAGGAAATGCGTACTACTCTGTAGCCCTTCAGTTGGTGACTGAAAGATTAGGTTTAGAGTATTTAACCCGTGTTTGAAACCGAAATATGGATCTAGGTGGGATCATGTTTTATGGACACTTGTTCGGAAACTCCTTGAACCAATATAACTCCTATTGCTGATTTAGGGCGATACTAGCTGTCGGGCCCGTCGCTGACGGGTAGAACTCGGGGTGTGTCCATCTACCTCTGTTATATTTCGGCTTTCCTATAAACCCCCACCCCTATGCATCGGATCCGGAAGTGAACCCCCCTATGCCCTTCCCTGGTCACAGAAACATTTAAATACGGGAGAAGGGTTTGATCCATTGAGCCGTTATTGCTTGATTGAAGGACAGACAAACATACAGACAGACACCAAATTAAAAATCGGCATGGTTCGACTCCATTTCACGCGAAACAAGTAACAGTTACTGTAGTAAAATTTTTCGAAAATATCCAAGGAACTCGAAAATCGTCTTTAAATTTAGTTATATACCTAGATTTTATACTACTACTTCGGGGACCCCATATTGCATTACTGACGTCAGGTTAACGTTTAAAAAATCAACAGTCATCCAGCATGGATATTAGAGGGCATTTTCGAGGAAATAACTGGTTTTGTGTAAAATGTGTTCTGGTTTTGTGTTAATGTTGTCTCCATTTTTTGCCGAGTAACACCTCAGTTTATAGATTTTTCAACGCTGAACACGATGGTGAAGTCAGAATTGCGATATCTCATTCCGTTATCAGACCAGAGCAGACGAAACGTGAAGAACATCTCAAGTAACAACTACGTTTCTTCACCTGAGAAGTGCTACAGTTTGAGAACGGAATAAGATATTACAATAATCATCCCACCATCGTGTTCAGCTTGAAATACATCTTTAAAATGAGGTGTCAGTTGTCAAGACTGTTTAATTTTGGGAATTTATGGATAATCTTTCCACCTAAAACTCCCCAAAACCCCCTTCAGGATGGCCCGATTCTGCCCATCTTCGAAAATTCGCTAATTATATCATGTATAATTTCAGTCTTAATGTATTTTGCTTTGCCTCGGATTAAAGCCTGGGAACAGTCTGAGCTACCTTGTCCGATTAGATGAGCTGAGTTGGCCACCCCTCTACCCTGACACCGGCGGCCCGCACTGTCAGCTGATTGAGCAGGAAGGCGGTCCGCAAGGGTTTGCCCGTCTCCGGATGTCCGGCCCGGGATCCGAACAGTGGGCGGAATTCGTCGGTAACCAGGGATTCCTCAGAAGGTAAACCAAACGCGAGACAATAACTTGGCAGGATCGTATACGATAGCTATCATTAAATGCTATTAGGAGCCGCATAAATACGTGAATAATCGTCGCCAGTTGGCAAAAGTAATCTATGGACTATTTAAAGTATTAAACCTAACACAGTATCTCATTCTCACTAGAGATAAAATCCAGGAGAGATTTGTGGAGCTTCTGGCTGCCTCTGCTGGCAGGTCGACTCTCGTTGGGCGTCCAGGCGAAGTGGACGAGAGCATCGCTTGTGGTAGTCCTGGAAAAGTCGTCGATGCCACGCATGTCCACCGCATACTGGAGGCTCGCCAACAGGTCTTCTACGGAGCAGGTGATTATATATAATGAAACTTATGATGAAAATACGAGCAGTACTCAAGTGATTACTTAAGGTACACAAATTGCTAATTCAGTCAATACCAGTGATTGTACTCGTAGTTTGGGTCAGTGGTCTATCATAATTTTTTAAATCTATTCATGTGTGTTACATACCGCGAGGGGTCATGTGCCGACCTATAGTGTTCTTTACTGATGACGTCACATATCACGTGTCCGATTTCCCAGATGGGGTTTTCTCTATTTCACCCATTCCATGAACATATCCGCTTTGTGATCTGGGTGCCCCACAATAAGTTTGCGTTCCAACAGTCTATACTGATACTCTCTTGAACCCATGCACGGATGAAAACAGCGTGTTATATTGAACGTGGCAATAACTTTTGAGGTTGTTCCTAAACTCAATCAAAACATTTACTTTACCTAATTAACAACATAATCCAAAAAAATCTCAATCTCAATATCCATGTGTACATATATGTTCACATAATATGTATATTACACATATTATATGTACACATAATATTATTATAAACATCGAGCCCAGAGCATATCGAGTTTTGTATTAAGTTGTACCTACACCTATTACTCATAAATAAACGTGTTAACTATCTATTTATCTGTGGCTCAATTATTTTGCGTTCTATCTTGTTTGGCAGGTGAAAGTTACAGCAAGAAGTTTCCAGACCCCAGGGATTTTCGGATAGCGATCGTAGAAGGTTGTTCTTGCGTTCGGCTGCGCGTGGGCATGATCTACTCCTCGGATATCGGCGTAGAAACTGACGTAGAAGTACGTTCGTGCTTCCAAAGTTTGTAGTGAGATAATCGCAGTTAATCACCCGGCATTAGCTAGCGTTCGTTGGTTCTAGGAATTTTGTATTTATTGTCCCACACTACCGCTTGCCTTCCTGTCACATTAAAACTAAGACCGATCTTTCCATATTGATTGGAAGCCACTCCTAACTCCTGCTTTTGTTAATACCACTAGCTCAATTACATAGGCTCATAGGGTGTCACGGGGTACCTAGAATATGTCTTTAATATTGGACTTCCTTCCTACCATCTAACGGCTAAACGCTACGAATTGTATAACTTACTTGTTTTTCTCTCACCCTAAGTTTGATAACCGACATATAGACGGTCCATTAAAAAATAAAGAAAAACAAAAAGACTCATCAATAGTTATTGTCGTTCAATCAGTTAAATAACACATACCATTCAACTTACCAGCTCACAATTCATTTGGAATTCAAAAAACCCTCTATTGATTTTCTTCTTCACCACTTAGCATTTTAGCATTCACAGGTGCCAAGGGATAAGACTTATCCCTTAGTGTTTTGTTCCTGAATACAGATCTTTACCGAAATGAAACCCATTTGTCCGGACGCCAAGTGCTATTGCATATTAATTTATAATTGGAGTATATATACAGAACATATACATTTCCGACACACAATTGGGTGTTGGATAGGTCCAGGATGGCTCCATTGCATTCAGAAGGTCGTTAGGATGCCATTAGCACCCATTGAAGGCGAAGATGGAAGCGCTCAGACGCCTAGGCGTAGCATTTCAAGGTTTGACAAGTTATAGAGTTTTGATTTATGACTAGGTATCTTTTGTCGAGGTCGGCAAGTAGGAGATTGACGGTCTGAGAGGATTTCTGATGATGGGTAGGTACAAACCACATCTGGAAATTGGATTCCCTCGGGTCCCCTTGAAAACCATTCCCACGAGAATAACACCATTTGCCCCAACCCCAGAGCACTAGAGTAAACAAACTTGAACACTTTTTTCAGTTCAAAATGATCAATAAAATTTGCAATACAGTTGCCAGCCCAGCAGAAAACACTCACTGAATTCATTGAATCAAAATACTTTGTGCTGATAAAATAATCGAACCTATTTGAATAATCTTAATTGTTTGATCACCAATTTATTTTGCAGGTTACTCTCGTTCTTGGGATAGGGTTCTCCTCCTGGCCCAATCAGGCGCAGTTCCCTTCTAGGATTGACTTGGCCCACCCGGACTGTCTGTTGTACCACCAGGCTGCTTGTACGGTATGAGGAAACATACGAACATTATTTGCAAGAACAGCTACATATTTTCTATTTAGCAAAATAGTTTTAATGATTTAATCGCCTCCTATCGTTTTGGACTGATTGATACCTACGTTACCGTCTGGTTGCCCTTTGTGTTTTTCTCGTGTATTAGATAGTTTTGATTCGACCATAAGGAAGCATGCAGAACTCAGACCTTTAATAAGTGAAAGAGTTGATAGCTCGATATGAACACACGTTCACGCTGTGCTCTTTTCAGTTGCCAATCACTTGACTGCGAGGTTCCAGGATCCCGACTTTCCTCGTAACTTTGACAAAATCTTTGTACACCGTAGGAATAGTTCCCGTAGTACTGTCCGCTAGTTTACTGGCTACGTTTCCTCTGAGCTCCAGTCGGCTTTCCCCAGGCCCAATCCAATACTTTTTGAAACCAATGGCACTTACTTGATATTGCAATCCTCACCCCATTTGAAATCCAGGGCTTCAAATACCCCATACCAAGTTCCTCAGATGAATGCACGTATCCCCAGTTTAATTGATGCTGTAAACAGAATACTCGAATGCATCTAAAACACAATCTCAGTGAACTTGATTTCCAACCTCCACTTCCCCTATGAGTTGTATTTGAGTTGTGCCTAATTTTGTGGTTTCAGGGTTTCTACGTCGTTCCGGCACCGCCTCATCCGACTTTGAGATGCGACGACCGGGCTTCCACTTGGCAAATTCGTTTCCCCGCCGCCGAGCAAACGCTTCTAAAGCATTATTCTCTCAACAGCGTTCCGTCCCGAGTCCTGGCGGTTCTCAGAGCCCTCCTGTACGAAATCCGGGCCACGAACAACGGTGAGAGCTGGGGATTTTACTGTCCGTTGACTCACATCAATAACAACCCTCATTCACGTTACTCTTTGATATATTATTCACAATGGACATAATATGAATGACCCGAGGAACATTCAAAGGCATCTGATCTTTTTCTAGGATTAGGCTTCTATCTTTATATTTAAATCAACATCCGTTTGATCTGAGACGAAAATTCCTCACATTATAAATCATGTTTTTACTACTAGATGTTGTCTATATATTTTGAAGAAATATCGCCACGAAGCTTCATTTTTAGTTCATAATTTTTTTCAACACAATTCAATCGTTACGACTGTGTGGAAACGTTCTTAATGTACTTATTTGGATTTATGTGTGTCTGTCATTCCAGGTGGCACCTGATCTTGGCTATATAGTGAAATATCCTAATGTTTTCACATTTTCTAAAATATTACGGTAGTAGGTAGTTGGTAACGATTGATTTGGACACCCACAGATTGAAAAGAAGGAACATTTTGTGTGCGTAAAGAGAGCTTGGATATATTGAAATACATAGCAATATTATTGAAACCTGAATTTATAAAGTATACTCGGTATGTCGTTTTGTAAGGATTACTCGGTGCAGATTACTCAACTGAACTTTGAATCCTCTTTTGGATGTTCAAGGTGGTCAGGTGATCAGCGACTATATGCTCAAAACTTTATTGTGGTACCGGCTGGAGGAGGTCCCCGGTCTGAAGGAGTGGTCCCACGAAAGGCTGTCTTGGCACGTCCTCAGCATCGCTGACCGATTAGTCGCTGCTCTTAGGACTCAACGGCAAAGCTCGTATTTCTTTCCGTGGTTCAATGTAAGAAAATATTGTAGTACCTTCTCGAGAAAAATACTCAAAATCCACGTCCTCCCTGTCAATAGCGTATACTTATTACCGTGCATAAATGAGGCTTTGAGCAACTCGACGACAGGAATATCTGTGTTTTCTAGTTAGAGCCTTATGAGAGGGCTCGAGGATTTAGTCGTTAATCTTTGTTATTAAATATCAATCGTTATTATCATGGAAACGGGATTACAAATAACGTAATATTAAGAAAATTCAGTACAAGGGCGTATATAATAAACCAACGCACGGTGAAGGGTCGGTGTTCGGTTGCCGCTTGCACTGTCGTCAAATGACGTTTGAATCTCGGTCAAGGCTTGTAGTCGGGCCGTGCGCTGCCTCGTTGTTGTCGAACGGCCTGTACTTGATGAGAACCGCTCCCAGGGCTCCCGTCGTCGTTATAATTGATCGCTAACACTGATATCTCCTACAGGATACTAAATGCTAACGATAGTCCAGTTGCCTCGAGCCTGATTCGCACAGGGAAGAGAATTAGTACGTGATTGACAGGGGCGACGGGAGGGGTTCCTGTCACTTTCGGTTGAAGTGACCCCCTCACTTCTATTCTAATGTTGATAATTATATAATATAATTGTACACGACTGAAGTTGTTCATCGTAATTTGAACCAAATGGCAACTGGTTGCAGGTGATGCTGAATTCGCCCGGAGGCGGTACCCTCCACTACACTGAGGAAGATTACAATCACGACGCGGATCTCCTCTGCTACCAGATGCGGAGGTTGGGGGACATCGCGCCATGTGGCCAACTCGCCGGTGATACTGATCCCTGGAGGCGGGTGGAGACTTCTATGATACACAAGTGGACGTCTGTACTGGCGGATTTGACTCCTCCGCAATCAACGAGGGGGACCCGGATGGCTTTCTACCCGCTCTCTTCTTCTGGTAATTATTAGCCCAAGTGCTTATGAACCACATTCAACTGATGATTTGAGTAAAAAGTAGGAGTTGGTTAAGTGGAAGGGAATGCACATAATAAGGTTTCATATGTACCCGATCTTACAGAGATTAAGGTTGGCGAGATAATATCATAATATTTACATATTATGTAAATATACCTGTACATTATAATTACCTGTGTATTATAATTCCAGACAATATCTGACCTTGGCACAAGGAAGCAAAATCACATAGAACATGGATATATAAGATGTCTGTATAAATACTCGTATATAAGAACTTGAATTTATAGTGTCAAATTTTTATACTGTAGAAATATGCTTGAAGTGATGGTTGGTTGAAAGGCGCCAAGTGGCACCAGTGATGACGCCCGACAAAAAATACATGTTTGTGGATTTTGGAAAGCTGAATAAATCATTGAAATTTATTAAATACGTTGAGTTGGTAATAGAACCACGACTAGCACCACGCTAGTCAATAAATCCGTGTTTAGTATACTTTTTGGTAGTAGCGGCTAGTGATAGGAGCATGGGCTCCTATCAACCCCACCCAATAAACCAAAAATAATAACCAAATTCTCCTATCTCATTTGATAAGTAAGTTAGCTATTGACAGAAAATAGCATTTTAGTATTTGAACTGACGTGCAAAACAGAGCTGCACCAGGCACCAGTGGGGAAGGACCAACTGGACCAATCAGCGCCTTGAAGCAACTGCTCATGTTCCTCTCCCTTGCCTCATATTTCCTCATGACTTCTGACTTCCATTTTCGGTTTGAATGTGGCGGGCCTGTGAGATTGACCAATCAGAGAGCGCAAAAATCAGTAACTCGTTGCTCTTCAGCCAGGGGCGCTGCAATGCATAATTTTTCATGCAGGTTGAAATTTGTATTTAGCTGAGAAATGCACATTTTGGAGTAGTTTTGGACATTACCTGTGGAGCAGACCCTGCAAGATGGAAAATTCTTCCAGAAAATTCCTTATTTAACTACCTATGTAACACAACCGAAGGACAAATTTCACCAAGTTTCCAATTCCGTCTGTACTTTGTGAGCACCTTGCTGTTCTCAATTACCAACTACAAGGATAAATATAATGCCAGCTTGAAGTGGTTGTTTCTACTTTAAAATATTTTCGTTCTTCCAGGCTACTCGACCGTGGCTGCCTCCCAATACTCCATACGGCAGTTGGCTTACATCGGCCAACTTCTCAGATCGATGTTGACAGTTAAGCAGCTCACGTTGACCAAAGTTAGTTTTCGCCGCGTCCGGCCCAATTTATTTTCTTGGTATTTGCTTCTCTCCACTCCTGGTGGTTTATGGGAGAAGTTTCAACGGGAAATCGATTAAAACTGCTCAACCCACACTCTTCCGTTGCCAGGGATAGTACTCTGCTTGCAACTGCTCTTCTAAATTTGTCGGTCTCATTCCTTTGGATCTCTTATTATCTAGATATTCTAGAATAAATTCGACAGTTCAGAGTATTTGATCTGACTAACAACACAAATATGACGAGAAGTATTTAGGAGCTCGACTAAAAAAGTGTTTTCTCCACCTAAAAAGACAAATTTCACGAATATAATCAAATACAGGGATCTCACGATAAACGGGTGATTCATGTCCAAATGGTATGAACAACCTAATTTAATACTCACTGAATACGACCCTTGAAACCAAGTAAAAAGAAGAGCGAATTTTCGAAGAAATAAATGGTTTTATGTAAAATGTGATTTTTGGAACATCTCATTCAAATATGGAATTACAAATAATTGTAGGTATTCAAGTATGAAGCTATTCGGTATGCATCAGGTGTGGTGCTCTCTGGCTAAAGATCGGTAGGTACTTAAATAGTCTTCTAACGATGGTGAAGACAGAATTGCTATCTCGTTCCGTTATCAGATTAGAGCAGATGAACCGTGAAGAACATCTCAAGTAGTAACCTCGTTTAGATGAAGAACTTCATCTTCAAAGTGCTCCAGTTTGAAAACGGATCGCAATTCTTACTTCACCATCGTGCTCAGCGTAAAAAACCTAAAACCTCCTTAAAACTCCCCAAAACCCCCCTTAGAGTGGCCTAATTCTGCCCATCTACGAACTTGGCCTTTCGATTGCCAAGACAGATATTTGTGCAAATTTGATCTTTTTATCTCAATTCCATCGAGAGTTATCGTCTGGAAAGACACATACATAAATATATAAATTTGTGTCTTTTGGGAATGAATTCAGGGTGGTCTGGATCAGATTTTGGTATAAAACCTTTCGGAAATTCGCTATAATGATAATTTTCCTTTATTATAATAAATTCATTTATTATGATAATTTTCTTTTATTATGGTACTTTTCATTTATATTTTTCGTTCTTATGTATGTAACAGGTTTAGAAACAAAGGTCAAATGGTCAGTACAAGCGACCAGCCATTTTTTAGATCGTGTTTGGATACGGTAGAGAAGATATATTTTGGGAACTGAGGGAAAAGAGGTTATTTTTATTGTTGTGATATCATTTCAGGTCAGCGCTCTACAGTGGATGGACGGAGCAAGCGATCCCGACTCCCATTCGAGTCGGGACGATCTAATTTATCTCATATCCTCGATATTGGAACAGGCAAAATTGGCTTCAATAGGACCGACTCGACCGACGCAGAGTTACCGAGGAACCAAAACCAAAACTAAATCCCTCGCAGACAATTACCATTCGGCTGCCTGCCACCTACTGGAGGAAATAAAATCTGTCAAATCGGATATCGATATAGAAGATGATAATGTCGTGGTGAGGTGAGACCCGTGCAATGTTGAGTTCTTTTGAATTAGCTGATCAGGTGTATTCACTAATAGTGTACTTTTTTTAAAAAAGAGGCATAATCTGAAATATAATTATATTTCAGTATTACTGAAATATATTACTTAAGTAGGTACGTTTTTCCATTATAACTCTTTATTGTCGAAAATTTCATTTTTAGGCGGAGGAATATCAATCATTTCTAACAATTATCACTCATTTAGGGAAGTGCTTAAGTGGCTCTACTACGGGATGGACAAAGACAAGAAAAACCTGGCGCCGATACTTCGCCCGTATCTCGCCCGTATGTTCACAGTGTCGCACGAAAACTGCTGGTATTTGACTGAGTGGCAGAGGCGACAAGAAACAGACGAGTTGGAAGCACTGATGAAATTTTCCAAGCTCGTCGTCAGTGGGCTGATTTCCGTTCACGAAGGGATCATGGACGCATTCCAAAAAGGTGAGGCAGGGAGTTTTCACGTATGATGGGACTTATCGGATATATGTATAACTCTGATTTTGTTAGTAACATCATGGTAAATTTTGTTGACACAAATTCTCGAGAGATTGATTCAAATTGTTACTCTGAGCTGAAGGCCTCTTCGTCCTGATCGTTGTGAATTGAGAGGGAGATATAACCGCCAGGCTGGTAACTGATATTCTGTTACTGCTCCAAAGAAAGTATGGAAAAACGAATTACTTCCTCACTAATTGCCTACTTGGCCTAACCTGGCCTACTTGTCTACGCCTGCTATTGAATAACTTGAGCTGCATCACGCCACTGTGACAGCTGTCATGGCCAGATAAAATGCATCACCGCTCTTCAGTTACACACAATTGGGTGGCTTCAAGGAGTGCTGGTAATTTTGTCGCCCAATATTGCGACACCAGAGGTACATGTAGAGAGGGAACAAGGGACCCCAAGGACTCTGGTATATGTAATACGTTAAACAGTACGGAGAATTACGAACTACAGGCGAACTGATTGATCTCATTCATAAGGATGGACATCAAAATGGAGGATCAAGATGAATGAAGCGAAATCAGTTCATGTCGACTTTACCAATCGTAAGCTCGACTATTTCCCCCTTCATCTCAACGGCAAGACTATACCGCACGCCAATGAAGCTAAATACCTGGGCATGACCCTGGATGCTAAATTGCGCTGGAAGGCGCATGTCAAGAAGAAAAAAGAAGAACTGGTGCTTAAGTTCAGGAAAATGTACTGGTTAATGGGCCGACGCTCAAAAATGTCGATCCAGAACAAATTAACCCTGTACAATCAAGTCCTCAAGCCTGTCTGGACTTACGGAGTGCAGTTGTGGGGCTGCACCGCTCAAAGTAACCGCGATATTATCCAACGTTTCCAAAACAATGTGCTGAGATGTTGTGTGGACGCCTACCGGTACACCAGAAATGTCCGGCTACACAAAGAACTTCGCATACCAACTGTCAATGAAGTCATCAAGGTTCAAGCCATAGCCCATCACAAGCGGTTACAAGTACACGTCAATGAAGAAGCTGTCCAGCTGCTCGACGTTGACGACCTACTCAGACGTCTCAAGAGAAAGAAGCCTCATGACCTGTGGAAGTGAGTGAAGGTGTTCTCGCGATAAGTCCGTTCAGTGAAATCAGTGATCGGTTTAAGTGCACAAAATTGCACTCCTAACTTTCAAAACTATAAGCGGCTTAGTTAAGTATCTAAGTTGTACTACAACCAATTCACATATATGTCAAAAATATGTTGCTAATAAGTTGTTACTTGGTGCAATAAATCATTTGAAAGAAAAAAAAAAAAAAAAAAAATTCATAAGGAAGTTACACAAAATGTTTACCTTTTGAATTATAAATTTATAACAGAAATACCCGTTACATTTTTCACTCTTCTGTTGCGGTCTCAACTTGAGGTGGTGGAGCTTGGAAAAGTCTAGAACAATGTAACCACTCACTTGTGAAATGGAACACGGCGCTTGGGATCGACATCTCCTTCAAGACACCCGTGTCCTGAAGGTGAGGTGGACCTTTGCGCCGTCTCGAATCACCCGAATCAGCTTTCATCGGCCCTTCCTGATGAGTTTGACCACCATTTCTGACCCGACTAACCTTGTTTGAAAGGATGGTGTACCCCTAACCCTATGGGATGGTATAATATTCCCAATAATTAAGTTACTTAAAATCAAGTAATGTTGTGGTGATCTTCATCAACAACATTGACAAACAGCTTCACCTGACTGTGTCCGACATCCTGCCTTTCAGTAACACCTTCGTTTCATTTACGCTTGCTTTTGGTTTCATGTATCAAAGTTGTCTATAAAAATCGTCGATTTCGATTGAATAGCATGAAAGTTCCAAATAATTGACTTGAATGCGTATTCTTTGCTTATAGTGAATGAAATATTTGTGCTACATCGAAAAATGTGGGTGATTCTGAAAGCTGGGATTGTCTAGTTTCAGAATCCGTCATAGGTTTTACTCGAGCTGGGTTTTTGTTTCCTTAATAAGCACGGTTTACTCGGTAAACGAGGGATTCCTAACATGGCCTACCTCAGCCTTTGTTAGGGCACCCACTTCTTTGCAGAGTAAAAAGACAAGGACTGTGGACGGAGGAACCGCTGAGAAGAGCAATAAGGTTGTGGAGACTTCACTTGTCAGGTGTCTCAACCTACAAAGCAGTGGAGAAATTTAGATTTTGGGAGAGGAAGGGTGAAAGAAAGCTCTCCTAAATGGTTTTTGGCCAAATTTTTGGTTGGATCTGGCCAAAGGTGGTGACACCTGCAAACATAACATCGGGATTCTGGGCCACAGGGATTTACCCTTCCGACCCTAATGTTATTAGACCGAAGTTATTAGCGCCAAGCTTATCGTCACTAGTGACGTCTCACTAAAGCACTAAAGCTGCAGTCTTTGGTAGTGTGAGGCTGAATTGATTTTTCTTACAGCGGGTGTGAAAGAGTTGTACTTTGTGTGTAAGAATCGGGTTCCTTACTATATATTTTTTCACCGGGTTCTACATGCATGACAAACTATGAGCGTTATCCGAACTCACGTTTTTCTTATATGAAACGTCTTATCTCGTGTTTGTTATAAATTAGGTGTCATAACTCCCAAGCTGAAAGTTTACAGGGTGGACCTGGGCGGAGTCCATTATGAAAACAAGTTCGGAACTCGCCGACGGGGTCGAGCTGATCTTCACCCCGGCGTGTGGCAAAGTCATGCGGCATAAGGTCACTGAGGGCGACCTGCAGGCTGATAAGGCGTCGTCGACGACCATCTCGAGGAGTCTGGGCAGGCGGAAGGCGATAAGCGAGCGGAAAGGATTCGGGTCCGCTACGCTCCCTAGACACATGAAGCCATTCCGAGGTAGACCAGTGCCAGTCTACTTCATATTATATTTAAGACGATTTATCAGAAGAAAATCAGGAAAAAATGTTTTCCAATAGTATTTTCAACCTAGAAAAAAATGGCGCTTTCTTTAACCGGTAAGTAGAAAACGAGGGAGAAAAGTGAAAGTAGCTAGTTACAAAATGTGCGATGAGAACATAATTTATTGCAAACTTGTTAATTACGTAGGAACATAGTTTTTTCGAGGGAGGGACCTAATATCTTTGTATTTTATTTTTTACTCTTAGTGTCGTATGTATGCATGCATGATGATGAAAATACATAAAAATCGTCAAAAAATATACTCATGCCTAAAGTAACAAAAGAACTAAAACTAAAATAACAGAAAAATAATGTTTAAAAGAAAGAAAACTTTATTTGGACAATAAACCGAACACAACAAACTAATTAGTTTGTTCTGTACATTAATTGGTTCTGTACAGTTAACTGTTCAGAATTTTCACATTTCCTGAGTTTTCTCTCAGTAACTCCTCCAATGAATGATGGTCTACAATATCGTTGGTTTTTATTTTTCGTCTGGTTCTGCGACATTGAAAGTTGTTGTGGGCCTCCCGCTAGAAGAAGGCTTATTTCCTTGACGAACGGTAATTCGACGGTTGAGCCATTCTTTTCGCTTTGATATAAAAGCAGACAACTTTGAAGGAAAATGTGAGACTGACACGAGGATGGAGAATTCAGGTTTAAACAGTTCACACCTAGTGACCTTTAAACTTTTGATCGTTGCTTTGATGGGAACTCTGTTCCCCTTGTGTACACTAAGAACTTGCAAGCATTATCAGTCCATTTTTTCAATTTTTGAAACACTGGGGAATTCAGCATCCAGTGGCGTATCAAGGGGAGGGGGGTGTCTAGGGGATCCGACCCCCCCTCCCTATATTGAGAAATATAAAAAAATATTGAAAAATCATAAATTTAAAAACGATTAAGTACTTTGAAAAATGAAGTTTTTTTTATTACGAAAAGTGTTAAAATAAGTGTTAAAACCCTCTATTTAGTAGATACCCTGTTAGTCAAACATTTTCCCGGGGAGGTACCCCCGGACTCCACTGCTTTTGTATTCTTAAAAATAGCAAATGTTGCTAAAATGACGAAATGTATCACGTTACTGTACATCAGTTTTGGCATCATTGTAGAATTGTCATCACTCACCAATTTTCCATTGCCAATCCTCTCATAATAAACATTATCTTGTCTATCTCCATTTTGCAGAGTGCTTGAAGTCCCGGTTGCACAGGAGCAAAGGGGACGACGAGATGCTGACAACTTCTCACAACATTCTGCGAGCGACTAGTCCCATGACACAGGCCACAGACACAGCCCATAGATTTGGTAACCATAGGGGACTGGGAAGCATCGTACACGCTTTGATTTCCCTGAGGAAGTTTTCGGTAAGTTTTCCGCACTGCGAACTGCTTCGGATAAATTACTCGCATCACTGAAGGCTTGATCATTTGATGATCAAGCGGTACCTACCAGAAATCATTTAATCAAAAATACTAACGAAACTCGGGACTCTCTGAAATAGCGAATCTAGCAAATCGTCTCCAGTAACATCGTTTTGAAGGAATTTTGATGATGATTTAAGAAATCATGTTTGCGGATTTCTGCGCTCTCGCCTAACACCTTCCCTCGTTCCATCCTTTCAAATTTAGGACATTTAATGGAGAAATCACACTTCACCAGTTACTTTTTTTTTTCACTGTCTCAATGTGCGCATTTTTGATTGGCGCCCTAATTGATCCGCCATCGTGAAATAATTTATCGTAAAACTCACCATATCCTACATGATTCATATGTAGCCTTGTTGTTCAACTCTAAACGGTAATTTGTTCATGTTTGACTGTCATACATACGAAGTATCCCCGAAAACTCCCGAATTGGAATTTGAAACATTTTGGAAATAACATTGAAAAACACCAATTAAACTTATTGACAGCGATTCGGGGTTCAACACGAAGATAAAATAGAGGTTTATCGAGCATTGCATTAAAAACTCTTTGTTAAATTCTACCGGAAAGTTGTCAATATCTCATCATTCCTCATTTTACTAGCGATCATCTCAGTGTGGAAGGGGAAACTGTGAACGTGATAATTGAATTTGATTCAGTATTATGTCGCTGTAGGCAGACGTTTACAGGTAATTAACGACTCACGATGCACAATAATATTACCCTCTTAGGAATATTACCCATTACCTTAACGTAATGCAGCTCTAATATCACCGATGATCGCTGAGGTTCGAGAAGGGATTGTACAATGTGTACGCCCAACCTGATTGACGCCAAATTTTAAAATTCAATCTGCATGCTGTTTTTCGCAGTGGAGTTGGGATTAAATCATTTCAATCCATGAGATCCACTTCGATTAAATCATTTCAATCTATGGGATCCACTTGGATTAAATCATTTCAATCCATGAGATTACGTCGAAGTAGATGCACCATTCAGATTATTTCTAACCGAAGGATCAATAGACTTACCAGGGGAGTTGAGGATACAACTAAAGTGGAGAAAAATACATAATTGCATAAATTTTCCACTGGAACATCAGATATTATAGTGTAATGAAATCTCATAGGATTGTTATATTTGGGCAAAAAGTACCGTCACAACCACGTTTCTCGTTTGAAATTACTCGGGTTAATTGAACGTGATTTCAATTAGATGGCTTCTAAGGGTGTTTCCTGCTGCGTGTATTAGTCAAAGTGAAGACGAGTGAACGGTTGGTATCCCCAACTACACCATTCAACTCCGGACGAAATCCGGACGTAATATCGACAGGAATTGGTTTTCACATAGGATTTCATGTTTGCGGGGTCGTATAGCCGTAAAACTCGTAGAGAATAAACGTACGCCTCATGGCTCCTGTTAGTGACACCTGAAAGTTACGTTCTCACTTTAGTAATGTTCAAGTTACGTTTGAATGTGGCCGTTAAAAAAAAAGACCCCATCCCCCGCAATCTGAAGCATCCGGTCTGTTAGCTCCAATCACACGGATTGCACTTCGAGCCTCGTCATGGAACAACCCATTGTAAACGGACTCAGTCCAAACGGCCAGTTTGGCCTGGACATACGTTCATACGTTGACATTCCGTATCAACTAGCTCAGCATCAGTAATCGTTATTGACACGAGTGACTAAAATGGATATTGTCCAAATACTAAATCAAACACGAATATGAGCGAATCTTGTAATTTCGCCACGTCCAATACGATCTCAAACTGCACTTTCATTCACCAGGTGCTTCAAGAGGTAGTTGGGATCCTCCCAGAAAGCGACAGAGCTCAAATCCTAGATGAAATCCAGAGGGTCAGCAAGGAAGTCAGAAAACCTCGAAGGGTCTCCCGCACGCTCTCCAACCGGTCGCAGAAACCATCGCAAATCTACAGGTAAACTGTCAGTCTAAACGCGTTTAAGGCCGCGGCCAAATAATTTTCTCATGTTCCATTTCTGAAATTTTACTGTAGGGCTAAACAGAGATTGATACAAAGTATGATCGGGAAACCAAACAAACACACAACTTTATGTTACGATAAAAGCGGGTTTACGTTAGCAACAAAGACGTTGGAAATTGGGTTTCAAGAGGCGATGGGGAGTCTGCGTGAATGGTCGATTCCGAATATCATTCTCCTGTTGTATAGTACGGCCATAGAGTAACGTGTATTGCCAGCGACATTCATTAAAAAAATGTACTTGAAGAGAAAACTTCAAGAACGCCAAGTGCAGATTGAATGAAGCCGCGAAAATCAAGGGGACCGTGTGAACACTTGATATTCAATTTTTATAATGTACTTGTCAGATGCTAAAAAAATCTGTCTGAGGAGTCTTCCTGTCAACGGTGTTGTCAATTACAGTAAGCAAAGAGAATATCGCGTTGCCAACTCCCTCCAGTGGTCGGTACTTGAAAATGTATTAGGTACGTGGGAAAAATTGATGATTTTCACGTGAGAACAAGGTTTTCTCGCCTGCTACAAAAACAATTTTGTTATAAGGGAGGTTTGTGTTAGAACAGGGTTCTACTGTAATGTAAAAGTGAACGGCTCAGAGGAAATTACAATAGAATTCACTGTTAACGGTTTTGTTCTTTGGCCATCACATACGATTTGTTTAGTTCGTTCGTTCGTTATGTCTTCAATTACATCCAATCTTATTTTAGGTCCACCAACGAATTATCATTGGCCAAAGACGAAGAAAAAGAAGAACTAGATTTTGGTGGTACGCTGATGGGGACATTGAGGGAATTACGGAGCCGAACTCCCCAACCATCAGTTTTCAATCCTGCATTTTTCACGTAAGTGCTAATTTATTGGAGCTTTAACCATCAAGCGTTAATAACGTTTATCTCGTATTTATAAAGTAGAACCAACTGATCAATATTGTAAGTTATATTGGAAATTATATTGTAAGTTGTGCGACAGATGCGCAAAAATGCCTCAAAACACCACATCCTTTGTGTATTAAGTGGATGAATGTGTGGCTGATACCAAAGAAAGACGAACTGTGTAATTCTTATCTCAGTGAGCAATCACGGAAATGTAGAACTTCATTTATTCGTAGGTCCACGAAAAATACAATGCGTTTGTCTGTTGGTCATAATGTGAACAACGGACAAACGTATCGTGATCAAAGCATAATTTGATTATGCTTTGTTCACGACGGTCTCACCATTTCATCATCGACCCATTCTAAAAATCAATATTGTTTTCATATAAACCCATTCTATATATCCAATCCAATTATCCAATCCTTCAATTCTCCTCGAGGCGGGAACGTCCACAAGGCGATATTTTCATAATAAATACATTAAAATTATAATGATCAAAATGACGGTATTACCGTAGATTGATTAGTTCATTTCCCGTGGGATGATAGTGGGCGTAAACGTTTGCATGATTAAACACTCGCTCAGTTTAGTTATAGTGAATAATATTGGTTGAAAAACAAGTGCTTCGGGATTTAGGGGAGCACTTTGTTTTAGCGGAGTAGTTCGCTCGTGAAAATAATTCGGCGAGTGAAAAGCGGCACCCGTTTCCCTTTTCCCGGCAGCCGTGGGAGGTTCCACTCGGGGTGAAATGGTCTGCAGCAATTCACAGAAAACAACCGGTTGGAACAAACCCTGGACCAAGCCAACATAGCTCAAACCTCGGGAATGAACATTCGAATTGGGAAAAATCTTTTAAACAGGTTGCTGTCACTCCACAATCCTCCATTCGGCAGTTGGGATATATAGACATTGTTATGAGTAAAAATAGAGGGCCCATCCGACCCTGAAAGCGTGAGCATTGACGTGCAGCCACTTCAAGTGTTAACCCTTTCAAGTATCTTGGATCATATTTAAATCAAAGCAGTGCAGTATAATATATGAATATTATATTCACCATCAACTTGAAAGAAGAATCCTGTGGGCAATCGAGCAGTGTGAATGGTTTTCAAACCTTCTCAACTTCGTTCTACTCGTACTACAAATCAAGGGGTCACTAGAGCACAGTGATGTCCGCAGAAATACCAATCGAGTCAGACCCTTAAAGGGGAAATAGCAATCCTATTACGTTACATCGATCATTGACATATCGGACGCTTGCAAACGACAGTCAAATGCAGAGTCACTTCCATGTGAGTCCCTTCGAGTCACATCCATTTTACATCAATAACCTTTCATCATTTCCCATCCAGTTTTTTAATCATTATTAACGTGGGCGTATTATCATTTGATAATCCTCGACCCAATCGGTACCGTCATGTCGAATTTCAAAATTTCTACATTTACTGGGCTGTCCGACGTTAACTCAAGTTAATTTATTTATTGGAGTGTTACATGGTTGTTAGATGGGTGGAAAGAACATTAACTTGTTCTGATCACGAGAAAAATAAGATGGAAAACCTTGGACGATAAAAAAGGCAGTAGACCATCAAAGCTGTGCATTGATATGCCTTCATGATTGTCTTGTGTTTTACTAGGTATTTGATTTACAAGGCCCTTTGCTAAGACATTCTTCCAGAAACGTTTACAGTTAAAAAGGATTATAAATTAATATATGCCTGCAAAACTTGAGTTTTTGCCAGTTTTTGGGTGTCATGTCTCGTACTTCCATAATATTCAGGTGTTGAGTATTGGATAAAGTAAGTATCAAATGGAAATTGAGCTAAAATTGAAACATAGCTATCGAGTACATAGGTATTCGAGTAATGTCAAAAATTTCTTTCGATACCTACTGGGTAGTATAGTATATGGGTTAGGTATATTTCCATACAAGAAAAGTCCGTGTTTTCCATTCAAGAAAAATTTGTAGAATAGACAAACCAGCACATGGAATTGGGTGCGTAAGGTGGGGTTTGGTTTATTGATAGCCTCCTATTGACTCCATCAATTTTCCAATGATGATTTTACTCCCACGCAGACACATATTGTCCTCCGTAGTTCTCGAATGCGATGATTTACTCGTATTTGTCATTTGGGCCAAATATGGTGATTAGTCGAGAGCGCCGATGGTTTCACGAAAAGGTCAAGTCAACACCTAGCCTGAACATATAATCAATAGGTCATTACAGACCAGATGACTATTGACACTCCTACCGCTCGAACAGTCAATTTATATTCGAAATCAATTTCTATTCTACTCTATTTAAACTCAATGGCTGACTAATGATGGACAACACAAGCCCAAAACCAGACTCAGTCAGAACATTTCAACCAGCAAAGTTTCAACGCACTGGTACCGTTTACGTATTTCAAGTCGTATTTCTGTTTTTCACAGGGCCCCCACAT
The DNA here is from genome assembly GCA_963920205.1 of Stenodema calcarata. Lineage (NCBI taxonomy): Eukaryota > Metazoa > Arthropoda > Insecta > Hemiptera > Miridae > Stenodema > Stenodema calcarata. The sequence continues at coordinate 14,088,134 of OY986053.1, read as the reverse complement.
CAGAAGCAATATCTCCATTGTACATCGACCCTCCGACGATCATGGGGAACCTGAGTACTGGAAATGAGATGGTTCATTTGATGAGGAGCAGTAGAAGGAAAATCGTCGACAAGAAAGAAATTACCACGAATCTTTGATCGCCTTTGCCATGCTGTCGATTGAGCAATGACCACGACCATTATGTGCTCGAATTTCATTTTCATGAATGAATCAGGTTTCTATCATTTCCTGCTCCTTGGAGTGCTCATATACGTTCTGATTCATCTACAGATATTTTATATTTTGATTTGAAGAATTCATGATTTTAAGTGAACTTTCTCAGTTCTATGTAAATATGTAATACCTAAATCATCCATAACCATTTTGATTGCATATAACAGTCATTCACATGTGTTCTAATAAATTATTATTCGTGATCATAAATACTGTCTGGCCCCCTTGTGCTACGCCTCGTGTTGCCCTTCATTGCAATGATAACGGAGTGAATCTCCCAGCTGCTAGTTCTCCAGAGAGTTAGCGCCCATCATAATTACACGTGTCATCACTTAACAACGTAGCAGTTTTCTGTAACACTGAGAACGGCAGAATCTGTTTGGAATTGGCTGGTTCCAAGAAGCACCCTGATTTGTACTGGGATTCACGTGCTAATTCCAATGATCAGATTATACCGTCGCCCGGGAATTAAAATGACGAACTAGGAGAACTTGTTATAGACTAGGTAGTTATTTAATTACCAGCTTGAAGTGTATAGATTTCCATCATGTATACAAATTAAATTATACTCCTAAGAACTAGTTTTTAGCGAATTTTCGAACAAAAGGAAGCTATTCTTCTCGGTCCACAATTTGTAAAACTCGAATTGCCGAAAGGTTTTTCTATTAAAATCTGTTTCAGACCATCCTGTATTTACTGCCAAAAGACACCAAAAATCAAATGTATATATATTTATATATTTGTCATTCCATACGATAACTTTCGATACAATTGAGATAAAGAGTTCAAATTTGCACGAAAAATCTATCCTGGCAATCGAAAGGCTGAGTTCGTAGATGGGCAGGTTCGGGCAGGATTCTAAGGGGTGCTTAGGGGAGTTTTAAGGGGGGGAAATTACCCATAAATTCCAAAAATGAAACAGTGACAGTTGACATTTCATTTTAAAGGGGGTTTTTACGCTGAACACGATGGTGAAATCAGAAGTGAGATATCTTATTACGTTTTCAAACTGGAGCACTTTGAAGATGAAGAAACGTGGTTGATACTTGAGATGTTCTTCATGGTTCATCTGCCCTAATCTGATGATTTTACATAGAACCAGTTACTTCGTCGAAAATTCGCTCTTATAGCTATGCTGCATGATTGTAGATTTTCTCTTTATCATTACTTCTCTCGTTACATTACTCTCTTGGTTAGTTTTAGGCACATTCGCCCTTTCGCCAGTGAATTAGTTAATCGAACATTCTTCTTTCTAATTTTAGGCTATGTTTAAACTGGACCAGGAATTCGGCCGAACGTTCCCTCGGCGGAATATGGGCGACAATTTTAAAATTCAATGGAATTCAGACGAAGTGTTTGCAATAATTTTGTTTTGTTCGGTCAAATCGGCCAATTTTAACAGTGTAGTACGGTTTCTGAAAAAATTGAAACAACTTGATAGAAGTTTGCGAAAGTACAGAATAAATCCATTGAAAGACTGAGCTCAACGTCACATCAAGACCCTCTTCTGGAGAAATACGAATCCGGAAATTGGAAAATTTCTATACTCGCCGCCTGATACCACTCAGAATGTAATAAAAACGTCTCCGGTGTCATCCGGAAATATTCCTGACACTTGGTGGGATGTTCCAATTTGGGGGAACAAGGCATGAAACTCTCCGGATGATTGCCTTTCCATAAAAAAATATCATTTACCCGAACGTTTCATTCACCCATATGGGTCAAACCCTACGCTCAACCAACAACATTTATCTCAATAGAGAGTTTTCAATTGAAAATTTGAAGACGCCCACACTTAACGACGGGCACTGTACATTGTTTCAGTAGTACTGTACAACTGACAAAAACTATTTAAATGTGAACTAAAAACAATACCGTTCCATTTGAATTTTTCAAGATATGAATTTGTCGAAGTTTCAAAGCATTATGAAAAGTTTCAAGGATCATTCAAGATGGGAGGGGACCGAACCCGTAAACCAAACTTTTTAATTTTAGCACCACACTAACTGCAGTGGTGCTAAAATTTAGCATGGGCAAAGTGGCGTTGACGGAATTTATCATTATCTTTGATAATGAACCTTTGGAACCGCCCAAGAAAAAAATTGAAATATTTTAAAACCCGTCCGTTTTAAAATAGCGGGGGGAGGGGAGGGGGGATATTTTCTATAAGTTATATAATAACTCAGCCACCTTGGAGACCTAGCGACATGGAACTTTCAGGGTTTGTTCTATTATCCACACCAAAGTGATTACCTAATACCAAATTTCATGTTGATCGGCTGTGGACCCGTAAAAATCGCCAAAATTAGCCTAAATTTCAATTAAATTTTACTTGGGTTGACATAAAGGGTTAAATTTTTCACACAAAAAAAGGCACTAGGTCATGTTATAAAGAAGGTCTGTGCGATTGGTCCTGTTACCCAGGCTGTAGAATCGTTCTGTTTTTTTTGGGTCGGGATAATTGGTTAAATCTTTTAAAAGGCACTGTCTGAAGTTGAAAAGACGCTCTGTGCAAAATTTCAAGTCAATCGGTGAAGTTAGAGAGGCTGTAGCCTTGGCCTACTGAAGAAGGTGTGGGTGAAAATCCGGGTTTTGGTTTATTATCTTCGATAATGAACCATTGGAATCGCCCAAAGAAAAAAAAATTTTAACCCCCCCTCAAAATTTGTTGGTTTACGTTTCAAGATACGTAGATTCAGAAAATCGAATAAAAAAAAATCCGTCCGTCCGCCGTACGCCGTACGCCGTCCGCCGTACGCCGTCCGCGCCACTTTGCCCAGTTAGCGTTGAGTTAAAATTACGAAATTTTTTTTATGGGTTTCGACCAACTCCACAATGGTCCTCGAAACTTTTCATAACCCTAGGTCAAGGGGAAGGGGTTCAAAACGAATTTTGAAAATTTGAAAATCTCATATCTCGAAAAATTCATATAGAACGGTATGTTTTTTATTTCATATTTAGATAGAGTTTGTTCCGTAGAATTTTTTAAGACCATCTGCAGCTGTGTACGACCAGCCGTTCGTTCACAATGACGGCTCAAAGATTGTGCCTCACAACACGATCGTGACTCAAACTGTTGAAATACAGGTCCATTTTCATACTAACAAGCTCTTTGGAACATCATATGGCTTAACTGATGTCGAGTTTGTTGTTCTGAGGTGCGTTTCGTGCTACGGAAATGAAGGTAATTTCGAATGTTTGTTGGTAGGTACCTACTTCTTTTATAGAAAAATAATTTTTATTACCGACGTAGTATTAAAAACCCCAGAATTATATCGTATTAATTAATCATAATTAATAATAATAATTATTAATAATAAATACAAATTATTAATACCTAACAATAAATTATAATAATTTTCACTAGGTACTTGATAAAATTGATAATAATACTTAATCTAACATTTAGGATCTAGACATTTAGACCTAGTGTTTCATCTTCCAGGTAAACTACAGTCTAGACATTTTAACCGTCAGTCGGGGATAGACCACATTGCAATATTCACTCGGTTTCTCATCTGTAAAATTGTTTAAATAATACCTTTTTGTAATAATACAAATTAAATTTTGATGCTGAGCTATTGACTTGAAATTTTAAAAATAGGTCAGAACTGGATCACAATGCAATATTCACTCGGTTTCTTGTCTGTAAAATTGTTTAAATAATACCTATTTGTTTAAACAAATTAAATTTTGATGATGAGCTCGATACTTGAAATTTTAAATATAGGTCAGAAATGGATGACATTTCAATATTCACTCGGTTTTTTTCTCATTGCAAACCTGTTCATTGTGTACCCGAGATCCTTCCCTAAAAGACCTGGCAGCGGGAAATATTATTCAACATGGTTTGAAAAGGGAAAAACAAGTTTTGTAAAAAATCCCAATGCTCTAGGTAGTTACTACTGTAGTCGATACCAGTGACCAACATTTTCTTCAGTAGTCGACATGGTTTTGCACTAGTAGTCGACCTACATGTGTTAGAAGTCGACAGTATCACTTGAGTCAGTAGTCGACAGGTTTCGTCATTCCATCGTTTTCGAATTTTACGACATCTAAATAAAATACATTCAACTGTGAATCGGAACTTGAAAATAGATTAATAAGATGTAATAAAGTAGTTATCAGACTTTTTATTTGCAAACAGCTCATTATCAGTCTCAAATTGCAATAAGTACTTAAGTAAAAAGGTTTGAAAACTATAGTCGAAAACTCATTGTCAGAAAATTGACATTACAGTTGGGCTTAGGTACCTATTTACACATTTTTTTGACATTTTCATGTCTTTGCTTTGGCACATAAACTGAAACGGGAAAAATTTGTTCCCTTGATTCACCCTTTCCCTCAGATCACGTCAGAACACAAGCGACCGGCGGGCCATTACGTCAGAGCCTAAGACGCACGAGCGTATGACGTAAGACGGCTGGCAGGAGGCCAACAAGTACGTCAGAGCCTATGACGCACGAGCGTATAACGTAAGACGGCTGGCAGGAGGCCAAATATTGCGTCAGAGCCTATGACGCACGAGCGTATGACGTAAGACGGCTGGCAGGATAACTAGTGCGTCAGAGTCTATGACGCACGAGCGTATGACGTAAGACGGCTGGCAGGTGGCCAACAAGTACGTCAGAGCCTATGACGCACGAGCGTATGACGTAAGACGGCTGGCAGGAGACCAACAAGTGCGTCAGAGCCTATGACGCACGAGCGTATGACGTAAGACGGCTAGCAGGAGGCCAACAAGTACGTCAGAGCCTATGACGCACGAGCGAATGTTTGTTCGTAGGTACTTCTTTTATAGAAAAATTATTACCAATGTAGTATTAAAAACCCCAGAATTATATCGTATTAATTAATCATAATTAATAATTATTATTATTAATAGTAAATACGAATTATTAATACCTAACAATAAATTATAATCATTTTCACTAGGTACTTGATAAAATTGTTAATAATTAGTGATAATTGATAATAATAATTGATCTAACATTTCGATACCTTAATTCACAAAGGGAATATGTCCATCATAAATTATTAAGGACATATTCCCTTTGTGAAGTAAGGTATCGATTTAGGATCTAGACATTTAGACCTAGTGATCTAGACAGAAGGGTGATCTGTACAAAGAAGATAATGAACCGTTGTGTCAAGAATTTGCAGAGTTTTTGAAGCTATACGAGTATAACTCAGGTACCTTCTGACCTACCGACTTGAAACTTTCTGGGCTTTCTATTATCCACACGAAGAAGATCAACACCAAATTTCCGGTTGATCAGTCAAAAACGAGCCGAGATATGGATGTACCTGAAAAACGCGTTTCGTGACGTCCCGTGAACATACACTTGGTGCCATTGGTTTTGGTTTATTATCTTTGATAATGAACCATTAGAAGTGACCAAAGAGAAAAAATGTTCTATACGTAGATTCGGAAAATCGAATTTATTTTTATTGGAAAATTGTTTATAAAAATAAATAAATAATAATACCTACAAGTAATCCGTCCGTCCGCCACACGCCATTTAAGCCAATTATCCAAATATTGTGAAATTTGGGTTACGGGTTCGGAACGACCCCACAAGGATCCTTGAAACTTTTCATAACCCTAGGTCAAGAGAAAGGGGTTGAAAATAAATTTTGAAAAATTCATATCTCGAAAAATTTAGATATAACGGTGTCGTTTTTGGTACACGTTTGGATAGAGTATGATTTTTAGAATTTTTTTAAGACTATCCGGAGCATTGTATGACCGGCCGTTGGTTTCCATTGAGACCTAACGGCGGCAACTGGGGTCAACGGTCTTTCTGGGCAACAGCTGATTCGTAGAAGATTGTGACATCTGAGGTCCTTTTGGTACCTACGGAAAAATTTGGTGGTAAGTACTTCCCATGTCTATCAAATAATAACAGGAATAGGTACAAGTAGAAACCCTAGTATTAGGTATACCGATACGAATTAATCCTAAATAATGTTGCATCATATGTAAATTTGTAATTTACCATTTATACCAACAATTTATTAACCACCACTGAGATAGTACCTACCACCCTCCCCCCCATCCCTCCCAACCACTTATTAGTCACCTACTTCAATGTAGTAATATTTTAGCGCATTACTCCACTTTTTCCGTATAGTTATACGACTCACAAGGTAATTGTATGCAGAGCAGTGATATAGGCAGAAGGGTGATCTGCATCGAGAAGATAAGAAACCGTTGTGTCAAGAATTTGCAAAGTTTTCTCATCTGGTTTGCTTGCCATATTATGGTGTGTTCGTTTGGTTACTATAATATGGTAATCTCTGAGTAAAAGGGGAAATCGGTAACTAATTCAGTGATGGTCTCTTTAGTTTTCTAATTCTTTTCCTGGCTTAAAGGTTATTTATTTTTTATACATTATGGATAACGTAATTATATATCTAATGATAAATTATTCATCATGGACTTCATTGTAATGGAAAGGATCCCTACTTTCAACTCCTTTATTGAGAATATAATATATTATTCAATGAATATTATTCATCTTAAGAAATTAAAATGAATAAATCACAATTTGGGTTGATAGTGGTTCATGTAGGGTTATAGTGGTTGATAGTGGTTACCTAGTTATAAAACAGAAGATATTCAGATTAGAATTAAAGTTGGAGAGTCAGTTTTAAAATATGTTTGCTACCGTTCGACCTCCGTTTGGAAATGCGATTGGAATCGCAGTCGCATCGGAGCAGGATGTGAACATCGACACTGCGTGGTATCGACGTTCCGAATAGGAAACCGACCGAAACGGCGTTGTGGACGGCGGGGAGGCCGAGGGAGTAAGTTGTAAAGGGGGCAGCGACGCTGTGGGCGAGCGCGGTGTGAGGGGGGGGGGGGTGGACGAAGGCGCGGATGAGAGAGAAGCGTGGGAGATGATGGTTAAAGGACCGGGAACGAGGGGGGAAGGGGAGGGAGAGGATGTTGTGTGAGTCCGACCTTGGCCCAGTGGAGGCGGCGCGGGGGGCGGCGGGGGCGGTTGGGGGTTCAGGCACATCCCGGGACCGGCTCAGGCGGCAGGTGGCGTTTGGGGGCGGCGGGCGGGCGGTCTATCGACCCGAGTGCCAGCCCTAAGCTCCTGCCCCCGGGCAACCCCTCCCCTCTCACCCGCCCCTCTCCCCTCTTACCGCCACTCGACTAACACCTCCCCCACCCCCCGACCGCCACCCCCCACAACCTTAGGGACCCGCGAGACGCGGCAAAGGGAGAGGAGACCTGGAAGTCAGTTCTATTTTGGTTCATTATTTTCTCAATGAACGGACGAACAACCGCGAATTTTTATTTTTTTCAACCCCTCAAAATTGGTGGTATTCCCTTCCATGGTGGCAGCCCCTTTAAAATTGTCTAGGAACAAATCGAGAGCTGGCAGCAGATCAGTGTGTTAGCGAATTTTCGATGAAAATGTAGCCAATGTTCTTGGTCCAAAATGTTTAAAACTCGAATTTTCGAAACATTTTCATTCCCCAATCCGTTTCAGACCATCCTGAATCCACTGCCAAAAGACACCAAACATTATATATATATTTATATAAATAGTGGAGGTTTTTTTAAACTCCAAATCATCCTCCATTCTCATTATCACAAGTATAACAAATATTATTGTCCAACCAACCTCCACCACCGTAACTATATAATATCCATCCCAACAACATCCATCCATCTCTTGCATTCCTTGTCAAAACATTACTGTGCCGCGAATAATTGTGTACCAATCGGATAATTATCATGTAAGTTCTTACTTTTATTCCATTCATAACTATGCATGATTAGGATCATGTTCCAAGATTGAAACGTTGCAATAAACCAAATGATCATCCTCATCCGCAAACTACTACATTTATATATTTATGTTGAGTCATTCCAGACGATAACTCTCGATAGAATTGAGATAAAAAGTTCAAATTTGCACAAAAATCTGTCTTGGCAATCGAAAGGCTAAGTTCGTAGATGGGCAGAATCGGGCAACTCTAAGGGGGGTTTTGGTGAGTTTTAGGGGGGAACAATTCCTCATAAATTCCCAAAATGAGCCATTGTGACAAGTGATACCTCATTTTAAAGGGGTTTTTAGTGCTGAACACGATGGTGAAATCCGAGTTGCGATATCTCATTCCGTTCTCAAACTGGAGCTCTGTTAAGATGAAGAAACGTGGTTGTTACTTGATATGTTCTTCATGTTAAGGGCCTGCAGGACCTGAGTTGGAAGGGTTTTGAAGGATATCTTAGGATGTGATTGACTTGCAGTTTTGAAATTCGGGGGAGTTTTCCCGCCACTATAGAAGTGCCAAGAGATCCAATAAGAAGAAGGTTACGAGAAATTCCTTGTGGGCCCCACAACTACGCGAAATAATTAGAAAATATTGGATTATGATCCACAAGGTTGACTATAAAACTGGGGTTGACTGGGGGTGGAAAAGCAAAAGCGGGAATTCAATGATGTATATACCTTAATTCATTTATACAAAGTACTTCTTGAGTACGGCCGGAGCTTTTGAAGGGAGACCTTGATGATTGATCTCTGTACTACATTTATTATTAAATAATGGCCTATAGCCACTAGGAGCTAGTGACTAGGTAATGCCAACTGAAGGGACAACTTCAGCAATTCAAAGAGGTGATGATGACTAAATTCTTGATGATCTCAATGTAATGATGACAAAATTCAAGAAATTAGTCGGTCCTTCTGCAGTAAGCGATCAAGATGCCTCAACTGTCCTTACCTACCAATTTATCATGTCCAACTCGAGATTTTATTCACCAATTTAACATAATTTAGTCGAAATCGTTTTTGTGTTGGAGGAAAAAACAGAGAAATTATTTCTCTGTTTTTTCCTCAAACACAAAAACGATTTCGACTAAATTATGAATTTCATATGCATGTTTCTCATTCCTTTTAGACTTGAAAAGAAATTAAAGCCGAAAAGCAAACGATACCAGGTATTGTTTGATATGACCTGGTCATAGCGCAAACAAACGATACCGGGTATGACCTGTATTAGAGCACAACGGTACATGTGCGGTGATGTAAGTGCGACTTTACTGCTCATCTTGTACATCAATCCAGGAGTTACGGTGAGTTTTGGCCAAAAACACTCCCCCCCCCCCCCCCCCCGGTAAACATGTCATGAACTCCTTCCGTATTTATACAATTCTAGCAACCACGCCAGATAGCAACCACGCCAATGCAATAATGTAGGGGAACGTTTAGAATACGATTCAATGGACTGTCGTGGCATTGTTTGGGGTATGCGAAAAAAAGTCACATTTTCTTTAAAAGATCGATTCTGTTGGGTTTAGCGAAAATAGTGTTAAATAAAAGTTGTTCGAAATTAAATGATCTATAGCAGTGCTTCCCAAACTTCTTAACTAGCGGACCCCTTTCACGGAAAAATTTCAAGTGCGGACCCCTGTCATTCAAGTTGGTGTTAGATCAGGTACTTACCTGAATATGGATAGGGGGAAAAAATCAATTTCATCAATTAGCCAACTGTTCCAAATATTAGTTAGTGGAGAAAGGGATAACATCATGAAAATAAGCATTAGGTAAAACGTACCTACTCAACTTTATTGCTTCAAAATTTACATTTGCTGCGGACCCCCCACTTAGGGTTGGCGGACCCCTAGGGGGTCCGCGGACCACAGTTTGGGAAGGCCTGATCTATAGAATGAGACCAATAACAGGTTTCTAACTCAAAGGGTACCCGAGTTACAGAAGAAAAACTTAACATTTTTCAAATATTTGCAGTTTCTTCAAACTTCAAATGCGATGAGATGCCATTTCTACTTGTCCGATCGACCTAAAAACTTTTCCAAGCTCATTTTCTAGTTTAACTGCACCATTTGAAGGGTTGAGAGCTCAAATTTTGCGAGAAAAGTTTTTCTCTCTCTGGCCTATTGCCACCATATTGTACACAGAAATCTTACATAGTGTTCTATCCACTTCGTTGCTGAGTTGGTACGCTTAACTTCAACTTCGTCGTTTTTCATCGTACAAAAATCGTTCACCACATTTTCGAAAGCTCTTGATTTACCTGACACATCACGACATCTTACACTGCCCATTTTCCCCGTCAATAATTCTGTAGACCGTTACATGTAGGTATAGTTTGAGCGAAAATTTGGCTGACCCCCAGGTGTAAGACACATATGGATAATATATATATATTATATGCATAAAAAAACGTTTTTCCAAACATCAACCATTTTAACATGGAACATGTTTTAGCCTTCACCTAACTGGTTGAAACCTTCCGTCAGCTAAGCTAATCTATTTCTATACCAATTTCTATGCTAATCAAACTATGAAGTGGTAATTTGGTATTTAGCCTCCTTAGGAATTTTACTTCATGCTGCCCAGGCCTCTGATCAGCTGAGTGGCTCCTAACACTAACTTCTATGATATTCACATTATGAAGCTGTAATGTGGCATGTAGGTAGCCTCCTCAGGGCTGACTGATAAAGTGTCAGCCTGACACTTTATCAGTATCATATGGCCGGGATCAGCTGAGTGGCTCCTAAATCCAATTTCTGTGCTTCACTCTATGAAGCTGTAATTTAGCATGTAGCCTCCTTAGGACTATAACTTGACCCTTCCCAGGCCCTGGATCAGCTGAGTGCCTCCTAATGCTAATTTCTATGCTATTCACACAATGATGCTGTAATTGGGTATGTAGCCGCCTTAGGACTTTAACTAAGTAGGACTTTAACCGACAATATGTAAGTATCTGTTAATTGTTCGATCGTTAAGCACACTGACGGCAGGCCCATGCGTGGGGCCTACAGGTGGATGAGATAATCTCCCCAAGAGCACAACAAGAAACGAAAAGCTCTTTCTGCGAAACAGGAAAATATATAGGTACCTCGCGTCTCAGTATCTCCCCCCACTAATTAAATTTTAAATTCTCAATTACTTCAATTGACGGAAACGTAACATTGACGTGGACTCATAATGTGCGTTAATTCGCCTTTAGTCGTTTTCTGACGGTGGGCGTTTGAGAAGATGTAAACGAGAGGGTTTGGGTGTAAAGCACGACATGATCCACTAAATAGACTTACCTCCTCGTCGCAAGTCCCTCGGCAACTTCCAGTTCCGGACCTCCTCCAGCAAACTGCAGGATAACTCGATCATGAGACTTAATTGAAGGCTTTTGCATACAATTTGATTAGACGCTGTTCAAATCCAAGTTCCAATCATTGTAATCCTGTTCATGGGAAACGGGACAAGGCCGCATAACTAATTGCCTAATTCGGAAGTATCCACTGGTTCGCTTACCCGAATATTTCATGAATAGTATTCGATGATGCCGCTGCCTGATGAATCAGGTCAAGTACAGATGGAGATGGAGATGATTGTTAAGCAACAACTCGAACGATGACAATCTTGCTCGCCAAAGATGATATTGGATGTTCACAACTCCGTCACTTTGCTGTAGTATCTAATTACCAGCAGACAGTAATTAGGAAGTTTGTTGACAGCAAAGTTAAAGGGGTCCCTTTGAACTGGGTTTGCTATGAACATCGAAAAACAGTCGAAGAGCACCGAGCAACATTATAGGTTGCTCTCATTGCAACAAGAATATAAATTAAGTACCTACTATTTGAAGAATCCAAATCACTAATTCATGCTAATAATTGATATTCCGCGGACTTTTCAATGTGGTGACATTAACTAGGTCCTCTCATTAACTAGGTTATATTTATCATTTATCTAAGAACGTGGTAGCGTTCCGCCCCTCCTAGCAAACAACTTGAGAAAAACGAACGGGACCGTTTTCCACGTATCCATATCTCGGCTTTAATTCGACCGATCAACTTTAAATTTGGTGTGGATTTTCTCGGTATGGACAATAGAAAGCCCTGAAAGTTCCAAGCCGTTAAGTCTTAAGGGAGCCGAATGACTTAAAATTTGGCACAGATATTCGGTTCAGCTTCACACAGAGCCTTTTACAAGATTTTACCCATTGTCCCAACCCAAAAAAGTTTTGGAAAAAAAAAACACACAGAAATTTTAGGCTTATATTGTCCACTTTGATGAGTCTACAGCCTGGGTAACAGGACCAATCGACTTGAAATGTTGCACAGACTTCTTTTATAACAAAAACCCAGTGCCATTTGAAAAATTTAACTCATTATCTCAACCCAAGAAAAGTTTAAGGACAAAAAACTGAAATTTAGGCTAATTTTGGATAGTTTTGGCCACATTGGCAGGTTCACAGCCAATCAACTTGAAATTAGGTGTGGATCTTCTTGGTGTGGATAAGAGAAAGAAGCAAGTAGCAGAAAGAAGAAAGATTCAACTCGCTAGGTCTAATGGGAGCCGAGTTATATAATTTCAAAAACCCCTTGTTTTCTTCTTGTTTAGTTAGCCAAGGCTACAGCCTCTCCACCTTCACCAATTGACTTGAAATTTTGCCCAGGGCTTTGTTTCAACTTGAGCCAGAGCCCTTTAAAAGATTCATGTCGCTAGATTTAAAGGGAAGGGTTATATAAGTGAAAACCTGATTCTTCACCCTTATAATGTTCTTCTTATTTACCACCTCTCTCTCTTTCTCTGGGAAATCTCTCAAGTCTCTAAAGTTGGTGGAATCGATGTGCATGCACTGACTTTGTCTCGTTCAGTTTGATACTCCATTGGGTGATTTTGAAGATTGATCTGTTAAGTTTGCTGATGTTGTTTGCATTGTTGCTCTCCCCAACCGAGAGAATCGCTGTTATGTAGCAGTCTAGGTTCGGTAGGTTACTCGTGTACAGTACTTTTGGGAGGGGGCCCAACACTCTGCCTTGTGGGACACCATAGTTTTGGTGGCTACGCGTCATCTTGTTTGATGGGGTACCTACCTCTTTTGAATACCTTTTTTGACAAGTAGGAATCCAGTAGCTCCACGTAACGGACGTGAAGCATCTTTTTTAGTTAAAATTCAATATTAGGAAAAATGGGGGGAAACGTGGAGAGTGAGAATTATTTTTTTTTAAAATAGGGCCTCCTTTAAGGGAGATCTTAAATTTCGACTTTAGAATTACAGAGGGCGTTTCTAGATGATATGGAATACACGAGCTCAAGATCAGGGATCAGGCGTTATTAATGAATTGTGAAATTTAAATACATCTAGGAATGAAAGAGTATTTTTTAATGGTTCTCGTGTTTATGTCACTTTATAAACAAATAGAGCGGTAACAAGTTGAACGCGACATAAAAAACGAGAAACATTTAAAAAATACTCTGCTAGTAAAAAAATAAGTACTTATAAATAAAATTCATTTTCATAATCTGAGTTGTAGAAGCTTTTGCTCATATGTCTCGAACCCGATTCGAGTTTCCCTTCTGAGTAGAGCCAATCAAATAAATTTGACGCGAAAATTGGAAGTTTAATTGCTGGTAACGAGACGGAGCGACTCACTAAAGGGAGGCCTCATGTTCAAGTGATCGATCCGAATTTGTACCCAATTTGTGAACATCGTGGAATATTGTAATAAGATATTCGTGGAATATCGTATAAGATGAGGCGGCTGAGATACTAAGAAACGTTCTTGAAAAGATTTTACGTTTGCGCTGAGCAAAAGGAAGTACCTGTGAGATTTTCATTAAATTCATACGGGCTCATTCAGTGTACGAACCCTCTTTTCTTCTTCTGATTTGAGCTTTTCGGTTTCGAGGAAACGAACATAACAAACGAACAAGGAACGCGAGGTCACGATGAAACATCAAATATTACATTTAACCTCTTCTCGAACTCCTCCTTGATCTTGAAATCATCCTCTCCAAACTAAGTGCCTTCGTCATTACTGCTACTCACTATAAAGGTGGAATTCGGGTTCTGTTATTGAACTTTCTATCCAAGTCGAAATAATATCATATCACGTCCTGACATTCCTGTATTATACAAAGGTCTAGTATGATTTAATAAGGTTTAACAAATAGTAAAAATTTTGGAAAACAAAATTTAAAATATCTATAATGGAGATAATATCTCCATATTATGTAGTGTACTCGTATAATGTAAGTGTGAAACTACGAAATTGAAAAGACTGTGATGTAAATTTATATTGTTATGAAGGTATATGTGGTGCCACGAATTTGACAAACGTTTTCAAGTACTTGATGTCCAGTAAAATAGGGACAGGGGAAAGGGGAGATAGGGACCTGGGAAAAGCTGGAAATCTTTCTGAAAGATAGTCCTGAAAACAGATAAGAGAAGAGAATTCAACGGCAAATTCACACGAACACCCAAATTTAGGTGTTCTAGTTGAACTCGCCGTTAAATTTCCCACGACTTTGACTACAAGAGTGTTTTGATACGACCAATACTTTGGATGCTACAGACGGCAACAAGTCGTCAAATGGTACATTTTAGCCAGTTTAGGAAAAACAGTCTTTCAGCCGACGATTGCTACCTCATAAATTGGTCCAATACGTTGGGGAGCTCAATCGACGCAGAATTCGATGCTTTTAAATGCTCTTTAATTTGTCTTTCGGTGAGGTTTTCACTAGGATGCAATGTTTTGGAGTCACAAAATTTTGACATTTTTGGGGAACCAAATTTTTGGGGTAAAAATCTCACTATTTCTATTTTACTGGACTAGAATGCCTTGAAATTAGTGTAATGTATAATGCGTTGTGTTGAAATTGATATATCGAGGGTGAAGTGGCAACAAGGCTGCCTCAAGCAGGACTGAACAACCTATCTTAAGTGTATTTATAAAAATTTACAGGAGACACAAAAACCGTTTATTTCTACAATTTGGGAACATATACGTGAATGTTTGCAACTATAGACACTTCTGGGAGCCAATGTACCTACTATACAGAAAACTTACGTGATGATGAATAATTTTAATTAATTTTAATGAGTGTGGTGGTTTAGGTTGACCGTCAGTAAGAATGATGTTGAGGGATGTCGAGGGTCGGTCGGTCAGATGTCGGTCATTTGACCGACCCTCGACATCCCTCAACATCATTAATTTTAATCTGAATCCTGCTGAATAAAAAAAGTCAATATGCCCAAAAATGTCAGTTAGGCCATGATATTCTGTACTATTTGAGGTAGATCTTGTTGCCACTTCACCCTCGATATATGATTAGGTACCTAATTGGGTGGGGGCTTCAAAAGGGTGTAAGTAATTTAAACACTGACAAAATGACATAATATATTAACTGATTTGATAATTTTTTAAATAAGTCCGTGGAATAAAACATATTCCTTTAATATTTATGTAGATCTTATTGTAATGGTGGTAATCGTACAATAAAGGTTTTGTCAAATTCTAATAATATCGTCATGCCTTTCAAAACCTGGTTAGTAGGGACAAGGTCGTTGTAAGTATCGATTTCCCACATCCATGAATGGGGGAATAAAGTGAGGCCTACGACTGAAAATAGAGGGGTGGACTCAAGTTAGAAGTCAATGGCGAGAAAAGGCAAACCCGGGGAAGGTTGGCCTTGGCTAAGGGCCGACACTGCGATCGTTAGCTCACCTCCCCCTGCACGGCGCCATCAGGGATTCATCTACTTTGATTGCCGAGGCATTTGTTGAAGGGAGGATGTTGTTAGAAGGGGGTGGAGGAAGGGAATATCCCCTTGTTTGTTCCCATCGTGTAGGTATACGAGCTTCATTTATGCCCTTTGCCCTCCCCCTTCCTCGTCATTCGTCTTTAGCTTCGAGCAGTCACAACAAGTCAGCGAGACGAGTTGCCGGCCGAAGCTTCGTAAATAATGGTTTTCGACTGGGAATTTTGTTTTTCGCTTGCCCGACAAATGGATATGAAAGCAGAGCGAATAGTGGAACTCTAATAAACTTCTACCGAAACAATGTTTTCAACAAATTCGTGATAACGTAATAGATTTGTACCGAACCGCAGAGATATCTACCTCCAACTAACAGTTGCTGGTAATTTTCATTCGAACATTTCGATGATGCCAAACCAACAATACGTATATGAGCTCGTGTCGCAAAATAATCTCTTATAAGATATTTAATTATATGAAATATCTTGATCTGTTTTCCTGTCAGCCCAACAAATGAAATATTGTCCTCGGGTTGGTGGAACCTTAATAAATTAACCACGAAAACAAAATTATTTTAAAAACTCTGCAAGTTCTAGGACAGTGATTAAATCAAAGACAATAAATTTTATTATCTTCTGTACAAATCACCCTTCTGTCTGGATCACTGTTCTGTATTTTTTATTCGATTTTGAAACGTAAACCCTCAAACTTTGAGGTTTACTTGAGGGCTACGTACTCCTAAATTGATGGATAGGAACACGTGGATATAAAAAAGTAAAGTAAAGTAAGCAACCATTTCAGGTTGGATTTCCGTCCGACTGCCGTTTTTTAGGCGTCGCGGACGTCATCAGCTGTCCACCTAGGTGGATCAGAATTGTTCCGATGATTTCGCTTAAAGCTACTCATTGCCTCGCCCCCTTGAGTTGAGAGGGGATCGCCGTACAGTAGCGTGAAAGATTACTTGGACGGGACCCACCCACCGGCGGTCACCAATCCAAGTAATATCCACGCCCGACGTCGCCTAACTTCCGTGATCTGACGGGAACGGGCTCGTTGCGACGTCCGCCCCGTACGGCTGTGGCAAGTGGATATATATTGACCAAATAAACTCACGTCCGAGCCACGTAATTTAAATAGGACACACCACAGCAGATGGTCTCTTAATATTTTGACATTGTCCATATCCACCATTATGTACTTAACATCTTTATCACAAAAGAACTTTCGGATATTATTGGTAAATATTTAATATTTACCAATAATATCCGAAAGTTCTTTTTTTGCGAGGTCACAAAAACCATAATTCGTCAGGTTGGAGGTAAAAAGTGCATTTTTCGACATTTTACAGGAGAACCTGCCAAAGTTTTCGATCAGCTTGACTAGTAGGAAAGTGTGAGTTGCTAACCTAATATTTGTTCAAACCCCAATATTTGTCATACATTGACTACTTTTACCTGAATGGAAATAGTGATGATTCGAGCATGGTTCGGTATGGTTTTTAGTTTACTACATTTACATAGAGTTGATTTTTTAGAATTTTTTAAGACCATCCGCATCTTTGTACGACCAGCCGTTCGTTCACAATGAGGACTCAAAGTTGGAGCAGATCGAAAATCGTCAACATGAGAGTGAATCGTGAGGCAGCCTGTCGGGTCAATTTTCAAACTGGCTCAGCTGATACAAACAGCACATGGTTTTCAAATATCGAGTTAATAAATAATATTTAATAATAATGATTAATAATAAAGTAAAAAAATCGTTAATAACCAACAATGAATGTTAATAATGTACAGTACTTACTTGATTATATTTAAATAATAATTAATCTAACATTCAGTAATCTAGACAGAAGGGTGATCTGTACTAAGATGATGGTAAACCGTTGTTTTATATTCATTTCCAATGATTTTCCCTGATTGTGTACCCTTTTTTTGCACGTTTCAACTCGAAAATTTGCAAAACATTATTCCAGCATCAACAACAGCAATGCAGGCAAGTATTATATATTTAGAAATTGCATTGAAATAACTTTTTTAAATAATTTTATTTTCAGCTATACATAATAATACTGTAGTGTCTTGATAAGCAAAAACCTCATTTTGTGAATAAAGTGCACATGATCACTTTTACCACCATTTCAGAACGGTGAACTCGAATTCGCAAACTTGCGATTTTGCAAACTTGGTTTTCAATCTTGGAGGGAATTAAGGCCTCGTCGTACAGTCTTCGTAGCGTAGATTGGAATCTATTTCAATACGTTGAAAAAAAGAACTGTTGGTGTACTCTTCTACCAAAAGTTCTTAAGGTAAGAATTTTCCAAAATGTCATCACCTTTTTCTCACACCGTCCTCTTGTATGAATGAGGGGACTCGTAACGATCTCCCTGGCATCAACGTAATTTCAAATATTATGATGCGTAACGGCGATGTAGGTACCTACATACGTAGTTTATTGGTCTTGAAGTTTATTTTGACAGCTAATGTAACTGTTACTTTGTACCCAACGACCCTTTGCATCATGCATGGTCTCTGGAAAAACACATGGACAGACAAAACTTTCAGTGGGATTCTGATTAAATTCTGGATTCGGTCAATAATCCTGACTTCATTCCAGTTAATTAAGATCGTTATGAGTCTTGACGGAACTTTTCGTCGATATTTCACTCAAAATTGTGGATTTCATCTGAAGGCCGAAACAACCACGTTTGAACTATGTAATTGGGTACACAATTCTGACCAAAATCGCTCTTTATGCACAGCTTCGCTTGATTGTTACGTTATGCGGTTTAGGCCCTCGTTAGCATCACAGCTTTAAAATCACAAAATCACTCAGTTGCAGCTAGATTATTGCTCGAATATGATTAACTTGATTGTATGTCGATGGGTCATGCTTGAGCTGGTGCTCGAGGGCGTATTGTCCACTAATCTCAGCTAATATGTACCGACTAGTATCAGAATGGGATTTAATCAGCTCAATTGAATCCTGGGAAATCGATAATCAGGCGGTTGAAGTAGCGATGAATATCTCGGTATCAATTACCAGATGGAATTCATTTACGCGAGGACGTGGCAATAATATCGATTTTTTTTCTTTTTTCATTGAGAGTCTTGGCTCCTCTTTGGCTGGCTCGGATAGAATTTTAATCAAGGCCGCAACCAGGATTAAGTGGTACAGAATCCATCATGGAATCTCCTCGTTTTGATTGATTACCGTCGGAAACCCAGGCTCTCAATTTACATAAATAACCCTTCGGACCTCTTCCCTTTCGATATCCTCATAAAGCATCCCCGGGTATCATTCTGCTACCCTGAGACACTGATTGGTTGCTCCTGAAGGTACAGGCGGTATCTTCCGATGGAGATGGCAGCCCCGGGGCTTGTTGTGACAATACTCTCCATCATTGAGGCAGGTTGTCGAACGTCGGATCTGTCACCAAGGCAGTTATCTTGAGGGGACTGAAGAAGGGACAATCACGCCACCATCTATTGTTACACAAATCACACATGCCTTGAGGGTGTGAATAGTACCCATATGAACCGATCCCAAGGTGAAGAAGGTTCGACACGGTACTACAGAATCTATGCAGAAAATAATGATGAAGAATGATTTACAACTGGAAATTACAAGAAAGGCCAGATGCAGCACCTTCCTAATGCGTATGCAAGACGCAACTAGTCGTTCTAAAATAATGTAAGAAGCTCAAGTAGTTGATCGTTACAATCCGGAAGTACTCTCACCTAGTTACATTGAAGTTACGCGCTTCACTTCTTAGAAAAGTTCATGCCTGCTATAATGGCTTTACTTAAAGTTAGCTAATGGCCGTTGTCCAGCGGAAAGCAGTTCCAAATTAAACCTTCCCGTTTGAGAACGAGCTTTACCAAGGTGGAATCTTAATTATTCGTTAACCCTTGTAATACACATGTGGTCTAACTTGCGATATCTACTGAGATACGTCCGTGAATACTATAAGGAGTATTGGGGAATCTTTGACTTTTGGCGTACGACGCCGAATGAGTTACCTGTTGGCAGACATGATGGTCGTGTCAAACATTGGAATAGTTCACTCCAACCTCAAGTGCCTACTTCGAGTTAAATATAGAGCAACGATGTCTGGATTAAGGAGCCTAAGCCCTCGTACAAATTATCTCTAACCTGCTATAATTTTGTCTATACCTTCAATAGCTAATCTACTATATAATATTATGATTATTGTAACAGGTTAAATGTAGTGGGTGATTGCATTTTAAATGTATTTTAAATTGTTTAGTTCCTCAAGGTACAGTTCACGGAACAATAATTTTTTTATTGTATACCAATAATCTTATAGCGTTCTGGCACAAAAGCATAGCAAGTTCTGAGTTATTCTTAGTTCGGAAATAGTTATTCTTAAGGGGAAATGGTTCTTGAGACTTAATGTTGCAAAAACTTCGGTTTTGCGTTTCTCGGTATCTGGTAAAATTTACCGGAATATCACCTAACAGGATTTAAATTTACCAGGATATCATTTAATGATATCCAGCAAATAGTTAGGTGATTAAGTTTAATTGTGCCACTTTAGCATTCCACTGTAATTGTAAATCACTGCCTTTTGCTGAGGAAATTATTTTTGACGGAAATGTCTTGCATTCTCCTTAAATATGGCATCACCGAAAATACACTTAATTGTTCTGCAAACAGCCAAAATGCTCTGTTAAAAACATTGCTTAATAAACCCCACGGAATTCAATGTATTGGCTATAAAAAAAGATTTTTTTATTTCAGTCTTGTATTCTCGTTTATAAAACTGAAATCACGTCCGAACATGTTTGTGATCTATACCAATCAATCAATCAATGACATGTTTATTTGAACAGCATACACATTTAACAATAAATGGAAGGACCAAGACATGATACCGGTATGCTACAAGACCGTCAGCGGGGTCCCTTTACAAATTCATCAAATTTACAATACTTACTATATTTTTACCTATACTACCTTTTACTATATTTTACTATGCTGTACTTACATGCTTATATACCTATAGAAAATTTTGGAAATACTGTGTAGAACATTTTATACATAGAATTGAGCGTTTTCACATTTGGCTGAACATCTTAAAATTATACCTTAATTATAAATGATAATATCATTTATTGCTTCTGATCTATAATATTATATCACTGCCACGTTGCCGTACTGAAATTTACCAAAAGAATTCTATAATAATAAGAAGGAATTCTATAATAATTCTATATTATAGATTCTATTATAGGTATATTTATTTCCGCGGTAATGGTTTTTTGCCATCATAAAAGTGTATGTATTTATTTATAATTTTGCGTATATTTGCACTTTGATAGTTTTGTTAAGTGAAAATCTTGACTCTTAAATTTAAATGACAAACACTCCGCCAGGGGACTCAAGTTCGTAGGAACTAAACCTTCGAGGGCAAACTGCATCTCTTTTAATGTTTTATGTTCATGACATATGTTTATATTTCACTCTCATCTTTTTTTGTACTGTAAATTGCCAAATGAATAAACAAATAAAAACGATTTTTCTGTACAGTACAATGCGTTATGCTTTATTAGTTATGTTGCAATTATATAATTGATTAGTAGCATTATATGGTGCATCACCTGTTGATCTTGAAGGAAGGATAGTCTAGGTCCACGATTTTCTAGTTTTCTAGTTTGTTAACTCTGATTCTGGGCAAAGTTGTAGGAGCGAGATGAATTCCTGGGATTGGAATAGGAGGTTTCCATTCCCATAGGGGTAGTAAAATAGTCTAGCGGGGAGAATAGACGTTTTCCATTGTGGACCTGAGGATAAGAGGAGAGATGGGTTTCCTTTGGAGGCTTCTCTAAGGTGCAATTTTTCGAAAGCGGAAAAGAAAATGGAAATCAGAAAATGCCTTACAAACCGAAAAAGGGGAAAGCTATTTGAAACGATCCGTTGCGAGGGTTAATATCACGAGGAGAGGTTGGAAGGGGTGGTTTGGGGGCGGCCACCCTCAGCAACGGAGCAGTCAGTGCGGAGGGATCGCCTCACGGGGTAGCATGCACGACGTAAACCATGTTCAAAAACATGGCTGACACAACACCGTCAGCCCTATATGAATTCAACTCGTCGACCACATCGCCCGAAAGGGTGGACGGCATATCCGTGGCCCCACTGCTCGTCAAGGGCTTTATCATGGGAACCATTATCGTGGCTGCCGTCCTGGGCAACGCACTGGTCATTATAAGTGTCGTCAGACACCGGAAGTTGAGGATAATCACTAACTATTATGTCGTGTCGTTGGCGATGGCGGATCTTTTGGTCGCATTGTGCGCGATGACGTTCAACGCGAGTGTCGAGCTCACCGGCGGAGTCTGGATGTTCGGTCCGTTCATGTGTGACGTTTGGAACTCGTTGGACGTGTATTTTTCAACAGCTTCAATCCTTCATTTGTGCTGCATATCCGTCGACCGCTATTACGCGATTGTACGTCCGTTGCAGTATCCGATAACAATGACTCACCGGACAGTTTCCCTAATGCTTGCAAACGTGTGGACGCTTCCCGCTCTTATTTCTTTCACTCCCATTTTTCTCGGGTGGTACACGACTGCTGAGCACGAAAACTACCGTCAGCTGCACCCAGAAGAGTGCTCTTTTGTTGTGAACAATTATTACGCCATTGTGTCTTCCTGCATCTCGTTCTGGATACCTGGTATCGTCATGGTCACAATGTACTACAGGTAAAAGACCCTCCACTTCCTTGATGTAGACCAATCTTTCTATATTAAACGGAAAGGATGCTTGATATTCATAACACCAATAGCATCAATAATGAGTTGAATTCATTTAAAAATCCATAATGAATGATAGCGAATTACAGGTGCAATCGTGAACTGGAGGTGCAGCTAGTTATGAGTAGTTAGTTTGTTTCTTGAAGGGACTGGAGTGATGAACAAATAAATTGGTTGGGGTATGCACAGAGATGTCCATGCAGAGTTACCCGACAAATTCACCCAGTCCGTAGGGAAAAAGGTAACAAGCTGTGACTAACTACGTTATGATAGCGTATCCCACTTTGGGTAGGGGTCTTCTGCCATATCCTCGTATAATGAGCCATGAATGAAAAATATCGCAGTAGCCTTTAAAATGGTTAAAGTGATATTGATGGCCCCTTTAGCACTTCAAATAGTACCAACTCGTTAGGTCTTTTTTTTAGGATGGCTCTCTCGAACAGAAAAAAAAAAATGAATTCCGTATGTACATACAGTGCACTCAAATTACGTTTCCCACTATTTAAAAGCTAGTTGTGTCAGTAGAAGAAGTGGTCGAATATGTCCCTCTAGCTGAGCGTTGTGGGTGACACCTTTCAAACGACAAAGATAAAATTCTTTACAGCGAAATCGAACCTCGATTTCTACCTAATGCGCGAACGTGTATCTTCACGAAGTCAAATCGGAATCGTGAAGTCGATTGGGAGAAAAAGCTTTTACGTTGTCAATTCTACCGCTATACCCAGTTTCAGCTCCATTTAAGATTTATGAGGACGAAAATGTGAATCACACAAATTGCTCAAAATCGCTCTCGCTCCTCGTCTGGCCACGATTCACACTTTAACTGTTCTTGGTTTATTGTTTTGAGTTGTGAACCAGTCTGATTGACCGAGAAAAAACATTTTTTACTCTTCTCAAATTTTGTTCTGAGACACATTCGCAGTGGATATTGATAGATATTGATTACAAATAATAATTATTGATGACTTAGGTAGAAAGAACCTACACCTACACCAGGTTGTCACATAAATAGAACATCAAAGTCCTGAGCCAAATTTCAAGGCTTGGTGGCCATCAGTGAAGTATCGAAATTCAAATGATTTTTCCTCCATTCTACATGTCCCTTTGGTAAATTTCAAAATTTCGTCAACGTAGTGCCAAACTAGACAGATTTCTGAGCCGAAAAAGATTGTGAATTGAAACCTGGACAAAGCACACAAGACTTTTGTAGTGTCACACAGACATCCACCTATGGTTTTTCACAGATTTCAGGTGTGTGGTCCTTTTTCCCGCAGCTCTGTTTTCGACCTGGATCAATAGAATAAGAACGTACTACTACTGAGTAACGTTCAAGGAAAGTGTGCAGAATCGAGAACTGTGACGAAAAACGAAAATTTTGTTCCTCTTGAATTTCGGCCTGTTTTATCCTCAGTAAAAGCAGAGTGAGGGTTTGAAAATAACCGTACTCATATATCAATGTATTGATCTGGTCGGGCTTCACCGCAGTGTCTAAGTACCCACGAACTTGCAACTCCTATCCAAACCTCCTACTCACAATATAAATACGAAACGTTACTGAGGGGGAAAACTCCGGTGATATTGAGAGCGACACTAAGCGGAAATGGGAAAACTCAATCAATGAATAAGCGACTGAAATTGGCGATGGCGGTTCGCTGTTGATTTAACGAGAAATTTCAGGTAAATCAATTATTTTGATCAAAGCCGAATGCGTACGAATGGAGGTCTCGTCAGAGCGTATTGTTATTGGTTTCTAGATTCTTGCCAGCACACGGTTTGGAAAATAAAAATTCCTGTAGGATTTTGAAATTTGGGATGATATGAAAAAAGTATGCATTGGCTCAAATTCGTGGTTCCGAAAATGTGGCTGAGGCGCATATTTTTTTGATGTACCTCCTGAATCGAATGGTTTTGTAAGATCACTAGTGAACTGGAGCCTTATGGATACCTGGGAAACACGTTTCGTGACGTCCCGTAAACATACACTTGGTACCGTTCGTTATTTCTCAACTTGTTTGCTTGGCGTAGCGGAGCGCTACAGGGTTCCTACGAGTAGATGATGCTGTTAGCAACGCCTCGTACAAGACGAATTCATGGAAAATAAGGTGATACATACACTTTTAGTCGAACGCGTGTTGCATTATACAAGACGCGTGTGAATAAGGGTAATTTGTGATTTCCCGGATGCGCGGTTTTTGAACGTATCCGTAACGTATGTAGGATGTAAATCCCGACTCTAACTCACAAGGTTTAGTGTTCAGATTCGGGCAGAAGAATAATAATATTCTATGTGTCGTGTGGAATACTACCTATGTGTTGTATCGATTTTGAGTTGTTTGAAAAGCGCTCCTAGGCCTTCTGACACGCCATCCTCCGAAAATTATACAGATATAAACCGTCCACGATTCGGTTATTGTTTGTCAACTTTGATTGAATACTAAGGGCATTTGGACTAAACATATCAGAATATACATAAAGTTGTATATATTCATACACCCACACAAGTAGGTACGAACTTTCCCATTATTCCTTTTGCACAATTCCATACTCGGGCATTCTCTCTGACATGCCTCCCGCAACGATTCGTTGTCTCGAGGTAAATGCTAAATAGTGTGTCGGGAAAGAAGTGCTAAACTTCGTCAAATTTTGATGAGATGAATAAATTATTGCTTGGAACACCGTTTCCCGTGTCTTCCCGGTGGGCGTGAAACTGCCTTCCAACCTTTTAAGGAACCCCATTGGTTTGAAAAGCACTTTACCAAGTTTCGTCCCTCTCCCACTAAAATATTCATAGTCAACTTACGGGAAATC
The DNA here is from genome assembly GCA_963920205.1 of Stenodema calcarata. NCBI lineage: Eukaryota > Metazoa > Arthropoda > Insecta > Hemiptera > Miridae > Stenodema > Stenodema calcarata. Next base: position 14,062,813 of record OY986053.1, on the reverse strand, counting down.
TTATGATATGACAAACTTCGCCTCTTGGCTTCCAAGTATGGAAACCTTAAAATATTTTTGTATTGTTCCTGTTCTATTTCCGCTGAAAGTCAGCTGCTCGTGCTCAGCTCAGCTTTGGGCTTTTTTCTCTTATTGTTAACTATTTTCAATTTTAGAAGTTTCTACCAAGAAAAATCAAAACTCTTTTTTCCATAGACAAGTAAAGCAAACCAGTGTTGCCGGCGCCATTTCGTTGTATTTTCAGGATTTGAATGACTTTTTTCAGACTTTTCGGGCCTAGTTGAGTTAGAGTAAACATTGCAGTGGATCGAGTAATGAGGACTTGAATTGAACCAACTTACTTCTCATCTTATGTACAACATTATTATACACGTGTCAAACGTATCGAAGAATGTGATATAAACGGTGACACGGATATAGTACGAAGAGCATCGGCGAATTCTTTTCCATCTGAATAACAAAAGGAGATGAGAATGCTAGTAAGGAGGAACCTATTCAGCGGAGAATATCCGAGCGAAAATCTCTTTACAGGAAAGCTTTTGATCGGTGAACTGTACCTACCCTACGCTCCTCTTCTGTCCGAAGTGTCGAATAAAATTAATTTTGGCATCAATGTTATCAAATACTGTGTGTTCAAAGAGTGATTTTTAGGAAAATTCTTTGAAATAGCACAACTGATTTATAGAATAGTATTATTGTTTACCCAGAACAAATCAATTCAGCATTGAGAGCACCATGGGTTTATAAATAGGAGTGTTTTTCAACACATGGATCTATCAATCTTAATATGGCTTCAAAAGTTGTCATCAATCAAAAAGTGTATTCATGGAGGCTTAATGGATGTTGACGGTAGGCAAACTCTCAGAAAGCTTTCATACCTTTCAAGTGCAGAAAGGATATTTGGTGATGTGGTGATGTTCTTTGTATCACACATTCCCACACTATCCCCTACAATCCCTGATCTTATCGTTCCATGATTCGCCAATGAACCAATAACTGACGCCTTCATTCTTCTTCTTTTGGTTTCTTATCTTCCATAATGAACCATTGGAATCGCTCAAGAAAAAAAAACCCTACAAATTCTTGACACAACGGTTTATTATTTTCTTTGTAGAGATCACCCTTCTGCATAGATCACTAAATCATTGAATAATTATTATTATGAATTATTATTAATAATTGTTATCAGGTAGTGTAAATTATAATTAGGTAATAATTATTATCAGGTAGTGTAAATTATTTTTACTAATTGTTATCAATTAGTGTAAATTATTATTTATTATTGTTAATGATTAATAATTATTGTTAGTAATTGAGAATGATCATTAATTAATATTAATTAACTCAATATCTGAAAACCATGTGCTGTTCGAATCAGGTGGGCTAGTATGAACATTGAAATCTATCTCGAAAACATCCATCTTGAACATTCGTATTTTAATAATGGTTTCACTACTTGATAATAATAATTAATAATTAATGATCATACATGATAATAATCATTATTAAATAATGATCATTCATGATAATAATTAATTATAATTAATCCATCATTTAGTGATCTAGACGGAAAAGTGATCTGCACAAATAAGATAATAAACCGTTGTGTTAAGAATTTGCAGAGTTTTTAATTTGGTATCTACCATGAAGAGTACAGCCGCGGCAAACACCTCACAAACATATTATCCAGCGATTTTCCTTTTTTCTACCTTCGGGGCATCGTTTTTCTCGTCTGGCTTTCATAAGCTTACTCAGGATATCTGGTGTCGTCCCAAGGGTCGGAAGTTGAGGGCTTTGAACCAAATCCATTACAGGGCTAGTTTGGCCTGGCTCTTCTGTTCTTTCTTTACTAATCCGCACGACAATGTCATATATGTGTTACAAGAATACCAGATCTATGTATAAAACATTTAGAATAATGTAATCTGTTTTCCTGCAACAAAAAAAGATAAACATCAAATAGCGATACGAAGACCTCCTATTCGCTTTCATTTCTTCAGTTTTGGATGGATTACCTTCTGAGCGTCCAATGTTGTCGTACTGTGAATTAGCCCAGAGCAATGTAAAGTCATTCTGGATCAGTTTTAAGAATTCTTGGAGGACTTACAAATATAAAAACAGCCATTACCTTTCGGCAGAATCATCATCCCAAGCTACGCGTCCGTAGAATTGAACTGCCTAGAATTTTGGGAACCGCCCTAGTAACTGAGATTAGTGCATCCAGGACTGAGTTTTTTATCTATCGATATATTTCTATCAAATATGCATAGTACTGTAGCGACACTACAGTTGAGTTTTAGTGACTATATGTTTCAATAAGAATTTCGAATTTTTTTCGATGCGAATTTCTCTTCTCCTATTTTTCGAAAATTGTTCATTCACTTTCCATATTCGTGAAGAATTCAGTTAATTTGATAACTATATGTTTTGTAGTCACCACACGCTCACTACTGTAGTATCACTAGGACCGTTCACTTCATTAGAGGTCTAACCACGCATTAATCCGTCAGTCCATCCGAAAAACCAACGCTAACCCGAACACGCGTTTCACGGTGGAAATCTGCAATCAGCTCATCGACATTAGTATCTGCCTCTGGGAAAGCGTGAGAGGTCGTTTTCATGACGGTGTTCCGTCAGTAACGCGCAATTAAAGCTGATTTACATAATGCGAGGAGGAATTATTGGCTAATAAGTGAACATTAGCGTTTACTTCTTGAATGCCCTTGCAGGCTTTATCGAGCCTGCCTAATGGGGTTTGAAAATGGGTTGTTTCTCCCTAATCCCAGCTTTCCCTACATCAGGTTCTATCATCTGATAATAATCAGCTCAAGTGCTCGTACGCTGCTTGTTGTACAACAACGAATGAAATAGTCGATATAACAATAAATAGTGCCGGTGACGCTATAGCAAGTTACGAATGTAGGGTGTATAGACGTTCATGTACATTACAATTCAAATTTATATCTAATATATAAAACTCTAAGTTTGCCTGTTTGTTTGCGCTCAATAGACGGCCACACCGCTGAACCAATTTTGATAGGGATTGCTCCATTGTGATCAGCAAGTTACAGGGATGGGTGATATTAGATTTCACATACCCGCTTCCCACATCGTGAACGAGGATACCTATCTACAGGAATCTCTCACGCGAGCGAAGCGAACCACTGTCAAGCAAACTTGGCCTTCACGTCGGTTCTAACTTCCATCCTGTTTATTTTAGAGCACTGAAATTTGATACCTCATGAGACCAAGGGGAATGATTGGGAGGATGTAAGATCAACTTTGTGAGCGATACAGATGAATCCCGTTTACCCTAGTGCGCAGAAATTCTATATTCAGCAACGCACGGGTATCATCCAGTTAAATATAAGTCCAGTATAATTGTTGGATACAGAAGTAACTGTCTAGAAAGAATTTAAAGACTTTTCTGAAAAGCATTATCCAAGGATCAACCAGATCAACTTCGATGACCAGAATAATTATGACAAGGCGACTTCTATGAAGTGATTTTCATTGTCAGTGTGTCATTGTTGACGGAGCGACCACATTCGGCGACTTACTTTACAAATAACCGACGGATGAATATCACGGTAGTCGGTTGAACTAACGGCCGGTGGCTAATCAATTAGATTAGACTGGTTGGGTCTGCTGGAAATATTATGGGAGTGCACATCAGGGAAAATACTCGTCAATTTCAAGGTAAATATTCCCCATACATGTCGCGATGTTTAGACATCCGATAAGCGCGATAACAAACAGATAATTCCTCATTCCCGAACGTCACTCCAACTCATCCAACCGGCTGAAGTGCAGGTGATAATCCTAGAGCAAATTTAGAGCGAAAATTACGTGTTGGTAGGTTCACAAATTAAGGTTGTGAAATAGTGATACATACTAAATTAGTAGGTATCGCCATTTAATGCCGCATATTACATTAAACGTAATATGCGGCATAAAGTGGCAATTCAGGTAGTTTTAACTGTCAACTTCTTCACGTTCAAAAAGTAATTTCATGATAAAAACGCCCATCCACTATCTGATTGTACTGATTTATTTCCCTGATGTGCACTCCCATATTATTTCCGACTACCTATTAAAATCCACAGACTGGATCTGGTGCTCCATTTTAAATTGTCAACAGCAGTTTTTCAGACTGGCAAATACAACAATCATAGGCCTCCCGAATACTTTTAAATAGAGTAAGGAGGAAGAATTATATAATTGCTGGAAACCTTTACTAAATACGATATTGCCTTGAAAATTCACTTTTACTCGTGAATTTCTCAGTTTGATGAGTGAAAAATTGGCTGTTTGGGTTGAATGCGTTGGAGAGCTTTCTCAACTGTATTTGAGATTGTGAAAAACGCTTGGGCACATATGTTAAATAAACACAGAAAGTTGGAGGGTCTATCTGACTTTCTCTCACGCATGGAACAGGATGCTGGAAGAGGTTCTTCTCGGGTGAAAGGGCTATTTGCCTGACAGTCTCCGGAAAGAAAAACAACTGGAAATAACGCTGAAGGACTCGAGGCAGTGCCGGAAGCGGTTCGTGAACGCTCTGGCATTTTTCGGAGATGATGATGAACCTACAAAAATAGTGGAGGAGGGAGAAAAAGATCCTTGATCAGAGAAAAAGACAACTTGGGGCAACTCGAAGAATCGCACACTATCGCCCTAAGGGTATACCGAACCCCCAATTCAACAACTTCGTTTCTCCTCTTGTGGTTCAAGCGTAGGAACTTATCTTTACCAAGGTTCTTGAACGTTAGATTCATAACATGGACGAGTAGGTATATACCCAGAAAAATGATAAAAATAATAAAAAATAATAAAAATACAAAAAATAATAAACCGTTGTGCAGAATATGTGGATATTCTTACGATATTTGGATTCTACTTGTCTTGAAAACAAATTTAGACTTAAACAGATTTAGAATCTATTGCATCAATGAATATCATCCACGAATGATTAGGAATTCGATTTACAGTTCGAACGTTTTTTCTCGTCCCACTCTTCCAAAAATCGAGATTCTTAATGGTACCTACCTAAGGTGGGCGGAAAGGACCAGATCAGTGATTGTTTTTGTATTGAATGTAATGTATTTTGTTTGTAAAAATTTATTATTGTTTTAATTTATTTTCTTTTGTGGATTCAACCCTTTTAGCATTGAGTAAGTTCCGAGATTTCGACTCATTTGAGCGCTGGCAGACTTGGTAAAGGGAGCAAGGAACCTCAATGACGTTCTTCTTATGATCTGCATAACCGACATAGGCGTAGATCGCCTCCAGCGCCTCGGAATGGACCGATTTCCAAATTATTCACTATACATTACCACGAGTACCACCTAAGTAGCAAAACCCTTAATTCGTTGTACACGGTGTATTAAGGTTTGTCAAAAATGGAACAGAAACTGGTATTGAGAATTTGTTTGGCACGGTTCACATAATGTTATCCTATTGGAATTAACATCGAAACTGCTGCCGTTTTCGAGAAATAGCAAAAACAATAATCTGCTATATGTATGTAGTATCTATACAACGTGATCCGCTCGTAGATTCAAAAATTCTTGTTGCGTAAAACTACATTGAATATTGAGTGAAATGCCGTAACCGCATATTTTTATCTCAATCCGTTCTCGTGATATGATCTTTTGAAGGTTTTTTCAGAATAACGATGTGTTTTCTCTTTTAAACTCAAATTCTCCACTTCAATCCATTCAATTTTACCTTTTAGCCACATTTTCGGAATCAACGTTAAATTTGCTAGAAGATTGGTGCACTTTGATGCTCGAGAAGTACCATCTAATGACCATAACAGCAGCTCAAACATAAGCTAATTTGAACACTTTTTCATTCAATAAGCTTTCCAATGGTATGGTTAACGTTGAGATTATCTTGTTTCTTCGATAAAAAGTTCAAGTTTAAATGCAAAACATGTTAGGCACTTTAAAAGAGAGAGTTATATCAGAGGGTAGAAAAAAGTTAAAAAAATGGTTTTAATACAAACAATTGTGACAACATGATCCCCTCCACATTACTTAAAATGTTCACCAAAAAGCTGTTTTGAAAAATGCCCACCGTTATTTCTTGCGTGCTCTAACACGCTTTGGCATTTACTGCCAACGCGCATGTCATACGTTCTTGCACTGTCTCGCTTGCTTCTTGAATCTTTCTCTTTAAATCTTCTACATCTTGTAGCATAAACAATCCCCAAACAAAATTCCATTGGTGTGAGGTCAAGTGACCTGGTGGGCCAGTTGATGCATCAACTGGCCCACCAGGTCACTTGAACCCGCTTCTACCAATCCAAGGGGTATCATTTTGAGTTAGCAAATACCCAACTCTTCTGTTGTATTGTGGAGGGACAGCTGTAACATTCTACAGATTTTCAAAAGTTTCATTTTTTCAAATTAGCCTATGTTTGAGCTGCTGTCATGGTCATCAAATGGTACTTGTCAAGAATCGAAGTGCACTAATCTAGCAAATTTAACGTTAATCCCGAAAATGTTGCCGAAAGGTAAAATGAAGTGAAGTGGAGAATTGGATTTTAAAAGAAAAACAACATGGTTATCCTGAAAAAAAAAAGATCATATTTCGAGAACGGATTGAAGTAAAAATATGCGGTTAGCGGCATTTCAATCCATTATTTATGTAGGAGATTTCAGTCCATTTTTGATATTCTAGGATATTATTGCTTTTGGCATTTCTCGAAAACGGCATCAGTTATGATTTTAATTCCAACGGGATTACATTCTGTGAACCACGCCAAACAAATACTCTTTACCTACTTACCAGTTTTTGTCGCCATTTTTGACAAACCTAAATCGCCTTTATGCTCACCAAGCATGATTCTTCCATTGTAGGTCAGTGAGCAGGATGTTCGTTTTGTCGGCAATCCGATCGGAGACCCTTTCTGGTAGGGGTTGCCGGGGTGGCACAAGGAGGAAATTGCTCCTATCCTTTCTCTTATAAATATAAGGGTAATACATGCCATAATTGGTTCCCTGGCCCCGGAGATCCGGCCTCGCTTTTCCGCTATTATGAGCCGAGGTGAGCCCCCAGGGGTCGAACAATGCCTTTGGTAAAGGACACAGTTCTCGGGGGATTTCAGTAACGCCGCCTTTCTCTCTTTTCCAGCTCAGCCGGGTAGGTTGATCAAAGGGAAAAGCAGAGGTACGCTGTATGATACCAAAAATTGACTAGAGACATCAGGTAGGTACTTTGCTTTTTATTGCTGCCACGACCGCAAAAAAGTCTGTCGTGTGTGTGGGCACTATAGCTACATCATAAAAGGGACTTTTTGTACAACCGCCGATGGATTCTACTTTTTCTGCTTTATTCAATTCAAGAGTCGGTTTGACAATACCGAGTGGTGGAAATTCCGAGGTGATTCGCCGAAATCGCATAAGAAAACTCTGCAAATTCTTGACACAACGGTTCATTATCTTCTTTGTACAGATCACCCTTCTGTCTAGATCACTAGGTCTAAATGTCTAGATCCTAAATGTTAGATTAATTATTATTATCAATTATCACTAATTATTAACAATTTTATCAAGTACCTACTGAAAATTATTATAATTTATTGTTAGGTATTAATAATTCGTATTTATAATTAATAATAATTATTATTAATTATGATTAATTAATACGATATAATTCTGGGGTTTTTAATACTACGTCGGTAATAATTTTTCTATAAAAGAAGTACCTACCAACAAACATTCGAAATTACCTTCATTTCCGTAGCACGAAACGCACCTCAGAACAACAAACTCGACATCACTCAAGCCATATGATGTTCAAAAGAGCTCGTTAGTATGAAAATGGACCTGTATTTCAACAGTTTGATACACGATCGTGTTGTGAGGCACAATCTTTGAGCCCTCATTGTGAACGAACGGCTGGTCGTACGAAGCTGCGGATGGTCTTAAAAAATTTTACGGAACAAACTCTATCTAAATATTAAATAAAAAACATACCGTTCTATATGAATTTTTCGAGATATGAAATTTTCAAAATTTCAAAATTCGTTTTGAACCCCTTCCCCTTGACCTAGGGTTATGAAAAGTTTCGAGGACCATTGTGGGGTTGGTCGAAACCCATAAAAAAAATTTCGTAATTTTAACTCAACGCTAACTGGGCAAAGTGGCGCGGACGGCGGACGGCGTACGGCGTACGGCGGACGGACGGATTTTTTTTTATTCGATTTTCTGAATCTACGTATCTTGAAACGTAAACCAACAAATTTTGAGGGGGGGTTAAAATTTTTTTTTCTTTGGGCGATTCCAATGGTTCATTATCGAAGATAATAAACCAAAATCAGACAATTGGAACACAACTTATGCTTTTAATAACTACCTACCTCGTATATTGAAAGCGTAATAAAGGTATGTGTATGATTGTTCGGTTTTGATGTCGGAACAAATGATCTGAAAACCGACTTATTACACTGAACCCACGTACAGTAAAGCATGAACCCTCTTTGTTGCGGTGAGCCTTGCCGTCACATTCCTGCGGTTTTGAGGTTTGAAGTGTGCACCTACTCATCACCGATTCTCTCTCTACAACACACTCGATACTTGCGGAAGGGTCGGTTTCAACTTTGACAATCAGTTGCATTGCCCCAGAGACGGTCAACTTGAGATAGATTGGTCTTTCAGACTTTTTTCTTTTTCAAATTGGAGCATTAGTGCTCCTGGTTGAAGTCTCAAATTAGATATTATGTAGCTCAAATGAATACCTCAAGATTTCATTTTTTCCCCACACATTTTATACCTCGTATTTATGTAGTCTTAGTATTCAACGGCCTTGTCAAGTTCAGTATCGTGCCGTCTAAAATCACTAAAATTTAGTGATTTAATCTACGTGGTTCCATGATTTTGATGTGATACTTACGCAATTGTAGCATTTATAAAAATAAACCGTTGCTTCATAATTTGCAACTTTCCTTTTGCATCGCACATACCGAAACGTTCACACAGTCACTCCGTAAACCCTTGAGCGTAGGGACCATAATGTAAGGGAAAGGACCAATGAAGGGACCATATTGTAAGTGCTCAAATAGCTCAACACAAAAGTCCACAGTAAAGTGCCGAGAGTGACAGTACAAAATCCCAAGACATTCCGAGCTATGTCAATCTATGTCTGCTGTGTCAATCAAGGGACTCCGGTATGTACAGCAACAGTGTTTCATATAAACACCGTACAATGACAATAATATCAGCAGACGCCATACATTAGCAAATGTGTAGATCTTGTTCAAGACCATAACCCTGATTATTCTCAAAAAATTCTGAATATTATTACTTTTCAATACAATATTATATTGAAAAGTAATCATATACTACATTTAATGTCGTAATCATCATTCGATATAATCATCGTAATCATATTCGTTGTAATCATCACTCGAACTGAGAGTATGGGGATCAGATTGTGGAATTGAGATCGAGTGATTAATGGCTAGTGTATCCATCAGCGCGCTGGTGTAGCGGGGCGGTGAGAACTTCCTTCAACGTTATTCCATTCACACTTACAAGCCGTGTTTCGAGGGCTTTTAAGTGATTCACCAGATGGAATACAGGTGTGGGGGTTGCCAGAAGTGATGTCGACGCTGAGTTGAAGAGAACTGCGTAATTAGGCGTACCCTGTCTTAAACAAGAGTGATGGTGTTTCCGAAAACTCGTGAAATTGTTTCGGTACCGGTGATGCACTTCGTACAAGTTCTAGCCAATTGGACCGAACAGCAAATCTTAATCAGATGTACGAGTATGTCTAAACTTGTCGCCACAAGTCTCCCACGCATTACCTGTGATAGTCATGTGATTTGAGGACATGGGTTTGGTGCTAGATAAGGTCCCAAAATAGTGCAGTCAAATGTGCAAGTAGTGGTGATAGATCTTCATTACGTTACACATATAGGCCGGCCATGACGTATTCAAGAGTCGCGTTTCAGAGCAGAGCTTCATTTCACATTTCTTTCCATATGTTAAGTATAACATAATATGTTATTATGTACATTATGTACATGTAAATCTTGCAATGGAGGTTACAATTTGTGGTTTCCCTGGTCGATCCCACGGTTCATGAGAAAATCGAGCTATGTCGGTGAGAAAATACAAATTAGTTGTAAAATGCCTACTTATGAAGAGGTTGACCGGAGAGCCGTTTTGGTATATATATATTGATATTTTGGTATATTGGTATAGTCATCACAATATAATATATTGTCATCCTTACGATCGCCTAGATAATATTATTATACCTATATAGGCGATCGTAAGGATTTATAATACCTGTATCTTTGGTGAATCGGAAGCAAAAGTTGGGGGAGTATAACAAATAGTTAACAAATATGACAAACTGTAATCAAAAGTTTCAAAATGAAGCTCTCCCAAACAGTAGCTCCACTGATTATTGCAATTAGTGATCGAATTAATTGTTTCCCAAGTCCTTTCCGTTGCAAATGCACTTCGACGGTACAAGAGCTTCTGTAATACTGGATTTCCCTGCCAGGGCTGAGACTTTTCAGGAACAGGTTCTCGTCACGTTAATGAGGGTTTGATTAGAGGCTAGAGGACCAAAATTCCCATTATGTTGGTTTACCTACCGTAGATAATATTTGTCCGAGCCTGCCATTCGACAGAGGGGTCAGGGGAGGCCTTTGCCTCGCAATTTACGCAGATCAGAAAGGTCAACAAGCAGAGCCGATGGGAACCGCAATTAAGAACATTCCAAAATTTACTTCTCAACGAAGGAACGCGAAGGTTTGTGGTTTTCCCCTCGACGTGCTCTCCATATAATCAATTTTCCGCCGTTGAATACGCTTATTCACCTCCTTCGTTTCAAAGCTTTGTTGAAATTCAACGGCTCAATTAGAGCTTGCGCGATGGCTTGGGCTTTCAGTGGAACCCCCACGTGCATTCATAATGAGAGAAGAGGTACCATTAATTCCTAATTCCTTTCCACAGAATGTAATCAAGTGAAATTAACCTTCAGTCGTCCACAAACAAAAACCTGTTACGATTTTTTATATCCCTTGTTCCTTCCCCTGTCAGAACACGTTCGGCTCTCACTGGACGCTTATACCACTGTTCGAATTGAAATGACACTTAGTGAGACATTAAAATATTTCATCACAAAATTGATAAACCTCATTCGTACCTACGTATAAGGTACTCGATTTAAGTCCTGCCATAACTCAATAAAAGAGATTTCAGCTACAATGATATATAAAGGGTTTAATTTTTAGAAATTTTTCAAGACCATCCGGAGCTTAGTACGACCTACCGCTCCTTCACAATGAGGGGTCAAAGTTGGCGCAGATCGAAAGTCGTCAAAATGAGGGTGAATCATCAACTCATCAATTCGAACAGCACAGGGTTTATAGATATCGAGTTAATTAATAATAATTAATAATCTTTATTATTAACTAGCAATAATCATCAATCATCATTAGTAGTAAATAATAATAATTTTCACGTCTTCCAATAATTATTAATAATTAATGATAATTCATAATAATAATTATTCAATCATTCAGTGATTCAGACAGAAGTTATCTGCACAAAAAAGATAATAAACCGTTGTGTCAAGAATTTGCAGAGTTTTTCAAGTTGAAAATGAATGTAAGAATGATACCTAACCCGAAAAATACGGTAAGAAATAAGTTCCAAGAATTTTAAAATCCTCACTTTTCAAATTAAAAACGTGATTTCTACATTGAATGTCGCAACTATCTTTTCATATATATATATATATATATGATATTATGCAAGGTAGTTGAAATTTGAACCGATGTTTTGAGACTGTGGAACCGGAAGATATTGCTCGCCCGTTCGAAGCAACATATTCTTCGGTTGAGCGTGATGAAAACTCATTCTACGCTTCACATATCAAAGGAGTCGTGACGTGCAGGTGGTCAGGTGCATTGGGAATATACAATTCGGTACTGAAAGGTAAAACTCACGCTTTGTTGTGGGCAGAGAAAGTTTTCATCGACACAAATGAAAAGTTGTATTTAACTTCAGTGCGTCCTGTGGTTCCCCTCATGGAATAGGTAATGTCATTCCTTAAATTGTGGCATTCCCAGGTTTGGACGTTTGAACAGGCGGTTCCATACTTCATTGTAAAATAGAGTTTTACATACAAACAAAACTAATTTAATGAAGTTCACTTGATTCAAAATGGGAAACACAAAAGGAACCAGCAGAATGACTCTTTACCCAATGTACCTAATAATATCAAGTCTTGTGATTATAAGATGTTCTCACCATAATGTTTCTGGTCACAAACAATTGTTTTCAAAGTTTTCAGGAACGAGCACTCATTAAAACTTCTAGCGACTAAACTAATCAACCCATCCGCTTTAACTCTTCCATTACATTATAGAAAGAAAAAGATTTTGAAAAGAGATAATCAATTTCCATTAAGCTCCAGTGAACTTCGTGAGCTTGGTGAGATGTCATTGCAGTGTTTCATGTTAAATAAGTGCTCGTCCGAGGTTGATAGGGTAGGTATTATTTCAAGGCATACGTCCCACGGACCATTTTCCCGGACAATTCGTTCCTCCGACACTCTGACGGGGGCTATTTGTTCTGAAGGGATCTCACGAGGAGACAGTCGCAATTTATTTTCCCGTAAGAAATGATATTACGAGAAACGCACGGAGGACCTAGGAAATATCCGCTGGGAGAACGCGAACATAATAATTGTTATCCACAACTTCACCTCTGGTGGAAATAATGAGAAATGGTGGTGGCCATTCTTCTGAATATAGGTTTCAACGAAGATCCTAATGGTATCCAGTCAACACTAGTTGGTATCGTCATTTGTCTGTTCCAACCAGTGACGACTTTAAAGTCATGGATAACGTTTTTTTCATCATTAAATTAAACGAAAATATACCACCTCTTTATGGGGAACCGTGCTCAGAGGAAGGAGTCGAAGAAAAAGTTATCATTTCTATAAGAATTATTACAAAACTAACATATAACCTACTTTGAATTAAGGAAACAAAATTCTCCAATGTATTATTAACTACAGCCAAAACCAAAAATATAAAAAGAAAGCTCCTTCGTTTTCAAACCAAGATCCCAGAAATAATGGAGATGGGAGATGATGGGAGAAATTGATGATCGCCATGTACACGTTATTCAGTTTTAATAGAAGCATCCCACATGATCCTAGAAACGAAAATGGTCAACAATAGTGGTCGTTGTTGAAGCAGAGCAAAATCAATACATCCCACTTGATTCTTTCTTGAGTTTGTGTTAGTCGAGCGCAAAAATAGTGTACGACTGAGAAATTTGAATGAAGTCTAAAATAAAACTCTTCCAACATGTACTCGTAAATAAAACGTGTGAATTTCGCAGGTGTGGGTAGCTCTTTCTATTGACAGTTGTAAATTTCGGACTAACCAATTTGTTAGAACTTTAGTAAGAAGTGACTACGAACCTGTCTGGTTGTTGGTTAGAAGCATTGAAAGTAATTATAAACAATAAAATATTAGTAGCAAGGTCCAACATCCTCTCCCCCACCAATTTGGCGCTCGCCAGCCTTCCTTAGATATTTTGCGTGTACCCTCCGGTCTACTTCCCATCATCAGCTCCACTGTGCGGTGAGTTGATGCAGGGTAATTTCCATTCAAGCTTAATTGACTGAATTTGTGTGCTCCTATAACAGATGTACATCCACGGAATAAAGCAATAAAAATGGTTCATAATTACCTGTACTAATATTATTCACTTGGAAGTGTAGGTACTTAGCAAGTTTAGATCTAATAGCGTTCGAGTGAAAAATAAATGGTACTTATGCATTTAGAGTGGAATTAAGTATCAAGGTCACAACAACTGTGTTTTAGTAAGAACTTGGTTGCGGGATTTGTGGTTATGTAACAATATAGGAGTATTAGCTGCGAATTTAAATTTAGTGCCTCCGCGGTTAGTTGAGTTTGCACAAGGGGTGGCAAGCCTATAAATATTTTAATGACTGTTGTAGGGAGCGGGTCTGTTCAGTGTGTCGAGGAGGACTTGTTGGCTTAATCGTTCGGTAGTGTAATGAACACGAAATGAATACGTGGAATTTTGTCGAATTCTTTAAACAGAGACGGTTGAGGTTGGAAATTCATGAATCACATAACTAGGCCGGAAAGGGTGGTAATATCTACGCGATACCAAATATTGAGTAACGGGGAACTGGGATTTAAAAAAACTAGAGCAACTGAGAGGAAAGGCTTATGACCCTCAAAGATATGACCCAACTTACCGCGGTTAAAAAAAATGCGGTTTTGGTTTTAGGAACTGTTAGATTTAACTCGGCGCATTATTTGACCATGATTCAGGAGTTTTTCTTGCCTGAATCGGTTGAAATGGAACTGGGTGACGTCTGGTTTCAGCAGGACTGGGCAACCGCCCACACAGCAGGGAGAGTGATGGGGTTTTCGAGAGGAAGGTGCCCCGGAAGCATCTCCCTTGCGATTTTTTTGCCTTTGGGTACCTCAACTCAAAGGTAGTGATCATTATAATGATCGTCCCAAGACCCTAGAAGCCCTCAAGAACACATCAGATCCAACATCGCAGAAATACCCGTTGAAATGTTTGGAAGAGTTCACGAAAACTCCAAAAAATGGCTTCTTTAGTGTATTCAGCCAAATACGCTGTTCAAAACTGAGTGTATATTGAACGGTAGACTATTACGAACTGATGTTTATTAGACTTCTTATTGAATAAATGAACGGACATAATACATAACATTTTCTCCTTTTTTCAATTACAAGTTATTTTGAAGGAATAAGATAATTATACAATGTAAATTACTAAATTAAGTACAAGCTCTCTTCGAGTTAAATAAATCCTACTATCTCATCAGCAAACAATAGCTCTGCAGCATCTTACAATCATTTTGCCTGATTTCAGCATTTAAATCCTTAATTAAAGTTATTGAAATTAATGTGTAGCCTTTTTCAACTATCGCTCAGATCTTCTAAGAGTATCCCCCCCCCCCACCGGTTTATTTTCTGATCGTGGTAGGGTACGTTTCCTCATCAATTTTAGTCAATAATTCCTCAACCTGCTTGGGTTTATGAGCGTCCTGTGCGATGAAATACAGTTCAAGCCGTTCTTCGAATGCTGACCACTGATTCTTGCCCAATCTAAAATAAATGTGCGCTTGCGCATTACTCATCGTCCGTTTGGGGAGGCTTTCGGTCCTTGTTGCGGAATCTTGGGTTATTCGTCCGACTCTCACTGCCTCCACCACGTGTTTTCGAAGCTGATCTATGTGGTCTTTCTCAAGGTCTTCTTCGAAACGAATTTGACGCAAATTACCTAAATCAGCTTTCGCTCAACTGTACACTCACGAAACACGAGTTTCCCCTTTTCCTAACTCTTCGTCACACATTTAAGCTTTGGAACTCGCCAATTACCGGAAAGTCGTTCCACGAATATTAAATTCACTTCACGACTGCAATCATGGCTTCGCGATTACAAAAAACTTCACGATTATTGTAACACGGGCTTGCGGTTTATCTTCGTTGCCACAACTGAGGTGTATATTGAACGGTAGACGGTTACAAAGAGAACAGTTAGGCTTCAAAGGAGAACATTAGGCTTCTTGTTGAATTCATGTACGGACATGATACATAACAAAAACCATATAAATTGCCAATACAAACATACAAGAAAAAAATAAATAGTTAAGTAATTTTTCAATAATTTGTGTTTTTTTCCCATTTTGCAATCCATCTGATCGCGCTCCTCCCTATACTAGAAGCGATCGGGTCGGCATCCAACCTTGGAGGGGAGATCATCAGTCTGGTGGAGGAAGTGGACTATCAGATTGGCCTATAGATTGGCCTACAGGGCAATGATCCGCACAATAAGACCAGGTCTCAGTGCGGCGGATGGGGATCGGTCGCATCCTGAGTCCCTGATGCAATTTAATCCAATCTACTCCACTCATGTCAAATCTTTCAATAAATTTCAGATCGGTTGACTTCTTAAATTTCTTTGAGCTATTTCCAGGATTTAAAATCGAATACGTACGCATTATGAACTTTTAGGGGTTTTCTTGCCTTATAATGAATACATTGATAAATACTTTGGTCCTCAAGTGATGCTTGGTTCTGTTTCGAAATCATACGTCTGAAATTTGGGAAACGATCGATAATAAGCTTCCCCTGAAAAGAGATATTTTTTTGCACTTACGAGGTATCACATCTAGACGGAACATATATGTAATTAATCATCTACTCCTAATAGGATCCAGATATGACATACGATATTTCTCGAGTTGTTCATTCGATGGTCGATCAACTTGTTACGATAAGTTACGATAACATCAATTCTGAGTGCCTACCAAGATTCTTCTACCTAATCGATTCTTTCGGCATTTTCAGAATATACAAAGAGGCGGTGAGGCAGCGGGAAGCGTTATCGCGGACGTCGAGCAACATCATACTCAACTCGATTCACCAGCACAGGCGAGGCCATCCGCACTACACGCCGCGGCTTTTACCGCCTCCGGCCGACGGGGACTTGTCGCCGGCGACACTCTCAAGCGACCCTGACAGTCGACATTCGTCGGGGGCGAGCACGACTCCGCTTCCCATCAAACCCGCTCAGATCAACAGCAACGGTGAGTTGAACTAATGTGCTCTAAGATGAATGGACCAGTAAGGTAAACGCACCGGTATTCGGTTCTAACTTCACGTCTCCCCCATTTATCACTATTTGTGGCAGAAATCTCATACCTTTATAGCTGACGCTCCAATGTCCCCTCTTTCGTGCCAGATGTTCAAAAAGGCCGAAGACATATTTCAACCAGCGGAAAAAGAGCCTTTTCTGAAAAACTCTCACACTCCGGCAGTTGACACTCAAAAAACCGTTTGTGTCTGGAGTCGACATGGCAAGGCACCAATAGTCGACAAGCACAAAACCTCATATGCATCGGTAGTCGACAGATAGGTAACAATGCAGTAATGAAATGAAGAAGAACTTTAGTCCGTATATATACAAATGATGAACATAATAGAAACAATTTTTTGGTACAACGCAGTGCAGAATGACGATAATACAAACTGGAACCTCCCAATTCATAGAACTATGTTCCGTGCTGAGTGGGGAGCGTTTAAAGCCTAAGGTCTTACTACTTACTACCTACATAATATGTGCACTTATAAATGTAGATGTGAGAGACACAGTAGATAATATCTACTGTTAATATTATTAACATAATATGTTAATATCTACTGTGTCTATATATAACTATATTATAGTTATAAAGGATAACATGAAGCGCCTCCTATGCTCATGAAGGTATTCAAGTAAGAAACATACAGACTTGAAAATAAATTTTCCGAATCCTACCCCCTTTTTATTAGAAAGGTCAATAAATAAACATTTTTTTAATATTCCGACCGACTTACGGTCGTGGGAACCTTCAAGTTTTGCGGCAAGTGCCTACGTACGCATGGTAGACTAAAATATATGTGACGAGTACTGCATTTCAGCCTCGAGACAGGACCAGGGACAACTAATTGAGTAGATGAACGAAATAGGAAAACAGGAGAAAATTATACTTAAACCCTTCAATATTTCATAAACGTTTTTTTATTCTTTGTTTGAGTAGGTATATCACAAGAATCTTTGAGAAAATATTTTCAAACAAGCTAAGTGGTAGGAGGAAACATCAGGCTACCTGCTCGCTATATTGACGAATTTTCATGCCTTTCCGGGTTGAATTTTTCTGACTGGGTTTGGCTGAGATATCTTTTTTGGATGATTAAAGTCATCCTTAAACAGTCATGATTAACTGGTCAAAGGCGCGTTTCACTCCGTGATTCTAATTATATTAAAAAAATACTTCAGTCAGACGGTAGTGATATAGGCACGATATAAGTAATTACGGGTATTAATTACTGGGCACTATCTGCGGCTGGAACTGGGAAGGCTTCCCCTGGGTGCCAGAGTCTTCGAGAGAGCGGTGCGGTTTCTGGTTCGAGTCCTAAAAATGAATAATAATCGTTGGCCTAAAATATGTCTGCTTGAACTCGCCAGGCTCCATGTGACCCGAGCTCCGAACTCGCAGTTTAACTGGGTGTCAGAGCTGAGCCGTCTTGTCGTCGCGTCTGGGGGGAGGATTGATTGGGGTGACTTGCGATATGAGGGGCTGAGGGCTTCACTGAACGGTTTGGTGGAATCTTGCAGAAACCATCTTCACGGTCTGGATGTGGAACGAGTCATCAACTCGAAGTACAACTCATATTTCCGATTAAGCCTGGATTTTGGTGGCCGCCAGTTATACCTTGGAAAATGTGGATCGATACATGCCGAAAGAATAGTGGCCCAGTTGCGAATGGCCCCCAGGTCTGAAGATGTAAAGGCAGTATTTTTCTATCATAGAAGTGAATCGTATTCACTTCGGACCTCGGAAATTTGCACGATCTGCCACATTGAGAACGAGAGTCTGTGTCACTTCCTCCTCGCTTGCCCCCTCTACGCTCCTCTTCGTGATCACTACCTGGCGCAATACCTGGCCGGTGCGGTCAACCGAACGGATGACGTCTCCTCTCTGCTTGATTTGGACCGGGACCTCCATAGGATCACAGACCTCTACAACTACACGACCAAGTCGCTGAAGATCAGAGAACTATTTGTTCAGTGAGAGTGCATCAACTAAAGTGGTGATCACCTGTTTTCTTTCTGGAAGGAATTGCATTTTGTTTTATGTAAAAAATTATTGAACTTTTGTTTGAATACTTTGTCGTACCTATGAAAAAAATTTGAACTCTTGTAACAACCATTTTTGGTTAGTACAATAAAAAATCATTTCATTTCATTTCAATTACGGGTATTTACCCAATTACTGTACCCAAAAAGAAAAACAACAGTATTTGAGAAAAAAAAAATCGTCCATTTGCACTGAAATGTAAGTACACTGTTAGACCGGTTTCAGCGATTAAACCATCGTCAGTAACAAAACAATAAAGTATTTTTTTCTCAAAATACTCTTGTTTTTCCTAACATCGGTTTCCACGATTTCGTCGCGAGTGATTTAGTTCGTACTGTACCCAATTTAATTACGAGTATTTACCCAATTAATGTACCCAATTCACGCTTACCCGTGGGTGTGGAAGTGTTGAACTGCCCTTTCGTTTAACTGCAGCAGGCCGAAGCTCATGTCCTTTCGAGGAGCAAAAATGTATAATGATTTACGAGTATAATGATATCGGGCAGGCTGCATCATTAAATTCATTTAAACTTGTAGTTTAAAAAAAACATTACATGTGATAGGCATATCACATGTTTATTCACTCACTCTTACTTGTTTCACTCAAATCTTGGTTCCATTTTGTCTCTTGTGGTACCTACCTAATTATTAGTTACCTCATATGTGTTGAATATTTTAGCTAAAATTGAATGGTTATATTCCCAGTCAAATTTCGTTTTTAGCACACTAATTTGGTTTTTGTCCTACCAAATTTAGTTTTCCCCCAATCAAATCCAAGGTAGTTACGGTGTTGACATTCCTCAGTCATTTGCCATCATCGTGGCCATTAAAGACTGTAGAGAGGAAGCCGAGCAGATACTGATTCTCTTCTGGATGGTTCTTTCCTCTTTCTCGGCGTGGAGTAGTACGTACGTACTCCTTACGTACTTACGGATGGTGCTTTCACTGTCACTGCAGAACGGTAGTGGTGTGGTGCGTGCGTTTCCTATCCATAACATTGAAATACGAGTCTGCTTTCCGATGAAGACGTTTGACCTGGTTCTTTACAAATATTCCAACCCCTCAGTTTGAACTTCTCGAGTTAGTTTTTAAACGATTTGAGAAGATACGAGTATTACCATTTTGATTGCGTCTGCTAAACTATGAATAAACCTTGAATTTGATTGAGAAAAACTGATTTTATTGGAAAAACCAAATTGGAATGACAAAACTAAATTTGATTGGGAAAAAGCGAATCTACTTAGTCTGGTAAAAAACGAAATTTAACTGTAAATACTATATTTATATACTTAGTATATAAATGCAGTTTTATTTCATGTATTTAGCCATACTCCCCAAGCACGAGGTTTTGAAGTTTCTCACATGGGGGATTAGCATTTGATTAATACATGTGATTTAATAGGTACATGACATGTACCTACATTGTAATTAATACATGTAGCATTTGATTAATACATGTAATATATTTGATAATTTATTAATGTGTCTTTATTAAATTTGTAAATAAAAATGATTAGGTATAAAAAAACCGAAGTAATAATGTCTCAAGGTTTTTTTTAGGAATCATCAATATTGCTTCGCAGTCAATTTTAACCATCTTATTATTATTATTGCAAAAGGAAGCTGAAAGGAAATTGATAATGATCGGTACCACTCAGCTCGATGAATCGGACCCTGAGTTCGCCCCCGTTCTCTATTCATTGCCGTTCGCGTCTATTTTCAATTTCCTTGACATCGCGAATTTCGCTCGGCCCTTTGTTCTTTGGTCACCTCGTCCAAAAAGACTTTTCACACTCACCGATCGATCGTTTTCGCACCTACGCCTATGACCAAAATAGAATGCGACGCGTTGTAAAACTCAGAAGCGGAAAAACGGGGGTTCAGAGTTGAGATTGGCACAACGTGGGATCCCCATTGTGCTCTTTTAAAAGCAGTCGACAGGAAGAGTCAACTTCTGTTTGAAAACTAGGTACCTTTTGAATGCCAAACATGCCTGAGGGGGAGGAACAATCACTTGAAGGAATTGATTCTTTGACGTTTGTCAACGGATGGAAAAAATGGAGCAGTAATTAGCTGTTACAAGCGAACGACATAACATGCATCGTAACAAGTTACGATTAATTTATATTTCAACACCTTGCTACGTAGCTATTAGAACAGCAAACACCCTTATTCAGACGTGATTTTCAACAGAATATCAAAATCTAACCGTCAGTTCGAAATGACATTGCTATGAATAGCTGACCAAATTCTTCAATAAACATTGATAACTGATGTCCCAATTCAATGAATGTCTGCAAAGTGGGTAATGGTGGGTAACATGCTGGATATAAATTTTTCAAATGGAAATTGATAGCCAACTGATTCTTCAGTAGGCCGGGGACAGTGTGAAGGTATGTATTTCGAACGTTCAATTAGTGAAGAGGGGAGAATTTAAAGTTGAAAACCTTCATATTAAGGGGTAGATATAATTTTTTCCCTTATTCGCTATGACCTTAATCTCCGTTTATCGTAAATGGTGGTAGTGTAAGCTAAATGGGCAGCGGTAGTACCTAGTTTGTTGGTATGTTGTAGCAAAACAGTCTACGTAAATATTGACATTCCCCGACCACTCGGCCAGAAAATATTGTTGTAAGCCATCATTTACATCGAGTGCTAAGTTCAAACTTTCGCAGTGCTGTCTATGTCTATAGAAAACCTTGAAAGTTTTGTCCCAAGAAAAACCTTCTTAAAGGAAGAAGGAATGAGAGAAGAGATTAAAGGTTGTCCAGGACTGAGAGTTAGGTATACGTCCCTCGCTTTGAATTTTCTCTAGAAAGAGTGGCGGTCAAGGACCAGTAGAAAGAAGAGGGTGGAAGGACAAACTTGAGGCTTTACGCCCCTCACTCAATACACCCTTTTGTCTATCGAATACTTCTTAATGGGGATCGAGGAGTTTGGATTTGCCTTCGCCCCAATCTTGATGACTGACGAGATAAGCGGAGTTCAAATCCTAAACAACAACGAGGATCATGTTTTAGAGACCAAGACACTATTAAGGTTTGATTCAGTCCTATGTACCTACAGAATCTCACTGGTGGTCCAATAGTTGATAATAAAAGTATTGGACTTGCCTGTTGTCAAACATTACAATGAGCTTTATTGGAGAATTCGAGAAGCTTCCATTTCACAACACCTGGTCAATGCTCGAATATGACGAAGAAGCAGATCGGGCTCATCCTTACTTCATTCAAACAAAGAAACTTATATGCAATTCTGAGCCCGTTAATGATATTCCTTAAAAGAAGGCTACGCCCCCCTGGACCCCCCTTCTTGCGTTTTGGGCTTTACGGCTAAATTTCTATAAGCATGGGTCATGTTATAGTCACTTCATCTCGCTTTTCTTGTTTCTTTTAAAATCCTATAAGCTTTAGGAGCCACTCAGCTGATCCTGAGCATAATATGGTATTTAGCCTCTTAAGGACTTATAATGGAAAGGCCGTTGCAACATTGTATTGGTTCAACATCACCATGGGAGCGTCTCATACTCGTGCCATGACGAAATGACATGGTCGACTGAAGATCAACGTGATGGCAGCGCTTCGGAACGCCCGTCGGAAGGCAGCTGAAAAGCTTAATATTCACGATGGAAATCGTGGGAATTAATCGATAATTCTCAAACCTCCGAGTCTATTCAACGTTTGAAAAGCGGAACCGCTCGAGTGCGGTGATTATAAGTCAACTTAGCATTGGGTAGACCCTTTCCGACGGTCAGAAACAAGGGAAAAGGTTTTTCTCTCCCACGACTGCGGTTCACCCACCTCCGCCAGCCATTTCATCTCATTTGCTTCGCCGCAGCCCACTCATTTCGTATGAAAGCCAAACTCTCAAGTTTCCGTTACCGGAGAGAGACCGCCCACAGTCACTCGTTACATGAATATTCATATATTAGTTTTATTTATTGTTTTTGAAGTGATCGACTACAGTTACTTAATAAATGTACATCAGGTTACTGCAGTATTATGATGGGCAGCAACATGGGGAAACGGTTGAGACTACGGTTGAGAATATAGATAAAGGCCTCCCCTCGGAACCCCCTTCACAATTCGTTTTGAGCATTACAATTCGGTTCCGAGGGGAGGCCTTTATCTATATTCTCAACCGTAGTCTCAACCGTTTCCCCATGTTGCTGCCCATCATGTTACTGCAGTAACCTGATGTACATTTATTAACTAACTGTAACGATCACTTCAAAAACAATAAACTAAATAAAACTAATATATGTTCTATTGGAACATCTATAAGCATAGCCACTACTCAGCCACTCGGCTGATTCGGGGCCTGAGCAACGTCAAGTTGCAGTCCTAACAAGGCTACCTACATAGAAATTACCTTCAGGAGCCACTCAGCTGATCCCGCGATGCTCAGCTATGCTGCTTGAAGTGTAAGTCCTAAGGAGGCTTCATGCCAAATATGAAGCCTCTATCACCAAAGGAACTGCGCCAAAAAATGTCACATTTTTTTGTATCACGCAAACAGCGTAACGAACTGACGGTTTCAGCCAGTTAGGTACCTATGTTTTTGTGTTGCATGTCAGAATGATTGAAAATTTGAATCGTGTTCCGATTTCGGTCCAAGTATGAGTACGATTCTTCAAGTTGTTCAGTTTGAATTATGTTGTTAATATATTTTTGAAATGCAAGTACTCCGTTTTTAACCCCAAAAGGGTTCTATTAAATTGGTATAAATTCCCACCCGCTTCAAATGTTGTGTTTAGCTTTTTTGATTCTAGAATTGGCACCTGATGGTACGCGGATTTCAAGTCGATTGTGCTATAAAAAGAGTTTTCAGCGACTTTCGCCTGAATATTAGGTACGAGATATCGCATCTTTATACGTAGTGAAATCGCATAATATACATATAACATAGGATATCCAAAAGCCAGTAATTCGACATTCCCACAAAACGTTCGGAAATCGTCTTTGAAGGAGGGACAGAAGAAAATAATAGCCTCCCCACCCACTTTGAATACTTGATGGAAAACAGAGTGCTCTTCGATGCACTACACGGGACCGTCT
Organism: Stenodema calcarata; assembly: GCA_963920205.1. Classification (NCBI taxonomy): domain Eukaryota; kingdom Metazoa; phylum Arthropoda; class Insecta; order Hemiptera; family Miridae; genus Stenodema; species Stenodema calcarata. The sequence continues at coordinate 14,039,024 of OY986053.1, read as the reverse complement.
TTACGCTCGATGTGGTAAGCGCGCTGCCGAAACGTCCTCTTTACCTCAGACAACCAGCTCTTTGCGAGAATCAGTATAAAAAAGAGCCTTTTACTTCGTCCTACCTGCCTTTCATTTCACTCCATCCCTGCTGGGTTTTCGAGCAAGCACTTAGGGTGACAAGGCTAGATGAATAATTTTTCAAGGTAGACAAAGCGAGGGTTTTTCCGGACATATATTTTCTTTTTTTTCTCCAATCGTAATCTCTCTAAAAACCTCTTCAAAGGAATGCATTTCAAACACTGAATTTCTATACTTAGATACCTTATAAAATTCTGGCTTTAGGCTGACACTAATGTGAGCCAACACACGTGGATTTTTTTACAGATGCTATACAACCCTCCTAATGTCAGGTACCCGTGGCATGCGGGTGAGACAATTCAAAGTCACACCATGAGGCCCATGTGTAGATTTGATACAACCGCCGCGCGCCGTTTTAGCATAATTTGCTCTTCATTCGGGGTAATACTGAATCAAGATCGTCAGTAAACACTTGAACTTGACTGATAAGTATAAAAAGTCCTGGTTTGGCGCGGTAGGTGTTAAGTCAAAATATAACTTTTTATAAGCTCTTCTTTTGACATTTTATGTCTTTACTCTGGCACGAAATCGTCACACGAAATCGTCCCGAAAATTTCTGATGATTTTCGCTTACAACCGATTCGTTGCTACGGAACTTTATCTTCGCCAGTTATCATCGTACAAAAATCGTTCACCACTCGTTGGATAGCTCTCGATTTACCTAACCATATTACGTTAACCACTGCGGAGTGCGTGGCCGACAAGCTGCGGTATGAGCGTGATTGTTTAAATAATTGTTTACACACAGGTACGATTTCTACAACAATGAAGTACGAGGTACGTGGTACGTGGTGTGGGTGTGGGAGGGGGCGCAAAGACATAAAATGTCCCTCGTGGTTGCGTACTCGTACGAAAGCTGTACCCATTTTATGGTTGCTTTGAATCACGAATCCAATGGCTATGACTGGCATGTCTGAAGCCAAATCATCTAAGAAGAAGAATTCAAATAAACACCTCGATTCGATAATATCGAATCGATTATGAAGTCTATTTTGTCTCCTTAATTCACCTCATCCACCGGCCTCTGAGATAATATGACGTCGCAACACAAGCGACCAACTACGTCAAAAGATATGACGTCAAACCGGTGCCGCCAAGAATACCTCACAGGATATGACGTACGTGGACCGGCAGGGGGTGGATGACGTCAGACAAGTGGCTGGTAAGAACACCTCACAGGATATGACATACGTGAACCGGCAGGGGGTGGATGACGTCAGACAAGTGGCTGGTAAGAACACCTCACAGGATATGACGTACGTGGACCGGCAGGGGTGGATGACGTCAGACAAGTGGCCGGCAAGGATACCTCACAGGATATGACGTACGTGACCGGCAGGGGGTGGATGACGTCAGATAAGTGGCCGGCAAGAACACCTCACAGGATATGACGTACGTAGACCGGCAGGGGGTGGATGACGTCAGACAAGTGGCCGGCAAGAACACCTCACAGGATATGACGTACGTGGACCGGCAGGAATGGATGACGTACGTGGACCGGCAGGAATGGATGACGTACGTGGACCGGCAGGAATGGATGACGTCAGAGGGGTCAAGGGGAGCCAATTATAATAGTTCTTAACTGCATTGTTAGGTAGGTTTCTAACGATTGGCTATCAAAAATCCGAACAGGTGGAAGGCAGGGGATTGATTTTGCAAACTCTTGAGTAAACAGTCCACTCGCTCCTGTAGCCGAAGCTCAGATGTCAACTTTAATCGCTACGATTCGCGAGGTTCAGCAAGCAGAAGTGGGCAGGTATTCCTTCATTATGCCTATTCCTTTGGTATGCACCCTCCGTCTGCGTTTTTGATTAGTTCCCACAAATATAATTCGGGATTGAACGAAGGTGTAATATAATGCTAATAAGAACATCAAGAGCCACCCTTTTTCCAAGATCTGGTTATTGCACCGTGAGGAAACAGTTGCGTTATTATAATCAAATTTACTGCGAAAGATAATATTTTTGCCCTGAATATTTGAGCAGTTGTGCTAATATCGCTTCGTCAAATATAGGGACCTACTGATTAGGTATTTCGAGTTTTTAATCGTTTTATGGCACATTATGCAACCCAATACGTTTTTTATGAATCCGGATTAGAGACTGTCCTTGTTTCTTGGATTTCATACCTGACCCCTACACATAATAATATTACGTATATTATGATTATTATTAGGATATTATCTAGGGTTTGGTCTCAATTAGATAGGGAAGTAGACACAAGAGTTATCAGGACTAGCGTCTCTCCGATGTTTTGTACACCAAAGTATTTCTTTCTCATTCCGGTAGGTAGAGGTCTTTCCGATATCTACATGCCTAAAATTACATACTTCGACGTAAAATCAGAGTTTATACGATATTACATTAGTTCCAGTCATCCTACGTCGGTCTTCTTTTTCGCCAAACTCGGACCTTACGCTCGTGGTAATACAAATCCAGGATATCCCATTCAATTCGTGAAATCGAAATTTATTCAAATCGAGCAACAAAAAAAAAAAAAAAAAACTTGAATTGAAAAAGTTAGACCAACGGTTTATTGAAACTCCATCCTTGCTTTTCACCTCAACTATCCAAGTTATTGCCGACATTTCAGAACCATACTTTGCTAGTCCATGGGATCATTTTATCAGTATTCCTACCAAACTTAAATTCGGCTTAATAGGTAGTCGAAAAGAAGATATACGGCCACTACCAGTATTCATTCGATTCGGTATTTGAATGTCGAACAACCTTAAATGTGAATATAACTTAGTTGAACATAGTAATACGTTCCAGTCGGTAGATAGGTTGCAGCTCCACATGTGGATATCTGCAAACAAAACATTCTCTTTGGTGTAGCTGAGTTTTCAGTGGTTATATGCCAAATATATTCGACAACCCCTCCCTTTATCAGCTTCGCCTACCTCTCTAAATGGTAATAGGAATTTTTCTCGCGAATAAAACGACTAGCGCCCGATGATGCCGTACCAAACCCACAGACGTCCTCATTCATGACTGTCTATGTGCCTTTCTTTGATCGTATTCATACTTATTTAAACGTGTTTGTGATACCTACCGTAACACATGCCAGGGGGAACTAGGTCCCTCAGTCTTTTCCTGTCGTTCTGTCGTATACGTGAGTCAAAATGGAGCATTCAGTTTTTTGACGATTGGTTATTTAAGCTGTTAAATTACACGAAATACTAACACCATTTTATCACGTCTCATGTAATAACCTACCGTTTTCCCAATATATCAAATATTCACTGATGTCACTGGGCAAATACACGAACACAAGGGATTTTTTTAACGCCTGACGTATCACTTCTCGAGCATTTGATCACTCGTATCACTGATGGAGCATTTGGGGCGAATAAAAAATCCGCACGATGTGCTTGAGATGTTGGGTTGGGACTGGTTTGCGTATTATTATACAACATCGGACAATGCTTCACCTTTTCTCTGTTTTTCTCATGTTTTTCTTTTTACTCCTCATGCTCCTGTAATAATGTCACTGAAAGAAAAAACACTGAAAATAAGCAGCAAACACACAAACTGTCCATTGTTTAGAGAAATACTTAACGAAGAAACTAACCTAGACGTGTCACTAAGAACCCCCGAGCAAATTGAAGAGGAGATGGACACTTCTCTAAGCAGCGTCCAACAGGCAGCCTGGGCTTGTACGCCATTAAATAAGAAAATTACCTTAAATTAGAAGTGAGGGAACTAGAGAGGGCAAAAAGAAGAGTTTGGAAGATAAGAGAAACTAAGAGAAACCTGAAAATAAGAGAAACTAAAATAAGATAGTGACGAACTCAGGACATTGATGAAAAAAATTAAAATGACACTCTGGCGATGTATCTACATAGTCTCTCTCACGAAAAAGATACTGATTACTGTTCATGGCGAGCTGCGAAAGGTTTGAAGCGACCTAAAGTACCAGTGTCCCCCATTAGATGCGAAGAAGAATCATGGGCAAGAAATGTAAAGGAGAAGGCAGATCTGTTTTCAAAGTACCTGAAGGGACACATTTGAACCCTTTGATAGGCAGACTGAAGAAGAGCATTCAACGAAAATTGATGAGTGTATAATACTACCTGTAACGCTATCTGAAATAATGAATTAATTAAAGACCAACATAAATTCCAAGAAAGCCCCAGGATACGACCTAATATACTGAAAGAATTACCCGAAAAAAGTTTTCGAAAGTTACTTCTTTTCAATGCTTCATGATATCAAAACCAGGCAAGCCTAATGATGACATGCCTAATGATCGACAGATTTCTATCCAAGCTATTTGAAATGTTACTCCTCAAAAGACTGAAACCTATTATAGAAGAATGAGACCTTATTACATCTCATCAATTTGGATTTAGAGAAAAATACTCCATTATAGACCAGGTACAGAGGATCATGAATCTCATTGAATGCTCGTTAGAAGCAAAGAAAATATGTTATGTCTTTCTAGATGTCACGCAAGCATTTGGTAAAGTATGGCATCAGGAATTAATTACAAAACTGCAAAGGGATCTTCCGACCCAATTCTTCCAAATTCTGAATTCATACCTCGCAGATTCGGAGTGAAATGCGATGAGTATTCTCAAATGCAGGTGTTCCATTAGGCAGTGTATTTACTGTACGATAGAGCACAAACATCGGCTCCACAAAAATTCAAAGGATGAAGTATTGAGCCTACTGGACAACAGCGGGGACATACGGAGACTGAAGAGGACCAAACCACTAGACCTCTTCACGACTTACGAAGTGTGGGGTGAAGTAGTGATCTATAGACCACACAAAACGCTCTAATGTATTAGAAAAAGGTGAATTAATAATTTTAAAAAAATCTTTTTACTACTCATGCAGGGTTCAAGTTTGCATAATTCACTTCCGATTTACGATTTCCTAATGAAGTTTATTATCCTCATTTAACTGATGTTTATTTCCCAATGAATTGGTAGTCAAGATTCATCGAGTTCAAATGGCTTATTCCTGAAAATGTCCTTTGTTAAACCCAGCCACCCCAAGTGTTAATTCATGACAATTCGTGCATAGGAAATTTTCCCCGAACAATTCAACAGACAAATCGACAATTTCGGAGATGAGACGCTTATAGGTTAAGAGATTTGAGTGGACTATACAAGGAAAAGTCTCTCAGACTATGAAATGGAAGAATATTACACCGTTTCACCCCAATTTCTGACACCCATTTTTCCTTTTCTACAATTTTTAGACTCCTGACGTAAATGCGCTCACGTTTCAGGTCACCAGATTATTTGCCCGAAAAGGCTGTTTATGGTATAATGGCACACATACAAAGGACAGCATGTTCGAATACTAAGGAGCCTGATGGCCTGAAATAATTCTTTCCGCCAGTTATTTTCCGGAATGAAATATGGTGCCTCGAGAAAACGCGGAGGAAACTCGGAGAACGTGACTTAAAATAGCAGGAATTATGGGGCGATATAACGTTTCCTTAGGAAATCCCAACTGAACTAGTAACGTATTTCATTTTCCTGCATGCCTAGTCCAAAAAAAAACATGTGCTTGGGGGAGGAGAAAAACGTTGCAAGTTTTTCAAAAAGGTTTATCATTTTGTGAATGAACAACCCTGTATGTAATGCACATACACTGCAATATGACCATAACTATACGAAGAAATGATTCTGATGAACTGAATTATTGGGGTTGGTTGTTTAGTTTAACCATATAACATTCATCAAAATCAGACGGTATCGTTTGTCTGCCCATGTGCTAGCGTTTCCTTGAAAACCACACTTTCCATCCAAAACCCCACTTAACCCCAAAACCCTTACTTTTCACCTCTTCCTGTCGAGTCGAACCAGGATCATCGAAGGATCAATTTATTCTATTTTCGGATTCTTCTACCGTATATTTTAAAGTTTTGAAACCAACCAAATGTGAGGCTTTGGATGATTTTGTACGACAACAAAGGTTTGACATTAAAAATAACAGCTAAGTAGTATTGTATCTGAATTAGTATTGTATTGTATCTGAATTAGTATTAGTATTGAATCTGAATTAGTTTCTTGTTTTGTACATATGACACGACTAACAGATATTTTTACCAACTCACAGGCTTTGGATGAAACACGATCACGCCCAACGTCCTCGTACGGTACATACCCCAAATCCGCGGAATCGGATCGTCGGAAATATAGTGGGATCATAAATTCAATCGGATCCTCGTGTTCAGAGCTATCCTCTCATTCTGATATTTTAGGTGGATTTACTTTCTCGCGTACAACCACCGGAGTCTCGAATAAGGAGAAAGGAGCCAGTGGGCGGGAACAGATACGACTCGCAAAATTACTTTTTTCTCTTTCCTGTACCCCATCTGTGGTACTATTTCTTGTTTTACAGTAACCCTTTTCTTGTATATTCCGTTTCAATTAATTTTCAAACGTTGATTGATTAAAGGAGTTCAAAGGACCTCCATTAGGACCACCAGAGGCGTCTCACAATAATTAGTGTGGGCAAACTTAATATAGTCATATAAACAATTGAGTCTGGTAGTGGATTAATTATTATTGTTAATGTTGACAAGATTGTCGTATCGGTATCAGACGGAAAACCCCCAGTGTGGTACATGAAATTTCATTATTTTTTGGCACTGAACAACGTGGTGATATCAGTTTTTGTATTGGACTTGAGTAAACCGGGATTACAGCCTGAAACATGGCCGCATTTTACCCACATGCCTAAAAACTCATCTAACTAAAACTAAAATTATCAAGAGCCTGGATAAGGTGATTTTTCTTCAAAACGACCATGCGCGGGGCACGAAAATGTGATCGTTGAATTTTTTTGTAAAAAATAAGAGAACGTTCTTCGATGGGTTTTTCGCCATTTCTCGAAATATAGAAATAAAAAGGGTGGGACGTTCATTAAGAACCACCCTTTAGTATACAGTGTAATACATAGGGCTGGCGGATGAAATTAGATAAGGATTAAGACAGTTGTCGACCGCCATGGTCCTGACCGGCAATAGGTAGGTATCTGACACGTTGAGTGTATACGATAGGATTAGACGAGAGGATATAACTCTTAATTTTACAGAGATTTGAAATTTGAAATTTTGAAAACGTCACATCCCAAAAATTTCTGGATCAGTGATCTAGACAGAAGGGTGATCTGGGCAGAGGATAATAAACCATTGAGAAATGTCCGTAGTTTTTTCACAGAGAAAGGAGATCCTATTCTGCATCATTTCAGCCCTTTTCTAGCTCTTTTGGGGTCGAAAGTTGCCGCTCCCTTATTTCCCCTACTAAGAAATCACCGCACTTACTCCATAATTGCTCCATAATCTGTATATTATACAAATGGTATTTGGAACTGAAGTGTGAAGTTTTAATAGTGTTTTATGTAATGGCAATCGGTTTTTAGTAATCACACAACTTGTAATTACTTCCAAATTAATCAGGGGAAGCCAGTGAGCTCCGACACGAAGCCTCATCACCCGTTTGAACTGGTTAAACTTATCAAGAAAAAAGTTGACTCGAACGGATAGAAGTTGAAGGTGATCACGGAAGGGTCTTAGGACCAACTTTCCAACGAGGTCACAGACGTCGGATGAACCAATTGTTCTAACGCTGGCCGCAAGCACGAATGGGCGTTCCTAGCATCGCTTCACCGCTTCTTTTGAATCTATAATGTGATGAAATTCGATTGAATTTCAATTATGAACGTTCGATACGGGCTACTCCTGAGTATTTCCCTATTCCACATGAATTCTGCCTTTTGGGATTAAAATAAGACACACTGCCCGATATTATGAAACAATTCGTCATATAGCTTGCTGGATTATTGAGTGAGCAACTATCAGACCTTGTTATCGTGTCAATATTGTTCTATCTGCATGATCAAAACATGGTACCTACCTTCGAGATGGGATCCTCTCCATTAACGTTAACACTGGAGTCCGAATGAAGTAGGATTAACAAGATTGCAACCTGTGATAACACTAGAAACCGCCAATCAACATACCTACGCTTGAAGCGCATAATCCTCGATCATACTCTCTATACTCCTAAAATGAATGAATCGATCACACAAGATTAATAGAGACAAAGCTCCTCTAAATGGCTTCACTTTCTGTTGCTGCGTCGAACAATTCCGTCAAACAATTTGTCCACACATGGGAAACTCATGCTCTACAGGTTTCGGAGCCTCCGCCGAGCATCAGCCTTAGTGCCGCGGTATGCTAATAACTGCTAATCCCATATTAGCCGTGATTAGCTAATATTGGATCTCCGACTTTATTCGGCGTAGCAATATATAGGGAGTTGAATTGATAGGGTATACTTTTGGTTTATTATCTTCGATAATGAACCTTTGAAATCGCCCAAGAAAAAAAAAAAATATACGCCCACATCAAAGGTTGTTGGTTTACTTATAAATGAGGGGGTATATTTTTTTAAATATATAAATACTTGCGATTTTGCCATTCGTATGGCGTGGTAGATATTGTTACTTCGATGTAGGGGAAAATACCAACAGAGAACGGCTGTTTGCACATCTGAGGCTCGCAACACCCCACCAGGGCAAAGGCAAAATTAGGTTCTGGTTTAGGCACAGGAATTATCATTTGGAAAACTGAGACCTATCTACTGTAACAGTGAATAGTGAAATTGTACCAGACTCGTTGGATTACCTCAATTTAGCTAGTTGTATTACGGTGCATGAATATAATGATGGAAAGTTTTAATGGCACAGGAGTATTTTTAACGAGGTAACTTCCTATGCAAGTAGTGTTACCCTATTAGTAAGTAAGTTGAAATTATATCAGGAAATAGTGGTAAGTACTCTGGGTGGCAGGGTCGATATGAATAATTGGATACACACCGAATTAAAACAGCGATACAAATAGCGACCATTGAATCCCAATAGTCAATACGGCATTCATGTTTGATCTGTCGTTCACTGTTAATGAGAGATTCGACTGCTAGCGAGAATTTGCACCACTTAGGGGTATTCGGCCAATTAACCGTACAATATACTCGTAACTAGTCGCATAAAGCATCCCAAATCAAGCTTTTGGGCGTAATTATCACCATTCTCCAGAGGCAACCAATTTGGGTATACCTTCGTTAACGCCCGCATCTCTACGAACAAAAAATACCCGAGCTTGCGTAACTGTGGTGGTTAAAAATAATGATCAGTGCACGCGGGTTTTGTTTATTGACTGTCTCGTGTGGTCCTAATGAAACGGACTTCCAAAACTTATATTCCTCACTTTCTTTCCTTCTACTTGTACTTTTCAAGATTTTGTTGGTTTGGAGGCAACGATACCCACAGTGTAAAATGATTAACGAGATGAACATCCTATTCCATAACTGAGTTTCATGGTTATTAGATTGAATTGTTGTTGCAAATGGAAGGTCGAGGGCTACACACGTTATTCTAACATTTCATCATAGTATTTCATTAGATTTCGTACCATCAAAAACTCATAGTTGTAAATCCGTAATTTTCCAAGTATAGTTCGCAGAGAACGTTTGTTGTCAGTAACAACATAGTGGGTCATAGTTACAATCCCTTTATACTTCATATCACAGTCATCAATTGGAAATCTTCACATTGAATACACTAATCAACGTTCTATAGAATCCTCTCGGATCATCCACCTAATCATTGCAAGTCTCCTTGCTCTTTCAACTTTAAATCTCGTTTGAAATCCGTGAAGCTCATTATAGCTCCTTCAACGCACAACAGAGTTTTCGTTTATGAACAGAGAGGGAGCTGAATCAACTTACCGTGCCTGAATCTGACAGATTGTACTATCAAACTTTCAGCGACTGAAGTTGAATCGTTGGTTGACGGAAACCTGAATAAGGAAGCTGGTCAACAACACTTTCCTCTTGTAAGAGACCGATATCACAGATCAACAAACTTTCAACTGATACCGAAAGGTCGGCGATGAAGTGTGAGTAGCAGCTGATAATCTCGGATTCAAAGTTGAGATATATAATTAATGGGAAGTTGGAGAACAGGGATAGAATTCCAACGAGGATTGAAGAAGCAATGGGTTGGATACGTTCATGGTGACAGTTAGAAAAATAGCCCTGATTTTCAGCTCAAAATATCAGATCAGGTATTTTAGGGAATTGAGAATACTCTGGCGTGACGACAAAACAACAAAATTCCTACATAATTCGGTAAATAGCATTCATATAACACCTTTTGAGACGGTGAGATTGAGGTCCTTTGATCAATTAGGAGTCAAATTTGAATTGAGGGGTACAGAGCACATAGGGTGTAAGTGACATTTTTACCAAATCTAAAAAATCGATATCAAAGTTCGATAACCACGACGATTCGATTGTAATGTTTTGTTATGATTTATGATTTGGCAATGTATAATTTTACTCCATATAATTCGGTTCATAATACACATCAGGTGTTTCATAGTACACATTAGCTGTTCATTCCTACAAAAATGTCAAGAAATATTTCAGTGTCAAGAATATTTCAGTGGAAATAGACGATTTTTTCAAATACTCTTGTTTTCCTTAACATGGGTTTCCGCGATTTCGTCGCGAGTGATTTAGTTCGCAAAAATGTCACTTATACCCTTTGTGCTCTGTACCCCTCAATTACAAGTTGAGGGTATTAAGAGGAATGGATATAATGTGTTTAGTAGCCAATATATAGCCAGTATCAAGTTTTAGGATATAAAAATTAACCGACATTTAAGTTTTGTAAAGCGGAGGAAGAAACATTTGAGAAGAATCGAGCACCAGATCAACAATAATTACAGAGAGTTTTTTGTTCCTTGGGTATAGTTTAGGCTTGTCATAAATTTAACGCCTTTGGCGTGGTTCATAGTTAACAACGCTAAAGGCGTTAAATTATTTAAATGTTTAAATCTCGGATACATTGTAGTGATTTTTGAGCTTTCTTGACTGATTTTCGAAATTCTGACTAAGCTACGTTACCCGGCGTGGAATTTTGAACAAGAAAGTGTCTAATTTCATTTTGTTCAAATTCTGGGTTAGGCTGTGTTGCGTATTTGGATTTGGATAGCGACGATTTGGATTTGAATTACTACCCATGTCAATTATACAGGGTGTCTAGTGTAACTATGTAACAAACGCAGGAAATCGATTTTGCAGGTAATTTGCAACAAAAAATGTCTCCATTCGAGTACGTCACCATTCGATTTAGGTTGAAAATATGCTTGATATGCCTGAAAATACACGTTTTTTTCGCATACAAACTCAAATTTCTTAAATATTTCCCCCTAAAAAAATAAAAAATAATTATACCGTTGGAAAGCTTAGATTCTTGGCATGTTTTCCCTATGGAGTGCCCGGCGAATGACCTCCGTAATAACAAAGCGAACAACTAAAGAAAAAACGGTGATTTAAAAAAAATCTTCACATTTTGGACTTTGGCCATCTTTTCATCAATGAGTACTGTCTTAAAAAATCGGGTTGTATATCAGGGCGATAGCAAATTTGATGCTCTTTCCAACGGTATTCTCAACTTTTTATTTTACATAATAATTTAAGGGAGTTAAAGCCGTTTTACTGAGACAAGGTCGACTAGAGGAAAAAAAATCTTAAAAGTTATAAAAACTTGGATTTTTAGTTGAGTAGGAAAAAAACTCTAGGAGGCATTTTTTGTTGCAAATTACCTGTAAAATCGATTCCCTGAGTTTGTTACATAGTTACACTAGACACCCTGTATATCTGGCTCGTTCCATCCACGGGGATGGTCAGCCATTCTGAAGGTTTGGAATAAAAATTGAATAATGTGGTCGCTTTGTGATGGGGAATGGTTGATAATGCACCACCCGCTCAACCTGATCAGTTCAAGTTCTGGGTGAAAGGGGGCTTTCAGGCTCGTGCGGGAGGGCGATGATAATATAGTAGGCCGGGGTAGGTACTGTAGTATGCTGAACGGGAATGAGGGCTATCGCTCGGCACAATCTTGCGTGTTCATCAGCCTGAGGAGGCAGTGCCGTGCTAAATAAAGACCGAAGGCGACGGTTTGATGAAATGGGAGAAACCGCGGTGGATCGAGGATGAGGGTTTTATGATGGAAGCAATGGCGATGGTTTTCGGTTTCATTCGCGAGCTCTGTCGAGAGCTCAGGAGTTATTAACGCGATGGATACTCGATATTCATCAGGGCCGTTTCAACAGCGATATTTTCGGAAGGTCAAAGTAAATATATCTACGTCCAACTTTACTACAGGCGCCAGCTGCCTTCTACGTCCTCGTGTAATTCCAATAAACAGCTACCCTCTTTATACTTTGAAACATAAACTCAACTGGTTTGATACCCAATCTGTGGTTCGTATTACACTACCATGTCAAAATTGTTTATATTCACTCTTTTGACTAAAAAATTACGTAGCACCGAATTTGATCAATTCAATAAGAAATAGAAAACCCCATTGTCAATATGATGGTTTCGTATTGGGGAAGGGTTGGAAAAGTAGCTACTCGAGCATGTCTTCGTAGCAAGCAGCTTAAAAATCGACTGGAGCTGAAACAGTTCCTTCTACATTGTTTCTTGTCAAAATTCGCCGAAACTCATAACCCTAACAGTATTAGATACTGTGCAATTCTGCACAGATTCTGTGCAATTTTTAATACCCAAAAATAAGAACGTCTGAGGAAGACCGATAGTGGGGGAAGGGGAATGTGCTATACGTTTCCTTTGCTGTTAAGATATTCTTGACTATATTCAGGCCATCCAGATAATCGGGTATACTTGCGAATTTCCCTACTGAAACATCTCATTTCTGCCTACGTTATTTAGCTTTACTAATGATCCAATAGTCCGACAGGGAAAATAGATTTTACACTCTTCATATGGAATTGAATCGGAAGATGTGAAATGCTGTGTTTGGAAGCGCTTGGCTAAAATTACAGAGTCATAATTACGATGATTACGATTACCCAAGGATGATTTTGAAATTGACAAAATAAAAGGCGACGTTTTCTGGCTCATGGGAGAAATACGTGTGCAGCCTTGCGGGAGGTAGCGGAGTCATCTAAGTGGGAGGAGCCTGGGAGCAGGTGTGTTCCTAATCCGTCAGATTAATATTTATGAACAGGCTTTAAACATCAATTAATTCACGACGAACCTATGGAATACGTTATTAGAGACGGTATGAATTATTCGATCGAAATATTAATATATGATCCTCAACCTCCTCAGACTAAAACGGATTATTAATAATCCTCGAATTTTTATGATTAAGAGAATCTTAATAAATCTGACACCAGCCGCTTTAATGTAATCAAAACACCGCGGAGGGACACAAGTTTAGTAATTAAAAGGCTATAAGTCTCTCTCTGGAAAGGCCCTCAAGTAAGGGACTCGAAAAGGCTTAATGCTCGTTTGAGGTGCACCCACTGAATTGGATGTGAAGAGGTGAAACACCAAGTAGAAACAGTAAAGGAGCTCGAGTTGAAAATGGAAGTTGAAGTTGAAGGGGGAGCGGGTAGAGACTTGAACCACTTCATACAAACTCTAAACAGTCAGAAACCACGTAGGTTTCACCGCATAACAACCGACGTTAAGTTGTGAGCACTCGGGGAGTAGCCACTCCGTTATATTCACGACAGCCGCATTTGAATGGCATCGATCTAGAATGGAGGTCAGGTTTTCACGTTTAGTCTAGAGTAGATTTTTACTCATTAAATACATGCTTATTATACTAGTTAACTCTCTTATCGCACCCACCGGGATGTATGCGACCCCGATGAAGTGTCTCTGTGTTATGTGGCGAAAAGAGGGATTTTGGAAAATCTTAACAGACAATCCACGAGCATTTTAAGTTTCTATGAAAGGTTCGGCACGAGAGTACGCGTTGCATGGCGTTGGGAGTGTGGTAATAATAGTCCATTTGGTTTATTATCTTCGATAATGAACTATTAAAATCGCCTAAGAAAAACAATTACCCACATCAACATTTTCTGGGTTTACGTTTCAAGGTACCTACGTAGATTGAGAAAATCGAATGGGCACGTCCGCGGCACTTTGCCCAGTTAGCGTTATGCTAAAATTACGAAATTTGGTTTACGGGTCCCAACCAACCTCACAATGATCCTAGAAACTTTTCATAACCCTCGGTCGATGGGAAGGGTTAAAAACGAGTTTTGAAATTTCGAAACCGTCATATCTCGAAAAATTCAAATTGAACGGCGTAGTACCTACGTTTTTGCAGACATTCAAATAGAATTTAATTTCTTTTTTTTTTAAGAACATCAGAAGCTTTGTACGACCAACCGTTCGTTCACATAGAGGGCTCAAAATTTACCATTCACCAAAATTTACCAAAATTTACATATAATGTGGAGGAGCAGATCAAAAGTCGTCAACATGAGGGTGAATCATGCGACAGCCTGTCGGGGCAACGTTCTTCAAGTGATACAGCTAATTCGAACAGCACATGATTTTGAGATATCGAGTTGATTATTAATAATTGATAATAATAAATAACTAATAATAATTAATAATAATCAATAAAAATAAATAATAAATGATCTACCATTTAGTGATTTAGACAGAAGGGCGATCTGCTCTAAGAAGATAATAAACTGTGCCAAGAATTTGCAGAGTTTTTCCTGTAACGGTAAATGGTAAATAATTTCATTGACTCAGTAACTGGTAGAGGACTGATCCAAGGACATTTTGGTTTTTTTTAACCATTTTATACAATTTAAAATATTATCAAACGTGTTTTTAAGGTTCATTCCTATATTTTGTGGAGCTCTGTTCTGTAAAAAAAATCCGCTTATCCCTACGTTTTGGACACAGACTGTGATACTTAGTAAGTAGGGTCGTACCTGGATGTGTTAAGAGAGGTGTTGTATCAAACGGATTTCACGATCAAGCAGGTAAAGTTGAGTTGATACAGAGCGAAAGGTGTTAGTTAGAATCTAATGAAAATTCCATTCGTCATATCCACAAATAACTGGGGCTTGTAGGTGCGTACAAGCTTCATTTGACGTCCTCTCCACTTCAGTTTTGCTATGGAGATTGAATTACTATGCCCTGTGTGGCTGGGGACTAACTGGGTTCCCTTTGACGACCGACGAGAGACTGGCTTCTCGGGTAATTAGCGATAGAGGGGGTGCGAAACTTTTGAAGCGCCCTGAACTGAGTCGGAGTGATTCCTGTTTCAAGTTATAGTTGGCTTAAAGAAGATTTTGTTTGGTTTATTATTTTCAGTAATGATTCATTGGAATCGACCAAGTTAAATTTCCCCTCTCAAAATTAGCAGCATTACAACTCAAGGTCGAATTTTAAAAAATCCGTCCGCGATCCACGCCAAAGTCTGAAAAAAGTCCTAAACTCTTCCATACGTCATTCAACTTGACGAATTACCTCTACCATAGACCATTTTCAAGAATACCCCGCGAAGTCAAGGCCATGTTGCATAGTCATCCCGACCCAGATTTCTTCATTACTCCCCTATCCCAATTAAGACATTCTGCTACAATAATTCCTTGTAATATCTGTGATTTATACAAGACCGTGCCAAGCTCCCACATCACCTATCCAACAATTTAATTACCACTTTTGTAATATTATCAATATTATTTAGTAGGTACTTAACGCGTTTGTTACGATGAATATTATTATTCATAACAAACGGATTATGTACTAAATAATTTCAACAATATTGTAATGGGGATTGCCCATATCTTTAACAGTGAACAATTTCTTAAAGTGCTCAATAAAACCTCACATTAGGCTTCATGTGACCTTTTACGGACTTAATTACCGCAAGAACGGCTTAGATTTACTTACTTCTAAAATCCTTGACGTTGAAATTCCCCTTTCCATTGTCCTGGATCTTTGTGTGGTTTGATGAACGAGGCTTGTGAATTGAAGGCGTTGAGTTCATGACTACTTCCTGATTACAGATAAGACCGGAAGATCTACTTCCAACTCCTTTACAATAGGAACGTCAAATTCAGGGTGACAAGGGTGGAGTTGTTGTCATGGCATCTCTGCTGCATTGGAATATGTCGATGTTTACCTTTTGCTTCTTTGTCAGTATTTGAGTAAATACGCTATCCTTGGTTAGATCCATAATTATCCTAAAACATAAGCCTAGACAGTGGACACTCACTATGCAGATTATCGAGAGCAGTGCTAAACAACAACCACCATGAAGGAGGGATTTTGGAGGTGAGTGATATAATTAACGGAACTACTAGCTGAAGTGTTCCTGAAAGGAGCTGTGTTGCTGAGATTGAGAACAGCAAGGAACTCCGCTATAATATTTCAGTTCTTGCTCTCGTATTGATAATGGAATGAAAGTAACATTAACTCTCTCCCACTGTAACAACAGAGCAAACTCGAGTATAGACCTCAAGTTTGTTTGATTTCACACTTAATTATTCTCTAAACCCATCGAAGGAGTTTCAACCAGATGGAATTCTTCCTTCCAACTTTGGTTGTCGATTCAGTTAAACCTGTCTCCAACTCGTGTTCTCAGACAATTATACGTGTTCCCTCTTCCGTATCGTCTGCTCAGCTTTTAATAGCGTTACTGCGTCTCATATTTGCAACTCTGGGGCTCCGTCCCGAAAACTTTTTGCCCGGAAATCGATCCCAGAGTTCCCCATCTCGAGCGGCTGGTTCTCTCGCCTCCGCCCTTATTAGATTTATTAGAGACCCGAGAGCTCCCCATTCTGAGTAATTACTGTTCTCGAAACGGGCCGTTCATCGTATGAGAGGAAACACAGTGGTGTTTTCCACGATTCGACGGCCGAGTTTCGATCTGCAACTTCACGCGATCCTCTTGGGGATGGAATTACATTGGGATTTGTAATTGAACCGGACGTGTGAGAAATCGCTGGAGGGTATTTTTCCCATTTGAACGGTAAGATGCTTACACATGATCCTCGTCCGTCGAAATAATGTACACGAGTCTTTGTGTTAGTACCATTTGGGTGGTTGTGGATCGTGCTGAGTGATTTTAGAGTTACTGAAAAAGAACTGTTCTCTCCTCAACAGTCTAAAAACTTCTCAAACTAGAAAAACATCTTCACTAATTTCAAATGAATATTAATTATATACTCAAGCATTACTTTCTTGTCTCTATAAATACCTTATAGCCCTTTTTTGCCTCTGCCTATTCACGTGTAACCATATAAGCACTTCATGTCATTTGTCTATGTTCCATGTCTATCAAACGTTGTCATCACATTTGAGAAGAAGTACATTTTCACCCTCCAGAACCAAAATATCCACTAGCGTTTTGGAACACACTGAAAAATGTGTCTGCGTGTCTTTCAATCGGTGACTGTCTCTGTGTCGTAGGAAGAAGATATGGTTTAAAATTTTGTTTACAAATGCACTTCTGTGACATCCACGCTGCATATACAGTTCTAAACTGCCCATTTTAATGAAATTGCAGGTGTTTTAAGAGTCGGTCGCTGGATGGACCCATTAACGAGATTGAAGTTAACTCCGCCTACGCGCATATTCAGTATTGACTTGTACGTTTCACGTCTGAGTTCCAATTCCGTTTTAACATCAGTGGTTGTTCTGTGATGATCTATAGGGTTCCAAATGTGGAAACCGGGCAGCATTTAGGAAGACGTTTTAACAATGTTTATGCTGGTAGGCGCTAATCACTTAGAACCGAACTTTGTCCCCTGTAGTGGGTTAGTTCCTCTGTGGAAGGATACTCCATATTGATGCCCACTTCCAAATATAATATTAATCATTCATTATAACATGGATTAAAAGAATCTCCACGAGTAGATAATTCCCATTTTCTGAGGTTTCTGAGGCATTTGAATGGTGGTTGACTACCAATGCAAATGGTAGTCTACCATATATGCTGTAATGCGAAAAAATGTAGTACCTCTTGTACAAGGCGTTAGGTGATCATACTGGAGCTGTACAGCTTCACATGCCTTGATCTGAATGTTACATACTAACTAAATTTTTATTCTAACAGACTGATTGTACCACACTTTTTAAGGGGCCACAATTACAAGAGAGTAGTGATCAACTTCATTACATAATATAATATTATTATAACAGCTGTTCTCGTCATAGTCTTTTCCACAATATGATTTCCTCCTTTACTTCATGCAAGGTCCTCGCAGAGAGGATAGTGGAAAGATTGACCATTACAAACGGGCAGACCACCGCAGGCACTAATTATATTCCGAGTAATAGCATTACAAAAGGTCATTGAGGAGGGTCGTGTGAAATTTTCGAGTGTAATTTGCCCATCGAATCGAGCAAAACGCTAGTTGTTTTGCTTCCACGCCATTCTGATTCCGTGGATGGTAATTATTTGGAATAGGGGCGCTTGGAAATCCTATAAATTGAATAAACAATTAAAACGAGGAAACGAGATGCTGGCTCTAGGATGAGGATACTGAATGAGCCCGTCATTCTATTGCTCGTCTATCTCGCGCCTTCTTACAACTAACTTGTTAGTTGTTGCTCTCCTGTTACATCAAATGTAACAGGAGAGTACTCTTAACAACTTAGGGAATAAATTTTATTCCCTTCTAGTTATTTTTAATGTTATCCCTGTCACCACCTGCACTCCACTTTCATCGATTTGAACTCTTCACCCACGCATAAAATTCTAATCGAAAATCATTAATGTAAATGTATTAACTTTGCCGTCAAATTCATATTTAAAATGCAAGTTATTTTCTATCTTTAAATTCATATGCAGTCCATACATTCCTGGGTCTAAACTGATACTAATAATTATTATGAAAGTAGTTAGATATTGGACCATTATTATATTGAATCATAGATCATTTTACCAACCAAAAGATTAATTGTAAGATAATTGTTTTAAATATGCTAAATTATGTTAACCAGCAGTAAGATAATTGTTTTAAAAAATCGCTATTTACAGTCGAAGTCGAGCAAAACGAGGCCCTATCCTATGACAATACGTCTTTTGTTTCGTCCTGGCAACTAATAAATGGTGTAGGAGAAAATGAGGTCCTCTCGAGGGGTTGGATGGCCAAAGACTGATGATCGCTGATTAGCACGCGAGGTGGGGGAAACGTCACAAGACTCAGGGAAAAGGTCAGAGTTGGACACTGTCAGGGAAGATTGAACTCAACAGGTGTCAGCTGTAGGGCTCCTACTCCTGCGAAGCCCTTCAGTCCTCGGGCTCCTACGTATTTGAGACACTCCATTCCCCATCAGAGCTCCAACGTAAAAAGCCATCCGAGTTTAGTCACTTCGAGGTGATCGATCACTTCATTAAACCTCGCCTCTTAAGTAGAGAAATAAATCCTGTTGCCTTTTGAACACAGTTTGTTCCCTTTCATGTCGATCAACGTTTTCCTGATACTCTGCCAAACACCTTCCTTAAGTATAATTTTAGCAAGTTTGATATGAAGAATTCAATTTAGATTCATATGAGACAGCATTTCTGTCTAGATCGCTGTTCTATATACAATATCCTTGTGATACAATATCCCTAACTATACGAAATAAAGGGAGATATGTAATATTATGAGCTGAAATATTGTTCGAATAGGTGACCGTAAATTATTTAGAACTAATATTTTTCTGTGGTTTTTACTTGTACCTACCAACGTCGACAGTAATTTTAAACTAGAAGTAATATCGAGTTCGGAGATACTTATCATGTCTACGGGAAGAAGGTTATTTAGCATATTTGGTATTATTGCCTAGGTAGTCACAAGTAAATATAAATTATGTAAATACAAATTAATTCCAAACAGATCATAACAATATAAATGTTTCAGTTGTCATTTATGTGAATGAATTATAGACCATCACTTAGCTAGTTACAGACCCTCCGTTCGGAGATGAACGTCTAGTCACCTATTTAGACAATATTTTAGCGCATTAATCCAGTTGTTTCGTATAGTTATGGGACTCGCAAGGATGTTCAGAAGAGTGATCTGTACAGAAGATAACAAACCTTACTGGAAAAATGTGCAGATTTTTATAATTCGATTTTCTGATGCTACGTATCTTTAAAACGTTAACCTTCAAATTTTGATGGGGTGAGGGTGGTAATTTCGTTCTTGATAAAGTCCAATGGTTTATTATCAACGATAATAAACAAAACCGTTGGCTCGGAATGAATCCATGAAAACGAGTACCACACTCTTCTCATAACCACTGCTAGATTTTCTCTATAATGGAAACGAATGAAACAAAATTTAATATACATATTTTATATACATGTATATTTAATATACATATTGAAGCCACAAGAGTTATTATTTGTATTTAATACAAACTGTTTATTCTTACTTCCCACCCATAGCTTCTTAGCCCGACCATTGCTGAAATCTAAATCAGTAAACTCATGTTGAGTATGTCTCCACCTACATAGATATGTCTCATATTCTCCCTGTAAAATATGTGTGTTGTTTCTCAAGTAAAACAATATAACGATAACAGCAGAACCTGGGCTTATTCATCTTAAAGTATAAGACCTAAGTAGGCAACATGTCAAAGTGCAGCTTCATACAGTGAATAGCTTAGAAATTAGCTGTAGGACCACTCAGATGATGCGGGGCCTGGGTAGCGTCAAGTTAATGTCCAAAGGCTATATACAAAATTACATCTTCATTGTTCGAATAGCTTTGAAATTAGCATTAGGAGCCACTCAGCTGATTCTGGGCATGTCCTGCTTGAAGTGTAAGTCCTTGGGGAGGCTACATATTACACTGCAGCTTCATAGAGTGAGTAGCATAGAAAATAGCTTGGGAGCCACTCAGCTGATCCGGGGCCTGGGCAGCGTCAAGTTAAAGTCGTAATTTCCTTTTTTTCTTTCTCTCTAGCAAAAGTTTGCGAAACCCCCAGCGGTATGAGATATCTATGTCTATCTTTCTCAGAAAATATATTTTTTTAATGTTCTACCTCCACAAGCTCTCTTGTTGTGTAGAAGACTAAGGCATTATGTCATAATTACCATACACTAAAAAATAATGGACCAATCATTCTCGGGGTTCATCAAAACGGCCTGTAAAACTTGTTATGTATACATTGTACATCACCTCACCTCTCACTGACTCGAAGTAACTGCTGTTCTTCATCCTATTCGAACTACACGCGTAAAATCCTGTAGGTAACGGTTCACCCATGTGCAAAAGAGAATTCCGAAGCCTAAGGGAATCCGACCTGGTTACCCACCCCAGTGATCATCGAATTATTGAGACTTTAGATTCCCCGATGGGTTATAGTTGCCAGAAAACGGGTTCGAGCGGGCAGAGAGGCGTGTGATGTGACCTGAGAAGGCAAACATCACTCACTCAATACTTCCTTCTTGTTTCGCTTCATCTTTCATTATTCCCCATCCACCTCGCTCCCTCAGGAACGGCAAATTAGTTCCCGTCAGCTCCATCCTACCTCCCTAATTGGTGGGCGAGGAAGATGTTTGTTTGTTATATCACAAACTCAAAAGGCTGAACGCCGTGAAGGTACACATTTACAGTGTTCTTCATTCTCCGTTGAAATATCCGACATTGACCTCACCAAAACATCTAGATTCCATCCCTCATCTCAACTTGATGGTTCTTACGTGGTTTGGTGGTTCTTCAATCCAAGACACGTACAATCTGGGAATCAAATTTTGAAAAATTTACTCCGTTTCCAGTTCCCCATGTATTCAATTTTTCTGTTTGGGATATTTGCATGATAATTGCGTAATTTGGCTAGTTTGGGCCTATGGGATCCTAGAAACGTTTTGTATCCAGCGATCATTGGGAAAGAGTGAAATAAGGAGATTGACAATTCGAAAATTTTGTCACTCCGAAACTTTCTTTCGCTAAACAGGTGTTCCTAATTCAGGTTTCATTACGCCAGTAAATGTAAAAGCCGACCTACAAAGATATTACAAACAGAACCGTGGTCTATAGAAGATAATATTCTGGACATACGTACTGGGCTGGGAATTTCCTACCCAACGCCACAATACACGTAAAAGTGTTGATACCGTGCGTTTTAGAATGGATAAGCGTGAACGTCCGGTGCCCTTCATATATATACAGCTCAACTCGTTATTTCAACATGATATAGATGCCCCTTCCGGCCCGTCTAGTGAATTTATCGCTTGTGCCCGTGGGAAGGTAAAAGCGGGAATACGGTAGGCGCCGGGGTCTCCCATGGGGTTCGCTCTCGTATTGAAATTTGGAGCTCATCGATCCTTGGAGCAACTAGCGGCAGAAACACCTTTGAAGAGAACTCTGAAACTGGGCGGAGCGCGGAATCAACGGAAAGAAGAAGCAAACGAAAGGCGAACCGTCGATGTTGATAAAGCCGAATCAAATTTCAACACCCTCCTCCCGCTAGCCTCTTGGATTCCTTTTTCAACCAATCTTACTGGTGAAACCTTTTTCGGGTGGTTTGAAAAAGGAAATTCTCGATGGAAAAAACACTAATCAAGCCCAAGGTTTATTCTATTGGTTCAGGCTCAATTTCCGAGAGTGTCTGAAATACGACCAACACGGTTTTTCATATTTTTTTCGGAAGGAACACGGTGGTAATACGGTAGGCGCCGGGGGTACGACATTCGATTCAAAAGCTGAGGCAGAAATCTCCCAAATCCCTCAAGAGTAATTTTTTAACTCAATGACAGGATCTTCTGAAAGGGGTTCCTGCGGCTCCATTTGCGCCTTTGGTGGCAGAAATGGTACTGGCAAAAAACCCGCTCAATATCGTTATCTATAATTTTTAGCTTATAACGTCGACTACCTAGTTGTTGGCTGAATAACTTTCACTGTTCGAAAGGCGAATCTGTGAAATTAATAGTTATATGGAATATTAGGTTTGGTCGTTATAGTCCATAACTGAAATTACTGTTTGTCTAGACACGTCGAAAAATAAGTTGTTGAAAGAGAAAAATTGATTTTGGATGCCTACAAATATAATTAGTACCCATCCAAGAATTGGAGTTAATAATGATGAAAATTCTAAAACACGGGTTTGCCCTTAGAGCAAGTGTAAGGTTGCTGAAACCAAAAATTGATGAAAGGACTCTGATTGTTAATCAACGCCATTAATCATCTCATATCTAAAATTAATGTCGGTTATAGCTATAGCGGCGCCGAAATAAAACAGCAACAGGCGACGTTCCGTTTTTGTCTTCGCGGTCGATTGAGCATTGTGGGCTGGTTCTCCTCAAATGGCTGAACCTGCTGTTGCGAGCATTCATACTTCGATTCCGGGAAGTTCAGGTTATCAGCTCGTAGGCTTCATTATGTCGGACACGATCAAACTTTCATTTATCAGGCGTTAATCAGGTATTACAAGGCGTTTCCGTCAGAGGTTGACCCCATCGATTGCGAGGCGCATGAACGGAATACGGAATCCAAATTATCGTTTCATTGTATGGTAACGTTGGTTGACTTTGGAAAAATACATAAAATCATAAGGGATTATGTGTAAACCAGCTAAGTGAATGCCTTAAATCATAACCAGGTCGCACTTACACCATGTAACGAAAAGATTTACAACAAAATCCAGCATGTACTGTCACAGTATCTGTCACGTACTGTCAAACATCGTAACTCTAGGCCATCTCACAGTGAGATGGCCTAGAATTACGATGTTTAACACCGACTCACGGTGTTTGGTGAGGAGAAACTGATGGAAGGACTACGACAGACCTTTCTAAACAAAAAAAGAACCCTTATCATACTATATAGTTCAAGATTGTATTCATTTTGGTTTTGCATTTTCAATAACAAACCATATAAAACAACAAACAAAATAAAAGAACTTTGCAAATTCTCGACATAATGGTTGTTTGTGCTGATCACCCTTCTGTCTCGATCACTAAATGAAAGATTAAGTATTATTATGAATGATCATTAATTATTAATAATTATCATCAAGTAGGGTAAATTACTAATTATTAATTTATGAATTATTGTTATTTTTCGCACGACTATGCATAGAGATTGATAAACACTATTTTCAAGACTACCCAGGGAATTCTTTCACAATGACAGCTCGACCTTTGAACCGTGACAAATTTATCAACCTCAGGCCAATTTTAATACTAGGGGAATAGTTGTTTGAAACCACACATGGTTTTGAGATAACGTGATAGCTGAACGTAGACAGATACAAGTAATAACCCATATTATCATACAGGCAAATAAAATTAAATTATGAATAAATGACCATTTATATAATTATTCTATTTTAAATTAATATAATTATTTCATTTGTATTTATTGTATTTGTATTTCATTTGTATTTGTATTTGTAATTATTTCATTATTTCATTTGTAATTTTTATAATTATTTACATAATAAAATTGTCTCTATTTACATTGATCGTAATGAGGTAGGTCAAGAGTTTAGTTAGAAACTTGACGAGCCTATCACCGTTCAAGTAGGTGACCGTCTGGTATTTTAAGGACTTGCATCTAAAGGATTGCACTCGGCGTAAAGGATTTTCGTTTCCGGATGTAGGCCACACCTTAATTACGAACTTTTCATCCATATTATTCTTATTAGGATACCTTTTAGAAAGAAGGAACTATAAAGTTGAAAAGAAAATGCCATTTCCATTGTGTCCGCTGGGTGGATTCGAACTGAAATCTCCTCTGAATGAACACATCCACTCCCTCGGGGAAAACTCTTTCCCCGCTACACCGGAAACCCTCGATAGGAGAGAAGAAAAAAGACAAAAATAAATACGCTGTTTCCACTGCGATGGTTCGCATTGCGTAGAGCCAAGCTCTTCTATTGTACGGGTGGTGGGTTGTATTGATTCACCTTTGTGAAGCCCGGATCCATCTCCTCTCAAATCCTCATGCTTTTAACACCAACGGGATCCAAAGTGACAGTATACGTAGACTGAAAGGACGTTTCGGTATTTGAGGTGCGGGTTATCAGGGCACTGATTGTTATGAATCGTTTGTGGAAGTGGTAGATGTTGAAAGGAAAAGGTGAAAATCCTCGTCACGCGAATATAAAATGAACTAATGACAATGAAAAGAATGAATAAATACTGAGGTTGTATTTTTTAACCATCTGATTCAATGGGTCAGTTTTCAGTGAATAGGAGTTATTGGACCGACATTTCGAACGTTGTTCGTTGTGGCTGTGCGTGACATGTCTGGTTTTAACATGGAAAGCCAGTTCAACGAGGGTATTTCAAAGTTGAATGAGAACTATATTCTAACCAATGTAACATGTTTGGGTAGGTTAGGTGTTCGTTAGTTGTAAATAAATTACTATTCAGCCGATGCATAATCATTTACTAATTTCCACATTCTTTTTGTTAATTGCCAATATGTATTCCACTTCAAAAACATTACCTAATAATGTTTATACTGAATATTTCTATAATATCCAGCAGTAAAGAATTCAGTAAAGAAAGTGAATATTCATCAGTAAAATTGAAAGCTCTCGTACTTTGAACTGTCTGGAGTAGAAACTGTTGTAAATAACTCCTTTGCTTTGAGAAGCCTTGACCGCTCCAACATCCCTTATATTCATACTGAGGGCTGATTATGAAGTGTTGCGGTTGGGTTTCACTTTCCATCAAAGGGCTTTTCAATTATGTAGGCCCCATCAAAAACCCTTTGTTGCCGATGACACCCCGGTGTAGACTCGGGATGAAGAAAAATCCTTTCCCGGATGATCACTTGATGAAAATGTTGAAATATCTGCTGTGAACGCGGGAGTAATCTCCTTGGATCCCCTCAACCCGAAGTTGTTCGAGTAAAAAAGCCCGTTCGAAGGGATCACGTCTGGTTTCGATTTTCATTTTAATATCGACTTTGAATACTTATCACTCACTTCTCGCTCTTTTGCAACATTAAACAGATCACTCGGTTTCACACGTTACAGCTGTTCGTTTTGTGATTTCCTTGTAAGTGTGATATTAGAACTCACCTGATGAAAAGGGGTTATCTGCGTGCTATATTTTCACTTTACCTAGTAATCTCACCGACCTCCCTAAGTCCCTTCCTGGAATATTAAATAATTTAATATATGTATGACTTACTAAATATCGAGTACTTAATTATTACTCGATATTTATTAAGTCATACATATTTTGCCAAAATATACACATTTAGCGTGCTGGCGTGGGTGTTTACCGGAAAAATTCATACATCCGGTAGGGAGTTAATTTTTTTTTTTTGTTAGCGTACTGGCATGGGTATTTCAAGGGACTGATTAACCTGATGTATGGGGTCTAGAAGAAAATGAACTAGCTTTCAGACGAGAAAGCCAAAAGGGACCGACAAACGTGTTTTCGCAGAGATGAGCAACTTCTAGTTAGCCAAACGGCTGAACCGAATTCAATATCGTATGGGGTGCATCGACGCAGAATTTAACGCTCTTTAAGAAAGTAAAGCATACGACTATGATATAAAATCTCTTTATGACGCAGTGCATATTTCAACTCATTTGGGTCCAGGATACTGGTTTCCCGCCTTTCGGTCTTTGTTAGTTTTTCAGAGAACCATTCGATCTAGAAGCATTATTATGGTCTTAAATTAAAGCACATTGAATTGTCTTCAATTTCTTCTCTCATGGCCTTTATGTAAGACCAGTAGTTTGGCTGGTAGAAGACTAGAAGACTAACATAATATTAAATATTGCTCTTTTTGAAAAAAAAAAAAAAGGCCTGGTTTTGAGGAGGTCTATTTCTGGTTATACTTGGTCAACGGAGCTCTCATACCAAAGAAATTGAAGGGATGATTTACACTGCGTAACTGTTTTTTGGCGAAAAAAATAAAACTTTTGGAAGAAGTCTCCAGTTTTTCCAGGATATCTTTGCTATTCCACCTGGGTGCGAGTGGTACTTTTTTTCTCATGATCCTAAAAGGTTTCTTTTATTGATTATCAATATCTGGGTTAGGCCATTATTCGTCCCATTTTTCCTGAACTCCCAATCCACCAAAACCACGACGAATCCAAATAAATGGCTCACTCGTCCTGTTGAAGTTCATGTCGTACATCCCTGTTTGATTGAGTCTACCAGATAATACCTCATTCGGATGATCCTCTGGAAGACTCAATTATGGAAGTGGATAATTTATATTATTTACCCACTCGGTGACAGCAAGGAGCGAGATTGCCCGTAGGAAGGACTCGCTCTTCTACTCGGTGCAATAAATTGTGCGTCGGCATTCATCACTCTTGTTCTCAAATAGATTGAACAAAAGACTCGTGTAATGGACATTTTCCCGTTTGTACCGGAAATAATTATTACTATTCAAGTTACCATTCGTTTTGGAGTGACACATCCAATTTTTATCTCCTTGGTCGTGATGTCCGCCGCTTCCGACAATCACTCCATCACCTCAATGAAAAACTTCTATTGTGGTCGATTCCATTCTAACATAAGCTTCGAAATGTAAAGTTTGGCTTTTCCCATATTAATTTCAGGTGTTTTGAGTTGAGCACGTGTCTCTTTAGAGCGTGAAAGAGCTAACTTTTCACCGAGCCAACCGAGCGTATCCAACAGAGGATCCAACAGTGATATAGTCAAAAGAGGAGAATCTAAATGTTTCGCTATCAAAATTTATTGATAAATATGTTTTGCTTATTTTCTTCTTGATTTTCCAAAGACCGGACCTGCTGTGAAAGCGTCAACTGATGCATGTCGGAACGCCTTATCTTACACACCAAAATCTCATTAACGCCTCATTTTGTTGAAAACTTGAGTTGTTGAGGGCTGCTCTTACGTTTGCCCGTAACCAAATTAATTAAAAATTGCTTCAATTTATTTTGCTTGCCTTACGAACTATTTTTTTTTTTAAATCTTCCACTAAACTACCTTATTTATAATAAATTTGAATGTAGGTACGTTTTTATGGAATCCTTAGCGTTCCAAAATAGACTCGACAACCATCCTCCAAGTAATGTAAAATGTAATGGTCGCACCAGAGCGGAACTCACGGTAGAAAATGTACGGGGAAAGGTGAAAAGCTAATTGGACAAACAGTCGGCAAGGAACTCGGCCGGGAAAGTCAACAGTCTGACGAGCCTACTCCCTACTGTTGGCCTCTGGGAGGATATCAAACCCCCTGCAGGCGTGCCTAGTGGAATTTATATAAGGTCCAGTCGAGGATCTTTCAACAAACGCTATGTACAATATTATTGAACTGCCAGCGAATCGTAAATATTTCCAAGTAATTTTACATTATTTACTTGGTTTTAACGCAACGCAAAATGTTTGACTCTAAAAACATGTAATGCCTGCATTGTGGCAGTGACATTTCCGTTGGTTAGTTTTGCCAAAATCGATAATGATATAATACCTACATTAATATGAAGAGAGTAATTCATCGGAAAATGTTTTGTGGCCGTTCTGTGACCTCTGATTTTCGAATCGATCAACTTCGTTCTACTTCAGATCGATTATATGCGATCAAGTGGGATCTTTACAAGATCATTTTTTATATCCTTGGAGGTCTAGTTGACCCTGGTCTCTGAAGTTGGTTTTCCTCGGCCTCTGAGCAGTACAGTCTCAACATCATTGTCCATTTCTAATTCTCGAAAGTCAATTGCTTTTAATGAAACAATCTTTGGAAAATAGAAAACAAACAGAAAAGAAGCGTTGCTACGGAATCGAATGTGGTCTTTTGTGGCCATCATGTTCGTAGCATGCGGAAAAAAGGGTCTCGGAACCCCCAGTTCGCTATGTGCAGTGAATAAATGAATATCCCTCCAAGTTGACCCACGTCTTTCCAACCGCATCTTTCCCTCACATCCCATGCAGATAAACCTATTTCAACTCCCTCTTCAGCTACCTACTTTTTTCTCCCTCTCGGTTGAATGGAAACCATCCGGCGATAAAATGTTTCAAGTCAGATGTGCGCAAATCGTATTCGCTGTTGAGCATACACGTTTTTTTTTCACCATTATTATTGTACCTCACGGATCCGATTTGAGAACGGTTTGAAATACCTCTAAAGGAATCATCCAAATTATTATGAATGGCTATGACCTCATCACTAGCCAGATCCTCCAGCACCTACCCCGTAAAGCTATCGAAAAAATAGTCATGATCATCAATGCGGTACTTAATCAAACATCGATGTGTCCTTCAGCTGTGGAAGATGGCAGAAGTAATTATTCATTATGATTCCCGAACCAGACAAGCCGCCAGAGCAACCAAGTTCATACAGACCAATTTCACTTCTACCAGTACTATCTAAACTGTTCGAAAAATTGATACACAGAAGAACGAAAACTGATCTCAAAAATCGATCAAGTCCATCGGATAAAACACTTGAAGGGCTCAACTACAAGCTGCGTAAGGCCCTTCCAATAAAGTATGCTGAGTTCCTTCAATCTTACCTCACCAATCGTTACTTCAGGTTAAAGCAACTGGTGCTTATCAAGAATCTTCAAATTGAAACCATGAACGAAGCCATCAAGCTACAAGCCGTAGGTCATCTTCAAAGGTCTCACGTCAACGAGGAAGCTGTCCGACTCCTTGACACAAGTTATTTCACCAGAAGATTGAAGCGTACCACTCGAGCAAGCTCACGTGTGAAGCAATGTACCTAGTGAATGCAACATCATCTTGAAAATGAACAAAACTCAGTGATGTTTCAAAATAATATTATTAATGAATTTCAAAATAATATTGGTAATGAATTATTACTTGGAGCAATAAAATATTTAAAAAAAAAAAAAAAGATTTGTAATTTGAGTTTTAAAATTATTCGATAAACCAAGATATTCTTTGTGCATAAGAAAAAATCAGTTTCATCGTGGTAGCGGTTTCACGACTATTCCTACCGATATTACCTACTTATCGTTGTTTTCTGCTGTAATTCCAAAAACGCCAAATAAGTATCTAGGATATTGTTGGGATCGTCAACATAAGATATTGTCTTTTGGGATTTATTGTCCTCAAATTTCGATAACCACTAAAGTTTGCGTCTAATTTAATACTTTAATATATAAATGACGTATATATCTTTCTAGGACCTTCGCGTGTTAGTTCGTAATCTTATATCTATGGAATCTTATATCTGTTCTATATCTGCCTGCCTGCATAGTTTGAAATCAAGGCCTTCCAACTGGAGCCTGGACCGTTTTGAAAGCTACCTATATCTAATTACCTACTTTAACAAAAAACCGTGAGTTTTTCGTTGATTTTAATAACCTAGAATAATTCAGTCGTCAACAAGCTAGAGGTATAACATTTTTGACATCGATTCGATTGTAGATAATGTTTCCAACGTTGTTTCCCAACGTCGAAACCGTGCGGCATCACGATGTAACGGGTCGTAGGTGGAAAATTGAGGACTTTACCGTCTCATTTGAAACACTAAACTTTCTTGTACGGTGAGGTTTCGCTCGGTAGGTCATTTGAGACCTTTTCCAAAGTGATGGATGGGGTCGGGTTCAAACATCATAGTTAGCATTCAGAGTTGAACACGTAATAATGGCACAGACAGACTCAAACCTAGTCTATATAAGAACCTCCTAATCCTACTATTGTTTATGTTAAGATCAAGTTCCAGATTCTAACTTGAGCCACATTAGAATGTTCTACTCGTCTTGTTTCGATGAAGAACTAATGTAAAAGATTGCATGTAATGTATAATAATTTACATCATATTGGTCATTTGATTTAATCTACTTTAATGCGATATTTGCAACGTAACAGCCTAAACAACATCAAATGTTCCGAGCGGAATGGACCCTAAATTTTAGACCAAAATTATCTGAACTTTGAGGTTTACACAATGTAACACAATTGGCTAAATCTTGATGTTAGTTCATGTTCGGTGCTTACTCAGCGGACACTAAGCGTTGAATGGGCTAAAAATATCACTTGGTGTTTCGTGCCCGGTCGAATCCCGTTTGTCGATCACAGGTTGACAGCCAAGTAGCAGCACTTTAGATTTCGCGAACTCGGGACATATTTTACCTTTTTACGTCCAACCGTTTCAACCTTCAGATAAGCGAGTTACGTGAACCTCTACCAATTCGGAGGCGTTTGAATTATTCATGGATCTTCTATTCTTGGTCTGTTCTAATCAATACATTTCCCTCCGTTTCACGGCCCGTTGAAATATGACCTCGCAGCTCGTTGCCGTTCTGATTTGAAATATACCACCTCGACTAGATGGACAAAAAGAAACAGTAAGGGTGGCTTTTCTCCTGCGGAAACGTATGCTATTCGCATCCAACGTACATGCATACAGGAGACCTTTTATTAGAATCGTTATTCTACAATAGAATTCTCAAATTTGACTGTTGATGAAGGATTAATAATCTGGTTGTACTTGATATGCAAATATGGTTATATCAGAAAGTCAAAATATGAATATTAAATGAAGGGAGAACAAATGGAATGATTACATGACGAAATTCACACACATGATCCATTAGTTTGTAGTTTGTTTCATAATTGTACTAATCGAGGTCTCATTAATTTCCCTTGTGTTCAGTGGCTTAGTTGTCGATAGTCTGCTTTCTCCTAAACCCCAACCACCTTCTACACCTTTCTATACCGTTCGGTATTTGCTTTCCTTGATCGAGGATACATCAAATTCAACCGACCTGTTCCAATTCCAACAACTGATGTCAGCTCGTAAGCCTTGAAGAGCTTTGTCAACACAGAAGGCAACTGAAGGGTTCGTCCCTCGCATTTGAATGCAATTTACACTCCAATGGCTAATGGATTTGAATAGATGATCGAGCAACCAAGACAATTTACGTCGAACTCCAACATTGGAATTATTTATATATTATATAAATATCATTCAATTTGATTATGCTCGCCTGATTAGTTTTCTGGTGGGGGTCAAGTCGCGTCCTGCTGGTCAAAAGTCGGCGTCACTGAAACTAATTGAATTCGATTGATGGATCGCTCTTAACGGGGGTATTGGCCCTTAGTGTCCCATTGTCAACGTCCGGTCTTGAAGCACTCCATCATACACAGATCATAAGCGATGCTCCCTATAAATGGCGATTGATGGGCGAACAGAATAGTCTCACACTATACCTTCATTCGGTAGAACCCATCCATAGCAGCCACTATCTACGTACCTATATGGATTTGGGTACTAAATGTCTCTGATCTTTCACTTTCTATATACCATAATAAAATTATTCAATCAATGTAAATATTAACGTACAAAACTCGGCACTCTCCTTGGCATCACAAATTAAATAAATTATAAATATAATATTCATGTGTATTACCATCGCCATTTATTCATAATTAATTGTATTTAGCGATGCATGACAATAATACATAACAAGAAGTACCTACCATCCAAAAGGTTCCACATTACGAGGCACAAAAACTATCTCAGAACAAGAAACTTGATATCACAAAACCGTGTGTTGCTTGAAATAAGTACCTACTCGTATCTACTTGTAAAACTGTTCCCCAGTATGGAAATTGGCTCAGTATCTGTTGTTTGATTCACACTAAAGTGGACATATTTTTTCGGTTCTAAATCAACATCTATTCAAAGTTCTATACAAAACTATACTACCGTTCTATTTAAATCTTCTGAGATGTGACTAGAGGCCGACTAATCCCCACGGAGAGAAGATTATTTATATAATTAATTTTAATGATTGCCCATTCATTCAAGTCTTCAACTAGGAAGAGAGGCTGATCAAATATAGATTTCGGATTTAAATAAAGTGTAAGATAGAGTAGATATTGAAAACCTAGAGTTTAAAGACGTTGGTGGAGTGACGTGAGAAAATTTACCTTTTTGTGACCGCCTGTATTTTGGTTAATAATACAAAATACTTTTGAACAATGAATTTTAAACAAAATTTTGTGACAGGCGTCATATAAAAAAACGAAATTCGTCTCATCCTTCCGAAAAGTTGGGCAACGGTATTCTCGATATCCTCCCAATACTCGTATCTCATTTTGATTTTTCTTGCAGTCTTCATGTTCGTCACTCCTCATTATGAATAGGAATAGGTACAAAAATTGGTGCATCGGAATAAGTTACGGCATTGTCTCAGTTACAGATCAACTTTGAGAAGTTGAGTTCAAAAATCGAAGTAACACTCCATCGACAAAGTGGAGAGTTCCGGTTTCCTTGTTGTGTAAATCCACCCCAAGAGCACCAGTTCACCGAGTAAGCCGTTGTAATTACGGTCGGAAGCCCTAACAAAGGGTTTGTCTCAAGGCGATTAAGTGTCCCTTTGCGATTTCCTCATTTGACAAGGAATATTCATCAGCGTGAATCGAGCCTTCAAAAAACCGAATGCAGTTCTTTCATTGAAGATATGATTATGTCTCAGTCAAAAACATCCTACTTCTGTCTTCTATCTTCTATCTGGAATTTCTCTTCCGACGGTAGGATATAATATTATTCCCTAGGACAACCCTAGGCTTTCCATATATCAGTGTATCCAAATGCCAACTATAAATAAATTACCCTGGAGCTTCCGGACGGTGGTTACAGATCATCCGTCCATTTTCTTTGCCTACGATTCTTCCATCCACCTGTCACAAACAAATTATCTGCTATTCCCGATGCAGTGAATCCTTAACATTTGTTCTTCACGAACTGAGGCGATTTCTTACTAGAATGGAAAGTGGAAAACAAATTACCAGTCGTTATTAATTTATGTCGGGCGTTCATCAGCTTATAGTACTATTGTGATCTTCATATTTATATGAAGTCAAGTATCCTGCGAACCTGAGTAAATGCTTGATACCTACTTGTCGTTTAGTCATCATAAAAAATTGTTTGTGGTTTATTATTTTCCATTCAGATCCTGGCGCGATTTTAGCCCAACGATGAAAGCCTATCAGTATTTTATCCTTGATATTAGTGGCTGTTTCCAGTGAAAAAGTGTAGAATTCACTGAAAAAGCCACGAACAAGCTTAATAAATGAGGGGCTTAGCCATGACTGGATTTGCCTTGTTTACTCACTTGAACCGGAGGTCACACTAAGCCAAACCTTTCCAAATAGTGATTTTCAAAGAGCAGCAATATCAGGAGGATCAGAGTGATAACGAATCCTCCAAAACAAGTGGGAAACGGCCATTTGTGTTTTCTTCACGAGAAACACGTCAATGAAAAAACAAAGAAGTTGTTTAGAGTTCTCTGTTGACGCCCGTTCGGCCGAGGGAAACCCGAGCGTTACCCTTTCAATTCATTCCCTTTCCGTCCCTTAGGAACCCGTTCGACTCCCGCTTCTCCGGTAAAACTGAAAAGTCAATATTATTGCCGTCATTCTCTCAGAGAAGACGAAATCCCCTTTCATTCCTCTTTTCTCAAAGTTGAAAAGTCGAGTAATAGCTTTTTAGGGGAGGGATTTCCTCTTAACGGAGTTGTCGGCGACAGTTAGAGGCAAAAGGGTTCTGTTGACTGAAAAATACTCCCAACTTCTAAGGAGTACATTTCGGAAACAAGTTTATTCTTCGAAACAATGTTGAGTGCATGAATGGTTTTCATCCTTCGTCCTTATGCCCAGGTCCTAGAGGCCAGGACTTACACAGCTTTCAGACAACAGATAGTCACTTCCTCGAAGAGACCTTGCAACGATGCTATAGGGGTTCAACGCCATTTTACTGGTCCTTCCCGAGTTTTTGAAATGCTATGGAAGGCTGAATGAGTGGGATGCCTTCTAAAGCTCAGCATACTACTCTACTCCGTTCCCAAAGGGACCTCTCATTTCCTCTCATATTGCAGGGCGTGGTGGGACGAAGGAACTGTAGGGAATTAAAACCTCGTAACCGTCCTTTTCACCCTTCTCACACCTGTCGTATTGCATATTTATGATACTCGTACTATCGACCCAGTCAAATACTCCAATTGCATACAAATTACGGAGACGATCCCCAGGAACTTTATAGACTATGACCGCCACAATTTACTCTTGCATTAGCAGAATGAGTCACTAGGTATTTATTTATAAGGTAACTGATGATACTGATGAATAATAAACGGTTTTATTGATGATTACTTATTAGAGGAGGACGACGGAGAGATGTACCATGAAAAACCATCGAGTACCGAGGAACCCATTTTTCAGTATATGGTTAGGCCAGTGGAGAGCTATTCAGTGGGGAGCTACCACAGTAGACATAAAATGAGGAAATCGGAATTTCCATAAATAAACGAGCTTTGACTGAGAACCAAAAATATTGACAACCGAACATATCACAACAGTGGGCCGGACAGAGGGTTCATCAATAGATAGAATAATAAACCGTTGTGGGAATGAAATGTCAGTTTTCAAATATTTATTTACACCCTTTTCACTTTGAGGAGTCTTCTCCGGTTAAAATGATGGGTTATAATTAATGAATAATCAATAACTTTTTTTTTTTCAACATCTCCTTTCAATAGAAAAAAAAATGACTGACGTTTATCAGTTCAGACGCCGTGTATATCGCAAAATGAATGAGTACCCTGAGAAAGTTGACGTAATTTACTGAGCTTGGGGAGAAAAGGAAACGTCTTTCTAAAGAACTCCCATCGGAGAAGGTATAGGTTGACAGCCGGATGATTGAATGAGATTGATCGGTATACGTATACTTTTCTAATAGTCTCAAGAAATGTTGGCAAACATTCAAAAGGATTTCCACGCAACTTGAATGATAGATCCGTATTACCCTTCATAGAAATTTGAAAATCGAACGTATCGTTCTCCAAGAAGCACTACGGGTAGGTGAGTAAGTCCTTATTATTTCGTGTAAGATTTCATTCCAGGGCTGTTTCCTAAGCGAATGACTAGACTATTTCACAAGTTTCTGCTAGAAAAAAGAGCAAGAGTGGCTTAAATTATAGATCCATGATGAGGTTAAGTGATATCAACGGATACATTTGACTAATACCGTCGTAACACGCAATAGTGACAAGAGCCGTTGGGGATTTCATCGTTAGCCACAACTTAGCATCAATTTAAAATTATGCGATATGTTTAAACCGGCTACAAAGGGTATTTAAACTGATTACTGAACACTGAACGTGGCACCAGCAAAGGCGGGTAGAATTATAGGATACAAGATTGAGTTTGTCCCAGGGTGTCAAATGAAAGATTTCTGTGATGGAGTTTGGACAATTTTACATGGTATGTACTCTTGATATGTACAATCGAACTACAGATATTTATAGTCCAAAAAATCGATAACGTTTGTGGTCAGGTGGGGCGATTCTAGAGATTCTGAGGAAATTCTTTGGCCATATCACTGATAAGTCTTACGGTCCGATTCACGCTCATGTTAATGATTTTCTCTCGGTTCTTTGATCAAGCTTTAATTGTGGACGAACGGCTAGTCTTAATGCTCTCAATTAAAATGTATTTAAATCAGTATACAAATCTATTCCGTTTCATCTAGAGTTTCCGAAACATGATGTTTTGATTAAGTTGATTAAACAAGCTGCTAGTCTCTGGAACATTTTCAACGAACTGTGAAGCGAACGAAAGATCGTCGTGGGATACCTACTAATCCTTGTTACAGGAGCTCATTTTGGGTACAACCATCAGGAAATAATTCGAATTAGCTCTTCCGGTTCAGAAGAGACAACAATGGTCTGCGTCTGTTAGCAACAACAATCTAAATTGCCGATACACTGATCGTTCTTGATTATCATGAATATTATTCCTTGTGTAAGCTGCCATACCAGAGAAATTTATTGGTTTTATGGATACACGGTTTTTCAGGACCACCTCCTATTTGTCACCCTTCACAATCATCTCAGTGATGTCGAGCGTTTAGGCTCATCTTTTGCCATCAATCAAGCTTTCGAGAGGATCATTGGCGTGGAAGAAACTGGATAGTCGTTAACCCGAAAAAACAGAGGCTGCTGTGAAGGAGCTCATTGTTCGCTTGGTCTATGTAGGAACACTGTTGCGTTGTGCTAACGATGTCTTATTGCAAGAAAACTCAACAAAGAGATAGAAGCAGCAGTCAAAAGGTGATACTGTCGAAATCAGTCACTAAATTAATTAAGGGATTATGTAAGGACGTCCAGAGGACCTGCTTGATGATCCAGGTAATAGTCGAAGCTGCTATGCCCATATTATTGATTCCACTGCTGCGGGTTGTCACCCTTGTGGAATCTTGCATACATTGCTACTTCATTTTGGAACCCACCAGCATGGACCGAAACCCCAAATGAATTGGACGAATATGGTTTGAACAAGTAACCTCGAAAATGAGTTGATTTTCAATACGATTAGTTTGAAAGAATTCTCGTTAAAACTGATTTTGCGTTTAGGAGTTTGGGGTATGTTTATTCTAAATCAGCATGACATTTCCTTGGATGGGATTCAATTATTATTTTTAAGTTACAATTTTAATACAACTAATATTACAACTATAATAAAATAATAAATAAACCACCACTAATATGTAGTTCAATAGCCTCTCTAATAGTCAATGCATATTGTGAGCAGAGAAGCTGATAGATGATTTCGTTATACGTCTGTGGTCATACATTTCGTCGCATTCATTTGCACATGTACTAGGTAAATGAGGTTTTCACTGTTTCGGAGGTGAAATCACGCGCCCCGTCTGAAAAACAAGTTAGTTTGGCGTTGGTACCGCTAGAAAGTGTTCAAAAACTAAGAAACCTTCACATATTATGTGCAATCTAAAATTGTTTGACCACTTGTGCTATCTAACTTCTGCCAACCATTATTCAGAAATACCTTGTGCATGGACACCCGACCATGGAATGCGACAGTGTCCGTAGTCATGTCAAAAATGCTTTCAAAAGTCAGATTCTGTGGTTTATCATAAAAGATCCACTACTTACGCATCAAAAATAATATTTAAAAGGAAAAAAAAGTGAAAACCCTTATATTATGATTTTCACATTAGGAAAAACCGCTATAATGACCTGATGGAGATTGGAAGAGATTAACTACTTTTTCCCCTCCGAGGACTTTTCATTTCGGGCCTCTCTGCTCCTGCTGATTCTAAACAAAAACTACTCACGAGTTTGAAAGGGCAAAGGGCTTTGGGAGCGAAGGTTGGTTTTATCAAGAGGCTTCATCCCCAGTTTTGTTTATATAATGCAGATCCTTTGTTGTCATATGCTAACAATCTCAAACTATTTTTCAAGACTGCTGTGCCTAAAAATAACACGTTTTACTCTAAGGCCTATTTCATACCACCGGGTTATATCCGTACGTCAACCTAATGAGAAAAACTCTGCAAATTCTTGACAAAACGGTTTATTACCTTCTTTGTACAGGTCTTGATCACTAAATGATATATTAATTATTGTTAATTATCATTAGGATTCATCATTAATTACTATCCGGTAGTGTAAATTATTACCTATTAATTATTATTTATGATAAATAATTGTTGTTAGTTACCAATGGTTATTAATAAAGATAATTAACTGGACATCTAAAAACCTTGTGCTGTTCAAGTACGAACATTGGCCCGACAGGCTGCCATATGATTCACCCTCATGTTGACGACTTTCGATCTGCTCCAACTTTGAGCCCTCATTCTGAACGAACGGCTGGTCGTAGAAACATCCGTGTGGTCTTAAAAATTCTAAAAATTAAACGCTTTTTAAATCTATACCGTTCCATCTGAATTTTTCTAAGTTTCAATATTTATTTTGAACCCCGTTCCCTATTCTGTGCAGTTCTGTGCAAACCACAATATGGACCGCGGTTCTCTCCTCGCTCTGTGGCTTTATCACCGATGAAGGAAGCAGAAAAGGGATCGAAAACTGTGGACTCACCCTCTTTTAGCAAGACGGAACGGGTTGGGAGCTTTTGCGGTACTTGTAGCGACAAAACGAAATGTTTCTATTATTTTAGAATGAGTATAGTATACTTTAAATTATCTCCACACTATATTATTTCATAAACTTCACAGGGATAGTTTATGTTCACTCTGATATGTTCACGAAAATGGGTTTGCTGAATACTAAATGATGAGGATAGTTGGAGGGTTGAATCATTGTGAAGGTTCCATACCATACGTTGCGTTGGTTCCTGAATTTGTCTGTAGAACCCTTCTCCCTCTTGGGGTCTACCGTCACATTCCTCTCTACGTTTGAGTAGGGAGGTGGTGAACTAAGCCTGTGGCTACTTTACAACCACCCTGTCACGAGGGTTAATCCAGCAGAAATATTGTCGATGAACTAATGAGAGCATTACATCCCACTTGTACGCTGATGTGTTACGAACAGCTCTTTTCCAGATCAAACGTGATATATGAAATTAACTACCGGTCAAAGGAAACCATGTCACCTCATGTAACCATCGGCCCACTAATTTTCATCCAAAAACAATGATCAAACAGTGCATTCGGATGCGTTACTGGGCTTTTTAACTATCTTCAAACAACCTCAAACCGTCATACGACCCGAACCTGTATAGATAGAGGCGTTTCATTGAAATAACACCAAAGCTGACGAGCTTAAGACGATTTTTCCACTCCATTCATTTCTCGCCCAGTCTTTCATTCGATTACAATACACAAGCTAAAACCGCAGATTCCACTGTTCCCCCTTGAATGAGAAACAAGCAAAGCCACTTTACCCAAGTTTGTCCAATGCCACGAATCGGTTTTTAATAAGTACAAAACCTTTTTAGCGGAGGCAAGTTTTAATGAGATTTTCTTTCTCGTCTATCTCCATCATTCTCCAGTCCCTAACTTATACATTTTTTTTAGAGAACCAGAGTTTTGACCTGTATAAGATGAGGAGAGGAATTGGATTTGACTAATTATTGTGAACGCGGGTTTCACTTAGAATCTCAGAACTCTGAAATGTTTACAGGTTTGTATAACGGCGAATTCACACTAAATCGGATTTTAATGAATGCCCTTTGAATTGGGTTGTTACCTTTCACAATAGCGTTGTTTCTTGGTTTTGAGTTATGCTTTGAAATAAATGAATAACAAACCCGTCACTATAAACCAGTCATATTACAAACTCAGGGGGTCTGTGGTGAAGAATATATTTTGGTAAGCATTATATATTTTTTTAAAGCCACCTATATATTTTCAAACCCCCTACAGACACCTTCAGATGGTTTTTTCAGGACCTGAATTATTGCCGTTCGATTTAGAGGGCAAACTGTAGCGTCTCGAAAGGAAGAAAGATGTTCGACAAGATCGATGACGCGGGGTGGTGGAATTGATTGGATGAAGTTCAAAGTTCAGGGTAACCTACCTACCGTCCCAGTAGGTTAGCCCGAACTACAAGTGCTATTCATTCTCATTTTTCTACATTAATGGCGATGACACTAATTTACTGTGAAATCATTGTGATTGAGCTTACAACTTTAAGTAAATACACTTACATGGTTATGATGTCTCCACTGGCACTATTAGAGTGGATGTCGGATCTCGTTTTTTGGTGTGAAAGGGATCTTGCCTATGATTCATGACGTACCTCAGGACCATAATTTTTATTTGTTGTTTGAAAAATAAGAACGGATGGGAGTTGCAGGCCGGGAAACTATCGTTCTTCATCGTCAACTCAAGTTGACTAACAAAAGAGAATTTTCACCTCTCAGGTCGACCACGCACCTCAAGAGACGACACCTTATTAAATCATCTTTTCAGTTCCTGAATACCTACAGCTTTGAATTATTATACTGACGCATCCCTCTATTGTGGGAGGGCCCCTTCGTTATTTCTCCGTACTCCGTTCCCTTATTCAAAACACTTTGTGGAAGAGACATATTCCACTGTCACTCCTCTTTTTGAATTATTGAGAGAAAATCATACCCTCCTCCTACACGACCACGCTTGACGAACGCCTCTCGTCTCGGTGTCATCAGTTTGCCTTTAATTTTCATTTCGTTTGGGGGGGGGGGGGGGGAAAGCTGATGAAAATCATAATGAGGTGTGAATCCTTCTGAAAATTAATTTATGAAGATTAATAGGGTGGGTGTGCATGTAACAAATATATTATATTATATTTTCTGTATAATGAACTTAATGTATAATGTATTATGCTATATATATACTACGACACATTAAACTATTTATTCATCATAATATAGATTATAAACTACAATCTAACATACCTACTACACATCATAATGAATACTATACATACTACTGATCATTAACATACTCGTACTACTACCTAATCATAAATCATAACATACATACTACAAATCATAAATTTTATTGCACATAAAATGAACAATATATTAAATATTTTTTTTACAAATTTTGTTACATACACGCCAACTTTAAAAATTTGAGCACTCAGATAACTATTATCTGAGTGCGCAGGGTGAGGACGAATAGTCTAGTAGATTAGCAAGTACATGTGATATCCATGGTGTGCACTTTCACACCTGTTATCTCAGTCCACACCCATTGAGTGAAACATTAGTTTGAGGTTCAATCAGTAATTCAATTTAACGGAAAGTGAATATTTTTATAATCTTTGTTCAATCATTATAAATTTTAATGATAGTGAGGGAGTGGCGGCTGTAGAAACTCACAGATCTAGGGCAACAAAAGGAAAAAGCCTGGATAGGTTGGCGGGAGGAGATGAAAGATTTAGTAGGCGGTGCCCATTTGGGTTAATTGTTTCATCCTCAGGCCGCCAGGAGATACGGCAGTGCCACTGCATTATTAAAAACTCCACGGGAGTTTGTGCGACAGCCGCTGTCATTCTGAAGAGAAAGGATCTCTTCTCCCAGGGTGACGGCTCCGGTGTTAATTTGCGAGTTCGGTCTCTTAACTGATCTCAGTTGATTTTACACTCATCTCGGAATAAATGCTAACTAAACACTTTTCTCCCACCAATCTTCCATCCTGCCCAGGTGACTTCAGAAAGTCCTTGAAGAATTTCACATGACCTGCAATTCAATATAAAATTGGTAAGGAGTGTAGTGACTACAAATTATTGAATGAGGGAATCTGACTCCAAAAGATTTTTATTTTCTACCTATTTGTTATCTGAACGTTTGTAGTATTTGTAAGAAATAATACGTAAAGGAAGAAAGTGTGAAATCTAAGCTACATTGGCATTTTGCGACCACTTACTAAAATTCCTTTCCGCCAAAATATTTTATCATTTTCAATTCCAAGTTAATGAAGGTTTCAGTGGAAATATTGCTGTTACCACGGGTTTCCAATAATTTTCGATGATTATAAATTGTATTGTTAAAATCCAGAGTCGTATATGATCGACTCGACAGCTATACCTATTCTCTCGAATTCCAAAATTCAGTTTTACTCCCCATGAAACAAAAGCAAAATATCTGTGCATTTCCCCGTTATTTTTATCCAGAAAAATGTCAATATGTTATGTTTTGGTTCTGTGTGTTCAGGTAACGCCAAATGGTACACGGTCCCCGAGGTTGAAGGGGGCCCACAACAGAAAGAGCCTCCAGACAAAGTCCACTCGCCCCGCCAGGACCACGTCCATTTTGTCGAACCAGATACGGACAGCTGTAACAGCAATAGAAGTACGAAAAATATGCCCGTATGGATACCCCCGCAATTTTGCCAATTGCAAAATCCCTTCGGCGCTCACGCATTTTTGAAGAAACTATAGCCCATGCATGAAACCGATCTTCGTAAAATTCATGGTGAAATGGTATGAAGTGAATGAAAAGTTCCATTCCATACAACCTACTCAATATCAACATGAAACTCAATATATAGACACCAAACGACCAATTGTTTTTCTCCATCAATCGACATGCATGCTCACTCTGATCTATCTATTCGTAAAAAGTCAATCTTACAAAGATCCCACGATAGGAGTTAGCACCACAACAAGGATGGAATAACTGTATTAGATACGCAAAAGTATTGATTAGAAAGGCCGGATGTTGAAAAAACTGCTCCGTTTATTCAAGTAATTTTCATCCACCGTTTTTTTCGGGTTGATAAACGCCAATTCAAAGGAATGGTCAGAAAAAATACTCCATCATTTCTCGAGGTACCTTCTGTAACAGTTTTAAAACCTTCATGGCGAATACAGATGGATTATTTTTCCCAAGAAATATAGTGCGTGAAAAATTATGAAGATCTGATACTGAAGATTTGAATTCTCAAATGTGGAGTTTCAATGTGGAGTTTTAAGCTAATAAAGTCAACGCAAATTTCAATGTGGAGTTTTAAGCTAATAAAGTCAACGCACAAAGACCTCACTTCTGAGATCGAGGTGGACGTTTCAAATCGCAACACCTATTGTTTTTTTTTGCATGGGAATATTTTTTGCGTCAGTTTGAGTGGTTGAACGGACACATATCGAGTGATTTATTTCTATATTTGGAACAAAATATAATGCACATACGTTTGAAAGTCGAGTCCCCCATTTTCTCTCTATAATATTCTCTCTGTCGGTTTTCATCAAATTAAAAAGCATGAATGTTAGTTAGAAATCTTAGCTGTTCTAAATAGGATTTGTCATCCAATTTTGATAGCATTGCACATTATAGAGCACATAATATATTATGCATGAAGTTAACTACAGTAAATCAATCATGATCATGTACGAGTATAAGTTACATGTACCTACCCACACGCTTTAATCATAACATTATTTTTTGCCAGACAATGAATCATTATTTACAGTATCAGATACTGGTACTGAAACAGATTCTGTTTGATTTTGGTACAGCCTCAAAGGTACTCGTACTTCAGTCGGACGTGGTATACCTGTATTCGAATTCCAACTTGATATCTCCTCGTACCCTGCATCCTTCCTAAATACAGTCCACAAACAATCATGTTTACTTTGCGCTCCCTGCAATTACATAATATGTTCCATTATTATGCATGAAGTTAACTACAGTAAATCAATCATGATCATGTACGAGTATAAGTTACATGTACCTACCCACACGCTTCAATCATAACATTATTTTTTGCCAGACAATGAATCATTATTTACAGTATCA
Source organism: Stenodema calcarata (assembly GCA_963920205.1). NCBI lineage: Eukaryota > Metazoa > Arthropoda > Insecta > Hemiptera > Miridae > Stenodema > Stenodema calcarata. Next base: position 13,995,120 of record OY986053.1, on the reverse strand, counting down.
GATACTGATACTGAAACAGATTCTGTTTGATTTTGGTAGAGCCTCAAAGGTACTTCACTCGGACATGGTATACCTGTATTCGAATTCCAACTTGATATCTCCTCGTACCTTGCATCCTTCCTAAATACAGTCCACAACCAATCATGTTTACTTTTCGCTCCCTGCAATTATTATGGTACTCCCTTGCCAAATTTGTAAACAGTTGATACATAAATTTTGAATGATTAGTTTTTGTTAACCTCCATTTTTCTAGCAGTTCGATCAATTAGGACTTTCGCTTCTCAACTCCAGGTCAAAATCTTAAGGTATTTAAAAATGTCTTATCCTTTTACAAAAAGAGAGCTCAGGGGGATCCTCCAATTTTCAAAGAAATTCAAACAGGAAAAAATAGCCTAAACCGACGATTAAGATTTGACAAGAGGTTACAGACGTAAAGTACTACCTGCATAGCTGTTTCGCAAAAGCCTTTTTTTGAGCTATTCTCCAATCTAAACTAGATTTAAAAAAAATTACTTCGGGCCCCTGAAGTCATTCAACGATCCACCAAGAGTACTTACATACGAAAAGAATTTCAACCTTACCTAATTAATTGATTATCTCATAACTTGAATGAAATAGTGGTGTGATTGAAAAAAAATCGCTGAAACGTAATTTTAAAGAATTGTAAGAAAATTCCTATACATAGAACATGTTTCAGCCACTCAGCTGATCCGGGCCTGGACAGCGTCAAATTAACGTCCTGAAGTGGCTACAAACCTAATTACAGCTTCATAGTGTAAAAAAAAGGTAGAAATTAGCTCAAGGAGCCACTCTGCTGATATTGAGCCTGGACAGTCAATTTCATGTCCTACGGAGGCTACATACCTAATTACATCCATAATTATATCGTAAGTAAATAACGTAGAAATTAGCTTTAGAAGCCACTCAGCTGATCCGGGGCCTGGGCAGCCCCAAGTTAAAGTCCTAAGAACGCTACACACCAAATTACAGCTTCATAGTGTGACTAGCATAGAAATTATAATAGAAATAGATTAGCGTAACGGATGGACGGTTTCAGCCAGTTATGTTTCATGTTAAAAAAAAATCACGTGTTCAATACTATTCGGTGAAGAGTCCGTAAAATACGCCAGCTTGACCCCAGGAGGTTCATTCATACTTGGACTTGGATTATTGCTGAGATATAACAGATCTATATTTGAGTGGAATTGGTGGATTGGATACCGCGCCCATCCATTGTGTTTAGATGGGATTAATCAATAAATACCATAGGATTAGGTGTACCAAAAAATGGAAGATCAAATCCCCATACGCTTGTATTTCGCTTTTCACTCGGATTATAAGCATCTTCATATTATGCTTATAATCACATTACGACGCCTCATACCTAGGTCTTGAAGTCGAATCACATTCCTATTATAATTCCGGCGATTGTACTGAGCTTATTATATTTCCTTATTACGGGTGGTTTTCTCGAAGGTCGACTCATTCTCCAGTCTTAATTATTATTACAATTAGGGCGCAAGTTCTAATCAATGGGTTAAAACCCTACTCACCATTCACTTTTCAGTTCCGCAACCATTCAAAGATCCAAATCCTATCATGCTTAATCCCTTTTCTTTTCCTTAATTATCGTCCACCTGCTCAAGCGAATTTTTCTCTTCAAACACAGCCTTCTTTCAGGATCATTAGGTTCAAAAGGGGTTCCCTCAATCATTTTTAATTGCAAGCTCGGTTCAACTAAACCGAGAATTACACCAATCTGTTGTAGCGAAATTAATTTATTGCAATTAGTCAAAATGTGAAACTGAGAGCGGAGAATAGGTTCAGACGTTATCAATTTTAAGAGTAGGGTTTAGACTCATTTGTGAAATACCCAACAAAAAAAGATGAAACCCACTCTTGGAACGATCTGTCTCAAACCAACTTAGATTCGCTCTTAATACTTCCTCGAAGTTCATGGCGAAAGTTCAAAAGTTTTCGAATAAATATGAAAGATGAACTCTTTGTTTTGGCTCCTTGATTGCCGTTCCTATTTCAACAAAAATGCCAAATTATATAGGAAGGCTTTTTGGAAGGCTAACATGCAGCATTAAGGCTAATTCAATTGTCATTAATCCAGAAATATAAAAAAGCATTTCATGCTTGAAAATTACGTTACATGTAATTTTTACATTCATCGTACTTTTTTTTAATGGTTATGCTAAAGATTGTTTGTCATTCACCATACAATTTTCATGGAAGAACTCGCGGATGATGGGGAACGGCTCGCTGGGTTCGGTGATGATGGAAGAGAAAGAAGGAAAGTGAACGGAAACTACCAGCAGAAGAGAGACACTCGCCTTTCCCCAGCCTCACCAGTCTCGACGATAACCACGCTTCCGTTCTTTCCACGGTGAAACCCTAGTTGAAACTTGTAGTCCAGTAATAGCCCCTTTCACGCGAACTGGCCCTTACTGGACGCATAGTTGCCTTATAACGGCTCTTTGCGGGCATCATAAATTTTGGATCTGGAAAAGCAATAGCATTTGAGTTGTGTGTATGTTTCAGAAATTACTGACAGAACTGCAAAACAGTCTGAGGCACAAAGCGAGCGTGAAAATTTTGATTTTATAGGTCAACAATTTCATATTTTTTTTCGCTCAAAAGTCAATAGCTGGCCAGGAGAGGGAACCATAAATATAGGTGTAATACTATAAACGATATCTGTACATTATCAGTTCATATTATCGGTTGAAGAAACTCAAACGCATGTCCCATCTATCGTTCCTTAATCCCAATTCCTGCTAGTTCGAAGTTAATACAGAGTGCAATGCCATTTTCAGATCAACTGAGAAGGAGAATAAATTCGGTCCCAATAGTCCTGCCATCCAAGGCCACCCCATTCAAATACTAGGAACATGAAACCTATTCCTTCTTATATTAACTTCTTAATTAAATCAACTTTTGCTCTTGTGAATATTCATCAAACAAATTTTATCAAGATGATGTAAAGACTGAAAAGATGATAAATAGCAATCATAATCGTACTTTATAATATAAATTATTTGTTGTTTTGTTCATGTCCTCCTTGGTTGAAAAACCTTTGTCTATTTGGAGGGTTGTAGGAGGTTGTAAAGAAAACGGGGGAGAAGTTTTTCCGAGCTTATTAAAGCCAAAAGCTCGGAAAAACTTCTCCCCCATTTCCTTTACAACCTCAACCCTCCAAATAGACAAAATATAAAGTATGATATTATCTCAATATTCGACTTATCTCTGTCATGATTTCGATTTTTGAGGTTGTGCCCACGTATTCATCAAGATTTGAGGAGTGTGAACCCCTTCGATAAAGGTTGTCATCACATAAATAACTTGCTAACACCTTACCGTGACAAGTTTATGGTTATGTACAAAAGCGAGTGTACAGCACTAAAACCCTGCCAAAGCACTCTAAGGGTCTCCCAGTAAATAATGAGTGACAGGGGAAAGGTTGTTTGAGTGTAAAACAGCCCTTGGGATTGATTAGGGCTCACCTCACTTCGCTCAGGCTCCCTCGATCCCGTTGAAGGGAGGAAGTTTGCGGGAATGGGAAGGCATCAACCGCGGGCCATAAACGTCTGATCCAGAAACCCGCATGAATAACGCACCTCGCGATAATATTCAACTAGGTTGCAATACGAGTCCCCCAATCCGGAAGGTAGCAGACGGTAAGCTGATATGGTGTTGCATATCTTTTGAAGCGAATATCAACACTCGCAAATCACGGGCACCCGATGGTTCCACACTATATCACCTCAATACACCCAGGTTTCTAAGAGTTCACAAGTTTTGAACGCTGGAGTATGTAGAAAACGGCTGGGGGAATTTTCTTGTTGTAGAACGCAACATTTCCCCTTCCAACGTGAGGTACGTACGTTCTATTAGTAGGTAGGTACTTGTTGATAATAAATTATTGCCGAACTAGGAAGGAATAAGTAATGACCCATTAAAACAACATTATGTAGGTAATGGATTTTCAAATCGAACAAAATCGAAGTTGAAACTCCCTGGACCCTCCCGCGTTCAGTCGTTTTGAGCCTTACGGCTAAATTTCTATAAGCATGAGACATTTTTTTAGCGACGTTTAACTCAGAAATTAGCTTTAGGAGCCACTCAGCTAATCCTGGGCATGCTGCTCAAAGTGTAAGACCTGAGGAGGCTACATACCAAACTACATCTTCATAGTGTGAATAGCATAGGAATTAGCCTTAGGAGCCACTCAGCTGATCCTGGACATAAGCTGCTCAAAGTGTGGGTCCTCAGTAGGATACCTGTCAAATTACCGCTTCATAGTGTGAATAGCATAGACATTAGCTCTAGGAGCCACTCAGCTGATCCGGGGTCTGGGCCTCGTCAAGTTTAAGACCTTATAAGAACCTACATAATGATGCATTGAAGTTACTTAATTTCTAGCGTTATTTGGTTTTACTTGAGACACAAAACACTCATTTTACAGGGAGAAAATGAGACATATCCACGTACCGATGTATCTGCATGTAGTGTAGATACTCAACATCAGTTTATCAATTTGAAGTTTCATCAGTTTGCCATTTTCTACTGCCATCTTGGTTATTATTTCAATAGAATTCGATACATTTCAATTATTATCACCCTCATAGCACCATAAATTTGACACCCAACCGCACAAAATGACGTCATAAACACTGCGGTGGGCATTAATAAAATTTAAAAATGCAGTACCACACAGCGTCGTAAGAAAAGGTTGTTCGAAGCCCACTTGTAAGTTTCAACACGTGCACGTCGTAGCCACACTCTCAGAAAAAATGCTCCCGTTATCATGGAAATTCCTACTCTAGACGATAGGTACTTTCAACTCCCCTTTGGACATCATGGGGAGCTAGCTACCCCCCAGGAAATCCCACAACTCACTCCGTGTTAGAAATCACGTTCTCTATTTTATGCGAACCTACATCAATTTCATACCATAGATCATATTGATTGTTTAAGTTTCATCTCCTATTAGTACTAGAATACTCTACACATCTCCCTCTGTTTCCGGTTAGTTACTTTTTAGTGTATATCTTCTCAATTACTTTTGGCTTATTATCTTCGATAATAAACCTTTGGAACCACCCAAGGAAAAAAATTACCATCCCTCTAAATTTGATTGTTTACGATACAAGATACTCACTTAGATTCCAAAAATCGAATTTAAAAAAAAAAAAAAAATCCGTCCGTTCGCGGCGCTTTGGCCAGTAACTTAAAATTACGAAATTTGGTTCCGGGTTCGGAAAAGTTCCACGATGATTTTGGAAACTTTTCATAACCCAAGTCAATGGGAAGGGGTTCAAAATGAATTTGGAAACTTTAAAAACGTGATTCTGAAAACGTGAGGGGAAGGGGTTCATTTAGGTTAAAACTGGATGACAATGCAATATTCAATCGGGTTTTTGTCTTTAAAATTGTTTATACAATACGTATTTTTTTAAATGAGCTAGAGTCTTGAAATATCAAACATAGGTCGAGGATAGATGACAATGTGATTTCTACTCGGTTTCTTGTCTGTAAAATGGTTTAAACGATAACTATTTGTTTAAACAAATAAAATTTGGATGATTCACACATCCTGTAGTTGTTTATAACTTTGGGAAATTAAATAAATAAAATTAATATAAAATACATTGACACATGCTAAAAAGTAACTAACTATGATGATATGAAATGTACATACCAAGAGCCTTGATTCGCCATCTTAGAGGCTGAACATTGAAATTCTATAAGGTTATCAAGAATGCTAACGTTTTTTCACAATAATCCGCAATGAGGGATAGGAGTGCTGCAATTTCGTCTTACATATTCCTCCCTCTTATGGTAACTATGAGGTGTCATCTCGTTTCTGATACCTTCTCATACCCACACGTGAGAATCAGCAGAGACTGAATAGAAACCAGATGACTTCGTGCATTTCTTTACCTTATTCCAGGTAATCTACTCCGATTTTCAATTAATTTCTATTATTTAATTAATAGTATTAATTTCTAACTTCGATAGTAGTGTACCCCCACACCTGTTCCTTAATTTACATAATTTCCTATTAGAAAAAAAAATCCTACAAGGCAGCAATGGAGACCACGCCTTTCAATTTACTTGACCACCAGTATCAATTTGCCAATCATCAAATACTGCGAGAGCGTGTTTCCCCAACAGTGGAAATAGGTCCAACATCAAGAAAAAGGAATTACTCCGGTTCTAACACTGCGTGTTCACAAGATGCGTTTGCTGAAGGGCAAGACGCAAAAGTTGAATGAAATTGAACGGAGTGCGATGCTTTTCTCGGGACCGGGGAAAAAAGCGGACGTGACCCGGTAAACCAAACAGATTCAGGAACGTGGCTGTGAAAAACTCCCGGGAAATACGCGGGAGAATGCTCTATAAAACTTACCTTTCAATGGAATCGCCTCCTTTTTTGCTTATGCCGATCCAGTCTTTCTGCTTTCCATCCGACGCCCGCGGTTCTTTGAAGGACCCGGACTTCTTTTTTGCCATCTTGCTAAACAAAAGAAGTAACTTCCATCTGCCTAACGAACCCCTGACTAAAGGAAAATAATGTATGACATACCTACTTCGCCTTTTGTTGAGGTTGATTGAATTTCCCCTATTTACTCCGCAGGAATGATGGATGAGGAATTGCTTGATAATTTATACCTTCCCAATTATAACGCCACTACACTTACCAAATGTACTAACTACGTTTACTATTCCAATAATTACTTCAAAAAACGACTTTAGCTGCTCAGAGGAAAAATTAGTTTTTTTAGATGTCCGAGGAATAGGTACCAAATTATAACACATACGCATACACAGCATGGATCTTTTGGTTATTCTCAGAGGAGAAAATTAGTTTTCCTAGATGTCCGAGGAATAGGTACCTGCCAAATTATAAAGCATAAGCATACATAGCATAGATCTTTTGATTATTCGAGTCAATATAATAATGATATAATGTTATGTGTGCTATTGATTATTCGAGTCAATATAATAATGATATAATATTATATTGTGCGCTCAACAGTGTAATAATATGCTAAGTATGTTTCATTGAACACTGCAGTGAGTTACATTCTTCCTATTCCTATAAACATGTAGACATGATTATTTTTATTTTCATCGTAACATCTTAACGACTAGATTGACAAATGTGTTGTTTACGAGACCTGCTTAGCAAAACTAGTAAGTTGGTTCGTATATAAACCGAAAAGCGATCAGATTTATAAGCTGACCAAAATCAAAGCGACGGTTTCATTGGGGCTTTGGGAGGTACCGAGCGAAGCTCCAAAAGTGAGGAGAAACTTTCCCTCAGGTATCGCGTAAATACGCGATTTAAGGTGGGATTAATGAACGCGGTTGATACCCACCTCTCAATTCCACCCTTAATACCTCTCCCTAAGGATATTAAATTCCTTCTAGGTAAAATTCAATAAGGTCCTTCCTCAAGACGGGTTGGTTTTCCAGGGTCGTGAAGACTACTTGGGATTGCTGAGAAACGCTTGGCCGCGAACCATTTGACATCGACTATCATTGAACCGTAGAGCAAATATTGGACACCAGTGATAGTCGAAAGGGATTTCTTCTCAAGTGGGTGGATAAAACAATATTTTTCGGAGGTCACTTCTAAAGAAATCGTGCCCTTCGAAGGTCTAGTTGGGGTTGTCTCTAAAAATCGGAGGAAACATCGACCTTATCATTTTCTTAGGGCAAATAGACCACAAAGATGCACTGGGTCTTTTAAATCCACTCAACATGTTCACCATATAGAAATTCCTTAGGGATATAGTCATATTTATATAGTGTCTCTCTATTAAATAGAAATTTTGTATTCAGTGTTGGTATGAACGATTCTATTCAGTTGGAAATTTTAAAACTGGTCTCCGTAAGTACTTTTAATAGCAATGATAGGGAACAAGGGTTCGAATTTGCAGAAACTAGTCGTAATATTAAAATAAACAATATTTTTTCTTTGAGTTAACCACATTGGATATGACGTTACAAAACCTTACATTAAGCTCTATGCTTTAAGGCCCCTAAAGCTCGTTACCAGCCCGGAAATCTCTCGCTACGCACCAGTGGTGACGGTGACGGAGAGAATTTATTCAAAATATTTACATTCCGGAACACAATAATAGGTATGATACCTATACCGTAACCACTCTTGCAAACCTAACGACATTAATTTGGAAAATATATTAAAATAATAATTAGGAATCACACTCGTATAATTCAACTTGTTCATGAAACGGCAGTTTACACAATGGCTAATGAGAGCACGTTAGTCGAGAGACGGGTTGCAGCCATATGGCTGATGGAAAAATATTGGACCATCGTGTATTAACGCAAAACGTCTGTGTTTTCATCAGCTGAGTTCAGCTGGAATGCCAGATTAGTTTGATTAACGTTGAAGGATCCTCCGTTTCGATTAGGTATCCCTACAACACGACCCGGATTCAGATTTAGTAAGATTGATGTCTGAGACCACAGTAAGGCGATTACTTATACTGCCGTTCTATTACAATCTGAATGTTCTTCGAGCGTCTCCGGAATTGAGATCGTTGCAGTCAGAGAATATAGCTCTATTAATAGACTAGATTCTCCGTCTGTCAGTAATAACCCCGTCCTGAGAACATTCCGACTCCTCAATAATAGTCTGTATCGGAGCGGTGGTTCGATCATGACTAACCTCAATAGAATTGTCGATGCGTGGATTGGAACCGCATTGGATTCTGTGCTCTTAAGTAGTTGACACGTAAGGAATCATCAGCTGGCAAGGCAATTACATAGCTTTACGTTTATATGACATGACTAATATGATGGTACTCTTTTTTATTATTATATTTTATTATTTTTTTACGTAACTTTTTTTATTATTATATTTTTTATTTATTATCTCAAGTTCAGCCGGTTACTGATGGCTGGGTGTCACAACTTCGCAAAAATAGATTTTGGTTTTAAAGACCACTTGGAGCATTGCACAACAAGCCGTTCATCACCATAAGGGCTCAAAATTAGAGCCGAAAAGAAAAATCTTCAAAAATAGCTGATTCAAACAACTTATGGTTTTGAGATAATAACTGACTTGTTCTGACAGACTTTTCGTGTCTCCAGAAGGAAGGTAATTATCGAATATAATAGGGTAAATGAAATATTACCCTCGAAGGTAATTACGAGTAGAAACCCACGCATTTTTAAAAATACCATAATAAATGAAGTAGATAGTTTCCAACTATTTTTGTTCATTACTACTCGTACAATTATTTCGAGTAATCATGAGACCGAGAAGGATATAATATATCTGTAGAAGGATATTATATATCTGTATATATTCTGTAGGTATATATATACAGAAAACCATTTCAGTTACAGAGCCTAAATAAAAGAGCGTTTCAAAGAATTGTTCAATAAACAAATCGATACAACATCAATACATTCGAGGAGAATGCTTCAACGAGAAAAATATTAAATGTTTGGAAAATCTGTGGAAAAATTTGTGTATGGGAAATCTGTGGGCCTTTTCAATAACAGCACTTGTAAGAATACCCCAAAGAACTGATATTTCCGTTGGTATACGGTTCGTTTGAATATTTTTCAACCGGAATTACATTTTCTTAAGGAGGCATCGAACGAACTCCAGGAGTTCCTACATGTGGAATACGTCTTTGCCTCTACATATTTCCTTCCATCCCTCTCCATTTCTACATTACTCCATTATTTTCAATAGCTTTTATGACACTGGATAGGGGAAAATATTTTCTCACTCTTTCCTACGCATGATTCTATTTTCCTGTTCAATTATTTAAGGGATAGTTCCTCCGCTAAGCTATAGAGCCCAAGTACACACTTCACGACCATGAGTGTGTACAGTGAATCTGGATCTCAAACAATTAAGTTTCAGAAAGAGGGGAGGGTCAAGGTCAGGGTGTTGAAATAGAATATTTTGGACCTTAGCTGTTTGGTCCACTAAGCGGACCATCAAATCCTATTGAACAAAACGAACCCATATGAAGCCTTTCATGCAAAATAAATAAAGTTTTTGACAGATCTAGAACCAAGGTCTCACCGCACACCAATCAATATTGGCTTCTACCAGAATATGTATTATATAATAACAGAACCAGCTCAACTGATGTGTCCCACTGATTCTTCAGTATTTAGTGAAAACTAAAACAGATTCCGCAAATCTTTCAATGAAAACTGAGTTTGGATTTCAACAAGTTTTACGATCTGTATGGAGCATAAGATTCACTGAATAAAACGATTGAAACCATTAGTGATGAAATCATGTAGGGAATTCAGTTTGCTGCCTATCCAAGACGCGTCATCCCATTTACACTAGGTGGGACCTGGCCGTTCTGATCCGCCGTACGTTGGAATGGAGGTGGAAATTGCATCCTCCATCCCACATGCGAGTAAATACGAGACACGCTATTCTCGTCGATGCGGGCAAATAGGCACACGGTCGACAAGAAAAAAAGGATATTGAGGTTCTATTTTTGAGTATCTTTCCTCCGCGTTTCGATCCACCTTTTCGCAAGCTCATTTTTCTCCATTCCCAGAATTTATTTAAGGAATCCTTTCTCCAGTGATAGCCCTGAACCTGATAGCTTTTGAATGTTCCCAAGTCTTTTCGATCGATTAGTCAGACGGACGTTGAATCTATATACTCATACTTGAAACTCCTACTTTCTCGTTGTAGATTTTAAATCGGACACTATCTTCCAAAAATTGACTGTTATCCATTGATAAATGTAAATGCAAATATTAGACCATTGCTTTACTTTTTTAGCATCGCAAGAGTTATTATCCAGTTCAGAGATAGAGATTAGTCCACGGTCAGTTGGAGATGCTCTAGGGAGATGAATACCTTCCTTGTCTTTCATTGCGATAATTTCAAGTTATGGACTGTAGAGTAAACCTCAAATATAAGGGTTTTCTGTATAACTAAGACGTTCTAGAACAGAAATAACTTGTCTGCCTAATAACCGAAACAACGAACTCAAAAAGAGAAATTTGTAAAGTAGGGAACTCCATCAAGCTTTCTTTGATTATCTGTAGAATCTACTCGTAGGTACTTCAAATTTTGGCCAAAATACCAAAATGAATTATGTTGGTTGTATCTAGTAGGTACTGAACGCAGTATAAGTTGTAGTTTGAGGTTGTTTAATTGAGGCCCGAAATTAGAGATTTCGTTGCTAACTTTAGAGGTTTCTTGAACCACCAGCAAATTACATTCGACTTCACACTTGAGACTTTATCGTAAATGAGATGAATGTCTTTGTTGGAAATGGGTATTCAAAATTAGAATCCATGGACTGTCCCATGGATCCATGAACCGTCTCATGGATCATATATATCTGTTGTATTGGTGACCCTGTTTCTGGACTCCCAGGAGAGGGCCCTGGTCTTCGCTGCGGTCCCCTCTCTAGCTCCCCCACTTGCTGTCCAGAGCTTCGAAGAGTAACTTGTTTCGCGTACGCTCTTGATTCAATATCTAACTTGTATAAAACCAAGTGTTAATACAGTCCGTTCTTGTTCCAAAAACGTGTGTACTCTCTGACTTCACCCTATCAGGTATTGTACATTGAGTATCAACGTAAAACGGTGAGTGATCCTCATAATTCATATAAGTCTATATAAAGACTCCACGTTTCTATTTCATTGAAGCCATATTCGGATACGATATCGTGTGTTCAAGCTTGATTGATACGGTTGTAATGATTTGTAATTCAAAGTTTACCTTTTGACTCGGAACTTGACTAAAAGCCCATAATGATTGAAGCGAATGATCAATTGATTCTCTGAGCTTGGACCTTCGAGGTCACCTTCACATTGTTGTGTCGTATTTCGTCCCGTTTGTCGTTCGTAACCTGAAAATGGCCGCCGACAGCGTTCTTCGATTTTCGTCTCGGAGTTTCTGAATTCCGTTTTGACTCCCCTGGGCTAGATGTTGGTTTCTTTTCATCGGAGATCATCGTCTTATTAGCTTTTCCAAACTATTGGGTTGTGTCGCTCCACCAATTCTTCTTGTTAGGGTCTCTTGGTGACTCGAGTGCGAGCGGATTTGGCCAATCACGTTCACTTGTGCCTCTTGATGAGATGCGATTGATCGCATCAAGGCAATTTGCACTCATACCAGCAAACAGATGTGAAAGCATCGCTTACCCGTCCTCAGCGCAAGTGCGTATGTCTGTTCGAAATATCCCACAATTCGTTCAGGCGAGTGAGTACGCGAGGCTATGTTTTATAATTTTAATATATCAAACATTCTGCCTTCCGAGTCAGACGAAGACTGATTATGTAGTGCACGACCTTGATACATCTTGTCGCTAATCAGTGTGCACAAACTTGATTCCCGTCTGGCGATACATAGGATTTCCCAGTTCGTCCACAATCCGAACAATAAATGGGCCGTACTCAAAACAAAGAGGTGTTTGATTCGGGCAAGACCTCTGAGGTTAAAGTCCTAAGTTAATTGAATTTCTATTTAATAGAAGTTCAATTCACGAACGGTGTGTCTCAGTCTCTAACTAAACGAGACTCGGCGCGGGAAGCTGCTTGTATAGAAAAGAGTCACTGAAGGGGAATCTCGAATCCAAGCTCAAGATCTTGAAAATACTTGTGTTAAATTTGATTTCAATTAACGTGGGAGCGGGCCCAGTGGATCACCCCCATTCATGAAAAAAAAAATAAGGGGTGACTTGGATTGTATGCTTCATGATTTTGTTTTAAGCATAATTTGTTCTGGTCATCCACGGGTGTCGTAGATCATTCTTTCATGCAGTCAAGCAGAAATACGAGAAGAGGTATTTGAATTGGGTTTCATGTATGTGCACAATTTTGTCTAACCCTTTTTGACTCCTAGCTTCATTACTCACCCGGATTTATTAACAATTTTGCGTTTGGGACTAAATGAAAAACGCTTGCAGCAAATCTTGAAATTTTGAATCAAACTTGCTTTTGCTCATTTTACTAATTTTTCAAATTACGTACTTTACGTATGTACATTTTACGTATATACATTTTACGTATTTTACGTATGTACATTTAACGAACTCAAGTACATTTCGAAGTTCTAAATTTGCTTTGATTCAAGAACTTTTGAATCAAAATTTGATTTTGATTTTGCTTAAAGAGCTAAATTTGCTTTGATTCATTACAAAATCTATTATATTTACTTGCACCCCGATAGTTTTTGTTTATTTGCCACCTGTTGTTTACTTTGTTTGTTCAGTTCGTAATGCCAATTGCGCTTTACAGATTGAGAAAGATATCATGAGTAATACCGGCTCTCTAATTGATTTTGAAGAAGGTGGAATACTTGACTCGCCACTACAACCTCCAATGGCATCCTCCACTGGAAATGAGCAGAAGCCTTGCAGTCCCCAATCAGGAAACTGAACACTTGCGTCTGGAGGCTGCAAAGACGTCTGAGGATGTCCTCTCGAGGTTCTTAGAAAATATAAAACAACAGATGAAGGTAAGCCTTGGACAAATCAATGAACGTCTCACTCAATTGGACCAAAAATGTTCTGAGTTAGATCATCGATACCTTGCCCCGCCTGTCCAAGCCTCTTACACAAATCCTCTTGCTACATCTTCAATAATTGAACAATAATTGAAGAATTATTCTTGTACTACCCTCAAATCTTGCTCCCTCTGGAATTCTTGTATCACCCACAAATCTTGTTCTCACTGTAAACTCTGAACCTCCCACAAATCATAACTTGACTCCTTTGACTGATGAATCTGCCATGGATGTAGAGGTTTCTGTACATGCTGTACCTTCGACTTCGGATGCTTTATCTGCTCCTCTCTCTCATTCTGATCGACTTGCCCGCTCATCTGAGTTGTATCGAGTCAGAAAAATCGACGCTGTCAGGTTTCGACCTCTTGATTGTCGCTTGGAGAGTGAGGATCAGTTCAAGTAATGAAAGAGGGGCGTTGTCGGACAGGTCGAGACACAAGAGTGTCTCTTCCTTCTTGATCCATCCGAGCCTATTCCAGCATCATCTTCCTTCCAGGCATGTCAACTTTAAACTACCCTCATCCGCTGGCACTTCTAAAGTCACTAAAAAGTCTGATTTTTGTATCTATTGCCGTCGAAGGGGTCATACTAGGGATATTTGTTCTTGGGCAAATAAAATTTGTTTCAAGTGTGGTACTCTGATGCCAACTGTCCAAATCCCTCCCCCTCATTTGTTCGACGCAACACACAATCTGCTCAAAATCGACTTAACCTGAAACAAAAGCCAAAAAGGTCGTCTAAACTAGCGGGTTCTTGCAACAATGACAAATCTTCACTTGTCAAAATGCCCTTAGGTCAGGCGAAAGTACTTGTTGAAGAATTTGGCAAATTTCCTGACTCCGTGTTTGCCATTGTGGGGCCTCAAACAGGTTCAGACTCTGCTGAGGTTTGGGTTTCTGTGGGTGCTGAGAAAGAATTCTTGAATTATGTGTGAGAACGTCAAGGATCTGGGAAAGCGTTCACCATTTCTGAAGGTAAAAATAGTTTTCTAGCAATTGTGGACACTGGTTGTACTGAACATCTTACATCCTCAAGAGAATGCTTGGTTAATTTTAGACGTATGTCTAAAGAGCGTGTTTTTAAATGTGCCAATCGGGATGAGTCTGCAGACTTGACTGTGAGTTTCTGCGGGGATTTGAATTTTGTAAACAATGGTCAAGTCTCCACCTTGAAGGATGTTCTGTACACACCAGGTTTATCCACCAATTTGTGTTCTGTCAGAAAAATTGCTCAGGTTGGAATTAATACCTTCTTTTCACAGGATAAGGTTGACTTTATTCAGGCCTCCACTGGTAAAATCATTAAGTCTGGTTATTTCAAAGACGGGGTATGGTGGATTGAACTGCCGCTTGCTCCTGCTAAATCTGTTTCTGGGACACCTGGGGCTCATTTTGGTCCCAAGCGTTGCAGACTTGGTACAATCTTCACCACCTCACTTGTGCAGTCTGGTAGCCATTCAATGACAACTCCTTCTTGTAATGGAGCTGAATCTCAAATTTTGGGAGGGAGGTCTGGTCACTCGTCGTCTGAAGTCTCTGCCATCCTGGGAGGGAGGGTTCCTGAGGTTGGTTCTATTGATCCTATACAACAACAACTTTCTGACTGGCATTTACGCCTTAATCACGCTTCTAGGCAATACTTGAAGGCCGCCAAGAAGTTCTTACCAGAACTCAAACTTGTCACGTTCTCGGATCAGATCTTGAATTGTGAGGACTGTCATCAAGCAAATACGATTCGAAAATCGCAAATCGCATACTCAAGTTAGGCACAGGGATGATAGATCTTTTTCCTTGCTCCACACAGATCTCATGGGTCCTATCAGCCCTTCAAACTTTCGAACTGGAGATACGTAAGTAGTGATTTTTTTTTGTATGTGACTTTTCTCGTTACGTTTTCGCTTACACTCTCAAGAACAAAAAGGAGGTTCACTTGGCACTCAAACAATGTCTGCTTGAAATAGCGTCCATCGCGTCTGAACCCAAGAGCGTATTCAGGCTCCAGTCTGATCGTGGACTCGAATTTCAAACGCAGGAGGTGAAAGGACTGATGGACCGGGAGGGCATTCTTTGGGATACTGGTCAGCCTCATGTTCCCCAACAAAATGGTTGTGCTGAAAGAGTTAATCAAGATATAAAACATAAAATCAGAGTAAACTTGCTGTCGGCCAAAATGCCTTACTCTTTCTGGGGTCACGCTTTGAAGCATGTCGTATTTGTTCATAACAGAATGCCTCACTCGTCTAATCTGTTCATTAGTCCATTTGTTAATTGTTGCGATGCCAAATTTATTGAATCTATAGTGTATGGCGATCGAATCAAAGATTATCCAAAGCCTCTTGCTACAATTCTTGACATGAACGACAACTTGAGCCAAAATAAATCACTGACTGTGAAAACTCCACAGAAATTGTGGCCTTGCAACGAGATAGTCAGGTAGACTTGCTGGAGCCTTCCTCCTACAAAGAAGCAATGGAATCCTCGGATAGGGAATATATTTATACTAAATAATTTTATATTCTAATTTTGGTTTGTATTAATTATATATATAGCTTATACTTATTTATAACTTGGTATATAATAATATCTTATATTATTATAATTATATAAAGTATAATATGTGTGTAGTATATATAATAAATTAATTTTAAATTAATAATATTATATAATTTTGGGAAGAGGCTATACTTGATGAACTTGACTCGTTGGAGGAGATGAATACTTGGGAACTTGTACCCAGATCAGCTCTTCCCCCTTGAACCAAAATTATAAAATCTCGATGGGCACATAAAAGGAAACTTGAATATGAGGGCTCCATCAAGTACAAAAGTCGTCTGGTAATCAAAGGTTTTGCTGATACAAACGAATATCTTGTTTCAGAAATATTTGCGCCTGTGGCTAGATTGGGTGATGTCCGCGTTTTCTTGTCTATTGTGAATAAACTGGACTTACACCTATATCAACTTGATGTAACCACTGCATTTCTGCATGGAGATTTGGAAAAACCTGTACATATGTACATTCCTGATGGCCTGATTGAACTGAAAGACTACCCACTAACCTTGAAGGAGTCTCATGTGTGTTGTCTTAAAAGGTCCTCGTACGGATTAAAGGTTTCTCCGAACTTGTGGTATAAAAAGTTCAGCAGTATTCTTCTTGCCATGGGTTTTGAAATTTACCCGTTCCAAACTTGCATCTTCAAGTGGCAAGACGGTACTAAATACGCGCTGATTATTATATATGTTGATGACTGCCTCCTAGCTTCAAACGATGACAGGAAAGCCCTGAAAGTCATCAAACAGCTGAAGCTAGAGGTTAAAATCAAAACTCTTGGAACACCTACAAAATTCTTGGGATTTGAAATCAAGAGAAATAAGTCTAAAAGGCTGATGTTCCTTCATCAAAAGTCAGCCATTAAAAACTTGTTAGACATTTCTCTCCCAAGAGGAAAAGGTTTCCTTGACTCCTATGCCTGCAACAGAGTGTACGTTAACTGCACAGCTGAGATCGACTGAGGATTTTGAATCATCTCCGGATGTCCCTTATCGAGAAGTAATTGGCTCTCTCTTGTATATTCAAAATTGTACGAGACCTGATATTTCTTTTGCAGTCGATTTCATGAGCAGGAAACAAATTGGCTATACACTCTCTGACTGGAAGTGTGCTCTGCGAATACTGCGGTATCTCAAGGGAACTTTGGATTTCGGAATTTTGTTTTCAGGCGAAACTGAAGACTTGGTTGCCTGTTCAGATTCCTCCCTTCGTCCTTGGTACTAGCTCTCTTAATGGTCGATCAACCACAGGGTTTTCAATCAAGTCTTTTGGCGACTTGGTGTCTTGGAAATCAAAAAAGCAAACTCACGTGGCATTATCGGTCTGTGAAGCGGAATACATTGCCATGTCTGAAGCATGTAAGGAGCTTACAAGTATTCGAAGCTTGTGTAAGTTCCTTATTGGATTAGATATGCTTCCCATCTTGAAATGCGACTGTGCTCCTGCAATTTCCGTTGCAATGACAAATGACTCTCGTACCTTGAAACACATAGTCAAATTGTCCATGCATTTCGTTCATGAAATGTTCAAAAATGGAAATGTTTCTATACTTTGGGTGTCTACCAATGAACAGATAGCGGACACTTTCACCAAGGCACTGCCTTTTGATAAATTTGTGTACTTTCGGAATCTCTTGTTGACCAACTCTAATACTCTCTTGTAACTTTCCCCAGGAAATGAAGAGTCTTGGAGTTGAATACAGGAACTTTGCACTCGCTATCCTCCTGAATCATCGGCCTGCATCATCTTGACTCCGTGAAACATCGTGTCGCGTTCTAGATCACTTGTCTTGACATTGTTATCCAGTATAGAAATTGATCCAAATTATCTTGCTTCACGTAACATCTCTTGCTGTACGTTATAGTCTAACGTATTATGGTTTCTTGACTTAATTTTGTTTTATCTCACACCTTGCATCAAATTGAATTGTGTGATCTAGTTACTTGTGAATTGTGTCTTGTTCTCCACTCAACTTTCTTTTGCTTCAAACTATAAGATCATGTATCTTGTTTTAATTCAATTCTCTTGACATGTTACCAATGCTGGATTTTAAGCTACTATGGTAGGTTATCTTGTGTCAACCTTTCTTGTTTGAATTCTGGCTCCTCCAGCCATAATCTTGTAATTCTTGCATAGTAGTTATACTCTCTTCAGTCTTATCTTTGAATAGGAGGGAGTGTTGGAAATGGGTATTCAAAATTAGAATCCATGGACTGTCCCATGGATCCATGAACCGTCTCATGGATCATATATATCTGTTGTATTGGTGACCCTGTTTCTGGACTCCCAGGAGAGGGCCCTGGTCTTCGCTGCGGTCCCCTCTCTAGCTCCCCCACTTGCTGTCCAGAGCTTCGAAGAGTAACTTGTTTCGCGTACGCTCTTGATTCAATATCTAACTTGTATAAAACCAAGTGTTAATACAGTCCGTTCTTGTTCCAAAAACGTGTGTACTCTCTGACTTCACCCTATCAGGTATTGTACATTGAGTATCAACGTAAAACGGTGAGTGATCCTCATAATTCATATAAGTCTATATAAAGACTCCACGTTTCTATTTCATTGAAGCCATATTCGGATAGTCTTATGTGTAAAGTTTCCTCGCCACAGACGACCAAGTACATTAGGCGAGGGGTCGAAAACCCCCAGTCCCTCAGAGATGGACGTAAATACCGACTGGGGAATGGCCAACCGGAATTGATCTCGCCAGACCGCATTGTCAGGTCGTATCTGCCCACATGTCACCTGCTACCCAACCCCAACATGTCAGCTCTACACCCGGACCCCATCTCGTACTTTTTCCGCTTTCATTTTTTATTGAGATACCGGCCACTGAATTCCTCCCATCCAATACCTTTTATTCAATTTTCTTTCTCCCGCTATCTCAACCTCCCGTCTTCTATCTCATATACCTTCTCGTATGTGAGGGGTTACCTCTTTTCTCTGGTATCATCTCGTCTTTAAAGATTCTCTCTTGCTCTCGACTAATCCATTGTTACCGGGAAGAAAGTCACAAACAATCCACAAGTTCTACGTCAGGAAGGCTTTTGACAGTTTGATCGATATTTCCCGTCGGCCGCAATAGGTCCTGACATTGTTAACTGATACAAAGCTTGTAGCTATCTATTAAGGTATGATATCGTCGAGAATGAGACAATCCGTTCCAACGTCAAGTCCCCCGAGTTACCACTTACGAATCTGTCATGATTCTCGATAAAATGGCACACATACAAGTCTTCTCAAACGTAGATCAATATTTTCCTTCATCAAAAGTATCAACTCAGGCCCTACAGAGTATCACTCCCCAACTTAAGTTTTAGACAGAATGTGAAAGACGGTGATGATCCTTTTATGTCGTGAGACAACTGACTATTTTATTACGCACTGCTCCAACACAGTATTTGGGACTGCTGATGAATCCAAACGATTCAAAATCGTTTCTGCGATAGTAAATTATTATTAATTTTGAATCATATTATAACTATCTCTTCTCTTTTCAGGAACCACAGTCAGAACTGCTACGAGCTGGAGAACTGAGCACAAAGCTGCCAGAACGCTTGGCATTATCATGGGTGTTTTCATGATATGCTGGCTGCCATTCTTTCTGTGGTAAGTCGTAGGATATACTCGTGAATACTTGAAAATACTTGGGTATATTACCGTTTTTGTCAGAACAACTGCACAAATATAAACCGCCTCTCACGATTGTACTACCATGTACAGCTGTAAACCACCACAAAATATCGCCTCTAAATTAGATAAAATATTAGATAAATTTTATCTTGGTTCAATTGGATCACTGGTGTGGTAGAGATGAGTAAAAAAATCAAACAGGACTGTATGTGGGAAAATTGAAGTTCCTTATGTTATCATCTTCAAATAGCATGAAATAGCATAGTACCAAATTATTAACTTATGAGCACTGCAGACCACTGCAGCCTCTGCAGACAATCAACTACCCACCATTACTGACCCCTGTGATTATCTCAACTAATTTATTTGATTATATATCTATGGAAAACAAATAAGTATAAAGCTTATTAGCCGACAGGCTGCCGTATCATTACGATTGGAGCAACATAAAAAAATCTGTTGATTTGGACTTATTATAATAATAGTAAATTTAATATAGAATTTACTGTAGGTAATATTTCAGCACATAATATATCAAGTATATTGGTTGTGACAGCAATGCCCCAGTGGTCCTTGTTGTGGTTGAAGTAAATGTCCTTCTTTTACGTACAAAGTCCTACACGCGTGTAAGTCTGAACAGTGAAAATACAGCGCGGAATTACACTCTTCTAGAAGAAGTAGGCTCAAAATTGAGCAAGAGGAGGCACTTGAACCCAAGAAGATTATCCCGTGTTAGGCTCTCCGCCCAACCTCATCTAACGCGTTATTTAGGTGTTATGTTCCACTTTCTTTTCCACGCTAGAGCCCTTTATTGTTTATATCCATCAAGCATGAATGACCTTTTCTGTAACGGTATTTTTCCTCTATCAATAATCGGACCGTTTGAAAAATAGCGGCATTTCACGCCACTTCTGTATTACGCCTTGTTGTAGGCGCGAAGACCGCCTTTTATATCAGAGTCACTTTAATGTTGTAGCGATACCGAGAAACGTTTCCGTCTCGTTTTTTCTAGTAGCTTTTTTTTCTATCCCCACTGGGCTGTCTCACACTACTACCACCATCTACTCGTGTATACCATAAAATTATACCTCTAAACGCCCTTCAGTCATTACGTTGTGTACCATTGGTATTCAGAGTAAATAAGGTTTTGCAATGCGACCTATATTGTTATTAAGAAGGTTAAGAAGTGAGGAATGTCAATAAATGCTTTATCCAACCAAAACCCGCTCTCCTCAAAGCGACGAATGTGTAGTGCGTAGAAGATTATATTTTCATATCGAATCCCAGCCCTCGCAGTATTATCCGAAAACGAAGACTCAATTCAATGGAGAAGATGTGGAGTGGTAGTGAGGGGTAGGAAAGGGACTGAGATTAGGAGGTAAAATCCCTACACGCAGGGAGGAGGCCCTTCAAACTATTTTCTGAATCACCAGAGCGTGGGATGAGGTTTGATGATGATAACTCGTCGAAGAACGAATGAAAACGATCGTCATTGATGATTCTCTTGTAAAAAAAAGAAAAAGATAAATAAAATGAAATTAACCAGTGGTGCATCATAAATTGATGAGCGAATTGTTACTTCCACCGTTTTCAAGCATACAACTTATTCGAGGGGGGCGTACGTTATCCTCATTTATATATTAGTACGCCTCCGAAATAAGTATCAATAATTTCGTTCAAAAAACCGTTTTTATAATCTGGGTTGAGGTGAAGAAAGGACTGAGAAAAAGACAATTTTCAAATACATTAACGCAACATTAACTTTTACTAATATACCTACTTTCTCGTACTATCAAAATCCCAAGTCCAATAGTTATACTAGTCAAAGTTTTCGTATTAAAGCCATCAGTGAGGCCTGTTAAACTACAAGTATTGATAAACGGGACATTGTCCGGTACAAGCCCCTCCATTTCTCCTATGCTACATTCTAGTGGTGTAAAGCAAGAACAAAAACAAAGTGTATTCACACAACAGGCATGTTACATGTACAACGATGGATGTTCCGCAGGATGGTCTGAAACGAATTTGTATGTTGTTCTAATCTTGAAGTAATTGTATATCGGTGTTTAACGGTATTCTATTCAGTGCCTCTAACGTTAAACACCGATTTAATATTCATATTACGACATTTTTCATAAATAGACCGTATAGGATTCGCCAAGTTTGTCATTGCAATAACATAATTAAATAATTTTATATAATATATAAAAAATATTATTTTTATACATTATGTATAAAATTTTTATACTTCAAGTTCTGAGCAACTGAATGAAACCACCTGTTAATAAAATGAAACAATGAAATGAAGAAAGAAAACTTCATCTTGGGGCTTAACAAGATGAAGGCATAAAGTAATTTTTCTAACCTCGACCCCTCGGTTGAAAAATTAAGTATTAGCTAAAGCCTAAGCTCAAGACATCTCTCGGCATTTCATTCACTTTTCAGGACGTCCTTAAATAAATCACCATCAAAATCCTCGATTCGTTAGCATTGTGAGTCAGGACCTCGAACATAATTTGACATGGGGTTTTGTTGACCCATGTAGGTCCGTTGAGCACATATTGCGGGAGGCTGTTGAGTTGTTTGGTTCCTAGATGGAATCAATATACAGAGGTACCAATGCTTTTACGCAAATCGAACACCTGAATTAAATATGATATAAATATTAGATTTCTGACTGGTACATATTGAATTTTTCATACAGCCTATCTCATTTCTCATGTCTTTCTCTTTGGAGACGACTTTCTATTGAACCGGAGATAGCAATAACGTTTGAAAAGAACGGTTGTCATGGGAATGATCTATGTGCATGAAACCGGTAACGAGCTCAACATGTGATAATACATGAACTACGTCCAACTACGCTCACATCCAAGACTCTAAAATGAATCACTCTCATCGTCTTGAATCATTAAAACGCAGATTTTCTTAAAATGAAATCTTGATAGGTTTTTGACGACTGGTGAGTGGTTTAATCGGCTATTTAGTTCAATCAGGAAAAACTGCTTAGACGGCTTGAAGGCTCACCGGAAAAATGGACCATGCCGATACGAAAACTACGACTTCAAACCATCAAAATGATGAGAGCTGTTACTTCAAGTCGTTGAAAAGACTTAATTAAACGTCGATCATAATGAAACGGACCAAACAGCATTACGCCACATCGAACAGTTACTTAAACTGTTACAGTTATTTTAAAAGCCAGTCGGTTATTAGCGTGGCCAGATGATAAGTGGCTGGAGGATGTCGTTGAAGAACTTTCATACGCATTCTTCGATCGGATCAGACCTAACAGTTTCCAAAACCTTATCTACTTAAAGTGGTATTTCAAAGTTTCGTATCGAGGCGGAGAATCCTCGATAAAGTCTGCTTAAATACTTGGGGTTTGTTTTTGTTGGTTTATAGGCATGGTTAGCCGCAATCCTTGACAAACCGATAACCCTCTCAAACACCGTTTTACGAGTAACTCATTGTCATCCGCTTCTCTCATTATCGAAGTAGATTAGGACTTTCCATCCGGCCGTAAATATCCCCGACCTATCCAGTCAACGACCGGATTTACGAGTATGCCTCGTCTTTTCCAAACACGCAGGATTAAACGTTCACAAATACCAACTCTCTGGAAGCAGCTACTGGCTGCATTCACCATTGAAGCAACGTGTATTGATGTGCATATTCCAATAAGTAACAATTACTAATCATATTATTATAACATGATTTATAATATAATAATTTCCTCAAACCTTCATCAAAACTAATAGCTTTATATAATTAGAAAAAGGTACTTATGTATTATACGGCGGCCACTAGTTTCACCGGGCTGCAGCGGTGTAATTAGGTTTGAGGTTTGTAAACTCCTTACCAACACTATCCTTATAATAATAATTATAATAATGATATTGTTTATTAATGTGATCAATCATCAGAATGATCAGAGTCATCAGAGTTCTCGGTGGCGCTTACATCTCAAAAACTCTGCAAATTCTTGACACAACGGTTCATTATCTTCTTTGTACAGATCACCCTTCTGTCTAGATCACTAGGTCTAAATGTCTAGATCCTAAATGTTAGATTAATTATTATTATCAATTATCACTAATTATTAACAATTTTATCAAGTACCTAGTGAAAATTATTATAATTTATTGTTAGGTATTAATAATTCGTATTTACTATTAATAATAATTATTATTAATTATGATTAATTAATACGATATAATTCTGGGGTTTTTAATACTACGTCGGTAATAATTTTTCTATAAAAGAAGTACCTACCAACAAACATTCGAAATTACCTTCATTTCCGTAGCACGAAACGCACCTCAGAACAACAAACTCGACATCACTTAACCCTTTATGATGTTCCAAAGAGCTTGTTAGTATGAAAATGGACCTGTATTTCAACAGATTGATTCACGATCGTGTTGTGAGGCACAATCTTTGAGCCGTCATTGTAAACGAACGGCTGGTCGTACAAAGCTGCGGATGGTCTTAAAAAATTCTACGGAACAAACTCTATCTAAATATGAAATAAAAAACATACCGTTCTATATGAATTTTTCGAGATATGAGATTTTCAAATTTTCAAAATTCGTTTTGAACCCCTTCCCCTTGACCTAGGGTTATGAAAAGTTTCGAGGACCATTGTGGGGTTGGTCGAAACCCATAAAAAAAAATTTCGTAATTTTAACTCAACGCTAACTGGGCAAAGTGGCGCGGACGGCGGACGGCGTACGGCGTACGGCGGACGGACGGATTTTTGGTTTATTATCTTCGATAATGAACCATTGGAATCGCCCAAAGAAAAAAATTTTTAACCCCCCCTCAAAATTTGTTGGTTTACGTTTCAAGATACGTAGATTCAGAAAATCGAATAAAAAAAAAATCCGTCCGTCCGCCGTACGCCGTACGCCGTCCGCCGTACGCCGTCCGCCGTCCGCGCCACTTTGCCCAGTTAGCGTTGAGTTAAAAATTACGAAATTTTTTTTATGGGTTTCGACCAACCCCACAATGGTCCTCGAAACTTTTCATAACCCTAGGTCAAGGGAAGGGGTTCAAACGAATTTTGAAAATTTGAAAATCTCATATCTCGAAAAATTCATATAGAACGGTATGTTTTTTATTTCATATTTAGATAGAGTTTGTTCCGTAGAATTTTTTAAGACTATCCGCAGCTTTGTACGACCAGCCGTTCGTTCACAATGAGGGCTCAAAGATTGTGCCTCACAACACGATCGTGTATCAAACTGTTGAAATACAGGTCCATTTTCATACTAAAAGCTCTTTGGAACATCATATGGCTTAAGTGATGTCGAGTTTGTTGTTCTGAGGTGCGTTTCGTGCTACGGAAATGAAGGTAATTTCGAATGTTTGTTGGTAGGTACTTCTTTTATAGAAAAAATTATTACCGACGTAGTATTAAAAACCCCAGAATTATATCGTATTAATTAATCATAATTAATAATAATAATTATTAAAATAAATACGAATTATTAATACCTAACAATAAATTATAATAATTTTCACTAGGTACTTGATAAAATTGTTAATAATTAGCGATAATTGATAATAATAATTAATCTAACATTTAGGATCTAGACATTTAGACCTAGTGATCTAGACAGAAGGGTGATCTGTACAAAGAAGATAATGAACCGTTGTGTCAAGAATTTGCAGAGTTTTTTAATTCGATTTTCTGAATCTACGTATCTTGAAACGTAAACCAACAAATTTTGAGGGGGGGTTAAAAAAATTTTTTCTTTGGGCGATTCCAATGGTTCATTATCGAAGATAATAAACCAAAATGAAGTACGAGGTACGCGGTGTAGGTGTGGGAGGGGGCGCAGAGACATAAAAGGTCTCGTCGTATGACGCACTAGTTGGCCTCCTGCCAGCCGTATTACGTCATACGCTCGTGCGTCATAGGCTCTGACGTACTTGTTGGCCTCCTGCTAGCCGTCTTACGTCATACGCTCGTGCGTCATAGGCTCTGACGCACTTGTTGGTCTTTTGCCAGCCGTCTTACGTCATACGCTCGTGCGTCATAGGCTCTGACGTACTTGTTGGCCACCTGCCAGCCGTCTTACGTCATACGCTCGTGCGTCATAGGCTCTGACACACTAGTTATCCTGCCAGCCGTCTTACGTCATACGCTCGTGCGTCATAGGCTCTGACGCACTAGTTATCCTGCCAGCCGTCTTACGTCATACGCTCGTGCGTCATAGGCTCTGACGCAATAGTTGGCCTCCTGCCAGTCGTCTTACGTCATATGCTCGTGCGTAATAGGCTCTGACGTACTTGTTGGCCTCCTGCCAGCCGTCTTACGTCATATGCTCGTGCGTCATAGGATCTGACGTACTTGTTGGCCTCCTGCCAGCCGTCTTACGTCATACGCTCGTGCGTCATAGGCTCTGACGTACTTGTTGGCCTCCTACCAGCCGTCTTACGTCATACGCTCGTGCGTCATAGGCTCTGACGTACTAGTTGGCCTCCTGCCAGCCGTCTTACGTCATATGCTCGTGCGTCATAGGCTCTGACGTAATGGCCCGCCGGTCGCTTTTTTTTTTTTTTTTTTATTGACAAAAATTACAGCTGCCTGCTTCCATTAATGATTACAGGCAAATGACAAGCTTGAGTAAACTATCTAAACATAATACTTCAGAAAAATAAAATAAAATCGGTGTCTTATAAGTAATTAATTAGTATAAAATTATAATAAATCAAAGTTCATCGCTTCTAAAAATAAACACAAGTCTCTCTTGTACCTTTGGAGCAGCACAATTACATCACACGGCCACTCATTCCCCTGCCGGTCGCTTGTGTTCTGACGTGATCTGAGGGAAAGGGTGAATCAAGGGAACAAATTTTTCCCGTTTCAGTTTATGTGCCAAAGCAAAGACATGAAAATGTCAAAAAAATGTGTAAATAGGTACCTAAGCCCAACTGTAATGTCAATTTTCTGACAATGAGTTTTCGACTATAGTTTTCAAACCTTTTTACTTAAGTACTTATTGCAATTTGAGACTGATAATGAGCTGTTTGCAAATAAAAAGTCTGATAACTACTTTTATTACATCATATTAATCTATTTTCAAGTTCCAATTCACAGTTGAATGTATTTTATTTAGATGTCGTAAAATTCGAAAACGATGGAATGACGAAACCCTGTCAGCTACTGACTCAAGTGATACTGTCGACTTCTAACACATGTAGGTCGACTACTAGTGCAAAACCATGTCGACTACTGAAGAAAATGTTGGTCACTGGTATCGACTACTACCTAGAGCCATTGGGATTTTTACAGAACTTGTTTTTTCCCTTTTCAAACCATGTTGAATAATATTTCCCGCTGCCAGGTCTTTTAGGGAAGGATCTTGGGTACACAATGAACAGGTTGCAATGAGAAAAAAAACCGAGTGAATATTGAAATGTCATCCATTTCTGACCTATATTTAAAATTTTCAAGTATCTAGCTCATCATCAAAATTTAATTTGTTTAAACAAATAGGTATTATTTAAACAATTTTTACAGACAAGAAACCGAGTGAATATTGCATTGTGATCCAGTTCTGACCTATTTTTAAAATTTCAAGTCAATAGCTCAGCATCAAAATTTAATTTGTATTATTACAAAAAGGTATTATTTAAACAATTTTACAGATGAGAAACCGAGTGAATATTGCAATGTGGTCTATCCCCGACTGACGGTTAAAATTTCTAGACTGTAGTTTACCTGGAAGATGAAACACTAGGTCTAAATGTCTAGATCCTAAATGTTAGATTAATTATTATTATCAATTTAATCAAGT